>JAUPFV010000002.1:339786533-340986533 GCA_036936605.1 Limnanthes douglasii subsp. nivea
TCAAGCTTTTACGCACATTTTCTTGAGTTCTTGTCATGGACTACACGTAGACTTTGAGGGTTATAAGGGCCATGATTATGGATAATATTTATGCATTCCAAATATTATCGTCACTAATCGGGAGTTAATGTTGATGCGAGCTATTGAAGATATTTTTTTAAAGGCTATAGATTATGTCATGAATCAATGGATAATGATATATGGTGAAACATTTCTTTATATCTTCACGAACGAGCACAACATTTAGGCAAATGAACTTACAAATGGTAAAGTTCTATTTTTACTTATAAACTTAAATTTTATACATTCAATGTTATAATCTTAATTTTTTTATATTATAAGGACTAGAACCTAAAAACGCTACCTTGGTACAAGTCTATGCCATTTTGAACAATTTTTCATGTCCGTTCATAGATTGTTTGGTGCTCAACACTCAGCTGTTTTTGAATATTCAAAAAAAGTAACCATCATCTGAAAGTATTATATAGAATTATTATCTATAAAGAATAAAAATGTAATTTATCTTCTACATCCTTGAACTTTGTCGATGAAAGTGATAAACATGCTATAAAAATAAGCATAGATCGGGTAGTCTATGGTTGTATTGTTAAGAAAATACACGGGTTATCTTGTGCATGTGCGCTAGCTATGGTCGAGCGATAATGTAGGTCATTTTCTCTCATAGAATGGGATTTATATTAGAGTACTCTAAAGATCATTCCTACAGATAAAATAGGTATATAAGATGTCCTAACAATAAAAACAACATAATAGCCAGTTATATTTGTGGTTACGACCCAAATATAAAAGATCATAAATAGGGTAATGGAAATATTCAAACCCAAAACAAGTCACATATTAGAGCCTAAGGAACCGGTTATTACTAAAGGTCAGAAAAAAGACGATCCCGACAAATCGACTAAACGAGGCCCATCTCTATTCAGATATGGCTCTAATCAAGACCGTAACACTAGCACACCCGATATGATAGCTGGCTTAGCCACCTCAAAAGAAAATCAATTCCTAGTAACGAAAGCTAAAGTTCCCCTGCAGAAAAAAAATTATCTCTAGTAAAGAAATCTAGTAAGACCAACAATCTTATAGGTTACGAGTGATGTTTTCTGAATTATCTACTTGATTATATTACTAGTATGATAGATGTTGATCCAAATAGTCAGTGTGATTATCGGCCCGTAACTATATCAATATACGGATATTAATATCCATGATAATTCGTGAGACGAGATTTGATTTACGGATTGAAAGGTCACCGCAATTTTTGGGTGATAGTGTTCGGTGGTGTAGAAACCATAGACTCTACTTGATAGATTAGATTCGTTTAAAGTATACAACGGTGGTAGTAAGTATTGGATGGTGTTACACAACATCAACCTAGTGATAGACACTCGATATCGATGCATGGTATACCATATATCTCTCCACATGTCCTACACATATCTACTTTTATGCGGATTCCCGTCTCAGTTGTCTCCTACAAAAGAAGTTGGTATCACTTTCGCATATTGTAACCACTTTGTTCATGTAAATAAATCAATATAATTCTATTATACTACTATATATTATATAATGTTACATTACATTATGTTATCCAACTTCTATATTTACTGATTATTCTGGATGACCCTTTTCAGAAATATATCCAGTATGGTACTTATTTTACACCAAAGATGCAACTACATGGGTAATTCCGCTCAAGTGAAGATTAATTTTTTTTAACCAAATCAAGTTGATCCAAACATCTATTGCGCATGATGGAGAATTACACTTTACTGATTTGATCATATACCCATAATTATGCTACGACGTGTGTAACTTGTTTAAGTTTTGTTAGTGCGATATAGTTACGACTTATTTACTTATAGTTTGGATATTAATATTTTATATAAGACTAATTTATGTACTTTTTGTGTTTTATGTTTTAATCCTTATAATATTTACCTATGTTATCTTTTAAAATTATCTAAATCATGTTAAAAATAGGATATTAAGTTTTTTTTTTCCAAACGGGTAGTGAATTATTCGCACTCGGAGTACGTGGCATAGTATGTACAGTTGTACCTAGTGTGTGCGAAAGTTTACACATGCACATACTGTTAGCGTGTTATGTTGTACGATAAAGTGCACACAGAATGAGATAAAATATAGAATTTCACACACTCTGAGTACAAATAGTCCAATGCTTGTTTGAAAAGTAATCAATTTTCACTCATTTATAAGATGTAAAACTCAAATATAAAATAAATTATCTTCGAATTAAGTTGTTACAAAGACATGGTTCTAAAATCTACGATAAAAAAACTTAAGTTTGACTGAAATTATAACAACGATAAGACAGGACTTAAGATAAATACACATAAATAACGTCGTAATTCCAAAATTGAAAAAACCATAACTTGACGACAACACAACCCATTGCTTATCTGTCAGGCTAGTTTTTTTTATCAGCTTCTTTTTTTCCTTCTTTATTCTGTATTTCACTTGAGCATCTTACACAAATTCCTTCCACTTGGTTGTTATTTGGTTATGCGCTTCATCCAACTGTTTATCATTATATTTTCTTTCACCAAGCAATTAAAACTATGAAATACAACATGATGTTCCTCGCCTTTTAGAGTGGAAATATAGTATACCCATTGTGTTAGTAGATACTTCCACCTAGTTTTCACCTCATCCAAACATCGCAAAATTGTTTAGGACCTGACACGATCCATACCATAGAGATAATACAACTAGCATAGTATTTCCTCCTTATATCATTTACTTCATTCCTCATTGATGTTTTCTTCACTTCAATGAAAACTTTCTTCAAATATTCATCTTTGAGATTGGTCAATAAAAATATATATATTTTTATGGAGTGTGAGTTTTCAAGGTTTAGTTTTCAAAAGAGTGCAACGTCTATTTATTGAGATTCATTGGAGAATAGCATATTATAAATAGACCTATCAATATTGGACACATGTAATTTCTAGATACCGTAATCATCTTAACTGATCGGTTTGGGACACGTATTGGATACGACTAACACAATCTATGGTGTATGTCAGAATAAACTCACGTGATGAATAACAGTTAAATTTGAAGGCCGAGATCTAACAAAATTGGATCAAGATATAACATTTCCCTAAAGTTTACTAGATAAAAAATCAAAATAATTATATGAATATCTTACACGTGTAAATTATGGATAACGTAATCCACTTAACCAATCTCTTTATGATCCATATAAGATGGACATATCAATATATGACATGTGTATATTATGGATACCATAATATAATTCAAATATTCATAGTCATAAAAAATAATCATCATACAACAAAATGTAAAACTCAAACTCATACATAACTAAATGGCCGTGATACAAAATAGTCGAGATATAATATAATGTAAACATCAAAACCGTACATAAAAATAGATTTGTAACAAAAATAAAAAAAGCATATAATGAAATCGATCTCGATACAAATGCTCTAGTTTGAAGTAGTTAAGTAAAGGATCACAAACCTTCTCAATACTCAACTCATGGGACATCAAATCCATCTCGAGTATCTGATCCGTCAAGTCATGTAACCTCGTGTCATAAGTGGTCGCAGAAGGGTTCACCCCAGCATTTGAATCGGTGAAGCGAGAATCAAGAGCGATCAAAATATGCCATAATTTACTCTCAACCCACACATGATATAACGATATCATACCAGTTTTGTCGAGCCGGTATGGAGTACCTCACAGTATGGAGTTAATACTGTATGGCTGCCATGCAGTCTAAATAGATATATTCCACAAATAATGCATGCTTGCATGTCTAGCTCTAACGTTACTTTCCAAAATAGGTCGTTGTTGACCATGTCTTTCTTGAACATGCCTCAATTTTTTAGCAACCCAAAGGGGATAATAAGCTCCCACGATATCCTAAGACTTTAGTGTAACATCTTTCCAAGCTACCTCACATAAAAATATAACATAACTTAAATATCCACATGGCATGAACTAGGCCTATAATATAAAAATTAAATTATGTATAAATTAAGGTCGTATCAAAATAAACAACCATATAGCAAAAAAAAGTCAAACGACAAAGAAAACTTACATTTTTCTCTTGGAACGTTGATAAAGACTGACAAATATTATCTGGAGTCTTTTCATTGAAAAAAAGGAGGTGCATATCTACACATGGTCAGCTAGATGATCGCATATGAGTTGAATTACGTAGTCGAAAACGTGGGGAAATTATTATAAATCAAGTCTCTAACAATCCGAAAAACCAGTAAAACCCTTGTAACGTGTAAAAACTTATACCAAGCTGCAAAAAGAGTATTGTCATTGTTATCTCTCACAATGCCTACACCAATTGATTCACCACTAAGGAGGCATGATCCATCAGTGTTTAACATGACTCTGTTGGCTTTAGGTAAAGCCCATTTGACAGTGGTAACACGTATGGGACTAACATGCATGAAACAACCTAGTTGATTAGCAGTATCAAAATCACTATGCCACATTTTTTTGTTAAAAGATTTGGAGCATTCAAGATTAGATAGGATTAAGTTATTTTCAATGACTTTAGACGAATTGTTTAAATTCATATGCTTAGATTTGTTTCCAAGAACTCAAATGGTCCAACATATAATAAAGGGAAGCATTATTCTAATGTGGTTTGTTTGTTTGGGTTGACCAAAACCAACATCTAATTAGATGGGTTTTTTTTTTCAAACAAACATCTCTTAATTATAAAATATAATACATTGACCTATATTTTCAATTTATTCTTTTAGATACGATTAATTTTTCCAATTTATATTTCTAAATCGAACTTTTATATTTTCATAGGAAAGTAAAAATATGGATCATATATCATATGTCTGAACCGGAAAATAAAAAAAAACTCATAAGATTTTATGGTTTTTTAACTGAAAACTAAAAAAAACGCGAGAAATTGGAATGTGGGAACTGAAGTTCCCACACGAATGAAGACACACGAGAAATTAGAATGTCCGAACTGAAAACAATAAAGAAACACGTTTTCGCGGCATCCTAATTGTATGTTTCGTTCTATATACCATTCATTAGAGCGCGACATTAATTGTACGAATGATACTAAATCCAAAAAAATTTCTACTGGGTATGGCTATATATACCCAAATGTGGTTTAAGTTTACCCAAAAAATGCAGTTTACTTTTGTTTGACTTTTTTAGTACGAAAAAATCCTTAAACTTTCATTTAATATCTGAATTACCACTAAGTAAAAAAACACTAAGTATATCCTAGATATACCCAATTCACAAAACATTTCATTTGGCTATGTATACCCAAAAAAACATAACTCCCTACTAGATCAAACCCCATGTTACTACAATTTTGTGAAGTTCTTCAAATTGTTCTTGAACATTCAAAGTTGCCTCAAGAACATTCAAACTCTTTTCAATTTACGCTACGCCTGTACCATCGGTACCAAGGCAGTATACCGGCTGGTACGCACCTCCTGTAGCTATGGTGCGCTCAGCCTTCGCTGCCGACCATTTTTCGTCCAAATTCCGGCTGAAAAATTCCCTCCAAACACCCTAAAATTATGATTTTTTTACCTAATTCAACCCTAACCCTAATTCCATATTTTAGTTCGCCGAATTTTAGTTCGCCGGATAAATTAGAGAGAACTTGGAGGTTTTAGAGAGAAGTTAGAGAGTGTAAGAGAAAAAATAAAGTAGATGAAGGTTAGTAAAAAAACCTTATATACCCATAAAAAGTATTTTTGTCAAAATTTGGGTAAACTTATACCACATTTGGATAAACTCAATAATGGGTATACTTAAACCATATTTGGGTATATAGCTCGACCCATTTCTATTACCTAGCCTTTGTGGTTTTTCAATGGATTGAATTACCTTTTTTTTTGCTAAATGGAAATGAGCACATAATTTTCTAAATTTATTTTAAAACAATTACAGAAATTAAAAGTTTGACCATTAAAAGAATGTGTTGATCTATGACCACATTGTAAGAGTTCTGGATCCCATTGTTTATAACCAGGGTTTAACGAGGGTTTAAGGCGGCCCCTACTTTTATACCCTACTCTCGTCACTTTCTTGCAAAACAATTTATCTGCTCGATTACTTCTCATTTAGTTTACATAAACAAAAACACCTGTTACTAATTTGATGTTCACTTGAAAAACCCCAAATAATTTCGATCATCATATGATTCTATTCGATAAAACCACCCACAATCATCCGCCAAAACCCTGTTAAAGTTGAAGATTGAAAAAGAAAGAAGAAACAGATTTAAAATTGTATAACTGATTCTCTTAATTGAACTGTAACAAATAGTACGGTTTTTATAGTAGCAGTAGGAATCTAATTGGTTAGGCAGTTTTGCCAGCTAGTGTAGTTTGTTACAAAGATTATTACACCCTCTAATTTATTCAATAGGTAGTTTAATAAGAGTAACTAGTCCACAATAACATCAGAACGTGTGATGTAGTCCATAGGCTTGCTGGACTCGACATGGGCCTGTGTGAATAGCTAGACCGACCCGATTGGAGGCCCAAACCATTAATACCTTTGAAACCAGTTCGACACAGTTGTGGGTTGTCTGAAGAAACCCTAAAACACCTTCTCTCCTTTCTATCTCTTGTACACACCTAAAATCCAGCATCCATGAAAGATGAGGTTGAAGTTTCAAGCAACTCAATGTTGCCTTGAAACTTCACCGGTCACATATTCTTCACATCCCCCCGCAAACGAAGGGGCAACTCAATGAGCCTAAGTTTGTCCCGGAGGAAGGAAAAGCGGTGGTGAGTGAGTGGCTTTGTGAGACAGTCAGCGAGTTGATCGTGAGAAGGGACGAATCGAACTTGAAGAGAGCCCTAGAGAACCTGGTCACGGATTAAGTGGATATCGAGTTCAATATGGTTTTTCCTCGCATGGAAGACGGGGTTACAAGCAAGAGAACTCGCTCCTAAGTTGTCACACTAGATGACTGAGGGAGGCGTGAATGGGAATTCGATTTCAGTGAGGATAGAACGCAACCAAATCAGTTCTGCCGACAAATTCGCCAAAGCCCTATATTCAGATTCAGTCAAGGATCGAGCAACTACATTCTGCTTCTTGGAGGACCACGAAACCAGAGAGTCTCCAAGGTAAACACAATACGCACCGACACTTCTTCTATCATCTGGGGAAGACGCCCAATCGGCATCAGAGAAACCCTGAAGTTAAAGATTACAACTGGGTTTGTTATGAAGACCAACCCAACTAGATCCAGATAAGTAACGAAGCACCCTCTTTAGACTTTGTAGATGTAGAGTAGTAGGCGCCTGCTGATATTGGCTTAGCTTATTGACAGCAAAGGCAATATCAGGTCAGGTGTGTGTTAAATACTGTAAAGCACCTAATAAACTTCTGTATGGTGTAGGATCAGCAAGAGGAGTCCCTGAGGTGCTTGAAAGATGGACACCAGCAGCAATGGGAGTTGGACATGGCTTAGCCTGAGAGAGCCCCTGCGAAATCAATAAGTTTTTAATATACTGATGCTGAGTTAGATAAATGCCTGTGGGGTCACGGTGAACCTCTATTCCAAGGAATAGATGGAGTGGCCCCATGTCTTTAAGTGAGAACATAGCATTAAGCTTGTGAACAAAACCCTGCAAACACTCTGTTTGTGTGCCTGTGACAAGAATGTCGTCAACGTAGACCAAGATTAGAATCACAGTAGCTTTAGAGATGAAATAGAACAGAGAACAGTCAGCCCGAGAATTTTTGAAGCCCCACTGTAGTAATATATCCTTCAACCTAGAATACCAGGCTCTTGGAGCCTGTTTGAGACCATACAGGGCCTTGTGGAGCTTGCACACATGTCTAGGCTGTGCAGGATCCTGAAACCCCTCTGGTTGAGCCATATATATATCCTCAGTAAGGAAACCATTTAGGAATGCATTGTTAATGTCTAGTTGTTTGAACTCCCATTCTTTAGACACTTCCAAAGTAAGAACAAGTCTGATTGTAGATGGTTTGAGCACAGGACTGAATGTTTCTGAGAAATCAATGTCAGGGGTTTGATGAAACGCCTTGGCAACAAGTCTGGCCTTGTACCTCTGAACAGAACCATCCATGTGATGTTTCACTTTGTAAACCCATTTACAACCTACAACATTCTGATTAGGATTCCACGGAACCAAAGACCAAGTATTATTAGATATAAGAGCCTGATATTCAGCCTCCATAGCAGTGACCCAGTGTGGACTAAGAACAGCCTTAGAATAGGTAGTAGGTTCCATGGTAGATAGGTCAGTAGTAGTTAAGGAGCCTACATAAGGGACTTTAGGTATACGAGTCCCATCTTGAGATCTAGTTTGCATATGATGAGTGTGGGAAACAGACAGTGGTTTGAGAGAAGGATCAGGTGAAGAAAATAGCAGACAGATAGAGATTTTAGGATTAGAAGAATAGTCAAGGTTTAGTGCAGTGTTTGAGGCATGTTTGTGAGTAGATAAACTAGGACTAAATGTGTTAGTATAGGGAGAAGAATTTGTCTTAGTATGTGGTGAGATAGAATTAGTGTGAGTGACAGGAATAACACAGGTGTCAATACCAGGATTAGATGAATTTAGATCATTACCTTGTGAGGGAGACTGTTGTAGAGAACTGACTTCATGAGAGACACCAAGAGGGGCAGTAGATGTAGAGGAGTTGTCATTAGTCACAAGCCCTGTAGGTAAACTAGGAAGCCACAAGTCTAGGGGAAAACTGTTAGGAGACTCAGATTGTGAACTGTGTAAGAAATCCCCTTGAAAAGGGAAATCTGCCTCATTGAAAACCACATTTCGAGATATATAGATTTTGCCCATAGAACTGAGACAAATGTAACCTTTGTGAGACTGACTAAACCCCAAAAAGACACACTTTGTAGTATGAAACTAAAATTTATGGGTCTGATATGACCTGAGACAAAGGAAACAGGCACATCCAAAAGTTTTCAGAACTAGGTAGTTTGGAACTTTGTGAAACAACAATTCATATGGTGATTTGTTAGACAAAATTGGTGTAGGAAGTCTGTTTATAAGATAGACAACAGTTTCAAATGCTTGTACCCAAAACTTGTAGGGCAGACTGGCTTGTGCTAAGAGAGTCAGTCCTATCTCTACAAGATGTCGATGTTTACGCTCAGCTCTGCCATTCTGAGCTGGCGTATAAGGACAAGATTTTCTCAGAATAAAGCCCTATTCTTGAGCCATAGTGGACAAGGGTAAGTATTCCCCTCCACCATCACACTGAACAACCGTTATAGATTTGTCAAACTGTTTCTCAACTAGACATTTGAACATTTTGAACACACCAACAACCTGACTTTTATGCTTGATAGGATGGAACCAAGTAAATCTAGTGTGGTCATCTAGGAAAATAACATAATATCTGTGATCCTGAGTGGAAAGAATAGGAGAAGGACCCCATACATTTGTATGTATGAGGTCTAACACACTGTTAGCATAAGAGTGAGACACAAGATAAGGTAGAACTTGAGATTTACCAAGCTGACAAGCTTCACAAAAACTGCACTCATCTCTTAAAACAGAAGAAAGATTACAAATCTTAAGAACAGTGTTTAGAACATGCTGTGATGAATGGCCAAGCTTCTTATGCCATCCATCTTTTAGGGAATTAGAAAGACCAGCAGACAAAGCAGTAGAAGAAAATACATTAGTGACTTGAGAACTAGGTTTTGTAAAGATAGAATGAGCCTCCAGTGCATGTGACTTAAGAAAACTCTCCATTTTGTACAACCCATTCTCAGTAGTCCCTTTGAGAAGCACTGTCCCTGACACCTTGTCCTTCACAAGACAAAAACCATCATGAAATTAAACAAATACCCTGTTATGATTAGTAAGTTGTGAGACAGACAACAAATTCTTGTTTATTTTAGGTACATGTAGAACATTTTTTAGGGAAATATGTGTTTTAGTGAAGGATTGCAAACTAGAATTCCCAATATGTTATATTGGCAACCTGTGACCACTACCAACCATGATACCTTTGTTACCTGCATACTCAGTCTTCTGAGTCAACACAGCTGAATTCTCAGTTACATGGTGACTAGCACCAGAGTCAGCATACCAAGCAGAATCTCCAGTTGAGTCTTGAGTTGTTAGATAGGCAGCATGGTCTCCATCTCCTTTAGGTTGTTCTGATGAGGTAGATCCCATAACAGATGGATCATCTCTATAGTAAAAAACTGGAGCTGAATGTCGATACCTACTGCATATTTGGCAAGTAGGTTTATTTTGGGAGAAACGTCCCCCTCTCCCTCTAAAGAAATTGTTCCTTCCTCTTCTATTGTTAGAGTAATTACTCCTTCCTCTATTGTTTCTGTAAGCACCCCTGTATTGTCCATAACAACCTCTCTGACTGTTGCTGTTTCCTTGTGATTTATATTCTGTCTTTTGAGTGAAGTTAGCAGAAGCTAAATTTAGATTAGAAACATTGTTTTGTAGACTCAAAAGCTGATCTAGTCTGCTCTCAAATGTGAGTAGACTAGTTTGTAGATCTAACCAACCAACTGACTCCTTATCTGGTAGACTAACAACAATAGGAGTGTACTCAGAGTCCAAACCAGGAAGGACTTGAGTCACAAGATCATCAACAGACACACCACAACCAGCCAACACAAGATTATCAGCTATACTCTTCATTTTACTTAGATAATCATTCATGCTAGAGGTACCTTTACGTGTCCTCTAAAACTCTGACTTGTAGTAAGTGATTCTGGGTCTTGTTTGTGAGCCAGAAAGCTTGCTAGCAGCATC
The DNA here is from genome assembly GCA_036936605.1 of Limnanthes douglasii subsp. nivea. Classification (NCBI taxonomy): domain Eukaryota; kingdom Viridiplantae; phylum Streptophyta; class Magnoliopsida; order Brassicales; family Limnanthaceae; genus Limnanthes; species Limnanthes douglasii. Next base: position 339,797,351 of record JAUPFV010000002.1, read on the forward strand.
CCATAACTCTTTAGAAGTACCTTCTTGCATAAGTTGAGTAGCCATCTCAGAAGTCATAGTAGAATACAACCATCCAAGTAGAAGCTGATCCTTAGCGATCCAGTCTTCATAGTCAGTATTTTCAACCATGTTTACTTCAGAATCATTAGTAAACTTAGGAGGACAAGGCTTGTCCCCTGTGATGAAGCCTCCTAGTTTGTTCCCTTTGACAATAGGTAGAACCATTGTTCTCCATAGTAGATAATTATTTCTGTCAAGTCTGATTTGATTGTTGTTGTTGCTGAATGTTTGCAAGTGAACATTCTTGGTTGCAGTGGAGAAGCAGCCAGGAAGAACTGAGCCTAGCGACTCATTGCTTAGCGTAGGTGAATCAGGATTCGCCATTGAAGGCCTTGGATGCTCTGATACCAAGTTGAAGATTGAAGAAGAGAGAAGAAACGGATTTAAAATTGTATAACCGATTCTCTTAATTGAATTGTAACAAATAGTACAGTTTTTATAGTAGCAGTAGGAATCTAATTGGTTAGGCAGTTTTGCCAGCTAGTGTAGTTTGTTACAAAGATTGTTACACCCTCTAATTTATTCAATAGGTAGTTTAATAAGAGTAACTAGTCCACAACAACATCAGAACGTGTGATGTAGTCCATAGGCTTGCTGGACTCGACATGGGCCTATGTGAATAGCTAGACCGACCCGATTGGAGGCCCAAACCATTAATACCTTTAAAACCAGTTCGACACAGTTGTGGGTTGTTTGAAGAAACCCTAAAACACCTTCTCTCCTTTTTATCTCTTGTACACACCTAAAATCTAGCATCCATGAAAAATGAGGTTGAAGTTTCAAGCAACTCAATGTTGCCTTGAAACTTCACCAGCCACATATTCTTCACAGTTAACACTTCCACCGTTATGTGGAGAAACATGGCCAAACAAGCCGCCGTCTTAAGATCTTCTTCTACTCCACGAGGTTCGCTTCATTCACAGTGTTACTTGCTTCCCCGAAACTCCTCGAAGGTAAAACTGACGCATCAATGAAGGAGGGAGATAGGTTAAGAAAAAAGGTTACTTATTTGACAAAGAAACATAAGCTGCCAGCTGTGAAGCATATCGTGCAAGAACATGATAACTCGAAACCATGGAGCCAGGAACTCAAGGCTAAGGTTGAAAGCAGACTTATCGAAATATTGCTACAGACAGCTTATATACAGCATCCAGTTGATGGAATAGCTGATGCTCCACCTGATATCCGGCCTGCTTTTGTACAAACATTCAAAACCTCAAGATATAAGAAAATGACCAAAAGATATGGTGTTATTCAGTGTGATCCTCTGGTCCTCAAAGGTCTAGATAGATCCGCAAGGCACGTGGTGATTCCTTATATGCCAATGCTGTTGCCGCCAGGCTACGACAAAGGAGCCTACTTGTATTTACCATCTTATGTCATGCGAATACACGGAGCTAAACAACAAAGGGAAGCGATTAGGAGGGTTCCCAGAATGCAACTTGAACAAGTCTTTGAGGCCCTTGATACACTTGGAAGCACAAAGTGGAGGGTAAACAAGAGAATTCTTAACATTGTTGATAGAATATGGAATAGTGGAGGCTGTCTTGCTGATTTGGTGGACCGCAGCGATGTTGCTTGCCCGAAAAGCGAGATACTGAAGATGAAGCACTCTTAAAGAAATGGAAGTGGAAAGACAGAGCTATTAAGAAGGAGAACAGGGAGAGACATTCTCAGCAGTGTGACACAGAACTAAAACTTTCTGTAGCATGCAAAATGAAAGATGAGGACGGTTTTTATTTCCTACACAATGTTGACTTTCGTGGACGTGCGTACCCCATGCACCCATATATATATCATCTCGTTTCAGATCTGTGCCAAAGTATTTTGTTGTTTGCATACGGACGCCCACTTGGCAAGTCAGGATTGCATTGGCTGAAGATCCCATAGCAAATTTATTTGCTTGAGGTGTAGACAAATTGTCTCATGAGGGGAGGTAAGCTTTTGCTGAAAATAATTTGGAAAACATCTAAATTTCGGCAGACATACCTCTTGAAGGCAATAGATGGTGGTTGAAAGCGGAAGATCCATTTCAATGCAGCGCTCAGAAGTTCCTCTCCTGAGGCTTTATTTCACATGTTCCCGTTTATCAGGATGGTTCCTTTAATGGTTTGCAACATTATGCTGCACTAGGAAGATACAAGCCTGGAGCAGATGCTGTCAATCTAGTTGCAGGTGAGAAGCCTGCAGATGTTTATTCGGGAATAGTTGCGAGGGTGCTTCAGATCATGCGAAAGGGTGCAGAGATGGATCCAGAAGATTTTCCCGATGCATTGAGTGCAAGATTTTTAATTAATCAGGTGGATAAAAAACTGGTGAAGCAGACAGTGATGACATCAGCCTATGGTGTAATGTACATCAGTCTTGTTATGCTGCAAAGACAACCTTAACTGCTTTAGGAGAGATGTTTAAAGCTGCACGTGGCATAATGACATGGCTTGTTGATTGCGCAAAGCTGGACGCATGCATGTGATGTGGATGAATTAAACAGAATACTTAGAGAAAAATTTGTTGAACTCTGTGAAAACCAATACTGGAAAATCCGCTGGATAGCTTTCAGCAATCTTTCCCCACATTGCAATTCCCTGACTTGCCAGAACGAGGAGACTTGGATAAGGGACGTGTTGGAATCACCCTATTTCTTCAATTAGTACAATGCAGTTGTTAAACTACCATATTTCCTATAAAGTATTAAAAGCCGAGATTTATATCGTTAAAGAGACTTGCTGCTTTACGGCTACTGTAAATATACCAAAAGAAAGTCTTTGAAACAAAAACGTCTGTATCTATCATTGCATCATCTCCGTGAAGGATTTGCATTCCAAATTATTAATCCCCTTTTTGATGACATAAGGAGGAAATTTAGATTCCAGGATTACGTCATGGAATGCAGTTGAAGAATCTACTAGTGTGATTTGCGTCGAGTTCAGGATTCCAAAATTTAGTTTGATGGGGACGATCTTCAATTAATGTATTTTATTTCTTTTTACGGTTCCAGTGTATAAACATGACCGGTTGTTATATATGTTCCTATTTTGGGTTTGGGTTATATAAATTCCAAGCTATTTTCTTTTTGTTTAAAGGATTTTAAAGCCCTTCACAAAAATGAATACATAATTTTCATGGAAGAAATAATAATAATAATAATAATAATAATAATAATAATAATAATAATAATAATAATAATAATATTATTATTATTATTATTATTATTATTATTATTATTATTGAATAGTTAGAAATACTGCACCATGAATATCTATTTGTTTCATTTTATTAATATAAATAAAAAATTCAGTTTACGCGGTGGTGCCAAGACATGTCACGTGATAAATGATATCCATCTAATAGTAAACTAGTATAATATAGTATTATTATTATAAAACTCGTTATGGATTTTAATTCTATCTCTGAGTTACCTGAACAATTATCTTGTTCATCATTATGCTTGAAAATCATGGTTAATTTCAACAATCTAATCACAGATTGTAAATTAACTGGTGCTGGTTTTTTTCGATTTATCTACACTTGGCCAAACTCCCACAAATGGAAGCGTTTAGATAGATATTTGTACAACTCTTAATGGTCAAACTATTTCAGTTTTACAACAATTAATCATATGGCTACAATCCGGTCAGATCACTCCTCATTATGTGTCAAAGTTTCTAGCTCTAGCTATCACTTCACATATGCTTTTAAATTTCTGAACATTTGTTTTAACCACCCTGATTTAGATGCAACACTCAAAGAAAGTCGGAGCATTCCTACATATGGTTATCCTATGTAAATTTTATGGTAAAAGTTAAAGAGACTTAAAGCTAAGTTAACAATATTGAATAGACTTGCATAAACTTTATTATCCGCAACCAACATCAAAGTAGAAGTCACAAATTGCACCAGTTAAACAGCATAAAGAAAAAAAAATAGAACTAAGAGGAAAATGCCCGATAAATTATTTGAAATCATTTAGGCACATAGGACGACCCCAGTGGCCAAAGTGGCGAAACTCTTTTTTCTATAATATATGGTGCGAAAGTCATTGTCCATGCAGAGATCATATAAGACGATCCCATGTCGGCTACTGGCGAAACTTTTTTTTTAATATATAGTGTGGAAGTTATAGTCCATGCAGAGATCGTCATTTTTTTGTCATATAATTCAACATTACTCAGAGGTAACATATATTGATGAGTGAAAAATATCGACTGATTTGACCAAATGTGACCAAGTACAAATTCGGGTTTAACATTATAAAAGTTTGATGAAAAAGCATATTTGAATCCAAATTGAGTTCCATAGCTTTTTCAGTGGGCGATTTAGTCATGAAAAAGCTCTTTCGAGGGTCAAAAAATATAAATACGAGAAAACTAGCTCCTAACTAAGATGAACCATATAACGTCATTTTTGAAAGCTATCATGGGACATATCAGTTAAAAGACATGGAAGCAAACATACGGAATCACCATTTGAACATCAACCACCTAAAGGTTTATCACCACGCTATGTAAACTGAATGTGCACTCTTTTTATCTTCTGGTACCGCATGAGGGTTTTTTTTAATGAGGCACATTGTAAGCCTATTTGTTAATAATTTTTTTATCTTGTCTACATACGAATTAACTCACTATTATTTTTACAAGTACAAAAAGACTAAAATTACCTAATGAAGAAAGGAAAAATCATTTGGTTCTCCACAACAAGCACAAACAACCATTGATTCATGTCGAAGGGACTCCAGTTAGAATATCTCTTGGTCGAAAGCAAACCAATATCCACAAGTATAATAGTTTAGACTCCAGGGAAATCAATGGGTTCGGCCTGATCATTTTGTGGAGTTAAGAGCGTTTCCACCATCTACAATAAGCCAAAGAATTTTGTGTAGTTTAGAAATATACCACCCATTCAAACTCCGAAGGAAATGGAAATACTTGATTTTGTAGGTATCACAATAATGTGGGCCATAATACGAAAGATTGTATTGTTTTAAGGAAGAAATCCAAACTTCAATTGAAAATGAAAAATTAACCACCTTTGTCAAAGAATAGTTGAGGAGTAGATATCAAGCACCAGTTGTTGATCAGACTGTTGCCCGAAGGGAAGCGATATAAGTTTCCCCCAAACAAGAAAACATTATGGTTACTAAACCATATATGAATTTGGTGAAGATTCAGAATATCTAGACCCAGATCTGACCAATAACGTATTATGATGATAAATGAGCTGCTAGCCCACATGAGGATGTTGCGGTGATCATGGCGGCAGTTGAGGAATTGGAATTCTGAAGGGTTCTAATCAATACAGGTATTTATCTACCTATAAACAAATAAAAAAACCCTTCATTTATACTTCGATCGAACAAAACCATAGTAGGATTCACAAAGAGAACCTCAGATGTAATTGCAGAGTTTGAATGTGAAACTCTCCTTGGAAAATCACCTTTCAAAAAGGTAGCCATGGTACTCTTTGTACTGGTTGATGGCCCAACTTTGTATAATACTATCTTTGGTTGGTCTTGGTTATCAAAGATGCACGATGTTGCCTCGATATTTCATTAGTGTTCAAAATATTTTATTACGGCCAAGTTAGGGTTGCTCGAAGTATAAAAAATATGGCCATAGAAAGTTATGCCACTTCTTTGTATCCTTTAACACCACAGAATGCGAAAACTAAAAAAGAATAGCAATTACTAGAGTCCTCTTCAGAATCTGGCAATGTGGATGATCCAAATGACACTCCTAATTTGGTAATTAGCGATAAATATATCGAGCTATATACTTTCCCAAAGGGGAAAAGTGTGAGGATTGGAGCCCAATTTCCACCAATCATAAGGGAACAATTATTATATTTTTTATTGTAAAATTTACATTTCATGGTGTACCGAGGATGTAACGGGTGTCCCTGTAAACATCATTTTCCATAAGCTAGCAATACAATCAAATATATTCCATGTTAATACAAAAAGATATAGATTTTTCTGTTGAAAATTTTGAAGCTAGTGTTAAAGAGGTAGATCGGTTGGCAAAAGTAGAGCATATTCGGTATTTTGGTACCCTTTGTGGACAGCAAACCCAGTGCTTGTGAAAAAGAAAAATGGGAAGTGATGTATGCATGTTGACTTCACATATTTAAATAGGACTTGTGTGAATGATATGTTTCTCGTCCCTAAAATTGATCAACTTATAGACTTCACTTCTGGCAATAAATTGTTTTCATGCATGGATGTATTTGTAGGGTACAATCAGATACAGATGGATATGAAGGACCAATACAGTACCCATAACGTTATGCCCTTCAGTTTGAAATTTTTTGAAGCCACTTATCATCGTTTAGTGAACAAAGCCTTCGTTAGTCAGATTAGAAGAAATATTGAGGTTTAAATTGATGATATATTAGTAAAAAATATGAGGGATGCAGACCATTTCTTCGATCTAAAGAAAAAAAATGAATCTAAAAGTTATCAATTGAAATTAAATCCAAAAAAAACATTCGGAGTGTAATCTGGTAATTTTTGGGGGTATATTATCAGTGAAAATGGCATACAAGTCGATCCAGTACAATTGAATGTGTTACTTGTTATGGCTCCTACCAATTCTACCAAAGAAGTTCAAATATTGACCGAAACATTGACTTCTCTAGACATATTTATATCAAGGTCTTCGAATAAATGTGCACCATTTTTCGAGTTTTAATAAATGCAAATGAGTTTAATTGGACTTCAGAGTGCGATGAAGCCTTTACCAAAATTAAAGAACATTTGTCTTCTCCAAATATATTAACCAAGGCATTGTGGGCGTCAAGTTTTATATTTACTTACCAGTATCCGATTACGCGTGAGCTCAATGTTGGTCTGGGAAGTTTATGGTTACCCTTTCCCTGTTTATTATATAAGTAAAAGTCTGTTGGATGTTGAGAAAATATACCTAAAACTAGAAAGGTTTTCTATAGCTTTAGTAGTAACAACCTAAAAAATGATACCTATTTCCAAGTTCACTCGAGTACTATTCGAACTTCATTTCCACTTAAAAGTATGTTACACATACTAGATTTATCGGGTCGAATGACTAAGTGGTCAGTAGAATTCAAAGATTGCGATATTGAACTTTCTTCTCCAACAGCGTTTAAAGTACCAAGTAATACACTTTCGTTTCAAAGCATAAAATAACGAAGCGGAGTATAAGGCAGCATTGACAGGGTTAAGGCTTGCCCAAATTTATGGTGCAAAAATAAGTTCGTTTGATAAGTAAGTTACAATTACTTATAAATCAGGTCACAGGACAATCTAAAGGTAGAAAAGATCATTTGGTGAAATAACTAAACATATTGAGGGAAAATAACATCTTTTTCAAGCATGTTAAGTACGAACACGTTTCCCGAGTCGAAAATTTAATGGTTGATTTTTTATATACTATTGATTACACCGAAGGACGTCTGTGGATCTTGATACAATAATACCCTTCGATATTAATAGGCTCTGAGGTTGGAACAAGTACTGAATAAAATTTCCAGATCTCGACCACTATAGATAGAGATTTGAGGTATGAGATAAAAAAAATTCATTAGCAAAGAGACTTTGCTTATTGGGTAAAACATTGTCTAAAAAGCTAAGGTTCAAAGCACATGGTTGCATAGTCCTTAGGGATATCCTCTACAAGAAATCTCTTAGTAGGCCACTATTACAATACCTTGGGGTTGATGAGTCTCAAATGATGTTATATGAGGTACCAGATGAGGGGGGGGGGGGTATGTTCATTGAGGTTATAAAACTCTAACCATAGGGTTTAATTGGTAGGATATTATTGGCCTTCCATAATGGAAGATGTTGAAGAGTTAGCCTGATAATGTGATTCATGCCAAAGATTTACAAACACAATACATGTACTGGTGATGCCACTAGAATTTTTATATGAAGCGTTACCTTTTGACATATGGGGGCTTGATTTGGTTGGATCTCATCCAATGGCATCCAGAGGTTTTTGAACTATTATCTTGGTAGTTGATTATTTTCCAAAGTGGATGGAAGCGGAATCTCTATCTGAAACTACGTCCAAATATATTATAAAATTTATTCTATATAATATATGGTGTAGATACGGGATCCTGAGAATTATTACAACAAATAAGCGGCCTCAATTCAAATATACATACATGGAAGCCTTATGTATTTTTCAAGGGATTCAACATTTTTTTCATCACATTTCCACCCTCAAGAAAATGTACAAGTAAAATTTGTTAACATAACTATCCTCAATGGCTTGAAAAACAATTAGAAGGCCAACGGGAAATTAGCCAAATTGTTTACAATAAGTGTTATGGGATTATCGAACTACTCCCCGAACAACAACTCAAGACTCCTCATTTACTTTATTGTATATGATGAATGCAGTAACACAATCATAATATACTCTCCTATCGTTTTGATTTGCAATTACTCTGAGGATGATAATAATACAACTAATATAGCTGAGTTGGACTTAATTAAAGCGAAGAGAACCATTGCACATTTAAGATGTGTTCATTACCAAACTTTAATAAGAAGCAGGTATGCATCTCGAGTTTGAATGAGATAATTTTAAAATAAGGGATATATTTCTAAAGAAGATCTTCCCACACACCAAATACAAAAGGTTAGGGAAGTTGGCACCTAACTGGAAAATGTCTGATTTAATTTATTAAAGAGATAAGCGTGGCGTTGGCAGATCAGTAAGACTATCTTATTCGAGATTTGTAGAATATTAAAACATTTAATACTTTATCTTGAATAGTTATAAAAATCAGATTTATTTTCTTTTACTTTACTTATGTATATATTTAAGGACATACTCTTTCCTACCCTTGTGGCTCAGGAAGGTTTTAATAAAGTGTTCGAACCACTTCAAATTTATAACATTTTTTCGTTTATGATTTTTGTGCTATTTTTTATTTGTGATTCACATATCTTTTGTGTCATTTGGTCATGTGTAAAGGTTCCAACATTAGTTGGTCATAATTAAAAGATTTCAATATTAGTTAGTAAAAATAAAAGGTTCCAATTAGTTGGTCACAATTAAAATGTTCCAACATTAGTTGCTCATGTGTAAAGGTTCCAATATTAGTTGGTCACAATTAAAAGGATCCAACATTAGTTGTTTATATGTAAAAGTTCCAACATTAGGTTCTCATAACTAAAACGTTCCAGCATTAGTTGGTCAGAATAATCAACGGATGATCCGAATATGAATACTTTAATTACCTTTAAATAAGTTATTTGATAATCTTAAGGGATGATGATTTGAATATGAAAGCTTTAATTACCTTCGAATGAGTTATTTGATAATCCTAAGGAATGATGATTCGAATATAAATACTTCATTTACCTTCGAATGGGTTATTTGACATATGATAGATCAGATTAAAGATGTTATTTAGATTCAAAGGAATTATCAAAATAAATATTTGAATTACCTTCGAATAGAAAATTTTGAATACAACATATCATTTTTGACAAGGGGTAAAATAAACACATTTCATTTATAAAACCTCGAATACCATATGCCAAAGACTTATAAAAATCCAAACAATGTACTAAAAATATCTTTCTTATCCCAAGGACTTAAGAAAAAACACGGTGATCCAAGGGCAAGCAAAATATATAGATAAAATCAATTGCCTTTGGGCTCTCCATCAACATCATCTTATTCTAAGCTCTCATATTTGAAGTCTACATATTCACTTTCATCGTCGTCATCAGTATATGAATCCGTTGATATACCTAACTGATCAACTAAACGCATATCATAAGGACACAAATCCTCTAGCAATAACTCTAAAAAAGGTCCAAAGTTTAGATTTGAGAATGTTTTGTGAAAATCTAGTATCATGTTAGCTTTGATCGATGCATCCCGTTTACATAAGCACGTCAACAAGATGCATTGATCATAGGTATATGATTTTGTTTGTAGAAACCGAATTTTGACATTGGCACGTCATACCAAACTGATAACGCGGCAGTCGTATCAATATTTTTGACATTGACGTGCTTAGAAGAAGAAGCAACGATCGATGCATCCCGTTGTTGATTTTGTTTGTAGAAACCGAATTTTGACATTGGCAGTCGTATCAATATTTTGGTTTATGTATTGTAATTTTTATTTTTATTTTCTTTTCTTCTATTGTATACTTCTCTTTTATCTTTTTACTGTATGGGCCACCTGTTTTTGGTTTTTGGGCCACCTATTTTTGGTTCATGTGTTTATATGAGCATAATCTTATCGGATCCGGAGAGACTTGCATGCACTTGGCTGAACAGACTTTGTGGGAAAGGAGGGTGTCCATTATGGCTACGTAACAAGACTACTGCCGGCGACGACATGTAAAATCATAAAAAACTGCTTGATTTTACCGGGATGCTACTCAACCGATAATCCCTAATTTATAATGATTGTATTGTGGATGTTTTGTATTTGTGCTCGTTCAAGTTTTACCATTTCAATGTTTTTGCCATTCTCTATTTTTCTAGTAATCTCCTATATTTTACTGCATTTATTTTCTTTAATTTTATTTATAATATTTATATATTTAGGAGTAAAATATCAATAAATGCTTAAAGACGAAATTTATATTATCCACCTATTATTTTTAATAGTCCGATCACTATCCCGATTTCTTTCATTTGGTCTTACGACTTTAAAATCATTCTTTCGGGTTTTTAGATTTTACAAAATTTATAAATTTAGCTCTTCCCATCGTGGATTAAATTTAAAGATTTTTCCAAGTCTATAGACTCAATTTATAGATTTTGCCAAGTCTAAAGACTCGGAAGAGTGATTTTAAAATCGAATGACTAAATTAAAAAAAAATAGATAGTCGATGAACTATGCAGCTATTTAAAACCCTGCAATAAAGTCCAATGATTTAGAACTCATGTAACATAAGATGTGGGACTTCATGAAGTAACCATAATGTTTTGTATGCAAAATGGAGGTTATAGAAAATGGATAACAACAATATTAGAAGAAATTCTATATCAAATTCATCAAAGAAGTTTGATAAGTCCAAGATAAAACGTCATTAATGCTTCAACTTGGGTCACTTTAGAAAAGAATGTGTTGAAAGACTAAAGAAGCAATGTGATAGTAGATCAGATCAAAGGTATATTTATGTAGCTTATACAGAATACGACTCTGCACAAATTCTAGTGCACTCGTAACGAAGACCAAATGGAGTAGATTCTTAACTCGAGATATTCTTTCCATACGAGTCCGCATGGAAACTCGATTAACTCATTTTAATAGAAAAATAGAAGCTTAAATCGGTGTCTAGTCCTTCGACTACTACATTTTCTGCCATTTAATCCCTCGACTAAAAAATCACGGATGAGGTCCCTTGACTATTGAAAATCTATAATTTTACTCCTCGCGCATGGTCTTCTCTTTGGTTCAGCCATGTGTCACCATAGTTAAATGATTTTTGTCTCACAGATAGTCTTTCAACTTTTAATTCCAATTTTACCCTCAAAATTAATTTTTTTTTTTTAATTTTTTAATTTTTATTTTTCTGAAAAACGGAGTACGACAAAAGTTGCGATACTCTGGATTTTTTTCTTTTCGTTTTTTCTCCCTTTTATCTCACCAATTGTTATAGTATTTTCTAATCATACATTTGCAATTAGAAAAGTAAAAAACAATAAAAAAAACTAAAGTCAACCCTTGATTTAGAATTATTATATATTGATGGGTTTTAAAAACAAAGAAATTTGAATTTCAGGTTGGATTCGTTAGTTTGTGTTCTAGGGACTTGGAGAGATCTACATCCAAGTGGAATGCAAGTGCACCACAAGAAAATGCATTTAAATTAAAATCTGTCAACGTGATAAGTTTAAGATCAGACCTGATGAGTCTGGATTTTATCACCACTCACTATTGGGACCAGACAGGGGTAATTCGGACAATATCCACCCACTGAACCATCCGAACTGAACTAGTGTATTAAAAACTTAATCACTTCATGACTAAGCTAATGACCTACCTGCTGAATAACTAATGGATCTTTAATGAGTCTTTGAACTCGACCCGAATTCATAAATCATGACCCGAAAGCCCATATGGCCCAAGGTTAAGGGTATAAATACCCAACCACTTTCATTTAATGAGGGTAATAAACATTAAATACAATCAGGCAGCTCAAATCTCTCACTACAATCTACTAAAACATTAAATACCCTTGAAACACCACAAAACTCTAGACAAAATTACCCTCAAACGAAAGTAAACCTCACCAAATTGGCGACCACAGTGGGAGGAGAAAGTGCCTGAATCTAGCATTCAAAACCATCAAGAAAATTCAGTTCAGATGAATCCGGACGTGCAAGAAATACCACCAGCTTTGGCAGAAGTGGTGGGATAAAATGATGAGTATACTGTCAAGGAGCGAGATAGGTTAAAAGTCGAAATAGAAGCTCTGAGGGCTGCCAAGAGGGCAGAGATTGGCATAAAAGAAAAATCTAAGGCGTCAGTAGCTCATCATAATGACAACCCAAGAGAGCATGAGCCATCAAAAACTCATGTGAGTACAAAAAAGACTCATGCTAGTTCAAAAAAGTCTCACCGGTCTAAAATGGTGGAGAGCTCTGATTCAGACTCAGAGTCTTCCAGTATCTCCTCAAGTGAAGATGGAGTTGAATAATCCTTGTCATCCAACAATGATTAAGTCGTTCTAAAAAGAAACAAAAGTTGGTAAAAAATACTCAAAAAAAAGGATAGGCATGGAAGGTTGAAGAGGCATCTAAGCAAAATCATCAACGAAAATGATCCAGACCAGCTTAATGCTTTACTACAAATGGAGCCTTCTCAGAATGTTAAAGAAGTGCAACGATTGACCGGGAGGCTGGCTGCACTAAACCGTTTTATTTCAAGGTCTTCGGACAGGTGCGCCCCGTTTTTTCAAACTCTTAAAGGTGCAAAAGATTTCAATTGGTCCCCACAGTGTGATGAGGCCTTCGATGAGATTAAAAAGCACTTGTTTTTCCCCAAGACTTTGTTTAAACCCGTTGATGGAGAGACCCTCTTCGTATATTTGGCATTCTCTTATTTTGCTATAAATGCAGTATTGGTAAGGGAAGTAGATAAGTATCCTCGTCCGGTGTATTATATCAGCAAGAGCTTGATAGATGCAGAAAAACGCTATTTAAAACTTGAAAAAATAGCACTAGCCCTGGTGATTGTTGCGAGGAAGATGAGGCCCTATTTTCAGGCACATTCTATCATTGTCCGGACATCTTTTCCCTTAAAAAACGTTCTCCAAAAGGCCGACATTTCAAGTAGAATGACCAAGTGGTTGGTAGAATTGGGAGACTACGATATTGATTTTGCTCCTCGAACAAAAATCAAAGCCCAAACTGTGGCTGATTTCCTGGTTGAATTTCACTCAGATAGGGATACTAAACAAGCAACTGGAGTAAAAGATAAAAAGGTATGGGTTATCCGGACTGATGGTGGATCAATCACCACGGGTTGTGGTGCTAGGATATGTTTAACCTCTTTGTACGGTGACAGAATGTACCAGGCTATATACTTTGCATTCAGGGTTTCCAATAATGAGTCCGAATATGAGGCTGCTATAGCTGGTTTGAAGTTGGCTCTTATTTGTGGAGCCAAAAGGGTCAGGTTAATGAGCGACTGTCAACTTCTGATCCATCATGCACAAGGCCGATCCGAAGCTAAAAAAGAACAAGTGATTAAATATTTATTCATCCTAAAAAAGGTGGCCCTCAATTTCAAAAGCGTTACTTATGAGCACATACCCCGAACGGAAAATACACTAGCAGACTCTTTGGCAACCATAGCCTACTCTGAATCCTACCCTTGGATACATGTGCAAGAGTGCCCATCTATTCAAATTAATCCGGATAAGGAAGAAGAAAGTTTGAATATACAAGTCAAACACCCCCAAGATTGGAGATTTCCAATCCTTTAATTTCTTTCAGATGGCATATTGCCTCCGGAAAAAACAGTGGCAAGAAAAATAAAATACAAGGCTCGTGGTTTTGTCATCCTAAGGGGTGTTCTTTATAAAAAAAATCCTATAGTAAGCCTCTCTTACGATGTCTGGGAGTCGAGGAGTCCCAAATAGTGCTCTCTAAATTACATGATGGTGAGGGATCAACTCACTGTGGATTTAGGGATCTAACAAGAAGAGTTTTATTAGTTGGGTACTATTGGCCCTCCATAATGCAAGATGCCAAGGAGTTGGTAAAAAAGTGTGATCCATGCCAACGATATGGCAATGAAATTCATACCTTAGTTGTCCTTTTAGAATCAATTTATGAGCCAATACCTTTTGCTTGATGGGGGCTGGATTTAGTGTGACCTCTACCCATGGCATCCGTGAGGTGCAGAACTGTAATTGTTGCCATTGATTACTTTTCAAAATGGATTGAAGCAGCCTCATTGGCATGAACTACCTCAAAAGCTGTTATCAAATTCATTTTATATAACATTTGTTGCAGATTTGGAGTTCCACAAAAGATAACTACAGACAATGGGCCACAATTTGACAACAAGGAAATTGAAACTTTATGTGCCTATAGAGGCATTCAACACTGCTTCTCTTCTCATTTCCACCCACAGGCAAACGGACAGGTTGAAGTAGCTAACAGGACAATACTGTCCGGTCTAAAAAAGAACTTAGAAGGGACTGCTGGAAAATGGCCAAGTTATTTATAAGAAGTCTTGTGGGCTTACCGGACCACCCCGGGGGCTGCAACACAAGAGTCTCCCTTTGCCTTAGTATATGGGATGGATGTTATAGCTCCCATAGAGGCTACTCTTCCTTCCTTTCGAGTTCATAACATCTCCGAACATGCTAACGAAGTGGCAGTAAGAGGCCAGCTTGACTTGATGGAGGAAAGAAGAGTTAAGGCTCACCTCAGAGCCACACACTATCAAGGCCTGATGAGGAGCAGGTTTGCTTCCAAAGTTAAAAGAAGGGATTTTCAGCCAGGGGATAAAGTAGTGAGGAAAGTCTTCTTACACACTAAGGAGAAGTAGTTCGACAAGCTAGCTCCAACTTGGGAAGGACCCTATGTGGTCAGAGAAAAGCTTAAGCCTGGGACATACCGGCTTCAAGATAAGGATGGAAGGGTTTTGAATCACCCCTGGAACATTGAACACCTCCAGTTGTATTTGGAATAAAAACTATGTAAATATTTACTTGTTTAAAAGTTCATGTAAATATTTGGGGGCATACTCTTTCCTACCCAGGTGGCGCGGAGAGGTTTTAATGAGGTGTCCGGGATTTTTAATATAATTCGATGTCTTCTTAAAAGATTCGGAGTGTTTCAGTTAAGGTTTTCTTTAAAATTTTCAATCAATGTCAGATCGAATTGAATTGATAAAGTGATGACTACTTAAACATTTGTCATCGAAGAATTTAAATACTCTCGCTTTAAAAGTGCTTGTAAATTTACTAAGGGATGTTTAAACATTAGCCACCAAAGTTGAAAAAATTATGAAATAATGCAAGATTTGTGTAAAGTAAAATTGCCCATTAAAATAACCGAAGTGCCTTGGCCACCCAAGGACTGAGTATTAAATGTTTATCCGGACGAGAGCCGGACAATTACAAAAAATGCCTTGGCCATCCAAGGACTTTGGTTCAGACATAGAAATTTTTTAAAAAAAATATAATTAATAATTCAAGACTGAGCTTTCTTAGATGGCCCAACCTCACTTGGTTTCTTCTTCTTGGGGTCATCATCTTCCTCACCCAGACTCTCCCTAGTCATTTCTTCTTCATCGGTTGTGTCATCCTAGCCATTGGAATAGTTATGCTTGTCACCATCAGCCAGGGTATGGTGGGGGATGTCTTCATATTCTACGAATCGCCATAAATCCCAGTGTCCTCTTCGGAAATTTTTCATGGAAGAGCAGGACCATATCTGACTTGACTTCGGCATATCTTTCCTCCTGAGAATCTATCACCTTATTGGTATAAGCATCAATCCTAGCCTGGATGGTTTTCTCGTGCTCCCTTAACAAGTCAGCTTTTTCTTGTTCAACCTTGGACACAATATTTTCAAGAGAAATCTTATCATTGGTTAAGGTCTGAATAATGCTATCTTTGACCTCCACCTCCTCTTTTGAAGAAAAAATGTCTTTTTCCAGATTGGATTGCTTCAATTGGAGTTCTTTGACATCTCCCTCCGAAGTAGCCAACCTGTTGGCCAAGTCCTCCTGACGTTTTTTCAACTCCTCATTCTCTTTCTTTAATGCCTCAGCATTTTGGTTGGCGCTTAGGAGGTCACCAGACAGCTTCTCTTTGTCAGAGTTGAGAGTATTGATGATGGCTGACTGATTGTGTACTTGCTTCTCCAAGGTAAATACTGGCTGGATATTGCTTAGTAGGGAGTGGGTGACAGTGTCTCGCTCATTTGAAATAGAGAACGACCTACCATTGAAAGTGACAATGTTCAAAGAGCTTGGGGGGAGGTAGGGCCCAGCGAAATCGTCTTTGTCAAGGTTTTCGAAGTAAATACCAATCACATCAAGCCCACTGATGTCGACACCATCAATGCTTATATCCCCTCCTGCACCCCCTCCGGTTTGAAAGTCACCGGGAATCTCTCCTGCTTGAGTGGGGTCAGTTGGGTTAACTGGAGGTAGTGGCTCCGGAGCCCGGAAAGAAATCTCATCTCCCTTGGAGGTTTTCTTTTTCTTGGCATCCCGGTACCCACCTTATGCCCCCCGTTTTCTGTCCTTTTTGGGAGCCTTTTGAGGTTTTGAAGACCCAGCTACTTCCTTGGTGCTTTCGTGTTCCACCACTTGTAGTAAGGCAACGTCGATCTGCCCTTGATCTTGTCCCTCTGGGTTTGTTGGGACAACTTCATCCACCTCGGTAGGGTTAGCCTCAACCACATCTTGCTTGGCCTTAACTTTCTTTCCCTTCATCTTGCTTGGGGATTTAGCTCTACCCGGCAAGACCAGTTTCCCATCCTTTCCCTCTTTCTTCCGGAGAATCACTCCCGGAGGGGGTGGAGTGGTTAATTCCTCCCACGACAAGTCCCTCCGGTCAGTTGTATTCCAAAGATAAGATCTTGTTAAATTGCCTCCGGTAAAACAGTTGTGGAAGTTGTTTCCCCATTTCTCAGCAGCCTAAGCATTCAGCTTGGCACAAGTAGTCTGTCCAGCCTTCAAGTAATCATTGAAATCCTTGGGCAGCACTACCAAAAAACAAAAGAAGAGGAATTAGATAAAAAAAATTGTTATAAGTATGTAGTGAGATTATTACCATCACTTCGCCATCTGCTGGTAAGCATGCTTGGGTTATCACGAGCTTTAATTTTCTTCCCATTCTCCCCGGCACCGCTGAAGAACATAAATTGAGTCTTCCAGCTTTTCTCCGAATCAAGTAAATCATCCACCACCTTGTAATTATCGCTCATGTTAAAGTGATAGAAAGGGATGACATGGTTTCTGTAGAGGCTTGCTAGAGCAGCAAATTACTCCATCGGAAGAGGAATTCCGGAGAGTCTGGAAGCCATGATACATGCCATAAGGGTGAACCAGGTATTAGGGCTTAGTTGACTTGGGCAAAGCTTTATCAGATGAAAATATCTGACTATTTCAGGGTCCAATGGGAACCTAAGTCCCCATTTGAATAACTCAGTGTAGAAGACTATCTCATTGAGTTTACAATCCATGGGCGTCTCCGGATCAATTGGTATTCTTACTTTGACATTTTCTGGAATCCTCCACTTCGTCCTCATCCGGCCAAGTTCCGCTGTATGAATGAAAGCATAGTTGATCTTCTGCATGGCTATCAGGTATTTAGCACTTACTTTGTGGAAACAAGGCCCCAATTTTCCCGCAAGGCACTCCGGCAGCTCCGGATGCTTTAAACACACTTTTTCTTTGCCTTTGCTCTTTTTGGTGATGACAGTCTCACTTATTTGCCCGAAGACATCAGTCTCAAAAGGGGCTTCTTCGATGTTGTCCTCCATTACATCCTCTATTACCATGGAGGGATTGTCAGCTGTTTCTGGGAGAGAAGAGCTAGTGGTTGGCTCAGTAGGCCCTCCGGATTTTTGAGCATCCTTTCCCCCTTGTAGTCTAGAGTCCGGATGGGGCTCGGGTCCGGAGGTCTCTTTTTGAAGGCTTGAGCTGGTAGCCTCCGGACCGAACAAGTTGTCCTTGGAAATCTTGATAGGTGCATCTGACCCAGTATTTTTATTTTTAGCCCCAGACTTGGAAGGCGTAGTTTTTGGAGCCTGCCCTTTCACCAAACGACCTCTTCGTCGGTCTACTAGCTTTTCTGGGGAGGCATCAGCATCCGACCCCATGACAATGAATGGAGAAGGTCTCTTAAAGCTTGTAACTGCCTGCTATGATTCAACAACATGCTCTGATTCCTGAACTGATGAGCCCGATATGATTGGTGAAAGTTTGGACTTGAATAACCTCCTCGGTTTAGCACTCTTAGCTGAAGAAGAACCCCGGTCAGGCTCAGAACTTGGTGTTTCCGATTTGTTAATAGGGGAAAGAGGGAGGCCTGCAGCAATGCGCCTTTCTAGTTCGACCTTTTGAGATTTTTCTATCTCTGACAAGTTGAGCCACCCACCTTTTACTAAGGCGTTTCTTGCTGTGAACATAAACTCACAAGAAGGGTTTTTTGAGAAGAGAAAGCTTTGAAGTTTAGCAGAATAGAGATGATGAAGATGATAAAACAGTGAAAAGTGGACTAATTTATAGTAAAGGAATAAAAGATGCTTCGATACCTAGGAGAATATGAAAGGATAAATGTAATGATTAAGGACGGCGCTGATGTCACCCACATTAATTGAAGAGGTTGCTTTTTGAAGAAAGTGGGAGCGCCGTTCTAGGAGAAAAACGGCCGGTGTGGCAAATCGAAAAAGGACACGTGTCCCACGATCTCTGGCAAAACCGTTTGGCTTCTAAGAGTTTTATCAGTCCGGGTAAATTCGTTACAAGACTATTGATGAGTTCGGACATAGTCGCAAGTGATGAGTCTGAATTCTGCTTACTCACCGGACAGGGACAAATCGGACCTAGCCCTCCGGACCGGACAGACCACTTCGAACACTTAGCCAATTGGACTGTTCGAACTATGACGAAAGTACTAAAAAACCTAAACACTTCTTGACTAAGCTACTTGCTCCCCTACTTAGAGCTCATGGGTCTTTAAACATGACACGGGTCCATTAAAAATGACCCGAAAACCCATAAAGCCCAAATGTAAGGGTATAAATACCCAACCACCTACATTAACTATGGGTAATGAAAATTAACTGCAACTAGGCAGCTTAATTCACCCTCTACTCTCTACTCAAAATACTAAATACCTATAAACTTCCACAAAACTCTAAACAAATTACCCAGTTACCCTCAAACATAAATTAACCTCACCAAATTGGCGACCACAGTGGGAGTGGAAGGTGCCTGAATCAAGCATTCGAAACCAGCAAGAAAAGTCAGTCTGAATGAATCCGGATATCCCGGAAGTACCACCAGCTTTGTGCAAAGTGGTGGGTGAAAACGATGAGTATACTATCGAAGAGCGCGATAGGTTAAAGGGTGAAATAGAAGCTCTGAGGGAAGAAAAGGCTAAGATGGGCATGAAAGAAAAGTCAAAAGCATCAGTTGCTCATCACACCGATAACCCCAGAGAGCATGAGCCTTCAAAGACTCATATGAGTACCAAAAAGACTCATGCCAAGTCCAAAAAGTCTCACCGGTCTAAGCCAGTGGAGAGTTCTGACTCAGGCTCAGAATCTTCTGATAGCTCTTCGGATGATGAGGGAGTTGAAGAATCCTTATCCTCTAGCAGCGATGAGGGTCGAAGTAAAAGGAAGCAAAAGCAGATCAAAAAATATTCGAGGAAAAGGGATAGACGTGGAAAGATGAAGAAGAATATTGGCAAAGGGTCATCTCACAGCCGCAGGCATGTAGACCGGATGCTGATGGATCATTTTGCTTTCCATGATGAACCAGGTATCTTTGCAACTCCCAATGAAGATATTGTGTTCAGTCGTGGTCGAAATTGGAGGCAATCTCCATTGTCTTCTAAAATTATGTCCGGAAACCTCCCTAAGAGGTTTGATAGCACCAAAATGGAAAAGTATGATGGCAGTACTGATCCGGACAACCATTTAGAGCAATGTAAGAACTTTATGATGAACTTCGATGACGATGATAAGCTACTTTGCAGAGCATTCTCCTAATCATTTACGGGGGGTGCTCTGAAATGGTATAACAGTCTACCACAAGGGTGTATCAAGAATTTCGATACTTTTTGGGTGGCCTTTCGAAGGCAGTTCGTTGGGAGTAAAGAGCTAAAGGGCAATGGAGACACCATAATCCATTGTGCTCAGGAACCGAACGAGTCCTTAAAAGAATATATAAGTCGTTTTGTGAACACCAATAATGGGTTGGTTGACTGCTTCGAGCAGGTTGCGATAGCATCTCTAAGGCAGGGCTTGAACCCTGGCCATTTGGCCGATTCGGTGACCAGAAAGAAGGCAATGACTTGGGGAGGGTTACTGAATCAGGTTGGAAAATAGATTAACGTTGATGAAAACAAGGGTGCACAGGCAGGTGAGGTCTGCCCTGGTGGCACCAAATCCCAATCAGAATCAGTCCGAGAACAAGGCAAAAGAGACTGGACAGGGGCATGGTAGAGCTAAAGCTCAGTCTCAGCCAGCTGATCCTGCTCAGAGTCAGCAATCCAGAAACAAGAGAGGGCCTTGGGTTCAACCAGAGTGGTTCGTAGAATTAAAGGAAATTGTGGCCACCATTTATGATAAAACAAATGAGGAGGTGCACTATAGAAGACCGGCCACGCTACAATCCTCTAGAGAACACCGTAATAACTCTTTCTGCCAGTATCACAATGACACTGGTCATACCACTGATGATTGTATAGCTTTGAAGTAAGAAGTTCGGAACCTGATCGAAAGGGGAAAGTTGGGGGCTTATGTCAAAAGAAGAGGAGGTAACAGGCCTGACAATACTCATCGGGTTGGTCCAAGTAATGCTGCTCCGGAGGGAGCCATGGTTATAATCGAGAGGTTTGATGTAGAATCTGAATACTTGGATCCTGATCCAACTCAAAACAGAGTGGGTACAATTGAAGAATGTTCTAGAACTGTCTCCGGGCTCATCAAGATTTTGAGTCACTAACGATTTTCGGAGGAGATACCATGACAGCTCCTACTGCTTCTTCGAGGAAGAGGCACGTTCATACTTTGGCCACCCAGTTAGAAGGAGGCATGACTTCCTATCAATCACAAATTTCTTTCCCCTTCATTGTTTTTGATGAAGATGATTTAAGAGATATAGCTGGCCCTCATGAAGATGTTGTTGTCATAGGAGCATCTATTGGGGGCAATGACATAAGACGAATTCTGGTGGATACTGGAAGCTCAGCCAATATCCTTTTCTTAACCACATACAAGATAATGAAAAATCCAGCTGTAATTCAGAGTTCGGACAGATCAATTGTGGGCTTTACTGGCAGCTCAGCAGATGTGATCGGAGAGTTCGAAGAATAAGTTTTGTTGGGCAAGGGCCCGTTCAAGAAGATGGTCAGGATACTTTTTGTTGTGGTGGATTGTCCCACTTGCTATAATGCTATTTTAGGGAGGTCTTGGATCTCTAGGATGCATGATGTGGCTTCAACAGTCCACCAATGTTTGAAATATGTTGTTCAGGGACAGGTGGGAGTTGTCCGGAGCAGTCAAAAGGTTGCAAGAGAATTTTATGCTACAGCCCTGGCTCCCCGGACGTTAGGGGCAGTTCGTATCAACGAGCAATAGCAGTTTTAGGGGCTTTCTGGGGGTGAGGGTGAAATTAATGACCCCAGAGAGACCCCTGGAGTGTTAATACCGGTCGAAGAGGTAGAGGCACATTTTTTAGAAGAAGGAAAAAGCGTCAAGATAGGGTCTAAAATGCCACCTAGTCTGAAAAGTGAGATGCTAAAGTTTTTGAAAAGTCATCAGCACGTTTTTGCTTGGTGCAATGCTGATGTTACTGGGGTTCCAGCAGATGTGATGTCACATCACTTATCTGTCCGGAAATACATAGCACCAGTGGTTCAAAAGAGAAGGGCTTTTTCCAAAGAAAAGGCTGATGTTATTGTACAAGAGGTTGACAGGCTCACAAAGATGGGGCATATCAAGGAGTCTCAATATCCTTTGTGGACTGCCAATCCGGTCCTAGTAAAAACGAAAAATGGCAAGTGGCACATGTGCATTGACTTCACAAATCTCAATAGAGCTTGCCCAAAAGATTTGTATCCAGTTCCCCGGATTGACAAACTAGTAGACTCCACCTCTGGGAACAAACTACTATCCTTTATGGATGCTTTCTCCGGATATAATCAGATCCAAGTAGATCCAAAGGATCAAGAGCATACCACATTTTTCCCGTACATGGGTCTTCATTGCTATAAGGTAATGCCATTTGGGTTGAAAAATGCTGGGGCTACTTATCAGAGATTGGTAAACAAAGCCTTTGCTGATCAGATTGGAAGGAATATGGAAGTATACATCGATGACATGATGGTGAAGAGTGTGGATGAGCAATTGCACTTGGCTGACCTGCAAGAAACTTTTACCAATCTAATGAAAGTGAATTTAAAGTTAAATCCAGAAAATGTGTGTTCGGAGTACAATCCGGGAAGTTTCTAGGCTATATTATAAGTGAGCATGGGATACACCCCGATCCGGACCAGCTTAATGCTCTATTCCAAATGGAGCCTCCTCGAAATATCAAAGAAGTACAACGGCTAACGGGGAGGTTAGCTGCTTTAAACAGATTTATCTCAAGGTCTTCGGACGGGTGTGCCCTATTTTTTCAAACTTTGAAGGGTGCGAAGGGATTCGATTGGACCTCACAGTGTGATGGGGCTTTCAATGAGATACAGAAGCACCTGTCTTCCCCCAAAACCTTGTTTAAACCAGTTGATGGGGAGACACTCTTCGTATATTTGGCAGTTTCAAGTTGTGCCATCAGTGCTGTGTTAGTAAGGGAAGTAGATAATTACCCCAATCCAGTGTACTAGATCAGCAAAAGCTTAATAGATGCAGAAAAACGTTACTTAAAATTTGAGAAATTAGCATTGGCCCTGGTGATAGCTGCTAGGAAGATGAGGCCTTATTTCCAAGCTCATCCTATTATCGTCCGGACATCTTTTCCTTTGAAGAATGTTCTCCAAAAGGCAGACATTTCGAGCAGGATGACAAAGTGGTCAGTAGAACTGGGGGATTTCGATATAGATTTTGCTCCCCGAACAACAGTCAAAGCCCAAGCTGTGGCTGATTTTTTGGTTGAATTTCACTCCGACAGAGATTCGGAGCAGGCTACTGAGTTGAAAGACAAAAAGGTCTGGGTCGTCCGAACGGATGGTGGATCCAGCACTATGGGGTGTGGTGCAGGGGTGTGTTTGACTTCTCCATATGGTGACAAAATGTACCAGGCTATATGTTTTGCTTTCAGGGCTTCCAATAACGAGTCTGAGTACGAAGCAGCTATAGCTGTTTTAAAGTTAGCCTATGTTTGTGGGGCTAAGAGGGTAAAGCTAATGAATGATTCCCAGATTCTTATCCACCATGCTCAGGGTCAATCTGAGGCTAAAAAAGAACAATTAGTGAAGTATTTACTTCTCCTTAAAAATGAAGCACTCAAGTTTAAAAACATTATTTATGAACACATACCCCGGACAGAAAATGAGTTAGCAGATTCATTGGCAACCATAGCGTATACAGAGTCGTATCCATGGATCCATGTGCTGGAGAGCCCCTCCATTCAACTTGGTATGGGTAAAGAAGAAGAAATTTTTGAAGTACAAATGAAACAACCTCAGGATTGGAGATTTCCTCTCCTGCAATACCTCTCCGACGGCGTCGTGCCTCAGGATAAATCACTAGCAAGAAAATTGAAATACAAGGCTCGTGGTTTTATCATACTGAGAGACATCCTATATAAAAAGTCTTACAGTAAACCTCTTCTACGCTGTTTTGGGGATGATGAGTCTCAGGTAGTCCTCTCTGAATTGCATGATTGTGAGGGATCAGCTCATTGTGGATTCAGGGCTTTAACGAGGAGAGTTTTACTGGCCGGCTACTATTGGCTATCTATCATGAAAGATGCTAAGGAGCTGGTAAGAAGATGTGATCCATGCCAAAGGTACAGCAATGAAATTCATGTTCCACCCATTCCTTTAGAGTCAATTTCTGAGCCTATACCTTTTGCTCGATGGGGGTTGGATTTAGTGGGACCTCTCCCTATGGCATCCGGAGGGCGCAGAACTATAATTGTTGCTATAGACTACTTTTTGAAGTGGATTGAAGCAGCCCCTCTAGCAGGAACAACATCAAAAGCTGTCATAAAATTCATTCTATCTAACATCTGTTGCAAATTTGGTGTCCCACAAAAGATAACAACAGACAATGGGCCACAGTTCGACAATAGGGAAATGGAGAGTTTCTGTACCTCAAGGGGTATACAACATTTTTTCTCTTCACCTTTCCACCCACAAGCAAATGGCCAGGTTGAAGTGGCTAACAGAACTATTCTGTCCGGTTTAAAGAAAAATTTGGAAAGGGCTGCTGGGAAGTGTACTAGTTATTTACAAGAGGTTTTGTGGGCCTACCGGACAACACCTGAGGCTGCAACTGAGGTTTCACCCTTTGCTTTGGTCTATGGGATGGATACAGTAGCTCTCACAGAAGCAACTCTTCCATCATTTCGTGTTCACCACTTCTCTGAATGTGCTAACGAAGTGGTAATCAGAGGTCAGCTCGATCTAGTGGAAGAAAGATGAGTTAAAGCTCACTTTAGAGTTGCACACTATCAGGGTTTGATGAGGAGCATATTTGCTTCTAAAGTTAAAAGAAGAGATTTCCAGCCGGGGGACAAAGTATTGAGGAAAGTCTTCTTACACACCAAAGAAAAGCTGCTCGGAAAATTGGCCCCAACTTGGGAAGGACCTTATGTGGTTGTTGAAAGGCTCAAACCTGGAACATATTGGCTCGAAGACAAAGATGGAAGAGTCCTGACCCACCCTTGGAATATCGAACATCTCCGGATGTACTTGGAGTAACATCTGTGTAAATATTTACTTGTTTAAACATCCATGTAAATATTTGGGGGCATACTATTTCCTACCCTGGTGGCGCGGGAAGGTTTTAATGAGGTGTCCGGGTTTTTAATAAAATTTGATGCCTTCTTAAAAAAAAAATTCGAAGTGTTCTTACTTTGTCTTTTGTCACACCGTCCGGACTGAAATAAAAGAGTGATGATCACTTAAACATTCGTCATCGGAGAATTTAAACACTCTCACTATGAAACAACTAAGGGCTATTTAAACACTAGCCATTAAAATTGGAACAGACTATGAAAGAAGGTGAGAATTGTGCAAAACAAAGATATTCATTAAAATAACTTAAGTGCCTTGGCCTTCCAAGGACTTTCAAATTGTCAAAACAAAGTAAAGGATCTATCCGGTCAGATACCGGACACACTTACAAAAATAATGCCTTGGCCTTCCAAGGACTTTAGTTCAGATAACATGAAAAGTAAAGAGTAATTCATAATTTAAGACTGAGCCTTTGAGGATGGCTCAGCTTCATCTACCTTCTTCTTCCCATTAGGATCATCTTCCTCTTCGTTTGGACTCTCCCCGGTGTTTCCTTCGTCATCGGATGAGGATGCACTAGAGTAGCCAAGCCTATCGCCTTCGGCCATTGTGTGATATGGGAGGTCTTCAGGATCTACGTGAAGCCACAAATCGCCCAAGTTCCTCTTCGGGAACTTCTCATGGAAGAGCAGGACCGTGTCTGATTTCACCTTGGCATACATCTGCTCTTGAGTATCTATCATGTGGTTGGCATAAGCGTCAATCTTGGCCTGGATTTTGGCCTCCTGCTCCCTTAGCAGGTCAGCTTTCTCCCCTGCAGCTTGGGACACCGCGTTTTCAAGAGCAATTTTGTCACTGGTCAGATTGGTGATAATTTGGTCCTTGGCCTTGGTCTCCCCCTTTGAAGTGGCAAGATCTTTCTCCAATCCGGACAGCCTCTCTCGGAGCTCTGTGATAGTGTTCTCTAGAGTGGCAACCTTTGTGGAACTTGCCTCTTGGTTTTTCTTCAGCTCTTCATTCTCCCCCTTTAGAATGGCAGCATTTGAAGTGGCAGTGCGAAGGTCGTCGGACAACTTTTCTTTGTCAGACCTGAGGTCTTTAATAATGTATGCCTGATTCCGAACTTGCTTTTCCAACGCGAGCACCGGCTGAACATTTCTTAACAGAGAATGAGCTATAACATCCCTTTCACTTGAAACAATAAAAGTCTTACCATTAAAAGTGATTGTGTTCGAAGTGCTCAGAGGCAGATAAGGCCCAGCAAAGTCATCTCTGGGAAGATTGATGAAGTACTCACCAACCCCACCTAGACCAGTGATGTCTACCCCATCAATGCTAAGATCTCCCCCTTCGACCTCATCAGTTTGGAAGTCACCAGGTATCTCCTCTGCCTGTGTTGGGTCTGTGGGATCAGCTTGGGGAAGGGGCTCCGGAGGACGGAGAGAGAGTTCGTCACCCTTAGAGGTCTTTTTCTTCTTGGCCTCCCTATCTTTGCTTTCAGCTCCCCGTTTATGATCTCTCTTAGGAGCCTTTGGAGGATTTGGGGAGTGAACCTCTTTCTTGACACTCTCCTGCTCTACCGCTTCCAAGAGAGCAGCATCAATCCGGCTTGGGACTGACCCCTCCGGATTTGGCAAAGCCGCTTCCTCCACCTCAGCAGGGTCCGTACCACCTGCCACTTTTTTTCCTTTCTTCTTTTTTCCCTTCATTTTGCTCGGGGCCTTGGCCCGACCTGGCAAATAAAGTGTCTCGTCCGGTTCATACGTCCTTTTAAGCACTACATCCGGAGGAGGCTGGGTGGTGAGCTCTTCCCAAGTCAAGTCTCTATGACCTGTGGTGTTCCAAAGATGAGATCTTGCTAAGTTTCCCACCGTGAAGGCATCATGGAACCGATTTCCCCACCTTTCAGCAGCCCAAGCATTGATCTTGGAGCAAGTGGCTTGCCCGGACTTTACATAGTCATTGAATTCCTTGGGCAGTACTGATAAGAAGAAGACAAAGTTAATTAGTTTAAATGAATTTGATAAAAGAATAGATGAAAATATAAGGTATGAACCTTACCATCACTCCTCCATCTGCTGGTGAGGAGGCTGGGGTTGACTCCGGCCTTGATCTTCTTCCCGTTCTCCCAAACGCCACTTACAAAGAGGAATTGGGTCCTCCAATTCCTCTCCGACTCCAGCAAATCATCCACTGCCTTGAAGTCATCCCCTATGTTGAAGTGGTAAAAGGGGATGTGGTGGTTTTTATAGAGGCTGGCCACAGCAGCAAATTCCTCCATTGGCAGAGGGATCCCGGAGAGCCTAGAGGCCATAATGCAGGCCATAAGGGTGTATCATGCATTGGGACTCAGCTGGCTTGGGCAGAGCTTTATCAGATGAAAGTATCTGACGATTTCTGAATCTATGGGGAATATGAGCCCCCAATTAAACAGCTCCGTGAAGATGACTACTTCGCTCAATTTGCAATCCATGGGGGTTTCTGGGTTTATAGGGATCCTTATCTTCACGTTCTCCGGGATTCCCCACTTCGTACGCATCCGGCCCAATTCAACTGTGTGGATGAATGCGTAATTGATTTTTTGTAGAGCGATGAGGTACTTGACATTGACCTTGTGAAAACAAGGCCCCACCCTTCCTTCAAGACTCTCCGGCAGATCTGGATGCCTCAAACACAACTTATCTTTGCCTTTGTCTTTTTTGGCAACAACAGCACTACTGGTCTGTCCGGAGGGCTCAGACTCAAATGGAGCATCTTCGATAGAGTCCTAGGATATTGATTCCTAGGAGAATTCGAAAAGATTGGTAATGATTAAAGACGGCGCTGATGTCACCCTTCTTTAATAAAGAGGTTGCTTTTCGAAGAAAGTGGATTCGAAATTCAAGGTGAAAAAACGGCTGAAGCAACCAATCAGAAAGCGACACGTGTCCCATAAACTCTGGCGAAAAACTGTTTGGATTCACAAAGCTTTATCAGTCTGGATAAAGCCATAGCCCAAGTTAAGAGACCTGTCCGGGAAAAACTGCCCCTGACATCGGACTGTTTTTCAGGTCTTTGACAAAGATATTTGAACAAACACCTAAAAAGGGGCTCCTGATGAGTCCGAATTCTTCTTACTCACCGGACATGGACAGATCAGACCTAGCCCTCCGGACCGGACAGACCACTTCGAACACTTAGCCAATTGGACTGTTCGAACTATGACGAAAGTACTAAAAAACCTAAACACTTCTTGACTAAGCTATTTGCTCCCCTACTTAGAGCTCATGGGTCTTTAAACATGACCCGGGTCCATTAAACATGACCCGAAAACCCATAAAGCCCAAATGTAAGGGTATAAATACCCAACCACCTGCATTAACTATGGGTAATGAAAATTAACTGCAACTAGGCAGCTTAATTCTCCATCTACTCTCTACTCAAAATACTAAATACCTATAAACTTCCACAAAACTCTAAACAAATTACCTAGTTACCCTCAAACATAAATTAACCTCAAGTACACGTGAACTATTTTTTAGCTTTCCAAAGACCTTCGAACACAACCTAAAAAAGGGGCTACTGATGAGTCCGGATTTTATCACCATTCACTATTGGGACCGGACATGGGCAATTCGGACAATATCCACCCACTGAACCATCCGAACTGAACTAATGTATTAAAAACTTAATGACTTCATGACTAAGCTAATTACCTACCTGCTTAATAACTAATGGATCTTTAATGGGTCTTTGAACTCGACCCGAATTCATAAATTATGACCCGGAAGCCCATATGGCCCAAGATTAAGGGTATAAATACCCAACCACTTTCATTTAATGAGGGTAAGAAACATTAAATACAACCATGCAGCTCAAATCTCTCACTACAATCTACTAAAACATTAAATACCCTTGAAACACCACAAAACTCTAGACAAAATTACCCTCAAACGAAAATAAACCTCACTAAGACCAATCAATCAGATACCAATGAAACCAACTAAACAGCCCCAGAAGGATATGAAACATAGAAACACCCACGCAACAAAACAAAATCTGTTAATAACCCAAAACTCTCTTGAACTTAAACCTCTCCTCACCATTACTACCCACCACCCTGATTTTTTTCAGACTAGTCAAACAAACAGGACCAATATCAAAGCCAAGTGCAAAACCCAGAAACCTTACGTGCTAAAATTGGTTTATGACCAAAATATATACCCGAATGGAACAAAAAAGACATATCATGCTCTGTCCCTTCTCTTCTAAAAAGAGATAAAAAAGAGAAATAAATGAATTTTCTCTTCTAAAAAACTTCTTCTCTTTTATTTCTTTGTTTTTCTTTCTCTAATACTCAAACTAACGAATTCAGTCCCAAAATTTAAGTTTTTTCTTTTTAGAAAACCCATCAATATATAATAACTCTAAATCAAAGGTTGATTTTAGCTTTTTATTGTTCTTTACTCTTCTATTTGCAAATTTATGATTAGAAAATACTATAACATTTGATGAGATAAAAAGAGAGAGAGAGAGAGAGAGAGAGAGAGAGAGAGAGAGAGAGAGAGAGAGAGAGAGAGAGAGAGAGAGAGAGAGAGAGAGAGAGAGAGAGAGAGAGAGAACGAAAAGGAAAAAAATAGAGTATCGTAATTTTTGCCATACTCTGTTTTGTCAAAAAAATAAAAAATATATTAAAAAATTATTTAATTTGAAGGGTAAATTGGAATTAAAAGTTGAAGGACTATCTGCGAGACAAGAATCATTTAAATATGGTGACACGTGGCAGAACCAGGGAGAAGACTACACGCGATGAGTAAATTTATAGATTTTCAATAGTCAGGGGACTATCACCCGTGATTCTTTAGTCGATGGACTAAATGACAGAAAACTTAATAGTCGAATGACAAAACAGCGATTTAAGCCAAAAATAGAGGCACTCTGTTACTTGGGAAGAACAAGGCTTACAAGATAGCTGGAATGTGATATGTGAAGATTCAAATGTTTGATGGTTGTCATCAAATCGTGACACATTTGAGATATGTACCACATCTAAGAAGAAATCTAATCTCTTTTTGAATTATTAAAAATTAGGTTGTTCAATCAAATTTGATAGTGGGTAAATGAAAATTGTTAAAGATGGCATAATCATAATGAAGATAAACTTGTCAAATGGATTTTATTCCTTAATTCAAGATATTGTGATATGTACACTCGCTTGTTTTTCGTAGAGAAATGTAGATGGTACAACTTTATGGCATAGGCAGTTGGGAGCATGCGAGTGAGAAGGATTTGTTGGAGTTGCATAAGCAAAGACTATTTCGAAAATATAAAGCGACTCCTAACAAATTTTGTCAATCTTGTGTATATGTAAAAAGTTTTAGGGTTAAGTTTGTAATATCTCAAATACCCTTATTGATTATCTAAGACAAATCTTTTTTTATTAAATTAGATATTTTCATTAAATGCTAGTTCTCTTTTTCTTGAATTGTAATTGAATATTTTTAGTAAAGACGATTTATTTTTCTTAAATTGTAATTAAATTTAAAAAAATTGTTTCTTGAATTATAATTAAATAAAACATTTTATTTTCTTTGAATTGTAATGGTATTGAATATTTTTTTGTTTTTTTATTGTAATTGAATTGACTATTTTCCTTTTCATTACATAATGTTTTTCTATATATTCTTTGCAACTTCTTCCTCCTCGTGGATTGGATTTTAATTAATTTATATGATCGATTTTTTTTGTTGAACGTGGCATTTTAATTAGAATATGTTTCTAGATTTAGGATTTTTCCCTTCTTATATTCTCTTTTTTCGTTGTGATTGGATTTTATTTAACATCTCCAATCGATATTTTTCATTAAAGTTGGCACTTATATAGGAATAAGTTCTAGATTTAGGATTATAGATTATTTGGAGAAAAACACGATTCAGTGTTTTCTGGTAAGTTTCTAGGCTTTTTCGTTTTAAAGAAATTTTATCTCTCGTATCTAGTGTCGTGCATCTAGCGTTTCTACATGCGAGATCAATTGTGTCCATTATCTCTTATTTATCATCTAGTTTTGATAGATGTAAGACTAACATAAAATATTTTTAAAATGATAGATACAAAACAAGTTGTTAGATGCGAGACGAGTGTAATTTGTTTTAGATATATACAAAACTAGTTTTAGATGTAAAACTAGTATAAAATGAATTTGTTTTGACGATAGAAACGAGATCAGTTGTTAGATGTGAGACAAGTAAATTTTAATTTTTTTAGGTGATATATATGAGGTCAGTTGCTAGATGTGAGACAATGTAAAATAATTTTTAGATAGATACATGATCAGCTGCTATATGCTAGACCAGTGCAAAATAATTTTTAGATGATAGATGTGGTACCAAAAAGCTAGATGCGAGACTTATGTAAAATAGAATTTTAAAATGATACATGCGAGATCAGTTACTAAATGCGAGACCAATGTAAACTGAATATTTTTATATGATAGATTCGGGACCAGTTGTTAGATGTGAGACCAGTGTAATATGGAAATTTTTAGATGATAGATGGAGAACTAGTTGCCCATTCTAAAATATAAATATTTACATGATAGGTGCGAGATGAAGGTTTACTATGCTTGTAAAAAATAATTAAAAAAATATCATTCATTGATCTAGTTTAGTTTGTCTTAAAAAAAAACAAAACGAATTGTATTTTAAATTTTTTTTTTCAAATTACTATTTAAAAGATACAAATTTTTACAAATTAAATAACTAGAAAAAACAAAAGAATCTACTAGTGTGATTTGCGTCTGAGGTCAGGATTCTAAAATTTCTGTCGATGGCGTTCCATAAATGTATTATATTTTTTTTGTCTGTTCCAGATTATAAAGATGACCAGTTGTTATATGTAATTCTAATGGTTTGACATGAAATACAGTTGGCGAATTCGGATAGAATTCGATTTTGTCTAAAATTCAACTCGGATCGGTCTAAAATTCACTGTCACTTTAGTTGTTCCTATACTATCTAAATAGAAACTCGAAATTGTAAGAAACAAGACTTGTTCCTTCACCTTCAATGTTGTTGAACTTTCGAAACAAATTATGCAGAAAGAAACCCTATATAATTACTAACATTTTGGAAGTAGTTCGATCTGCTCAACATTTTGAGAACAAATCAATCATGTTCAATCATCGTTTCAAGAAGACGACGAATGATGATGATTATATGCAGGACTTTAGTTTGCAACAAACAAACATACTTATCGAGCATCGAAATCACAGCTTCGAATTCCATCACCTGCTGTTCCATAACATCGATCTGTTTCACGTACTCATCGAAACCGCCACTCTTCGATTTGAGCTGTTCGACGAACACTCTTAGCCCTGCCGCTACATCGCCGTACCCATCGTACTCTTCTCCTACTTTGAGGTTCATATTCTCTAACAATTCCATCAGATTACTCGTTCCCTACAACAAAATATAGCGAATTTTGGAGATAGAAACCCTAAAAATGTAAGGTTAGGGGGTTTTGGGATGTACCTTGAGTTCGGATTTGACCATGGTGGAAACGCCGGTGAAGAGATCGGTGAGTGAATCTGCGAGCTCGTCTTTCTCACCTGTTTCCTTCTTGGCCATGGCGTCTGCGTTTTAAGATATCTTAAGATATCTGTTCCCTATCTTCTTCTTTTTTTTCATTTTTGAAATGGTTCGAGATCAGTTTTCAGTTATACGGATACGGAGGATGATAAAACCAGCATAATTGTAATTAAATTTAAATTTGGGTTTGTGTTTGGGTTATATAAATTATCGGGAGAAGGTATTTTCGCTATAAAAAAACAAAATCCCATTGTTTAACCATTTCAATTATAAAGTTTTTTTTAGTCAGAGGTACGGACGGGGATGGCCATCCGTGGCCGGGTTTGGGTCGGTTCGTCCGTCCGTTTCTTTTTTCTTGATCTTCGAGCACATGAATCTTGTACTCAACAGTTTCTTTTGAGCTTGGATTCAAGCTTAAAAGACTTACTGTGAGTTTTGTATCGTTAATAAATGTAGCTATCAATATATTTTTTACTAACGTGGAGTTCATTTCGGTAGTATATTTGTATCCGCCGCAGTGACCAAATATTGTTGTCCTAGTATGACTTCTACCAATTGCTTCACCGCCTAGCCAACAAAATGGTTGACCGCAAACACAGAATACAATATTGCAACCTTCATTTTTTCGACCGTCTTGCAACATTTTGGACAAGGTTTTGTGTTGGTAGTTAACTAATTAACTGATTCTTCCTCGCATTTCTTAGTCTAGAATTTCCATATTAGACAAAAAGATGGTTAGTGTACTTTAGAGGAGCATCCAGAACAAAACTATAAACCACAAGCACATTTATCCTCACAAACTTCATTATCTTCGAATCTAATTGTATTTCCACAATGAGGTAAACTCGGACACCATTTAACTCTTGGATTATCCTCGACATATAATTCTAACATAATCAAATTTATTTGTAAGAACAGGATCCTTAATTCTAACGAACTGTCTGGTTTTCATACCATTGCATTGTAATTAAGTGTCGTGCACCAGATACGTCTATTTGATTTTCGTTTTTCTTTACGATGACACTATTAGCACACACTTCATCATACCAAATATTGCCGTGCCGCTTATCCAGAAGTTCACCACACCTGCTTCATCTCTGCTACAAAATTTACCGCCATGAAAAATTATACCTTGAGATCGAGAAACTGTGTGCTTTTGGGCTTGAAAGAAAGTTTCTTTGGGTTGACTATTGTTTCTTAATCGCGTTTCTGTATCGCTCGTAATAATTTAATAGTTAGAAATACTCGATGAATGTTTATTTGTTTCGATTTATTAATATAAATAAAAAGTTCAGTTTATGTGGTGGTGTTACATACATGTGTCTTTACGATCATACATGTATATCTCTCGTTAGGGTTAATTTATAATTTGGTTGGATTTATTACAAAATCATAAACCAAATTAAAACAATAAATATATATATATATATATTTTTTATTAGGCACGCAGAATAAATATTCTGATTTTTTATACAAGTATAAATCAATTCCATCGATATAACATGTTTAGTCGGTGTAGATTTTAATTATCTCCAAAAATCTTTTTCTCCGACAAATTACTACTATATTGTTTTCAATTTTTCCACTTGATCCATGGTTTCATTGAGTCACTTCAATCAAGAAGTATGGAGATGTTCATTTGATACATAGAGTTACTCCAAGCAGGTAAAATTGTATTTTCCACTTGATCCATGGTTTCATTGAGTCACTTCAATCAAGACATATGGAGATGTTCATTTGATACATAGAGTTACTCCAAGCAGGTAAAATTGTACGGTACGTAGAGTTTAATCACATGTTTTTTATCTTAAGCATCAATGGTCTATTATGTTTGGCATTCGATTATTTCACCGCATCGCATATGGTCTTAGGATTGAGCTCTGATACCACTTGTTAGGAATATATATACTGCATATTCTTCTTCCGTATATAAGCATGAACCAACCTGATATCCACACTTGTATGATATTGTCATCAGATACTAATGGATTTATATTCTTACTTATATATCATTGGTCTTTCTTATATTTAATCAATGTGGGACTTTGTTCGTCTTTAATAGTAATATTCCATAAATATTTAGCTCAAAACAAATATGAATTTAAATTTAAATGTTAAGTAGTGCAGCAAAATTTCAGTCATTTTGAATAGTTTATGACAATTATGAATAAATATTTTATGCATAATTTCAAAAAAAATCCACATATAAAAATAAAGCACTAAATTAACAAAAAAAACAATTATGAGTGGATTCTCTAATTCTTCCTTTTCCCTTATCAAATTTAGCGCCGTCTGTAAGAACAAAATTTTCTTCTCATTCAAGGAATCGTGTTTTAACTTACCAATGGTGTTGACAAGGTCAGGGATTGAAAGGGAAAATCTAGGGGCCCACCTTGCTTGAGGTAATCTGGTGTTTGATCTGGGAGACATCGTAACCTCGCTAGGTAACAAACGTGACCTAGGGTGTGATCAACTTTAGGTCAATCGATTCAAGTAGACGACACTTTGGGAGATGGTCAGCCAGTTGGTACGGCAGTCGGTGTGTAGTATAGGGGAAACCAAACCCAAGGTGGTATGATCGATGTAGCCGCTCATATAAACACCGATACTCAGTGGTCCATGGAAATAACCCTCTTAATTAAGGTATGTCGGACACCTCATCTAATGTGTAGCTCTTAGAAATGAAAATTGAAGAGCTAAAATTGAAGAAACTAATGCAAATCGATTGTAATTACAAAAATACCATGAGACCAATGTGAGGATTGAAATGATAACTAAGGTGTTGCAGTTATTAATGGATAAGGTTTTATATGAAAATAAAGAAAATAGGGGACCGAGACGCTATTAAGGTGATTTACATTTAAAAAGCGAAAGAATGGGAAGAGTATACTAATAATATAGGTGGTAACGGTGGAAAAAAGTTAAATAAGAAAAAGTTAAAAGTACTGAGTGTGAGGACCGTTCAAGTAATAAGGTATCAAAGAAGAGCAAAAAGATAGAAGAGTTAGAATACAACTATGCGAGGCCAGCCATGAATTCTTATATACTTTGGGAATCTCCCTTCGTCAAGAAAAATCTTGAGGGTAGCTCCCTTGTAAGTTCAATCCGTATTAGACCAAATCTTTCGACAACTTGGGAGACTTGGAGCACTATTTAGAACAGTTTAGAAATATGATGATGGTGTTCGACCCATAAAATGTTTTGTTGTGTAGAGCGCTTTCTATGACGTTTAAGGGAAACATGGTCGTTTGGTGTAACACTTTACCAAAAACAAAGATTTGATATATTGAAGGCCTTTGGAGCTTCTTCAAAATTCGATTTCATGGGCAACAAGGCACATGAGAAGAAAGGTGATTCTATTATGAACTTATAAAAATAAGAGAAGAATCATTGAAGATTTATTCAATGGATTTTTTTATGAGATTAATACCATGTCTACATGTAAGGAGGACGTTGTTTTGGCATCGTTTAAAATAGAACTAGATGAGGAGAGGCCAATGTATACTAACCTAGGTAGATTTCTCGTCAATAACATAGAAGATATGTTGGAAAGATCGGATCAATTTATCCAAGTTGATGACTCCAAGAAGGAGATTTCTCATACTTTTCTTACCCTGTTTCGTTACATGATATGAATCAAAGTGACGAGTTAAGCGCAACAACATCATTAAAGCTCTCAAAGTCACGAGTCAAACGCAACAACGTCATTAATGCTCTCGTGACTAGACTAGGGCCCTCTTATTATGACATCTTAACTCGTACATTTACACACTTAACTGAAAACATATCAACCATTTACGAAATAAACAAAGAGCGAGCCAAGTACCAGCCCTTACGTAGTATATTGGTCCTCAACTACGAGTGATCTCATCATTATTTTTATACGTAACATAATGATTATGGTCACACGACTGACGACTTATGGGATTTGAAGAAAGAGATCCATAGATTACTTAATAATGGCTAGCTCGTTCAACTCGTCAAGTGTAAAGAGGGGGAGAGATGTCAAGAAATAAATAATGAAGGCCCAATTGACAAAAGACTGGAACAAAGAAAAGATGACAGAGAAAAACAACTATAGCTACACACTATTTCTGTTGGAGACACGATGTCGGGAACAGACCTTGCCTCTAGAAAAAAAAAATCTTGAGATTCACTTGGTAAATGAGTCATCATATCACCATTATAGAGAGTCGGTAGTTGATCTGACCTTTAAGGACGACGATTTGAGGGGAATACTTAACCACCTATGAAGACACTTTGATATTCAACTTGGATATTTCAAGGTTCATGGTCACATTTATCTTGTTAAATAGTGGAAGCTCGACCAATGCTATTTTCAAGACCAACTATGAAACAATCATTGGAGTACTGTTATACAAGCCAACCGACAAACAATTGGTTAGTTACGAGTGGCATTCATCTAATTGCATCAACAAAGTTTAACTTTTAGTGACTGTAGGTTATGGTAGTACCAAAAAGGGTGTGAGTACACTTTTTATCATAGCGACACCCCAAACTCATACCATAATATCGTGGGAAGGTCGTGGCTACATAGAATTAAGGAAATATCTTCATCTCTCGGGGATTTCTTAAGATACCTGGTTAGAAACTTGGTCGGGATTGTCAGAGGTAGTCAAAGAACTTCCATGAGTTGTTATGCAATATCTTTGGATCATCTGAGGCTGACCTAATAGAAATTAACTAACCCGATAACGGGGGGGAGGGGAGGGGAAGGGGTTTTTGAAAAAATAAGATTGGTCCCTTTTATACCAAGGTTGAAGACCCAAGAAAAAAGAGTCAGTGCAACGAACAATTAGGAGAAATTACTGAGGATATATAGTAAATGAGTAAATGAGTAAATGATCCAAGTCGAAAAAAAACTTGACCTCGACTTCAAGTGTAAATTGGTGATCCTAACATAATTCAAATATTTTTTGCCTCGGATGCTGACAGTGTCTCGAGGGTCAACCTGAATGTCGTCTACCCAGAGCTCTCCATTGATATGTAAATGGGTTAGGTTAATCAAACACTAAGAGATTTTTTCTCTGAGAAGTCTGAGGTCATTTTTAAATATACAGATAAGCTTCCAAAACTTGGGCACATCCGAAAAGTGAGATACCTGATATGGGTATCTAACCTTGTACTAGTAAAAAAGAAAAATGGACAATGGAGGATGTGCGTTGACTTTACCAACCTCAACCAAGAAAAAGATATTTTTCCCTGCCTCGTATCGATCAGTTGGTAGATATCACCTCCAATAACGAGTTTTTATCTTTCATGAATGCTATTGTGGATACAAACAGATTCGAATACATCGGCACAATGAAGAAATATTGATTTTCAAATAAACAATGGTTTGTATTGTTATACAATTGTTGCTATTGGTTTAAAAAATGTATGATCGACCTACCAACGAATTGTCAACCAGATATTTGAAACCCAACTAGGAAAAAGCATAGAGGCATAAGAGATCAAAGGTTTGTTGATGAAGACTCCGGACAATAATATACTCTATTATGGGATATAATGGAGAACATTGTGAAGATGAGAGGTGTGAAGATGTTGTCTCAGATGAAGATGTATTCTAGTCTTTGTTTTGACTCTAATGTGCTAAATAATAGTCTACAGTATGTGCTATAAAAATATTATTCAGGTGAGGGATCGTGGCATGTCATGTGGCTATCACCTTGTCGCTAAGGATCTTTTAGCTCAGTTCGCCACGGACCACCGCACGCCACTGATAACTTGACTTAGAACCAAATTTTAAGTTGGTAGTTGAAGCCGACAGGGCATCAAACATTAGTGGCGAGGAGCTAGAATAAACTTGATAGCACATTTACGAAAGAAATCATAAAATATTCAACTCAGTAAAATACAAACAAGTGTCACATCTTGATAACTCGATCACAGATTCCTTAGCAAAAGAAGTGGAATAATATATAAGAAAATTGAATTTATAACAATGCTTGAGGAGTTACACGTGTTCTTCCAAATCCTCAAAACACGGCTTGGATTACCCTTTGAGGAGATATTCTTTCTATTCGCTCAATAGCCACTGATAAAGAAAAACAACAATAGTGGTAAATTGCTCCATTGGCATTTGGATATTTGACAACTGTGATGTCATGATACATGACATCAGGGTGAACCATGTGTTCGGACTAGCCTGACTTGGTAATAATCTTATCAAATTAAAATAATTAACTATCTTTGGGTCCAAGGAGAACCGAAGACCCCAATTTAATATGTCCAGATAAACAACTAATTTCATATCCTGATAGTTCATGGGTGTCTCATTATTCTTAGGTTAACGTATATTCAGTTCCTTCATAAGTCCTACTTCTCACGAAGCGCATTCAGCTCACGATCAGATAAATACTTGTAAGAGGTTCTATAAAGGGTAAGTAGATATTTTTGACTTACTTTTTGAAAGTTGGGCCCCACACACCCGACCAGTGAAGGGGGTACTTCCACTTCTTCCACTTTGGTAGTTTTTCCTTTGCTGCTCTTAGCCTTATGAGTTTTCTCTGCGCCTTCTTTTGAGCCTCAATATTCTCTTTAAATTAGCATGACACTCCTAATGACGACTCCAACCCACCATCTTCCTCTTCGTCGACTAGTTATCTCGGGTTAGATTCAGAGGGCGCTGTTTTGTGTTAGGTTACTGTACGTGGGGGATAACACTTTTATTATTGCTTGGCTGCTTTGACAGAGAGTGAATAATTTTTAGGCTGTTTGGTGAGCACTTTACATTTGGTAGGCTCGACCTTAGTAATTTTTGTTGCCATGATTGTCTTTAGAGGAAAGTTCTCTTCAGTATCAGAACCCATAGCTATGAAAGTAGGGGAACATCTAAGACTGGTCACTCCTTAGGACAGTTTCGATCTTGAAGAGTAACTTTTTTATGTAAAAGACTGGATGGTAGACGAAAGCTTGGTTAAAATACTAATGTATATTGTATGGATAAACACCCATGTAGTAAGAGGTTTGGCACATAGTAACTTTACCTTCAGCAACTAGAAATCTTGCAGATAACCTAGATTTTTTATTCTCTTTGGCTTTATCCAACAAGCATAACCAATCGGTCAAAGCTGTTCGGGCAATGAACATACAAGTCTTAAGAAAAATTTCGCCGCAAAATTAATTTGTGGTGGCTGCTATGACGGATGATAAAAACAGTGGTGAAAAAATTATAAAGCTTCTCTTTCTAACAAGTTTAGTTTATCTCTTTATAAATTATTGTAATAAGGGAGTGAGGGGAGAAATAATTTATAAGAAACTGTATAGAAGTCCAACAACCTCTCATTTACAAGCTCAATCAACATAACCGTAAAGAAAAAGAACCATCTCCAACGGTTATAATTTTTAGATAAGTGGAATTGTTTTCCCTCATACACTACGCGTCACCACTAAAATAAGAAGTTGTGGGTCTAATCCAACAATGAAACATGTACAATAAGGTAACTGACTACCTATCTTCAAAGGATATGTGTGTTTACCTTTGGACCGTCCTACAAATTAGTTCAGAATTTTCTCTTTAGTACGTTCTAATCACAGGAAAAATTGAAGGGGTATCGAACCAAAAATCAAAGAATACTTGTGTTAGTCCTTCCAAATAATCTTCATGAGAACTAAGGGGATACCTGATGACGACAAAATAATTCGAAGGGTAAATCAGACAAATAGGATAATTGCATTAGGCCCATAAAAAAATTTATGTTCGGCCCATTAGGCTTTATGATTTGTCTTCGAGCCATTAGGCCCATAGGACTTGTGTTCGACCCACTGGGCTTATAGGATTTATTTTACCTATAAATATGCATATGTTATCATCAATGAGGATTGATTAAATCATTTACTTCTCACATATGTTCTCAGATCTTTTCTCTCTATATATTTTTTTAAAACTACTCAATTTTGTTTCTACTATTCACCCAATAACTTAATAAAACACTTTTTCCAAAATTCTCAGACACGATCGAGCATGCATCTTGAGTATTACCAATTCCTCCCCGGCATTTTTAGTCGTCGTTTTCTGCTCCTCTAATGAATTATGTAAGGTGTTGATTAAAGTGTTATGCTTGTTTTCTTATATTTTTATTTTTGAGCTTCCTCTGTCCATGAGGCCTTTAATTCAAAAACCTGGGCTTCATTAGTGATTTTTTCCTTCCTAAGATCCTCTTTAGCATTCGCGAATCGGATTCCCATATTTTCAACTTGGTTTATCTCCGCTTCAGAAGTTTTTTTAAGAATCTCACATTCATTTTGAAGAGACGTAATGGTATCATTCATAGGTCTGGAAAAGTTGAGTATACCATGTTCAAGATCGTCCCCATTTTCAAGATGGAATGGTAAATCTTCAACGGAATCATCCAGAATTGAATATTTATCCTCTAGGTTTATGGTACCTAGTCTATTTGGACTCCCCACCGGGCAATGACCTTCACCTGATCTTTCATCCACTACTCAAAGAGAAGAATAATGATTCTCCAGCGTTGGAGGAATGATCCTTTGATTTGGAGTAGGGACAATCTACAAGCTTGTCTTTGTCTTTTTCTTCTTTTTCTTCTCACTACTCTATCCTCCCTTCTTGTGATATTTTAATGCGCTTGATTTATTTTTCATTTTCAGGGTTGGAGGTTCTTTGAATGCTTTCCTCACTTCAGCATCAAAATTTTATTTCAATAGTTCTTCGGAGCGACTCACTTCCACAGTACTACCAGTTACTTTTTTTATGCCTAAACCACTAGCATCATTATTCCTACTTTATGGCTTGGAGCCCTCTTCCGAGTTGGAAGGTACACTTGCCATCAGAAGCTTTTATCCATTTGAGGATTGTCATGCACATAGTGGATTTTTGAATTCCTTCCATGACAAGTTAAGTTTCTATTGGGTTCGGCCAGAAGTGACTCTGAACAAGGTTATTCGGTTTGAAGCACTTAGTAAATCTATTTGACC
The DNA here is from genome assembly GCA_036936605.1 of Limnanthes douglasii subsp. nivea. Taxonomy (NCBI): domain Eukaryota; kingdom Viridiplantae; phylum Streptophyta; class Magnoliopsida; order Brassicales; family Limnanthaceae; genus Limnanthes; species Limnanthes douglasii. The sequence continues at coordinate 339,839,065 of JAUPFV010000002.1, forward strand.
AATGATGTGGTTTTTAGAAAATCACTTTTGCAGCTTCTAATTGTTGCTGATGAGACATTGATATAGCTACGAAAAAGAACAAAAATAAGCATAATATTGAAGGGTAACAACAACTAAAGTTGTAAAAAATAAGGATAAATTACATGTGTTGCGCCACGGCCTCGGTATTTTTCTTAGGTTTCTTTTAAGAGTAATATTCTTGTCATTTTCAAAGCAACAACTTATGAAGAAAAATTTCAGCTTCCATTAATTTTTTCTGTGGTAAATCACAAACTATTTTGTACTCATTCCTGAAAGTAATAAATTATAAAAGGGTTTGACGATTTTTGGATAGTCTTATGATAGCCACAAGTTGCACCATTAGTATTTTGATCTGATCAAAGTGAACCAGGTGTAAGGCATGCTTGTGACCAAAGGTCACGAGTTTGAGTCCATTTACTAACGCTTTCTTGGCTAAGTCTTTCACCTTGTGTGGTTTACCTTCTGGCTTTTGTTTGCAGGCTATTGCGTCAGACTGAGGGTTTACCTTGTGCGCACTCGTTTAGTAGTGGTTGCGGTTCCCTCCGAAAAAAAGAGCGAACCATGTGTTCGGGTTAACTTGACTTAAACACAGATTGATCAGATCGAAGTAACGAACTACTTCCAGATCCAACGAAAATAGGAGCTCTCAATTCAGCACATCGTGGTAGACAACCAATTCTTTCGAGCACAACTTAGCGATGTCTATCCTAGATTTGATAACCTTATATCCACCTTATTTACGATTCCCTATCTAGCTTGTAAATAGCTAACCTATTTCTGTGAATATTAATTGTACGAGATTTTATGAAGAGAAATTAAATACTTACTACTTGCGCTTTAGAAATTAGGCCCAACACATTCGGCCACCAAAGGGGGTAAATCGACATCTTCCTTTTTGCTTTTGCCACTCTTAGCCTTTATGGTTTTCCCTTCATCTTCTTTTGAATCTTTAATTTTTTTTCTTAACCTCATCAACATCAGTATGCTCTTCAGCCTCACCTGCCAACTTCATAGGATATCCTCCAGAGGATAGTGGTCTGCTTTGAGACCTCTATGTTTGTGCCACTTGAAGGACATCAATATTTTCAACAACACCGACATCAACCCTAATTGGTGTATCCTAGAAGACATCAGTTTTTGTTGAAATATGGTTGGTTTGGCCTTTTTTAAAATGAGAACTATATATGTGATTTCTTTATAGTGAAACGACTTTATATTTCTTCATAACTGTCTTGTATTTGGTATCTGAACCACTCATAGAAATAAATCTTGATTTGCATTTTATACTAGTATTTCGTTAGGACAAGAGTAGTTTAGGATCTTGAGCTTTCTCCAATGTAGATTGTACAATAGAGGGTGGATGATCAACTAAAATATAATGCATGTTGTATGGATATTTTCCCCTATACTAAAAGGTTTGACTAATGACTTATGGAGCTTTGGTTTTTTGAAGCCCTTCCATTCTTTTTGTTTCTCTCTCTGCTTCAGTTATATCTGGCAGGGACAACTAATCATTTAGGACGTTGACAACATAAAACATAAAATTCCAAAAGAAAGGTTTTGACGGTCTTCAAAGAAGTATTATATGGTAGTTACCGAGATAAACACTAAGGGTTGCGGTGGTATAAGTGCATAGTTTCTCTCTCTCTATCTCTAGAAATTGCTAACAAATAACGTGATACTAAAAGTTGGGAGAAGTATATATAGAGGACTATAGGGAAGCCGAACATAAATATTTTATATTCCTAATAAATGTAACACTGGGGAAGTGGAAAGGTCTTCTTCAGCGGTTACTTTCATAGAGAAATTGAATCATTTCTTTCAATGATTACTTTCTTAGGGAAGTGGAACTGTTTCCAAAAAAACTTAGCACGCTTTGCTATTAAGAGGACAGGTCGTTGGTCAAATATTTCTATGATATGTGTACAAGACTATAATTACAGACAGCCACCCCCGAAGCACATAAATGACTACATCAAAAATGACTTCATGTCCAATCAAGACCATTCTTCCATAATGTATTCGGACTAACCAGAGCTGGTGAAAAATGCTAAGTTTTTATGATTTAATCCAAAGAGGTTACAAGCTTAAGTTCTCAACATAGGATAATCTGAAAGAGGTTCCAATCTTAAGTTCTCATCATTGTTTAATCCGAAAATGTTCCAAGCTTAAGTCCTCCGACATGATTTTTGCGAGGACTATAAATTCTCCTAATGGAAAGTCAGACCTATGAGTTATTAAACCAGAATTTAATTTATATGATTAGGTAATAAAGTGCAATAATTAGAGATGTTTAACGTAATAATAGGTTTGGTTTATATGGGCTTAGTTTACCTGAATTTGGCCCATGGACCATGTAAGCACACTGGGCCTATTTCTAATATATAGCCCTGTTTAAAGTTAATGAAATCTAATAAACATTTACTATCCAACCACTTTTTCAGATATTCTCTTCTTATATTTATACTAAGTTGCTCAATTATCTCGATAAGGCTTATCCAAAATTTAATTATATATTTGTACTTACTTTGTTCTAAAAACAAAGCTTTGGACACCTTTAAATTATATAAGGTTGAAGTATAGAAACAATATAATAATTACATTAAGATTGTGAGATCAGATGGAGGTGGAGAGTACTACAGTGCATACACCGATGTACAAGCACCATGTCCATTTGCAATATTTCTTTAAGAGCATAGAGGTGTTTTCTAATACAACATGCCTGGTTCTCCAGACCAGAATAGTGTGGCAGCAAGAAGAAATCAAACTTTAAAAAACATGGTGAGAAGTATGAGAATTAATTTTAAACTTTCATCATTTTAATGGTTGGAAGCTCTTATGACAGAAACAAACATATTAAATCGGGTTCCCTCGAAGACTGTCTCAAAACACATTTTAAGTTATTCAAAATATAGAATCAAATTTTAAACATGTACGTGTTTAGGGATGCTTGTCTAAAGTGAGAGTGTACAACTTACAAGAGAATAAGGTATAATCAAGGACTATTAGTGGACATTTTACTGGAAATGCTAAAAGGTCTAAGGTTTATAAATTTTGTTGTCCATCTCTTAGCACTAGAGTTATAGAATAAAAAAATTCTAAATTTCTTTAAAATGACTTGATTAGTGAGAGTGATTTATTTTTAGGATATTGTTCCTTAAAATGAAGATGGTCAACCTCCACCTGTTGTTTCAAGTGAAAAATTGATTGTCATCCAAACACCTCAAGCTAAATTTTGTGTTTAACAACCAACTATTGAGGTTCCACAACTTGATAATAATTTAATCGTGATTATAATGAAGAACAAACTATTCATTATGATTATTACAACAAGGAAATCAATTATTTATAGTGATCTACTAGAGCACGAAAATCAACTATTTATTGTGATTATTTAGTGCATCGATAATAATCGTATTATAATATTGGAGCTGATAATGACCTCATGTCATTTTTCACAAGCCGTAAGTTCTACAAATTCAAACTTATGGATGAATTCCATAAAAGATGAGATAAACTCAATAACATCTAAATCAAGTTTGGGATCTCGTCGAGTTGCCCAAGTGTGTAAAATTTATTAGTCGGTCTTTAAAACAAAGAAAGACTCATATGGCAACTTCGAGACATATAAGGTTATGCTCGTTTCCAAAGGGTTCAATGATAGGGAAGGAATCAACTATATGAAGACTTTTTATCATGTAGAAAGCATAGATTCTTTCTGAATTGTGATGACATTATTAGCTCATTTTTATTTTGAGCTACATCAAATGGATGTGAAAACAATATTTCTCAATGGTGATTTAGAGAAAGAGGTTTATATAAAACCGTTTTAAAGGATTTTTCTCTAAAGATGGTGAGAATTTAGTTGGTAAGCAATGGTATATAAAATTTCATAAAGTTATTACTTCACTGGATTTGAAGAAAATGGTATGGATCAATGTAAATACCTGAAGGCAGTGGGAGCAAGATTTATTTTCTTATGTTGTATGTGGATGATATTTTGCTAGCAACCAATGATAACGAATTCATATATTAGGTGATAGTTTCTTTCAAGTAAATTTGATATGAAATATATATGAGAGGAATCTTATATCATTGTCATAAAGATCCATAGATATAGATCTCAAGGAATTTTAGGTTTATCTTAGGAATTATATATCAACAAAGTATTAGAAAGATTTGATATGAAAGATTTTTCACTAAGTGTAGCACCCGTTGTGAAATATGATTGGTTCAGCTTGAACCAATTCCCCATGAATGACATTGAAAGGGGAACAAATAAAAAATATTCCATATAATTCAACTCTTTGTAGCATTATGTATGATGAAGTCTGTATTAGACCCAACATTTCATATGATGTTGGGGTATTAGGATAATATCAGAGTAATCCAAGCATCGATCACTGGAAGGTTACAAAGAAAGTATTAAAGTACCTTAAGATACTAAAGATTACGTGCTTATGTATAGACGGACAAACAATCTTGAAGTGGTAGGTTACTCCAATTCCAACTTTTGAGGTTGCAGCGATTCACGAAAATACACATCAGGATATGTGTTCATGATAGCTGACGGGTCAATATCATAGAGATGTTAAACAGACCTTGACGACCACTTCTACCATAAAGACTGAGTTAGTTTTTTGTTTCGAGGCTACGTCACATGGTGTATGATTGAAAGGCTTTATATTTGGGTTAAGAGTCGGCCAATAAGGATGTATTATGTTAATTCAGCTATTGTCTTTATGGCTAATAATAATGAGTAGAAGTCAAAGTAAACACACTGACATAAAGTATATATCCGTGAAAGAACATGTGCAGGAAAAGAAAGTGAACATTGAACACATTAACACTGAATTGATGATAGTTGACCCATTGACTAAAGGAATGCATATTGGATGATTAAATAATCATGTAGACATGATGGGAATTGGTTCTGAAATTTAATCATTCAAATGAAAATGGTTGGAGGTACACATAATCGATCTCGTTTATCGCTTTCGCTTTAATTACTGTATATTAATATTGTTGTTAGAATATACATGAAATAATTTATGTTTTTACCGAAGAATACGTGATGTTGTGTACAACCAGTTTGAAAATTCCAATAGATAGAACTAACAAAAGATGGATTATAATATTATTTTGTTATATTTTGATGTACACACGCTTCTAAGTTAATGTTAAAACGAGTTGTTAATGTTTTACACCTAACCATTTAGTAGACAAACATTTAATGTTTTTCATCAAGATTTGGTAACCAAATATGTGATGTTTATATTATAAAATTTGTCTTCTTTAACAAAAAAACAACATTATTGGTCATTAACTAGATTTGAGGTATGTAATATTTATTTGAAACGTGTGAAAACATAACTTGCACTATAGATTATAATATCTAACACTTGCCGGAGTCTGTTTCGTTGCCCATATTTTATTATCCATACATTACTAGTATATGTATATATATTGAACGCTTATATTGACAGTATAAACCCTAAATTTAAACAATATTTTTTGGCATGCCGATGAAGATGAATCTTTGGCACAGGTCATCGATAATTGTCAATGACGAGGAGAGACATCGGTAAAAGCTTTAACCATGTTGCAGTCTGCAAGAATATACCACATTCGGTAAAAATCAAATGATTTTACCTCTGACACAGTGCAGTCGTGATGAAGTTTGTGCTATGTGGGAAAAGATAGAGAAGATTCACACATTTTTCGGGTTTTTACCTCACCCTTGAATAACAGGAAATGACATTGAAATAATCTAAATGGCAAAAATTACTATAAAGCAGTTTGGCCACTACGTTAACCATTGTTGAAGCGACACATAAAATGTATAACGAAGATACCGGGTAGCAGAAAGATCACAAGTATGGATGTAATTATCCTTCACTCCAACATCGACTTTGTGAGCTACTAAACTATTTTTCTTATGTTTTCAATATAATTATGTAGTATACTCCTCGTATTCCAATATATCTATCAAAGTTGTTTTTTAAATGTTTTGGTTCAAAATACAAGCTTACTCTTTGAAATTAAATGGTGTAAGTTTACATCTACACTTTTCGATATATCCTAAACAAAAATAATAATTTGTAGGTCAATTTGGCCAATTTATTCATTATAAAATACAAAATACACATTCGGTTACACAAACTATCTCATCGTTTAGTTTGTATGTTTTTTCCAAATGAGGTTTATTTGTGTAGAATATCATCCGAAACATAACTTCAAAATGATCATGAGAAGGTAACGACTGATCCGTAATTTATCTAAATTCAAAATTTTATGATACCCAATTTCGGACGGAGGGATCGAAACCAAGTATCAAAATGGTTCTAAATTTCCACCTAAAGATCGAAATTAAAAGATCTTATATTTTAATATATTGGATTCAAATGGATTACAAATTAGTTGAATTTTTTTAGAAACAATATAAGATTTAAAATCAATTTGCATTTGGGTAATACTGATTACCACTAACTTAGTGTGATTATTAAAAAAATAACAAAATTTATAATTTTAATTAATGATTAAAAAAAATTATACAATATTAATTTTAAATAAAACTTTTAAATCTATACCTTGAGTTATGTATGACTCGAGGTAGGGATGGCAATCGCAGTCTGCGGGTTGGGTTCGGATTGGTCCGTTCAAATCCGTTTTATGACATTTGAATTCGAACTTGGTCCGATTCATTTCTGGATTGTATTTTTAAATTCGAGTCTGTTCGTTCGTGTCCATCAGATATTAATTTTAATATTTTTTCATACTTTTTAATTTATTTTATATTATATATATATATATATATATATATATATATATATATATTATTGTTATTATATATAAAAAAATATTTATTTTTATATATTTTTATAATTTTCAGATCGGAACGCATCGGACATACTAGAAACCTGATCCGATCCGATTACGGATTATAATTTTTTAATCCAGATTCGCCACGTTTTATGTTTGGACCAGACAAAACCCGACCGGATCGGATCGGGTCGGGCCGGAGCGGATCCGAATCAACATCCCTAACTAGAGGTTGATACCCCTAACTAGAGGTTGATACGGGTAATTTCACTTAATTTATATGGTCTTGGGTCTAGTTAATATCATCACATACAAAATACCATATTTCCAATTTTTCAAAGTTAAAAAAATTGTGATCCAAATGAGAAGATAGTCGCTAAAGAAACAAAATCCGAAAATCGACATCGCATTTGAGCCGACTTGGAGAGATAATATAAAAAGGTAGCATCACTCAATTATAAAGTGGGTCAAGCCCAGTCTAAAAGGCTCAGTCCAATCCAAAATGGCCAACTCGAAAGTACCTCCCCGTATCGACCACCAAACTGTCGTCAGGCGTCAGCTTACTCATCCCCATTATTTCCGGCAGTATGTCCCTCCGCCGTTACATCAATAGAAATCTCATTTCTTCCGCCACCATCTATAACCGCCACCTCACAACCACCACGTCCTCCTTAATTCCTAATAGTAACCCTACTAAGGATGATTACTTCGCTGCCATCAATCACATCTCCACAATCGTCCGCCGCGAAATCCACCCAGAACGAGCCCTAAACAGCCTCCGCATCCCCGTCACCTCGGAACTTGTCTTCCGCGTCCTCCGTGCCACTTCCAAATCAGCCGGAGACTCTCTACGGTTCTTCAATTGGGCTCGATCCAACACCTCCTACGTCCCTACCTCTGTCGAGTACGAAGAACTCGCTAAAACCCTAGCGACGCGCAAAAAGTACGAGTCCATGTGGAAGATACTCCATCAGATGAAGACACAGTCGCTCTCCATCTCCACCGAAACCCTGCGTTTCGTCATCGAACAGTACGGCAAGCACGGTCACGTCGACCAGGCGGTGGAGCTGTTCAACAAAGCTCCTAAGGTTTTTGGATGCAATCACACGGTGGAGGTTTACAATGCGTTGCTTCACGCTCTCTGTGACGTCAAAATGTTTCACGGCGCTTATGCTCTTATCCGGCGGATGATCAGGAAATCAGTCAGCCCCGATAAACGGACCTATGCTATTCTGGTGAATGCGTGGTGTGCGTGCGGGAAAATGAAAGAAGCTCAAGAGTTCTTGGAAGAGATGAGCAGGAAAGGGTTCAATCCTCCTGTTCGCGGTCGTGATTTGCTGATCGAAGGATTGCTAAACGCTGGATTTCTCGAGTCTGCGAAAGAAATGGTAAGGAAGATGACTAAAGAAGGGTTTATCCCTGATGTTATCACATTTAATTCATTGATAGAAACAATTTGTAAAGCAGGTGAGGTTGAATTTTGCATTGATATGTATCATAGTGTGTGTAAGTTAGGTCTCTCGCCCAATATAAACACGTATAAGATACTGATTCCGGCTGTTTCAAAGATTGGGAAAATCGATGAAGCTTTTAGGGTTTTGAATCATTCGATCGAAGACGGTCATAAGCCGTTTCCAAGCTTGTATTCTCCAATTATTAAAGGGATGTGTAAAAATGGAATGTTCGATGATGCTTTTTGTTTCTTTAGTGAAATGAAAGCCAAAGGTCATCTGCCGAATAGGCCTGTTTATACGATGCTGATAACAATGTGCGGCCGTGGTGGGAGATTTGTAGATGCGGCTAATTACTTGATCGAGATGACGGAAATGGGGTTGGTTCCGATTTCAAGGTGTTTCGATTCGGTGACTGATGGGTTGAAGAATGTGGGGAAGTATGAGTTGGCAAAGAGAATAGAACAGCTAGAGATACAACTTAGAGGTGTTTGATTGTAGCGGGAGTTTTATGTGGATGTATCTAATCTTTGCTTAGACGCTAGAAAGTATTACAAGCTATCTTCTTGACCAATACATGTCTTTAGAGAGCTCCAAATGCTAGTAACAACAAAGCCAGAAGTCGGAAATATAAACAATTTTGAAGTCGTCTGAATTTTTGTCCTATAGAAGTTCTCACTGCTGGAGAATGCTCTTAAATGCTTTATTCTGTGCCATGATGTTGGCAGATAAATGTAGGTGCCGAGTAGATATTAGAATGGTCTTATGAGGATCAATGATCACTTGAGCAAGATTTTAGTTATCGATATCATTTGAAAGGACTTTGAATACAGACTTTTTAGAGCTCTCGTTTCGGAGAAAGTTATGACGGTAGCTTTCGCTAATGTCATAACAAAGTGATGTTTTTGGAAAGTCTTAGTCTTCTAAGTGGAATCAAGATTTGTATGTGCTCCTATGGAGCACGAGTTATGTCTTTTAACTTTCCAGTGGGGGGATCTTCTAACCTCTCGGCGGGCCTTTGAAACCTTCGGGGTATGGAGCGTTTGGTGTATGGTCGATATAGGGATTTTTAAGAAACCTTCGGGGTATGGGACTGAAAATTGTTTGAATTCATAGACTTGCAGTTTTCATATTCGAGAGTCTGGTGAGCTTTTACGGATATACTCCGAAAGTATAAGAGGAATGATGGATCAGTCTCAAAATTGGTTTCCGTCTGATAATAAACCCGAATTGTTATAAGAGCAAAAATAGATGATGTTGAGAAATATGAAAGGGATTTTAAACTGTAAATTTTTCTTTAATAGTATTTTTCTATTCATGTAGTGTTTTTCTTTCTTTTATTTATTTATTTGTGTAGTGTTATTTTTAGTTTATACTTTTTTTTACAGAGAATAGTATTATAACGGTGCATGGAGATTGTTGTAATTCATCGGTCAGTGTATAAATATTGTTATCAAACAAAAACAAAACATTGTGGTGTCACTTGATAAAGTATGTCTCTCGTCTCGTGTTTCATTCTTGGGGTATGGATAAAGAAAAACGATTTTTTTTAGTGAAGTTGCAAGTTTTCGATTTTAAAAATTATTATGTGAAATTAGTTTTTTGATGATTGTCTTTCACTGCGCCTTTTAAATGGAAATTATTCCTTTTTTAAATAGAAATTATTCCGTAAAGTTATCATGATTTCAGGAAAAAAAATTGGTATGCGATATTTTGTTTGAAAAATGTTCTATTTTCAAAAGCCTAAAACGAAACTAAACTAAAAACCTAAATTAAAAACCAAAATAATAAATTAAAACTATATTAAAAATCAATAGTAATTAATAAATAATTTCACCCACGAAATAACATCACCCGTACCTCTTTTTATTGAAGAAACCTTCGATGCAGATAAAACCTAACCTTTCGACAACAATATTTCAAACCAAGTCACAGATCCAAGCCCTCAACCGCTGCATTCTGTATCGAGTAGCAGTCCCAAACTTAGAATTTTATGTTCGTCGCTAATGGACGGTGTTGAATAGTGTTCTTTGCCAATCGAATTAGCGAAATGGTTCATGCATACGCCATCTCATGAAATGAGATATGAGATACTACTTCATATAACGTCTAACTATTAAATAAGATCATTAAAGCAATTAATAATTAAATCAATTTCAACAAATCCTTTCCTTAAATTGGATATGCCTGGAAAGCAACCATTTTAATCTTCTAATATTGCATTCCAAGTGAACTTCGACACTTAACAAACGTCTAAAGCTTAATTGGCTTTGTCATGTGCAACTTTATTCTTCTGTTCCACAATAAACCAGCTTCACAACTTCTTGATTTGTAAGATCTCGTAGATAATGATACCTTACATCGATATGCTTTGTGCGCCTATGCATCGCTGGATTCTTCGAGAGTTTAATTGGAGAAGTGTTGTCGCAATAGATTTCCAGACACTCGGATTGTTCAGATGTGATTTATTCCATAATTGCTTTGAGCCAAACAGAATGATAAGCACAAGATGTTGTAGTTATGTACTCTGCTTCGGCTGTAAACAAAGTAACTACCTCTTGTTTTCTTGAGCTCTAGCATATTGCAGCTTCATTGAACATAAAAACATAACCTTAAGTGCTCTTTCAATCATCGAGATCACCAACATAATCAATGTCTGTGTATGCTTTCACCTTCATCTCTGATCCTCTCTTATAAAAAATTCCAAACTATATTGTACCTTTTAATTATCTCAGAGCTTTCTTAGTTGTCTGCATATGTCCCTCCAATTGTTTGGCCATGTATCGAGACAATAAGCAGACCACATACGTCATGTCAGGTCTTGTAAATGTGAGGTACATTAGACAATCCACCAACTGTCTGCATAGAGTAGCATCGACTTTTTTTTAGCTCCTTCCTTTTAGATTTTAGGACGTGGGACAATGAGATGTTTTACTAAATTACAGTCTGCTATGTCAAACATTTCGAGCACCTCATGAGCATACTTTTCCTCTCTTAAGTGAATCACATCTTAGCTTTGATGAATTTCAACACAAAGAAAGAACCTCATCAAACCAAGATCATTCATCTCAAATTCTTGTGTCATTGACAACTTAAACTCTTCAATTAACTGTTCATCATTTCCAGTTAAAATTAAAGCATCTACATAGAGACTTATCATGATATAGTTCACTCTTTCCCTCTTAATGAATAATGTGTTATCATGACTACTTCTTTCGAATCCTTCTTGCTTATAATACCTCTCTACCCGACAAAATCAAGCTCGGGGAGCTTGCTTCAAACCATACAAAACTTTTGAGTCGATATACTTTATCTTATTCACCTTTTTTGATTAACACTATAGTGGATCCACATATACCACTTCCTTCAATTCTTCATATAACAAGGAATTGTTTTTACATCTAATATACTTTTCAACTTTTGTGTGCAGCAACAGCCAATAAAATTCTCATTGTATCTCATTTTTCAACCGGTGCAAAGACTTCATCATAGTCAATGTCTTCTTTTTGTGCATATTCTTTCACTACCAATCTTGCTTTGTATTTATCCACCTCCCCATATTCATTTAATTTAGTCTTGAAAACCCATTTAACCTCAATTTTCTTTGCATTAGCACGGAGAGTTACAATTTCTCATGTGTTGTTTTTTTCAATAGTTTCTATTTCACATATCATTGCTTCAATCCACTTTGTTTCTTTGACAGCTTCTTTAAAACGCATCGGATCAACATGAGACATAAATAGTGCCAATACCATTTGTAATTCAGCCTCTTCATCTGAAATCCTTTCTCCAATTTCATAATCTTGCATCCATATTGGTGCTCAATGACTTCTCATCTGATTTGTTTCAGGTTGAGGTGACATGACATTATTTTCACCAATGATATCTTCCTCAACAACTTCGATCTCTTCATGATTCTCATTTTTAGTAGCGTCTTCTTCTCTTCATTCATGAGTATCATCAAGATTTTTCACATCAGCATTTCAATCTAGCTTAAAGTCGGTATGCCTTTGAATCCTCGATTACTCCAAGTAAAACACACTTATGCTCATTTTACTAGCTTCATTCTATGTTGTTTGGGGATGTGCACATGACCTATGCAACCAAAAATTCTGCAATATCCCATACTTAGTTTAATTCAACTCCATAACTCTTCTGGAACCATATCACTCACATTACTTGTCGCAATTTTGTTCAACACATGACACGTCTACTTAGCCACCTCAGCCCAAAAATTCTTTGGCATACTTTTTTCTGCAAGTAGACATCTGACCATTTTCATGATTTTGTGATTTCTTCTCTCGGCTACTCCATTTTGCTGAGGAGTATAGGCAACAGTTAGTTTTCTTCTCATTTCATTTCTTCACAATATTGGTTAAAGTTATTTGAAGTAAATTCTCATCATCTATCAATTCTCAAACAACATATAAATTTTCTATCATCCTTCTCCATAAGGTTTTTGAAATTGTTAAAACAACAAAAACTTCATTCTTTTTTAACAAAAAAATATATACAACTTTTGCGACTATAATCATCTACCAACAAGAATATGTACCTATTTCCACTCTGAGAAGCAGAAGATATCGGCCCATATAAGTTTGCATGAATAAGCTTCAATTTCTCTGTTGTTTGGCATTGACTTTTCTTTGACAAAAATTCCCGATGTTGCTTTCTAATATTGCATACTTCAAAACACCTTTGTTACCTCTTTCATTTGAGGTAATCATTTTACCATTTGATTTTCTTGCATAGTCTTGATGCATGTGTTGCTCGAATTACCAAAACGTTTGTGCCATAAACTCGATGACTCATCCTCTTCTACTTTCATACATCTATTTAGACCAGATTTTCTAATTGCATATATAGCGAACATGTGGGTTTTTTACATTATGGAGTTTTAAATCAAACCTCTACGAGGATGGTAGATTGTGCATGCTCCTTAGTTGATCAAAATAGTTAAAACCATTTCTTAAAGTTTCCCAACACTCAGTAGATTATTAGTCAATTCTGGAACAAAAAACACATCTATTAATATTTTAGTTATCTCTTCGACTTCAAACTTCACATATCATTTTCCCATCACCTTCATTCGTGAGCTACTCCCTAGCTTTACTTCATGTCTAAAGTTTGCATTGAGCTCAACAAACCAATATTTGTTACTTGTCATATGATTTGATCAACTGTAATCGATAAACTAAATCCCAATATCTTCAACTTTTTTATATTCATATGAGCCATTAAAAGTAATTTTTCTACTTCATCGAAATTGACGTAGTTTGCTCTTTTTTATCCATTTGGGCACTAGTATTGATAATGTCCTATCTTGTGACACCTGAAGCACTCAATGTGAGCTCTGTTAATAGTCCATCCTCTTCCATCTCTTCCTCTGCCTCCCGAGAAATTACTTCCTCATCTGTCAAAATTACTCATTCCACTGCCTTATCCATAACTGTGATCACTTTCAACTTTCAGTACTTGTTCTTCATAGACCTTGCATCGTAGCTTATGTTCATGAACAAATAATGAGTTTTACAACACATCGACTTTTATTTGATCAATATCTATTTACTCTTCAGTTTACATCTTTCATGTCTTCTCTACAGTTTATTCTCTTCTAAAATAATATGTCACTGTCTCACTCCTCTTAATCTCCTCTGTTTCAAACAATCTTCAAAGCCTCTCGAGTTGAGCACGCTTCACTCTTTCATTGTCATGATAATTGGTTTTCATTGCTTTTCAATTTTTTTAGATATCTTCTTCTGAGTGATGGTCTTCAAAATAGTCTTTTCGATGGAGTGAAACAGATAATTCTTGTCCTTCAAAAATTTAAGCCTAGATTCATCCAACATCTTTTGCTGCACCGCCGTCAACACTTCACCTTCTCCAAATTCCTTATGATCTGGTTGAATCACACACCAGTACTCTTTTAAACACAAGAGATTCTTCATGAGTAAACTCCATTGATCATAATCTCCATCAAATTTGGGCACACATGGGGCACTGAAATGGTTCGAATCAAATGCAATTTTTCACACTTTCTTCACTCTTGTTTCACACTTTCTTCACTCTCTTTTTTTCACTCAAACACTCTTGTTTTACTTAAACACACATTCCTTTCACTCAAATTGTTTTATCCAAACACACATACCTCACTCTTTCTGTATTTTACTCGAACACACATTCTTTTCACTCAAATTGTTTTACTCAAACACACATACCTCACTCTCTATGTGTTTCACTCAAACACGCATACCTCACACTTTCTGTGTTTCACTCACTATTTTTTCTCTGATACCATGTTAGAATATGAAAGAATAATATGTAGAGAGAATAAAACTCAATGTACGAGACTGAAGCACAAACGAGCTTTAAATATCCTACAAGAAGCGTTTCGTATTCCAGCCAATAAATGATAGCTTTTATTGACATGAATAGTAACACCTAAAATACTAATTCATATAACATCTAAAAACCTATGATCAAATCAATTTCAACTACATTATTTATATATTTGAAATAACATTTGATACCAAGTCCACTTTCGAGAACATATGTATTTTTTTTTTCTAAAGCTTTGTAATTTTATAACATGGTTATTTGAAATTGATTTTTTTATGCTTAATGAATTTAACACTTCAATGATATATACATATGATCAGAAAAACAATTGAGTTGGAGTTTCAATGATATGGATTTTTGAATGTTAAAAATAAGTAATTGTTTAAGTCTCCACATGTTTGTATATTTAAGGGTATTGTTAGAAAAATTTATATTGGAGGTGGTTTTTGGTAAACTTCATAATCTATATGGTTAATGGTAATTTTAAACTTACCTAGGTGGTTATCGGTAACTTACCATTTTTATAAATTTATATTTTTGATACAATTAGAGTATAAGAAACATGAATACTAATTTTTTCACTTAAATTTTAAAATTTGTCATTTTTTATTTATCTGCAAAAAACACGTAATATTTTGTACGTTAGGTTATATGTCGTTAGTGTTTAGTTAGATCTTTCTCCCAAATGGAAAAAATATTATTTTGAGCATGTTCTTGAGGATATATAGAATTTAATACACCTAGTGTGATAGATAGCATGTAGTTCAATTTGTGTCTCTTCATGATATCTTTGGCCAAGATATCATGAAATCTTTTTTTTTATTTGTAGATGATACAATATAAATCATTGTCATCTCCATCACTTGAAAGTTTTTTTACTCATGTCAATTTTCAAAGTATTTCTTATTCCAGAAAAAATCATTTTTGTACTCGTTGAGGCTCTCGTTCGACTTTTATTTGTAGTAGACATTGTAATCCCCATCATTTGAAATTACTTTATCATTAATGAAATAAACGATGTTCCTAGTGTTTTAAAATCATGTATCGAGCCCAGAGGCAGGTAGTTGAACTAAGTGAGGAGATGTCTTAAAAGGTCATTGAGAAGGCTCAACGTAGGAGTCGATCATGTCCTTTAAAATCGAGTATTTCGTTTCAAATTTCTCGATCTAGTGCTCAAGGTTTTTAGTTTCATCATATTTTTCAATTTTATATTGGTCAAATTTTGGTAGTATGTCTCTCTCTAATATTTGTGGGGCCAGTATGAAGGTGGCCAAGTTTTACTTTTCTTCATGTACACCTCTCACCCTTCTCCTCTTCATGGTAACTGTAGTTTGGCATACACTGGATCTGTGTGTTTGATATAGGTTCAGAATATGGTGTTGTCCAGAATATTGTGGGCTTGGATCAGGAAGTACATTCTTATTATGAGCATTTCGTAAGTTGATGCGGTGGTTAAACAGGTACCCTAGTAGGATCATGTTTGGGTCTGGATTACTATGATGCTTCAATGATGATGAGAAGGAGTTTTGCTCCTTTCATCTAACTAACAGCACTCTTTCTTGGGGTGGTGATACTTGCATTTACTAATTGATTCATGGTCAAACTAATTCTTTAACACTCTTGCTTTTAGAATTTATGGACAAGATTTTTGGGCTCAATACTCATAAATTGGCGATTGTTAAAGGAATGGAAATCACGTAGTATCATGGAGGTCGACTCGGCATCGGCTTTTGTGAAACATTTTGGCTGATATGAGAGTTGAATGATCGACCATAGCCTTTTTCTGTGTTTTAGATGCATGTTTGCTACCATATGGTGAATATACGTTAGCTCATCTATATGTGTTCGATGCAAACCGTCCATCCGCTACTACATCTCAATGATCAGATCCAAAATATCCTCTACCACTGGGATACGGTCCTCATTGACTAGTCGCATAGTAGGGTATTTTTTTTATTAATTCAAGAGAATAAGTATTTTAAGGAATCGGTTTCTTCAAAGGACTTCAATTTCCATAAAAAATACCAATTAATATATATTATTCTAATTTGTTTGATGATTATTGATTTGACCATTCCCAAAATAATGGAAGTGTTTAAATAGTAAAACAATCACTAGTAAATAGTAAACACAGTGTCACGATCATGATACCATCACGAGACTGATAAAACCATGTTTCGATTTGATACGATGGGTTTTTTATCTGTCATGGTAAGGCCAAAGCATGATCATGTTACGAGAACGGTAAAACAAAGTGAGATTTTCATTCCGTCATGATCATGAGAAAGGTAAAATCATGGTAACATGAAAAACGTGATATATATTTAACCTGTCCAAAATTCATAATAATTTCCATTCTACATTTCGTATAATGTAGTGGATTTTTAAGAGTCGAGTTTTTAATATTTAAGCAAAATTTAAATTTTTATTATTTTTGTAACATATGGAGTACATGTGTTGTTATTGTAAAAAAATTGTTATAATCTATTTATATAATTTGTATGTTATAATTTATAAATAGTATAAGTTTATTATAGTTTGATTATTATGGTTTGATGATAAGCATAATAAGTGATGTTATAGTTTGGTTATTATAAGTGTAAAATAATTGTTATAATTTGATTGTAGTATAAGTTATTATAGTTTGATTATTATAAGTAGTATATATTTAATTATAAAGATATAATAGTCATATAGTGATAAAGCACTAGGAATATTTATGTAATTAAAGGAAAAAATGGTTCATATACTTTCACATCATTAAGAGATCAATCAGGTTTTTGTAGCATAATGATTATGCATTTCATACGAATAAAATTGAATATATGTAAATGTTAAAAAACAAAGAGAGACGTAGCCGCAGGAGGCGGCTAGGGTTTTGTGTTTATTAGAAAATGTTTCCTTTTGTATTGAACTGTTTTTTTATAATGCAAACCCAAGTAAGGCTCTCAATATATAGAGAAATTAGAGGCCTATATAAGGAAACTTAATACACTGAATATTCTAACATTCCCCCTCAAGTTGTGTAGTGGGATCACCAATACCCAACTTGGATAAAACTGATTTGAATGTTCTTGCAGCAACCGCTTTTGTCAGGATGTCTGCCAGTTGGTCTTCGGATCTAACAAACGGAAGTTCGACTGTCCCATCTTCAATCTTTTCTTTTATGAAGTGCCTATCTATTTCAACGTGCTTTGTTCTATCGTGTTGTACCGGGTTCTCTGAAATCTTAATCGCGACTTTATTATCGCACATTAACTGAGTTGGACACTTTAGGGGGGGATCCGATTTCTTTCATTATCTTCTTTAACCAAAGTATCTCGGTAATCCCCTTAACGATTCCTCAAAATTCTGATTCGGCACTTGACAGTGAAATTACTTTCTGTTCTTTACTCCTCCAAGTCACCAAGTTACCTCCAAGAAGAGTAAAGTAGCCAGCAGTTGATCGCTTGTCGTTAGGACTCCCTCCCAATCAGCATTTGTGAATACTTCAACATCAAGGTGTCCATTTTTCTTAAAAATTATGCATCTTCTTAGTGTGCCTTTGAGATATCGAATAATCCTCATTACTGCCTCCATATGGTGTTCCTGAGGATGATGCATGAACTGGCTAACTACTCCCACCGCGTATGCAATGTCGGGTCGACTGTGAGCCAGGTAAATCAATTTTCCCACCAACCTTTGGTACCTTTCTTTACTCGCTGGTTTGGCCACTTCAATTATCTTTAGTTTGTGATTCACAACCATAGGAGTGCCATTTGGTTTCCAATCCACCATGCCAACTTCAGCTAATAAATCCAATATATATTCCCGTTTGGAGATATAAATCCCTCCTATTTACCAAAGAACCTCGATTCCTATGAAATACTTTAATCCCCGAAGGTCTTTCATTTCGAACTCCTTGAAGAGGTTTTTCCAAAGAGAGCTAATTTCTTCTTCGTTATTCCCCGTTATAATCATATCGTCGACATATATTATAAGACAAGTGACTAATTCTCCTCTCTTTTTGTAAAACAAAGTATGATCCCCATTACTCTATTTGTAGCTATATTGATTCATTGTCATTGTAAATCTCCCAAACCAAGCACGAGGAGACTGTTTGAGCCCATGTAATGCCTTTTTCAGTTTACATACCTCATTTTCTTGAAAACCATCAGAGAACCCTAGTGGGGGTTCCATATATACCTCTTCTTCCAAGTCTCCATGTAAGAAAGCATTCTTTACATCAAATTGATGAAGAGGCCAATCTTTATTCCCGGCTATTGAAAGTAAAACCCTGATAGTGTCAATTTTGCAACCGGAGAGAACGTTTTGAAGTAGTTTATACCATATGTTTGTGTATATCATTTGCCAACCAATCTTGCCTTATGTTTCTCAATGGTGCCATTGGATTTATATTTTATATTAAATACCCATCTACACCCGACTGCTTTCTTCCCTTGTGGTAACACACAATTCTCCCATGTACCATTCCTTTTTAGAGCTTCCATTTCGGTATTCATTGCCTCATGCCATTCAGCCATCTTCTTATCTTCTTGAGCTATTTTAGGGATTTGTTCAGAGACAATAGTAGCTGAAAACGCCTTTGCAATCTTCGTCATTCCTTTCCTGTCCGTTTTTACCGGATATGTAGAAGCACGAGGAACGTGTTCCGGTGAATACCGGTCATGAGGAACCTCTCTATTTTTTCTTGGGGGAAGAACTAGAGTTTGAGTTTCAACAAATGAACTTCCTGAAATGTCATGATCAGTAGAATTTTGTGAGTTATGACATTGTAAATTGCTTACCTCTTGATGGACATTTTCTTTGGTTGATTCGTTGGTAGTATCCATGGCATTTATTTCTTGTTGGACATTGTCTTCGGGAGAATCATTGGTGGTAAGAACTTCCTCGTCAGTCTCCTTTATGTTGGAAGAGGCGTGTTCGATGGCGCCATCTACCGACTCTGTCGGCACATCCTCAAAGTAACTTTCATATA
This sequence comes from Limnanthes douglasii subsp. nivea, assembly GCA_036936605.1. NCBI lineage: Eukaryota > Viridiplantae > Streptophyta > Magnoliopsida > Brassicales > Limnanthaceae > Limnanthes > Limnanthes douglasii. Next base: position 339,858,676 of record JAUPFV010000002.1, read on the forward strand.
GCAACCAGTCGAGTGATTCACTTACTTTCTCCTCTTGAGCACGAGATTGGTGATCAAAAAAATAATCGGATTCTAAGAATTCACAGTCCATAGTGACATGGATTCGACAAGTAACCGGATTGTAACACTGATAGCCCATTTGATGGACATCACACCCAACGAATACACACTTTTCAGCACACGGATTAAGTTTGTTTCGACTAGTTTTAGGGATATGAACAAACACCGAACAACCAAAGAATGAGGTGGTAAGGTCATAATAGATGGATTTGTAACTTAGGTGGCAAGCACTTGTAATGGAGTTTTATTTCCTAGACATCGGGTTGGTAGACGATTTGCAAGATATGTGGTTGTAGCAAGAGCTTCTGGCCAAAGAGAATGAGGAACTCTAGATTCAATCATAATAGCATGAGTTTTTTCAAGTAAAGTATGATTTTTTTGTTCTGAAGTACCATTTTGTTGAGGTGTGTTTGGACAAGTGGTTTGCTGGATAAGACCATTTGTTTTGAAAAAATTATGCATTGTTTGGTTGACAAACTCTGTTCCATTATCAGAATAGAGAATCTGTATTTTTTTTTCTCAAACTGAGTCAAAATCATTTTGTAAAAACAAAAAAATATTTTTGGTACTTCCGATTTATGTTTCATGAAGTATATCCAAGTTATTCTTGAGAAATCATCCACAAATAAAACAAAGTATCTGATTTGATTATTGGTGGAGTTTGATGTTGGACCCCAAACATCAGAATAGATTAGCGAAAAAAACATAAAAAATTCTAGTATTACTTTGATTAAATGAGACCCTACGATTTTTTGCAAGAATGCAGGTTTCACATTTCGCATGAATGGAATTATTCAAAAAAAGACTAGGAAACAAACTTTTAAGATAGCTAAAAGAAGGATGACCAAGTCTTCGGTGCCATAACCAAAGTTGTTTTTTGGTTGTTCCGTGAGCAAGCATGGCATGTCCCTTATGAACTACCTCATCAACATAATAAAGACCTCTTTGTTCCGTACCACGCCCAATGATCTCCTTCGTACGAATGTCCTGTAAAATGCAAAAAAATGGATACATAAGAACCACAGAGATGAGTTGTTTTGTCACTTGAATAACTCATAATAACTTTAAGGATAGTGAAGGAATGTATAGGCAGTTTTTAATTTCCATTTTTTCCGAAAAAATAATTGAACCTTCCCCTTTGACTTCACAGATTTCTCCACTAGCAGTCTCAATATGGGACTTATTTGGAGATGACATGTCACCAAAGTCTTTAGGATCATAAGACATGGTGTCTGTAGCCCCTCAATAAAAGATCCAATTCATTGATTTCTTAAACCCTTTACCTCCAAGTTTTTCATAGGAGTTCGCCGACATTCCTCCAAAACTAGTGCCACTTCCTTGCTCATTTTTAGTCGGATCTTCACCGTCACTTGTAGACGAAGCCCGTTTGACAAAACGCTGGTTATTTTTCTCCTTATGACCATCCTCCCACCATTCTGGATAGCCAACCAGCTGGAAACATGTCTATTTAGTGTGTTTCTTCATCCCACAATGAGTGCAATACAACTTGGATTTATCTTCTTTCTCTTTGGATCATAATTTAAACCTCTGTGCAGAATATTTAGCAGCCAAACCCATTCCAATTTCAATCAAGTCATTATCAGAACTTGATTTTAGTATATTAAGCCTGGCCACTTCCCTTCGTATTGTAGCATATGATGTTTCCACGGAAGGAAGAGGATCCTTTTTCAGGATATCTCTCTTGACTGGTTCCATCTTGTCATTAATCGCCATTAGCAATTGATAAAGTCTTTGTTCTTGAGTCTTCTTATTGTAGATCTGAATGTCTTCAGGGTCTTTCATAGGGTTCGGATCTCGCCTATCTATAGACATCCAGATATTCTGTAGTTTGTTCCACAAGTCTTCTAGTGTATTGGACCCTTGCCTTAATGAATTAGCCCTCTTATGAAGGTCAAACACGTGTAACGAATCTGTACCAGAACCGTATGTGGTGGCTAACCCATCCCAGAGAGCTTTTACAGTGGGATATTGCGAGACATTATTCACCAAGCTGGATTCAAGATTCTGGATAATCCATATGAAAACACATTGATCATCTTGTTTCCACCTTGTATATGTGTTGTCAATTTTAGATGGAGATATCGGCTCCCCTGTAATGTGAGAACCTCTCCCCCTTCCCCCAATTGCTTTCTTCATCAGGTTTTCCCATAGGGCATAGTTGTCACCACCGAGTTTAATCCCTAGGGATAAATTCTCGGGGTTAGTTATTTGTTGTTGTGTTCCGAGACCATTTCTCAGAATGCCAGCAATTTACATTGTGAATTCATCAGGGATTTGACTGACCACGACTTCATTGCCAGCCATCTTTGTTGAGGGTGTTCAGAATTCCCAGAATCACACGTGCTCTGATACCATGTTAAAAACAATGAGAGAAGTAGATGCATGAGGCGGGTAAGGTTTTGTGTTTATTAGAAAATGTTCCCTTTTGTATTGAACTGTTTTTTTTTATAATGCAAACCCAAGTAAGGCTCTCAATATATAGAGAACTTAGAGGCCTATACAAGGAAAATTAATACACTGAATATTCTAACAGTAAAATATTTTAATATAATTACAATCATTATCACGTGTAGTAGAGTTTCATTTAGTTTCGATGAATAAAATTATTTTTTGAATTTCTTTCCATTAACTAAAATATTTTTTTATACTCACGCTTTCTATGATCCTAGGTCATGATTATTATAACCCACTTTCTAATAAGATTGATAAAATATGTTTATATGGTCTTTATTCCATCCTTTACAACCAATTGAAGTATATGACATAAATATCTCGTATGAAAAGTTATTTTAAAAATACGGATGGTATTCAACTCTAAGTATATTAATAGTTATGGTATTAAGAGATGCATTATCAAAATAAATTGATATAATTTTATCTTTAGCATTAAAAATCAAACATCCATTTTTTAAAACATTTTGTAAGCTATTGAGCATTATCATTTCTAATAGCACAAAAAAAACATAATTCTTCTTTGAAGTACCCATTCAGGATCAATCCAATGTAAAATAACACACTTAATATCAATGTCAAGAAATGTTGTTATATCACTATTCAAATAAAATTTGCATGGAAAACTAGAAAATCATACCACTAATAAGTTGTTTTTTATTTTAAAATATTGCACAGTTATGTGATCGAATTTCGGATTAACCGATCAACGAATTCATTTCTTATATATCCATCAGCCGATAATATAAAAATGAATTACACTACCAATGGTCAATTTCATTTTTTTATTTCCTATATTGAATCTTATTGGATAAAAATATATCGTCGGTATTCGAATCTATGGTCATCTGGACCCTATTCTCAAGTTCAATTCTAGAATTATCTCTAAATTGTAATTTTGTTCTTAAGTGTCTACTCATATCGTTGGTGCCTTCATTTTTTTATCAATGTGTATAGGATAGATGTGATCATAATGTTTATAATTATGTTTATCTAAGTCATTAAGCATAGTTTGTTCTAAGTGAGATTTTTTTACCAATATCCAAAAGATCATGCATGTATATGTTACCATCATTATAAAAAACATAATTTAGATTTATAGATCGGGAACAACTAGGTTGGGCACTAGTATTGAAATTACATTGTTGTTTTGGTGTGGTTAAAAGAACTAAAAGAATAATACAAAGCAACTAATAAATAAAAAATTCAAACAATAACACTATTAAAATAATGGATAGAGTATACCAAACCCTCAATCACCAATAATCTATCACCAAGAAAACTTGTTAATAAAGCAATCAAGTAAATGAATATGTTGATCAAATTTGGACTTTTGATCGAATTTGTAACTTTGATCGAATTATAAAAGAAAAAATTGATTTAATATATGAGGGATAGACAATGGATTAGAGGTGTATTTATAGGGAAAATCAAGAAAATGAGTATAGATGTTTTAAAAAAATATAGTCTTAGTCGGGTACCCAGTTACTTTTATAAATAAATATAGTTATTGTCATAACTAGGTACATGTCTATGGAAACGAATATATTTTTATAGTCTTTAGGCTAGCTGGGTACCCGGTTGAGGCATTAAACATGTAACAGGCTAGCTCGGGTACTCGTTTACGACAACGACTATATTTTTATATTTATTGCGCTAATCGGGTACTCGTTTACGACAACGACTATATTTTTATATTTATTGCGCTAATCGGGTACTTGACTAAAGGGAAAACTTCAAAAAAAAATCTTTATATTTTTTTACCTATAAATACATCTCTTTCTTCGCTATAATAATTTATCACTTTTTCTATACATTTCAAAACTCATTTAAACAAACTATGAATTAGCCTTCACGAATCTCTCAAAGTTCATATATTGCATAATACACCACTCATATATCCTCCCTCTCATCCATTAATCTCTCAACTAAACTAATATTACTCCTACATTAATCTCTCTACTCCCTCTCCTCTACAAATATCTAAACCAAACTACTCATTCTCTAATCAAACATTTTTTAAGTGGCTACAAAAAAGTGGAAACAGTTATATGCCCGCGGTACCACAACATCAAAAAGAAATAATGTGATCGTTAGAATAAGAAATAATGTATGGTGAGGAGGAGATTACCCACCGTTCAGACCATGAGTGGTAAAGTTATATTCTCTGGAATTTTCTTGGCCATAGAAGAAATTAGAATAATTCTAAATACAAAATTTATTGTTGAAAATCTACACAATTTAAGTTTTGTTGAAATTTTTAGAATGGTCAAGAGTTTGCTATAATGGTCTAGTATAAGAATTTTATACTAGTTATGGGTTAAATTTATCAAAGAAAATAATCTTGAAATGATGTTTAAAGTAAGGGCGTTTCATGTACAATTTATTTAATTGGCATAACTAAAATTGGTATCCTTATGCGTAATTTAAATTATGAATATGAGGGATTAGAATATCCTTTTTGTAAGTGGGGTAATAAATGGTCTTTGGTATTAGAACGTTTTGTAGATTTATTAAGTAACAGTAGAGTTCGTTTGCTAAAGTTAAAGATAGGGTGGTTGCTATTAAACTGAACTTGACAAGAATATGGATAATAATCATTGCAAGAGGAACCCGTAAATTAACCTAGTTTGGTAATTATAATATGATAGTAATCATCAAAAACTATATCTACTTTATGAGATGTTGATGTTATATTTGCTTCTGAAGAAAAATATAGATGTTAGTGAATATTTTAACTTGTTTTCATACAAAGGTAGAATATGAAATATTTCTTTACAAAATCAAGAGATATATACCTATGATCAACGCATATGGTCGAAGTGGGAGGTGTATCAATATGTTCAAGCCTCAATGCGTGATACATAGGCGTGTGATGATTGCGCACAACCTTCTCATTTGCCTTGAAAGTGGAAATTGTATGGATTAAATAGATATCCACCTACACGGTTGGAGCTACCACAAACACCTGATAATGGTAAGAGTATGATTAGGAGATTAACCAAACATTACATGTTGCAGGAAATCTATGAAAGGTAAGGTCGTATGGAGGACACCATTCAGCAATTGAGTTTGCAATATTCTTTTATAAACTTCCATGATTATAGTGTGCGACTAAGTAGGCTCGAGATTTATGGTTAACACTTTGGTGAATATATGAGTGCACACCTCTACCTGTATGTATACCTTTACATGCACATAAACATACCCATTCACATGCACGTGATCCTTCGTGGATCATATGTAGCTTTCATGTTACTAGAGATGAAGTTAATAATATGTTATAAAATGATGATTAACAATGGGTCGCCGATAATGATCTTGGTATAGGCGAATATGGACTCAGATATGGACTCGGGTGATGTATTGTGATCTTGAACAAGCTCTCGCAGATCAGGATAAATAATGATGACTTAACAATTTTATATTTTATATTCTATTACGTCTTTAGTCATTTCCATGTTTTAGGTATTTGGTTGTATGATAAATATATTAGTTTTATCTCTTTTAACATTAAACGCGTTAATTTGGTTGATGATATATCACATCAAAAATTTAATTTCATTCATATTTTCGTTATCTTTCATATTTAAAATATTTCGTTTATGATAAATACTGAACTTTTTTAGAAAAAATTGTAGCTTTAATAAACACATGAAATAAAAGAGATAATTTGTTATGAACGAAATGAGATATCCATGTACTAAAATTTACTTAACAATAACTTTGCATATTACACACTGTGCATTTTACTTTAAAAATATATTTATATATTTAATTACTTAATATCTAATTTTTATAGAGGAGATGGAATTTATATTTTATTTTTTAAACTAAATCTAAATTTATTATATCTTATATTTAATTTATAAACCTAATCCATCGATATTTTTTCGTCTCATAGATTACCATTGGAAATTCTCTGTCTATTATCTAAGTTGTATCTAAGTTATGCTAATTCATATATTTAACCCGCAACATGTGTTATATAAATAAACTGTTAGTATGAACAAATAACTTACTTGACTTCATAAAAAGTTAATACAATCAGCTAAATAATTCGGGGCATTACTCGCAAATGAATCAAAACTGGTTGGATTGTACTTTAGAAGCTTTGTTTCCTAAAATTTAGTATGGACGTATAAATATCCTAAAAAAATTAGGACGGACATAGTAATATAGTTGAGTTTAGATTCTGAATAAGCATACTCCGTTTCAAAGAAAAATGTAGTTGTTCTATTCGATCATTGTCACCATTCTGCATTATTTACTTAAATAAATAATTTCATTGGCCTATTTATTAGTTCAATTTCAAAAACTCTGGAAACTTTATATTTTGAAAGAGGCTTTGGTTAAAAAATAGATAACTTGTCACTCCAAACTCTTTAAGTTGCATTCTAAAATTTGATAACATAAAATTTATTAAAAGTGCTGAAACAAGAATCTCTAGTCGCCTTCTAAAAATTGTTCTATTTATGCTACCTGAACAATCAAAAATGGGTTAGGATCAGCTATAATTGATAGGGAACATTTTCTAATTGGCCAAATTTATGGTCAAGATTTTTGAATTTCAAGCAATGATCTTCTGCGCACAACAACTGGTTCTCATCCAATTAGACCTTGCAGGTGTTCTAGTTTCTGATAATACTAGCATCTTATTTCCCTTCTCAAGCTGCCAAATCCCAGTACCAAAATAAAAAGGCCTACCTTTTTCAGGATTCCAAAGCCACTTCGCATGGAAAATTACCCTTGTTGCGCTTTCATCAACCACAGGTTCAATGAGTCAAGAAACGTGAAGACATTCAATCAATCAACAAGGATATCATAAAAAAACATCTCACCGCTTCATCTGAATCATACCACCATTTAACTTGTTCCTAAATATCATAAGATTTAGAACTACTTTCTCTTGCTTTTTATGTACAATCCTGTCTTTTCAAGTAAAACGGCTCTTCCTACCTATCGTATGGGCATTCTGAATCAATTTCCGTAACCTTAAAGTGCTTGGGCTGCTGGCCTGAACAGTGAAGATTCCACATCTTGAAATAAGCTCTGTCAAGATTTCTCACCTGGAGCAGCACAAGCATAAATATTTACAATTACAGATTGAGCAACTATGCTAAATGTGAGATAACCTGCAAATGCGCATAACAGAAATATTGAAGATATAAGTCGACTATATATATATATCTGTTAACCCACCCATCGTGCCGTGTCAAATAGTGGACAAGTCAATCGGACTGCCTTCAGTTTGTTTTTAAGAGCTTGGTGCTTAGGCCTATTAAGAGCCCACGATACAGCCTTCTCTTCATATTCCTTCATGCTGAAACAGGAGTACAAAAAGAGTTAAGCAAAAACACCAACGACAACACCAAACAAGCAGGGTGGATAGATACATAGTCGCTGTTGATTTAAAAAAAAGAAAAGATGTACAGCTAATTGTAAAACGTCTTGACGAAAAGAATATCTAGTAAGGCACAAAAAAGGAGAAAATCTTGAGCATCATATTGGTTTCCGCTAATTCGATAGCAAAACCAGCTTACTTTTAAATAGAGTATATCATCCAACAGAAAAAAAAAACATAATCCGTAACATTTACAAGTGACCAATGGATGGGAGAGCTAACAACTGTCACACTGTAAATATGCGAGCATGAGATTTGCATCCTACCAAATTCCAATGCTTACCTGTTAACAATCATCTCCTCACCCAGACCAGTGGCAAGGCAAAGCGACCCAGCAACTCTGGTAGCCATTTTCTCCAGAGGAAGGGTCAACATTGGCGAACCAGCCCATAACACATCTGTCCCTGTCGTATGCCCATTGCATAACGGCCTGCAATATATCCAGCCTCCCGAATAAATTATATTGTGTCTAAAACTAAAAATGAGACCAATTTTGGTACCAAAAAGGAAAATTAATAACTCACGTGTCTAAGACTACATCTGCTAAAACACTGCGTCGAATATGTTCTTGTTTCATGGCAACATCAGTGAATATAATTTGCTCGGGATGCACCCCCTGCGCAGCAGCATCTGAATATGTCCAAGAAACAAAAGGTAAGCACAAAAGCAGCAAGGAATATAGTTACATGCATTTACAGAAATAAGGAGATAAAATAATTCTGAAAACTACAAATAAAAACAGTAAAAACATACAATTGCGCAGCCTCATTTCTCCAGCAGCAGGAAATCGAAGCAGCCAAAGGGCACTGTTAGGTACACGTTTAAGGATATTGCACCTAAACAGATAAGTAAAATGTGAGAGGCGAACCTTGGTAAAGAAATAAAATATAACCCTTAGAATTCCTACCAAGTATTAAAAATATCAGGATCCATCTTGTATAATTGATTGAAGCATCCAAAAATAAATTTGTCTTCGGGTAGACCATAGTCTGAGCGCTTTGGATGACAATTTGGATCCAATACATCCCGATTTTTCTGAAAACAAGGTTAGTACAAATTAAGGTCAGAAAATTGCATGGATGCAATTCGGTTAAGTTTTCCATTTTGTGCAGCAACTAACCTGCTTGTAGTCGTTTACAAAGTAGCAGTGTGGAAGATGAACAAGCTTCTCAGAATAAATATGAGCCAATTGCAAAGGTGAAACAAACTGGGAATAAAAGAGAGCACATGAGACCAAGAGAAATCAAAACTACCACAAATTGTTGTATATTAAGATTGAAGTTCATACCTCATCTGTCACCAAGTAATCTATGTAGGTAGCCCCAGTTGTCCCTGGGAAACCCATGTAAGAAACTTGAATTGGTGCTGGCTGCATAGCAAATATTTCATTCCTGGCACCCTGCATTTGACAAAATTATGTTACAATCCAGATCAATAATCCAGAATTGCACCTTAATACTTGATCACAGAATTTTAAGACACGAAATAGAACATCACCTTTGTATAACCGTTCAGATTGACAAGGATCTGTATACTATCCTCATTTATCATCTTAGCAATTATGTCCGAGGACATGCCAGAGACATCAACAAAATGCTCAGCCTCGGATTGGATGCGCAGTCTCCATTCAGTGCCATCATTTGGACTCAATGCATAACAGAATATCTGCAGAAGTGGAAGACTCTCACAAGTTATAACTACTAAGAAGTCCTTTAAATTGATTACTTTGACTATAAGATTCACATACCTCGACATTCTCGCGGTTATGCATGCCAAATACAGAGCCCATGAGGTGAGACAATGGGTGATTACCAAAATCACTGCTTACATATCCAACCCTCAGTCTCTCAAATCCACCATCACGTTTTATAGGAATTGGAGCAGGATGGTTGAAAGGAGGAAGACCAAAACGGGATGCGATTAGTGAGCAATGGGCAGCATATTTACGGCTGCAAGAATGAAGGAGTACACTATATGAAACACTTGTATCTATTATTACATATGGCATAATGAGAAAGATATGGAATCCTACCTGATTTCAAGAGCAAGCATAGGATCGATTGGATATGCAATAGCATGGAATGGTTGCACACTTGGAAGAACTGACACCTGAAAACAGCAAAATACTAAATTAAACTATAAAATCCAAAGAAAGATTCCAACAGTAGAATATTTTAACATATATATAATATGAGCTCAAACATTAAGGAAAATATAAAGTACATAAATAAAGCACATTGCCTCTTACATTTATCTGTCTTCTAATGATATCTTCAACTTCTTCGAACAATTTTTCACGATCCTCCCAACTACAAACACACTGGTAATAGACAATTTATATTATTAGTCAACTATTAAGAAAGCGAAAATCTTTTTAAAAATTGAACATATTTATGCATTAGAACACATCAACAGACTGACATTAAACATCAAGGGAAAACAGAAAAGCCTTCTTAAGACTATAGTAACCTGATAGAACCATAAGACCTTTCTAATGTCTTACTTGTAATGTGTGAAGAAGATTACAGGTGGCTTCAGGAAAATCTGGTCGAATATGCAAAGCCTGCTTGTAACTTTTTATTGCTGCCTCGACATGTGCACTGCAAATCAGTAAAAGTCATATCTTGTTTGGCACTAATTATCAACCTCCATAAGTTAAAATAACAAAATGTTTGAAATCCTTTAAGGAAGCGGAATTCAATTATATTATTCAGTACCTTCTAAATACACAGAAAGTAATAAGATTAGCAAGAGAAATGCACTTGAAAATACCTGTCCTTATAAGCAGAAGCCAGGTTTGCATGGGCCTCAGCCATATTAGGTCGTACATTGATAGCACGGAGGTAGTCTTGTATAGCTTCACTAACCCTACCAATTTCCTTATAAGTATTTCCCCTATTTACAAGTCCATCTGCGGCCAGGGGATCAATACGAAGAACTTCATTGTAACAGGATATCGCATCCACATAATTTCCCTGAAAGAGAAAAGTAAAACAAATAAGAATGGCACCATGACTAAAGGATGAACCACCGTGATTAAAGGATGAACACATGGCAGATCATACCTGCTGTTTATAAATGACAGCAAGATTATTGAATGGAGCAGACAACCCTGTCGTCACCGCCAATGTAGCCTTGTAATAATTAGCAGCAGCCCCCATCATATTCCTTCATGTTGGAAGTCATGTCATGAATATATATATATATATATGATAATTGTCAAATGATTTTCCAAATGGTATGGACAATTAATCCACTGGAACTGAGTTTTACATACCATTCCATATATACATTCCCAAGGTTGGTTAGTGCTTGTGGATGGCTTGGTTGTAACGCAAGGCATTGCTGCCACCAGACAAGACCCAATTTAATACTTGACATACACTTTTTATCGATAACTGAAGGAAAAAAACCCAGTACAATACTTACATTATAGCATCGGATTGCTTCATCAACTCGTCCTGATTCCTTCAATGCATTACCCTTCCAGTTGCAATAATAACAAAGCAGGTGAATCTCATATCTTACAAATTTCATATCATACAAAAAACTCAGCATAACTAAGGGAACTAACTAAATTATTGTAAGCCTCCAAAAATCTTGGGTCACAGGCAATAGCTTGCTTATAATGGAGGACAGCCAGCTCCAGTTGACCTCTCTCATAATATGTGGTAGCGAGATTACCTACACAGCGATATCATATCAGTTGAATCAAATACAACTCAAGCAAATATCAAAAAATAAAACATCTGATTCTACTTCTCAAAATGTCGAAGGAACTAGATGATAACAGCCAAAGTGGACTTTTTTATTCAATTACTTTCAATCAGATAAGCTAATAAACAATAAATAAAGGATACTAATGCACTCACCAAATGCCATAGCGAAGTTTGGACGTGTTTGAACAGCCCGCTCATAACACAAAATAGCCTCTTGAGGCATTCCAAGAGCCTGGAAACAGAAGTATTAATTGTATGTTTCTCGAAAGCCAGCCAGATTACCAGTAAAGTATCACAACTTACCTTATAAACATTCCCAAGGTGTAAATAGGCATCAGGAAATGCTGGCTTAAGTTTGACAGCTTCCTGAAAGTCAATATCAGAAGGTAACATTTGGCGTATCAGATGCATGAATCAGAAATATTTGCAAAAGCATGTATTAAAGGCCAGGAGAAAAATGACTAATCAACAACAAACAAAAATATGCTACGCACTAATTGATTTGGACGATAAAAATAGAGGAATAGAACACACTTCTTCAAAACAATAGGAGAAGAGAACTATATGAAGAAAACAATTATACCTTATAGTACTGAACTGCTCTACTCAAATCCCCTGATTCCACGAAAAGACCAGCAAGATTTGACCATGCAATTGCAAAGGTAGGTTGTATCCGCAGAGCCTCAAGGTAGCAGCTATACGCCTGCAAAAAAGATGAGATGCTGACAATTGAGACTCTCTTCGCAGATGGAAGTTATATAAAACCACCCCTCATCTAGGCCTCACCCAGTCAATTTTAACTTCATATTTCTACTGGAATGTCAATTAAGGTACAGTTCAATACATGAACACATTAATTACTTCATTGGTAGCTTTGACAGACAGAGAGCAAAGATCTATTTTCACTCTACATAAGTGGGACAGGTAAAACTGCCAGTGCTAAGCGAAAGCAGCTGAGTATACTCTCAAACTGAGGAACACAATTTCTGATGGCAACTTCCCATGTCCACTTGGGAACATAGGTCACTTAACCACTTACCCAAGAACTGCGAGAACGCAACAAGAAAGGAGACACAAACTGTAGGTAACAACTCCTTGAAGTCCCAAAAAGCAAGCAGAAGATAATGTATAAAGGAATTGTTATTGAACTTACTTCCTGTATTCTTCCTTGTGCCTTCATTATATTCCCAAGATTGCTATGGGCATCAACCTAAGACGAAATCAAAAAAGCAGGTCCACAAAACACCCATAAATAAAAATAGAATGACATGTGCTTCAGACCAACAAAGGAAGGAAAGTCAGAGATATATACCAAAAGAGGGTTCAGTACAAGCGCCTGGCGGCAACATTGAGTACCCTCTGTCAGTCTTCCTTTCCGTAAGTATGCATTGGCTAAATTTGACCATGCATCCGCAAAATTTGGTCGAAGCTACAGTTGGAGAAGAAAAAAAGATACCAAAAAATTAATATGATGACAAACTAAGACTAAAGACTAGAAAAATAAACAGCACAATAAAGTAAACAACTGCAAACAAACCTCAATGGCAATCAGATAATAGTTTATAGCCAGATCAACATCGCCTTTTTCCTAAAATTAGTGAAAATAAATAGATCATCATATCCTAATACATGAATAAACTAATGGCTCTCGAAATTTCAACTTCCTAACAGATTGTGAAGCATAATACCTTCCATGCATTTGCCATGTTCCCATAACATTCAGCAAATCGAGGCTGAATTCTAAGAGCTTCATCATTCCGAGCTATGCACATATCATACTCTTGCAACTTCATACACAATCAAATAATTAATTTATTTTAAAAAAAAAAAAAAAAAATCTAAGCCAGCAAAAGATACAAATTTGATAGGGTAAAAGAAACCTGATAATAGATAGCGCCGAGAAGAAGGAGATTATCAGCACGGAGCGGACTTCTGACATAGACAGCATTGCTGTGCTCCAGTGCTTGTTTATAACTACCAGCTTTGTACAGTTGGTGTGCAAGAGCCAAACGCGAATCATCGTCAACTACGCAAATGAAGCTTACAACATCAGCAAAAAAAATGGAAATCCAGTTCACAGGGATAAAATCCAATTGATTTTGTAATACACATATCAGTACATAAAATCCAATTGATTTTGTTAAAAGCAGAGTAAATCCAGTTAGTAGGGAATTCAGAAATCGAACCTTCATGATCGGTGAACTTCTCGATGGTGAGACAAGACGACACTTCGTCCCCTCGATCGGAGCTAGACGTAGCCCTAGAAACTCCAGCTCTGTTTTGCAGTACGATCATCTTGATTGCTCTCCCTCTACTCACTATCTCCAGCGATTGAAATTGACAAAGGTAAAAAAAAGAAAAAAAAAACCTCGAACGGACTAATCAAGCCCTACGACGAAGCCGAACATCAAAATTCCGATCCAGATCCAGTAACCTTTATCGATAATGAACCGGAATTCCGATGCTGTTTTTAGGGCACTCGATTTTTAAAACCCTAAAACTCTCTGGTCTTCTTCGAGAGCTTGCTCTTTTCTCTCCCTTTCCCGTTGGTAATTCCGTGTCTTAAAAACACTGGGGAAATAGTATAAATAGGTTAAATAGCAAATATAACCCCCATTTATCTTTTGTGTTGATCTGAAACCTTCATATTAGTAACAGAATATCTAATATTACTGATTTGAAAAAAATACCATTACCGCTCATCAATCTTATCTAAATATTAATTAAACCCATTGAATTAACAAAATCTTTGAAATCTGCCCTTCATTTTTCAACTCATACAAATTACTTTTAATTTATTTAAAAATTAAGGGAAATATCCTGAAAATATATAATTTTTAGAATAAAATACAGCAATTATTCATTAAACTATTTTACTAGTTATTAAATATTTGTTGGTTTTCAAAATCTATTTCATTCCTAGTTTATTTTTTTTTATTTTGATTTTGAGAAGGTAATTAGTCTAATAATTGTTATTTTTATGATAGTTTTTTTAGCTAAAAAATGTTTGAATTTAAATAATTTTAAGGGATTTGTAGTCTTTACTCAATTCAACGCGAGTGCGGACAGGATAAATCTTTAATCTCACGGAATAATTTGTCCAAAAAATAAACCACACAAGGTGACAGGTTCAAACTAAGAAACCGTTTATAAAAAAAGTCGAACACATGACATTTTAGTCACAAGATCATCTACTCCATGAATTCGGAAGATTTAGTTTTTTATTACCTATTTTTGTGTTATATAGTCTCGGACTAAAAAAATTAGGATTTCATGTTCTTGATTGCCATTTTCGTTGTTAATCCGTCAGTTAATTTAAAAAACTAATTTTGTCGAAAATAGATAATCAAATATTAATTTTTATCGAAAATATAATCAAGATACTAATTTTATAAAAATAAAATATATGTTGTTGATTTTAAAAAACTATTAGACGGTCGGTAAATAATGTGCGACAAAATGTAAGGGTCTTTCTTTCATTTTTGTTTATAATAACTACAAAACAAAAAAGGGGTCAAATCGGGGCCGTCGATTTTGTAGGACCAATATCCGACATTCATTGGAAGTGTATCGAGATTATAAATCCATACATATGATACGTATCTAAGTACAAGCCGCGTGATCAGTTTTTTACTAGATTCGAAGGATATGAGTATCCACCAAAATTTTGGTAATTTAATCAACCCACCCGTAAATAGTAAAGAAAATCTTTTGATAAGATTCAGCAGATTCTCCCAAAATTATGTTTGTTATCTAATTGATTATCCACCAACAGTTTATAGTTTTTAGAAAGGGTCTATATATATGTTTTGGTTTTAATTTACAAAAATTTAAAAATTTAAAAACATAAATAAATAATATTGTTTATAAATATTAGATATTAATATAAAATATTTTATTGATGGTTAATAAATTTTTGTTAAGAATTATTTTTCACAAATTAAAAAAAAAGGATATTATCTTATTTTAATTATTCAATTGTCATGTTTTTGTTTACTTTGTTCGATTGGATATTTAAATGGTTTATAGTCCCATGTAAAGAGAATACTATTTATATCTTTATAATTTATGTGTAACAAAACATGATTGTCTTACACTTATGACATTGATATATTATTTGATTATTTTTATGGAAGCGTATGTTAGTATTGTTTGAAGATTGCAAACTTAACATGTTATTTGTCGAAGATTTGTCTTTACATCTCAAGCTATTACGTTTTACATTGCATAATTAAAACCTTTCGACGGCCAAACCTCTATTGAGGATATACAATTCTATTTCATCGAATAAAAAAGTAAAACTTACGATTAGTATATTATTGGGTTATTATTAATTCTCTTATTTACTAACTTACTTATATTACTATTAGTTTTAGAATGATTTGATTCTTCGTCGATTATGGTTAGAGTAACCCTCACAGTCATAGATGAATGATGAGTAAGGACTGCTAGTAATCTGAAGTGATGACATTGGTGAATCACGAGGGTCTGTTTGTGTATTATAGTGAAAAAACAAGTGGTTGACAAGAACTTACAAATGTAGGAAAGCTGTTTCTTTTAAATAGGCGTGTGTGCGCTCTTGAGCTTATGCCATTGTGGTATTCCATGTTTCTTTGAATCAATACCACTCATTAAACAAATCAATCCAAGCCATATAATAAAATATATTAACGACTCTAATGTTTTCACACATTTTATTATAAATACTTGTTTCTCTCATCACTTTGATTTCTTTGTGCAAACTCTTGTTTTATGCTCACTTCATCTCCTTTCTCTATTTTTTTAGTCAGATACTAAGTTATTATTTTTGTTACGACAAACTTTCAAATTTATTATAATGGGTAGAAAATAAGAATATAGTTAGTAATCTGATAGCCAAAATATTCACAATAGTGGTTCTTTCGGAATTAGTTATCTAAATCAAGAAGAAAATTCTAAAGTTTCATACCCAATTTGTCATCCAGTTTATGAGAAGAAGAATAATAAAACTATAGTGAATAGGGATAAATCATTTAAAGTTAGTGTTTTGCTCGTCGTTCATCTTAACAATCTAAACTTGAATGGATGAACTTTTCGATTGTAGGAGGCAACAACCAAGGTGACATTTATGGTCACAAAGATGTCATAAAGACATGAGGTAAAGCTTTTAATGAAATACAGATGATGAGTATTATGATCATCTATATTAGTACCTTATTAAAGATGAGTATGCATAACAACTCATTGATTGGGCAATTACACGCGACGTGGATGTGAAGTTTTCTATAATTAAGGAAAAATTCTTTGACACCCGCGACGATAAAATGGTTTTCTTTAATTATAGTCCTGATCACTAACTTCAATTCTCTATTTCTTCATACTTTGTTAAAAAAAATCAAGTGACAAACATATATCATATCCAACTCGTTCCAAATTCTAGGAATGTTCTCTTCTCGCTATATTTTTATTAAAAGGCGTTTATCAATAAGTATAAGTAAATGAGTTACTTACTACGTTTAAGGTTTCGTCTGAAAGATCAACCCATTATTCTACTCCCTGATGGAACCACTCGCCATGATCGACATTAATCTTCCCACCTATAAAAAAACGTTGAAGGATAAAAAGAACTAGTCTTCAACAATAGGGAGATCAAGTATGGGTGGGCATATCCTTCTTTCAACCGAAATTAGGTTTCTAATCGTAAGTCTATGTTATTCAATCATAAATTATTCTTTGATTTTGTGTTTCATATGTTTGATCTTTGTTTGTTATATTCCCATTCTCAACCTCCGGTACAAAGATGTATTCTTTATGGCAATCGAGAATAATGTAATCACAAAAAATATATTACTCTGGTATAAAAAGCTTCCAAATATTCTCATTTATATTCATTTGTCATGGTACATGAGTAATTTGTTAACAACGGATTATGCTCGAGCATCGATGTATGAGTAGGGTTATTTGTTTGTGATTCCTCTAAAAATATGTTGTCAAATAATCTTCTCATCTGAAGAAGAATTTTAAGAAATAATAGTAGAAGAATGATGTCATAAAAAAGAAACTGTTTGAAGAAAAAAATATTGGGAAGCATTCGTTCAAAATAAAATTGTGCAGTAAAACAAATGACCGAGGTTTGAAGAAAGTAAATTTTGTTCCTTTAAAGGCCTAATTCGAGGCTCATGATGCATGAAAATCAATCATTGTGAGCACTTTTGGTTTATATGAGAATAAAGATGTTTCCTACAGATTACCGAGGAGAATACCGAAGATGAGGACAATAATATGACTCATAAACGATGAAAACCTTCAACAATATGTAATATTTATTACAATATTAATAATACCATTAAATCAAGTATTGAGGATAAAAGTGATATACATATGGCTTTCATAGTCGAGCAGCAAAGTACATCTTCAGTTCCTTTATCTTTTTTATGCTTCTCAAATATTTTTAGTTGTAAATACCATTGTGGAAGAAGTATTACTGAGGCTTCGGATCTTGCCCCTTCTCTTCTTGAATGTGATATACATATGGCTTTCATAGTCGAGCAGCAAAGTACATCTTCAGTTCCTTTATCTTTTTTATGCTTCTCAAATATTTTTAGTTGTAAATACCATTGTGGAAGAAGTATTACTGAGGCTTCGGATCCTGCCCCTTCTCTTCTTGAATGTAATCCTTCCAAATATGTTACTATATCTTATGATCTGGATGGGCTAGACTTGTTAACCATAAGTATCATTTCTTATGTTATGCCTAAACGACTTGTTATCTCTGATGGACATTTGGCATCAAAAGTTCATAGTTTTTATGGGGGTGATATAAAAGCTCTACTAAAGTTAATATTGAAGCATAACTATGAGGCTATAAAATATAATTCAATAACCAAAGTTAAGGCAACCAACAAGTAAGATCATGATGAGTTCTTTCGCTTTTGATTTCGGAAATCATCCTAAGGTTGCAGGGTCTTCATCAATGAAGTTATCTTTTCCTTTTGATAATGAAATGGTTGTTGAGATTTTTAAGAAAAACGATCTTATAGTTGGTGAAATTAAAAAGGTGATGAATTATTTGTTTGTGAAAGAAACTAACCAAAAGGTTAATGTACATGAGGATATGGTTGTCGCCAACGAACCTTGTGTGAACTCTTTAGAAAATTCCAAACCTCTTATTATTATTGATGATGAACCGTAAAAGACAGATGAAACTAGTTTTCCAACATCTTATCTTGCTTTGATGATGATCCATCCAAGCCTTCCGAAAATGATCTATCATATTTTCCACCATCGATATAAATGTTGTGGATAACATGATTGTGGATCCAAATGGTGTTTTACCCAACTTGGTACTTCTTTAGTTGATGATTCACTTCAATACTATTTGTTTTCTTGTTAGACCAAATTCCTTAAATTTTGACTCATTTTTCTATGTTGGCCAACCAAAAAGAACTCCTTATTAACCTCTCTCTTATAGTCTTAGTTATGAAACACTTGAATTTTAGGACTGAGGTTAAATGAAGTTTCTTTTTTATTTGTCTTTTAGCTTTATGTTTTTTATTGTAACATAAAAGTTGAATATATATTGTGTGTATGTCACTTTATGTTGTAGGTTATCCTTAATGGTTTAACCATGCTTTATCAAGTCAATGTTCATCATGCAACTCAGATTCTTTATTTTTAAGATCTTTTTATGGTGCTGATAAACCTTTAAAGAGACTATTCGTTGAGAAATTCCTTTCATGCTAAAGTTGAGAGTCATAATAAATTTAAAGATAAGATTAAAGCTTATCGAGAAAAGTAAATGTTTTTTAACCTTAAGCATATGTCCAATGATGAATAGATAAATAAAATGTATATAGTATTTTCTCAGTTATGAAGTGCATTATTGCATACTAATGACACTTTCTCCGATAGTTTCTAGTTTGGCATATTTATGAAGAACATGGCTTATGTATAATGTAAAGATAATGTCTTATTATAATAAGAAACCAAATACTTGTAAGAATGAGCTTATTTTTGTTGGATATCTTTGGAAAACTGTTAACAAATAACTCATTGATACCAAGGTCGAAGTTGAGGTTGCAAAGTCAAAACTGAATGAAAAAATTGATGGTTTTGTTTTATAATTCTTGATTACTGAATGTCATTATGAGATGTAAGATGTTACTACCTATATAACAACAATGATTACTTCTGCTCGTGAGGCTGTTATAAACACTATTTCTTGATTAGTTATATACTTTCACTATAAATATTTCACTAGTAATTTGGATAGCTCTTATTATTTTACCATTGAGGTTGAATGGCCAAAAGACATATAATATATTAAAGATAAATCTCATGATTCTCATCTTTTATCGGGTCAAATTAAATTTAGTGTTATTATTTTTTACATATTTTAATAGATGCAAGCTTTGGAAGATGCTCGATGGCCCGAAGCTGGTGAAGGGAGTATTGTGAAGAAAAGTTTTGTGGAACTGCAAATTTTCAAGCTACTAATGCCATAACTGATAATGTTAAAGGTACTTATGTCTAAACAACTATTATGGATATTAATATTATCTCAACCGAAAAGTATTGCTTATAAAAAGAATATATAAATTTATTTTTTTACCATTCTTTGTTTTTGTAATATTGAAAGCATTATATTATACTTGTTGTACTACAATTTTTTTTTGTTTATGAGTACTCTTGTTTATGATTGTTTGGATTATTATTTATTTTTGTTTATAAAATACTTAACATTCTCTATTGCTTCCATTGATTAATCAATCTCAATAGGATGAGACTCTGATAATGAATAATTATGTTATATGTTTGAAGTTTTAAAAAAAAAAAATCAAGCACGTTTAAGGTAAATGACTCTCGTTATATATATATATATATATATATATATATATATATATATATATATATATATATATCGGTTGACATTATTTTCCTCAATTTCATATATCATGACAAATGGAGTTTCTTTTATTTTGGTTACAAGTGTTGCTTTGTATGATCATAATACTTATTATAAAAAATGAGTTAGATTCTTACTCTTCATTCCAACATGTTTTTATGCTATTTGTTCATGTTGGTCACTTCAACTTGACCGTTAGCTTGACGATGGAAATAATAAGAAAATATTTACTTTTATTCATTCTAAGCGTAAAATTTTATGACTTATTCATTTTTAATAAAGTTTCATTATATGTGATGATAACCTTTTGAATTCCAACCATATAAATATATGTACTTTTAAGAAAAATATTACCTCGTTGTTGTGATATTCATTAATGTTTGTGCTTCCACCTATTTTGAAAAAGTAATATAAGATAACCAGTATGAAATTCTTCCTCCTAATGCAAATGGTAAAAATCCCACAATATCTAAACCATATATGTCGAATGGGATTGGTTTGATTATTATCCCCAATAGTATTATCGATAATTTGATGAAATTTGCAAACGTTGGCATGTGGCACACTGCTTAACTTTTTCCCTTGCACTGGTCATTATCTTTGGCCAATAATAACCCTGAAAGAGGATTTTTTGTTAAAGTGTTTGGTATCCGATGAGCGTTACCTTCTCCATTATGTGTATAAGCACCGAATGGGTACCTTAGTTAGATTTTTTTGTGTACATTATATTGGTATTCGAGACAGATCTTGTTAATTTTCTATTTATCTTTTGTGCTTCCTTTTTCATTTCTGGGAAGTATTCATTTTATGGGATATTTCTTAACTGAACTTCTCCAATTTTTTTATTCTTAGTTTTTATTGTCAAATATTCATGTAGACGTGAATATTGATAGGAAGTGTTTGGGTAATATAATATAAGGATATTAAAAAATAACTCTGGTATGGAATATATACAAGCCAAATATGCAAGTACATCAATTACTAAGTTCTCAACTCTCAAGACTTGTTTAAATTAACATACTTGAACTAATGAGTTGGTCATTGTAACTCTTTCAAGTATTTAATTATTATTTTTTACCTCGACCTGTCGTGATACATAGTTGACAACTAACTGAGAGTTGCTAACGATTTATATAATTTTTTCTTCATATATTTCCCATCCAAAGTCTTGCTGGTGCAGCTTCATATTATGCTTCATTATTAGATGCTACAAATCTAAACTATACGGATTAATTTAGGATAAATCATGTTGGGAATATGAGTTGTACTCCTACTTATGAACCTTTATTATTTCTTCCGCCATTAGTATGACTCTTTAAGTATCTTCTAACTCATCATTTAGATAAATTGGTCTCTTATACTGGAACTCCACTAAAAAAGCATGCCAACATCCAGGCTTTGATTTTTGTTCTTGGATCAAAGTATATATCATAATTCCCTAATTTTACTGACTATTTGGTCAATCTTCTTGATACATCAATATTTTGTAACATATTTCTCAAATTAATGGAAGTTCTAACTATTATAACACGTGCTCGAAAATATGGTATTATTTTACTAGTTGCAACTAATAGTACTAAATTAACTTTCTCTCATTATAAATACTTAGTTTCAACTGGTAATACATATTTACTTACATAATAAACTGCTTTAGAATTTATTTATTTCTCATTTCTCTATGATTAGTATTGCACTAACCGCATACTCTAATACTTCAAGGTACAAATATAAGTTTTTCATGGACGAGGTTTGGTTAGCACTTCGGTTGAAGCCAAAAACTTATTTGTGTTATTGAATACTTCATCAGATGTTGAACTCAATTTTAATTTTCAAGCTTCTCTCGGCATTTGAAATAAAGGTTGACACTTTTATGAGGATCTTGATTATAACATGTTAAATGCTTATAGTATTTTGATTACGATCTTGATTTCTTTATCATTATTTGGTGGTTCAATTGTTGTTAAATTAACAACATGCGTTGGATCTACCTTGATACTTCTTACACTCATAATTTATCTTAATAATTTACTTGACCTTACGTCGAATGTGTACTTTTTTGGATTTAACTTAAGATTATCTCGCTTGAGATTGGCAAAAATCTTGGATGAGTATGCTAGATGATATTCTTCATGAAGACTTGTTACCAACATATCATCAATATGGCTTGTATGTTACGACCGAATTAAGTTGCAAAGATTTTTTCACATCTTTTGATAAGTTGATTCGACGTTCTTAAGTCCAGAGGGCATTCATTTATATCAATTTATTAATGTCTCAATAATGAAAGTTTTATGTTTTTGGTTATTCTCACACATACGGATCTAATTGTATCTTGCAAACGCATCGATAAAGGATAATATTTTGTTATGAATATTGTATATATAAGTTGGTCAATCATCAGCAGTGGAAAAAGGTCATTCAAATATGTTTTGTTTACCTCCGGGAAGTCTACAAACATCTTCTGCTTGTAGGTTTTCTTCTTGATAAAAAATGGAGTAGTTGCCCATATTGGATAATAAGACTTTCGTATGTATCCTACGACAATCAATATATCTGCTTATTCACTGGTCTCTTATATCTTTTATTTAAAGTATGTTCTCATTTTTTGTATGATAGGTCGAAATTGTTTATTAATACACAATATGTGGCATATGACTTATGTTGGGACTCCGGTTACATCCTGCGTACTTTATACAAGCATATTCAAGTTATTTTATAAAAAAATAAATTATACCTGATATCGGTTGACATATCTCGGTCAATCTTCAAGATATTTTATGCTTCCATTATTACATCTTTTACGTATTCCTCTGGCTGCACCAGTCGTTGTCCTTATTTGAGGTCATCCATCCATTCCAATATAACCTATTCATCTTCTGGTTTTTATACTTTAAGTGCTAATTTTTTTGCATAACATTCTTTATATGTATTTTGATTCCATTTGATCGTGACTGCTTTGTTGTTTATTGGGTAGGCATTGGTGAACCGTATATAATATGACGCGTATCTGATCGAGGTAATACCATCCAAATATAATTTTGTATGATAATTGTTCATCTACCACCATGAGTATACATTGTACCTTCCCTGCTTATGGGCTAATGGGCCTAGGCCTTATATCTCTAACACCCTCTCTCAAACTCGCAATGCTTATTCTTGCATTAAGAGTTTGTTACACAAAATAAAAAAATAAAATCAAAACAAAACAAAACACCAATCTTATATAAAATCAAAACAAAACAAAACGTCAAAATCGAAATCATTTCTCCAAACTTCAATCTCCAATCTTCAAACTCTAATCTCTAATCTCTAATCTCCAAACTCCAAACTCCAAACTCTAAACTCCAAACTCCAAACTCCAAACTCCAAACTACAAGCTTCAAACTCTAAACTCCAAACTCCAAACGAAATCAAACACCAAACAAATCCAAACGAATCCAAACAAAGCAAAACAAATCCAAACGAATCCAAACAAAATCTATACCGAATCCAAAACCAAATCCAAATCCAAATACCGAAACCAAATCCAAAAATAAATCAAAATACCAAATCCAAATCAAAGCTAAACAAATCTACCAAAACCGTGGCTTCCAAACCGAAATCCGATGCTACTACGAAATTGAATACCTGGTAGATCTACGAAAATTCCGGCGGATAGCTAAAAATACTGCCCGACGGCACAGTGGAAGACGCGAAAACTTCAAGATCTAAGTCAGAGCTCTGATACCATGTTAAGAAACAAATATAGATAAAAGAAGAAGTAGTCGCCAATAAGCGGCTAGGGTTTCTGATTATTAGAAAGTGTGTCTTACATAGAGTATAAAGTTATTCCTTATAGATAAACTATATGGGCTAATGGGCTTAGGCCTTATATCTCTAACAGAGTATACATTGTACCTTCCCTACTTGTCCACAGAATCATAAGAGTTAGCTCATTTAAGACAAGTGCATTTTCTCCGATAAAGCAAATAAGGATTTTTTGACTTGGGGTCAACATTGGGGTTCTTATTCTTTTCTATGATATGTACTTTTGTATAAAATGTTTGTCAAAACGTTAGTATCGATCGTCATCCTCTTGATTTCTGTACATGACAACTCCATCCTGATTAATACTATATTATTATGTGGGGACGCCATTCCTCTTAAATCGTCACCCGATAATGATATATTCATATATGGATTTTGTTACAAGTGTGATGACGTATGCCTTTGATAAAATATCTATATTTCATATGCATGTTTCTTGAATTTTTTGAAACTTTAGAGTATAGATCTCTTGACCCAATAATACCAATAGTTTGTCTGTTTGTATGGTTTTATGTATTTTTATTGGGCTATGCTAAAATGAGACCTCCATTAATTATAAAATTTCCAATGATATAAAACTTATTTTCTACCAAAAATCAGCTAAAACTCTATAAGAAAACCATAAGTCTCTCTAATTAGCAAATTTTAAAACTTCAGATTTTCCAAATCCGACCCTACCACTCTGTTAAGGTATGTATTCTTTACTTATTGAAGTATTTTGTCAATTTAGGTATGTATTTTAGTGATATTTAAATTTGAATATTATGTTCGAAAAATCAATTATATATATATAGTTGCTATTTTGAATTCTAGTTAGTTATATATATTATGTTAAGTCTAAATCTTTGATTAAGTAGTCTATTTGCTTGATTTAGGGTAACATGAAGGGATTTGGAAATTTGGAGAGTTGAAGGTTGTTCTTCATACGATGCGTGCGCAATTTCACACGTGAACTATAACGAACATACAATAGCACAAAACACAATAGCATACAATAGCTTGGTTCTTGAAAGAGAAAAAGTTGAGTCGAAGAATTTTAAAAGGTTGGAGAATGGTTGATGGGGGTGATTTTCCTTTGATTACTTTCTCAAAAGTGAATAATTATCATTTGTAAAGGAATATTTGGTTGATACTATTTTTAGTTTTAATTGTATCACAGTAAAAATATACAATCTTTTACAGATCCATTAGTGTTTCACATATGTGATGCCACACAATTCTTTCTTGATTTTGTAGATCAATTATTTATTTTAATGAATATAAGTAAATAATTTTATCTTTTAAATATTGTTAAAATTTATATAAATACATATATAATTGACTTTAATACTTAGTATAATGTTATTACTATGGATAGTGGATGAGTTAAATTTTCGATTTCTGGGCCGGATTTAGGGGTATTTTAGTCATTTCAAGTTATTGAGATTTTCTTTTGAATTGGAGGTTTCATTTTAACAAATCGAGGTCTTATCATAGCCTAGTCTATTTTTTTTATATTTTATCTAATTCGGCCACTATGATAACCTTTGTATCCACTTCTTTTTGTTCTTTAGCTCAGGCCAATTTTTTTTTTATTTTTTTTAAATTAAAAATATTAAAGTTTGAAGTCATTTTGCATTATCTAAATCATTGATTTTTACCGACAATATTTTTTTAATTATATAATTTATTTACATAATTTATTTACTACATTATATAAAAAAGGTGAAATATTTTGCCATATTGCCCTCATAGGCGGAGCTAGGTGGGGTCCTGTGGGGTCCCAGGAACCCACCTAGCTCAAATAAATAAAATGTTTAGTACCTTAGATATACGTTCTCCTCTAGCCAGTTGGTAGAGATACCTGTGTGGGAACCCACAGGTCTTGAGTTCGATACCCAGCTGTGGGTTCCTTGTCTTTCTAACAATTAAATTAAATTTTTATTATTTATTTGATTACATCACTAAGTTTTTATTACATCATTATAGTTTATTTTATTATTATATATATAATAACATATCAATATTATTATAATACTAGTATATTATTTATTTTTTATTATACATAAAATACATATCAATATTATTTTAGTATAAATAAATATCTTAATCAAAAAATAATATAAATTTATATAAATTTAATCAACAAGCGGGTTAAGATAGAATGTTTTACAATTGTTTGTTTACTATCAATTAGAAAACTCTAACTACAAACTTCAAAAATTAAGGTATTTATTATGGCTCTATATTATCAAATCTGAACCAGTTACAAAAATTAACATTGGTTGATCTATATTTTTTTTTAAGATAGAAAGCTGCAGAGTTCAATTTCAAAACAAAATAAACCTGCATAAATCATAATTTTTTATTTTGCTTTACGGATAAAACCGTAACAACATAGGCTCTCGAGTCCACTAACAATACATGTCCTCATCAATAAATCTATTAGTCTTTGTATACTTTGAAAAAGCTCAAACTAAAACCCGATCAAACCGTAACAACATAACCTCTCGAGTTCACTAATAATAGATGTCCTAATTAATATATCTATTAGTCAAATTCTATTTTTATATATTATAATAGTACTTCAAAATGTTGACAAAAATAATATGTAAGACTCACTTAAACAAATAAACAACTTTTATGTAGATGAAAAACAAAGATATATTACAACACCATTTTACAACTTCCACCGCAAAAGAAATTTTTTTTGGACAATAACCAGGACACCATAGGGTTTAAATCCTGGCTACGCCACTGATTGCCCTACCATATTGATGTCCAACAGAATTATTCTGACGTTTTACCATTTTTTTGTGCGATAAGGTAATTTTAAATTGTTGTACCATATCGGTTTTTTTTTTAAAAGTTATTAGTGTTCAATATCAAATGTGCAGTAATAACGTACCTACCATAATATTAAATTAAATAAACAATATAAATTTATAGATTTAAAAAATAATATTTCTAAACAATTTTTATATAATATAATCTATTACATAGAGTGGTTTTAGACTTATCTATCAACAAATATAGCTCGTGAATGTTGTAATATTCATTCTTAAAAATCAAACTAGTTTATAATGCAAACAAATATCTTAAATAAAAAAATTATACAAAGTTATGATATTTCTCGTAAAATTCATTTGTTGAAAACCAACTTTATATCAACAAATTTAAAATATTATACTGCACTGATTTATAACGTATAAAACTTAATTCCACATATGTATCGAAGATCTATGAGTTTACTTTATAATGAAAAAATAACATATTAAAATAATAAAATTAGACAAAGTTATCATATTGATTTTAGATCAAATTAAAATATAATTTTGTATTAATTTAGAATTTTAGAAATTTAAATCTACGTATGGTTGGAAAGATCTATGAAAAATCATATTAAAATAAAAAAATTACACAAAGTTATCATAACAGTTGTCGAAATTGCCAAAAACCTATTTTGTATTAACATATTTAATATGGAATTAAAATATAATTCTTTCATGATTTATGATGTTTAAAATTTAATTTCATATATAGTTAGAAATTTCTACGAGTCTAGTTTTTAAAACGAAAAATTATTATATTAAAATAAAACATATAGGTAAACTTATCATATTTCTCATAATAGATGTCAAAACTTGCAAAGACCTGACATGCATCAACAAAATTTGAATCAAATTAGAATATGATTATGTATTTATTTATGATTGTTAAAATTTAATTTCTCTCTCACATGTGTATATATATATATATATATATATATATATATATATATATATATTTGTCAGACCTACAAATATGGTTTCTAATAAAAAATATCATATTACAATAACAAGCTTAGTCAAAGTTATGACATTTCTTGTAATAGTGGTTCAAACTGACCAAAAATGATTTTGCATCAATAGTTTTTATATTAAACTAAAATATATATATTTCCAAATTATGTTCTAAAAAAATTAATATACTTTTTTTAATCTTATATGTTTTGATATATTTGACATTTTCTATTTTTTAACTATTTTAAAAAACTATTCAAAAAATAAATTATTTATTTTAAATTTATGTTATAATTTTTATATGTGTATTATTTTATCTTAAGATAATAAATAGTATCGAACTGTACCGAATATTTTGGTATACCAAAATTTTGTAGGATAACGGTACTCAATTTCGTAATACTAAATAATGGTAATTATAATAATTTAAGGGGGTTTGTAGGGTAACCATACCTAAATCACTCCTATAAAATATATGATTTTATTGATGTTATATATTGTCTAAACATTCTTACTTTATTGTTGTTATATATTTGATTTTATAAAGGTATAATGGTATATTGATAATAAGTCAAATAGTCACAATACTTTAATCATTCGTTTTCTTATGTCTAACTGATTTATAGTGTCTATAATTGTTCTTTTGTCAGTGTTTAATACTCGTATTATAAGGTTTATTATGTCTTTGATATTAAATTTTTAAAAATACTTTTCTAGCGTGATTATGAGAACCATTAAGACCCCCTGACATGGTTTCCAAATTTATTATTACCATATTTTAAGTTTACAAAGCCAGTACTCACAAATGTGTCATCTCTCTTATCTCTCTTGTACCTTCAATTACTTCTTCTAAAAAGGATAACAATAGTAACAAAAAATTGCATCATTAACAACACTATGTTTTAATGATGAATGCTCCTCAAACTAAATATCTATATAACACCTATTATCTTGACCTATTTTTTCTCGGATAAGAATGACCAATCAACTAACAATGACTCCTCGTAATATATTTCATCTAAATCTGATCTCTAATTCTCACATCATTACTCCTAACTGATTTTCCCAAACCATGGCCACTAACTGCACCATCCAAATCTTTATGACTATTATTAAAGGTGAGATAACGATTCAATCGAGATTTTTTATAAACATATAAACCAATCTAAAATATATTGGTTTATAACTTATTAAACCGATTTGTTAAAAAAACTCATTTTGTTTCGATTTTGGTCGACTTTGGTTCGGTTTTTTGGTTTAGAAATCGGTGCGATTTAGTGTAGTTTTTATTAGTTTACTTGAATTTCATAAAAAACTTTAAAAAATGAAAATAGTTTTTTATAATGAATCCACTAAAAAACTTTAACAAACACAATTCGATATTCATCTATTAACATAAATAAATAGATTAAAAATATATTTTAACATCAATAGATTTTTGAAATTTTTAATATATCAAATAAATAAGAATAAAAATATATACAAAATAAATATATTATTTGCAAAATTATCTGAATATCAATTATGGATAAAATAATTATCAATACTTTGGCTTGAAAGTTAAAAATCGGAATCAAATCTAATTTTTTATAAACCGATGATCCATTTCAGTTTTAGTGGATCTGTTCGATTTTATCAGTTTTTGCTCACCCATGGTTTAATAAGATATTCACTAGGTCTAAATATTTAATTATTCCACAATCATTGTCACTATCAACTCTCAAATACTTGCCTAATCTGTCTTTAAAAATTTACATAATTTTAAAAAATACTAAAAGTCGGTGGATAAATTATATATGAGCACTCCAGCCAAAATCCTTAATGTAAAATACATTCTTTATAAATAATGCTAAGACATTTTCATGTTGAACATATGATCTAAAATTTGCGTTTCTTAAAATTCTTCAGTTTGAAGATTGTCTACTAAAATGAGTCTAGATATTTGTATGTTATTTTCATCGCGTTGCTAAAACTTCCACTCGTTTTGGCGAATAATAATACGAAAAAAAACCATTAGTTATACATCAGCCTTAGCCCGACCGAAAGTAAAAAAGGTTCTTAAAAGAATAAGAAAGTCAATAAATCAATGATTGGGTTGATGATGCTAAGTAACTTGAAACTCTAATTACAGCATATGAAATTCCTATTATGTAAAGTCTATATTATAACATATTATGAAATTGTCTTATATTTTTATTTTACTTTTTTTTTTCGAATGTAGGGTAATGAAACCAATTCTAAACCTACTTAAATCACATCACAGTTTTATATGTTAAAACTTACCAAACAAAAACACAAGTTGTAAAAATAATACTCACCGAATTCGATCAAATTCTGTTCGGTTTGGTTCCAAAATTTGACAAACCAAAAACCGATCGAATATAATTTAGTTTGAAAAATAAAAGTCGAAGCTGAATTTTATTTTTCTAAAACCGGCTGAACAGACCCGTTTCGGTTTGGTTCGTTTTGTTCAGTCTAGTTTTTTTTGTCATCCATAACTATTATGCTCTACGGTTTTATTATTTGGATTTTCAACACTAGTTGAACTAACTTAACATTCTATTGCTATTTTTTTAAATAATGAAACATTTCCTACGATAAATTTAATTTAATCAATAACTAAAAAGTATTAAATTTTATCTTAAATTATACGCTCCCACGAGATAATCTTAAAAGATAAATTATATATATATATATATATATATATATATATCAAATTTTGTGTTGTATCAGTTCAAGTTCTATCGAGTCAAGAGTGAGGATAATAAATTTTAAAACTTTTCGGAGTCAAACTACAATTGACTCGGCAACTCAGCTTAATAATTAATATGTTTTGGTTAAGATTTAACATCTCACATCGCAAGTTCAAACATAAAACCTAAACAAATATCTGCTACAAACATGAATGCTCAACAAAATGGTATTAAACAATGTTTGACAATTACCTCCATAATAAGTTTACATGACTCATACTCGATAATGGTTTAATCAATAAATAAAAACCGCTCCGAACAATAGATAAAAATAAAGTTTGATCGTTATTCATAAATAAATAATAAAGACTTTGTCGTATGGTCCAAATATATGAATAAGGCATTTTAGTAAAATTAAATTTCAGCAAATCATTATAAGTAGTGCTAAAAGTCCATAAAGGCATGAGACATGTTTGTAATGTTTGTAAGTACAAACAACACCTTCCATTTATAGAGGTAAATATTTTTCGAACTTATCATTTC
The DNA here is from genome assembly GCA_036936605.1 of Limnanthes douglasii subsp. nivea. NCBI lineage: Eukaryota > Viridiplantae > Streptophyta > Magnoliopsida > Brassicales > Limnanthaceae > Limnanthes > Limnanthes douglasii. The sequence continues at coordinate 339,890,019 of JAUPFV010000002.1, forward strand.
TCTTACTTCATACAAGATCAATTTTCAGCTTCTCCGTTTCTTCAGTACTACAACTTACCACTTCTCAATTCTATTACTTATGAATCTACGACTCTCAACCATCCTCTTTAACTGCGTATGTATGGATGGACGAGACCAACCAAATAAAAACACCATAAAATATCAATTCTAAAATTTATAGATTTGCACCCCAACCATACGATGTGTTAATGTAGCATTATAAACATTTGGAGACGATATTCGTATATAACTAAAAATAATTATAGATATGAGCCTTGTATCATATGAGTACATATCAACTACTCAAAAAGTCTCGACGATCAATATTAAAGTGTTTTAAACATACACAAAACAAACTAAATACAACAACCGATTTTATACGAGTCCAAATTTACATTAGCCCACATGTGTACTAACTCGACCAACTATTTACGAAACAACATAAAATATTTGCTAAGGTTCTTCACATGATCATGCACGCTTTGGTCATAGTTTTATCGATTACCAGCACATAAAACTATATGGGAGTGAACACCATCGCTAACCGTGGATAAATAACATAATATAAATATAATTCAAAACTATTCATAGGAAATATCAAACAACTTATCATATATCAATTGATGACTGAGTCATATCATGTATCATCACTATATGCCTAAAACTGTCTCACAATACTTGATATCATCAATACGTGACTCATATCATTCACACAAGACCTCATGCCTAAAAATATAAAAAGTGCATAATGTTTATCTGCTTTTGTTGGAAGACCCATTGGATCAAGATATAAAATTTTGCACAATGTTGACCAACTTTTGTTGGAAGACCCCTCATATCCAATATATAAAAAATTGTATAATATTGACCAATTTTCATTGGAAGACCCCTCAGATCCAATATATAAAAAATTGTATAAAATTTACCAACTTTCATTAAAAGATCTGTAAGATTTTATATATATATATAATAAATTTTCCTTGGGTCCTACAAAAGATGTAAGAAAGCAAAAAAGATTTGTATTTATGAGCCGACTATGTAGGTACATCGTTAAAACCTTCATGCACCACTAGGGTAAGAAATAACATGCCACCGATCATTTCATAAATTAAAAGACTAATTGTAAATTCTTGTATATTTACTCTAAATATCATTTTAAATGCTTAATATTTCAAGGATTCCGAAGTGGTTTTCCTTATTGATCTTCCAACCAATAAGTTTCGGGTTTCACTTTTTTTAATTATCGTATATAGGCCTTCCCAGTTTGGTCTTAACTTTATGAGCCTTCTTTCTTTATTGTGCAAAAAACAATTTCTTAAAACCTTACCCCACCTTAAACTCTATTCATATGATCCTGGACATGTATCGACTTCTCATTACCGTTTGATAATATACATAGTTTAGGTGTGATTATATTATTTTATCCTTAATTAAATCCAGTTATGATCGCTTTCATTCATCGTTATTTTTTCATAATAATTCTCAACATTATAGGAAGGTAAAATTTCGTTGGATGACGTTACCGCATCCATCTATAAACCAACGCAAAGGGTGAATTTTGGGTCATGGTTCGATGTATGGTTTGATATGCCCATAACACTTATTGGATATTGTTTGGTCACTTCCCACTACACCCTCCAAATTATTTTTGAGACCTTTGAGGATTGTTTTCTTCGTCAATTCTACTTGCCCATTGGTTTGTGGGTGAAAAGGTGAAACATAAGTGTATGCCTTTGGAAGAGAAAAAGGCTTTTATGACCATGTTATCGAACCGTGAGCCATTATTCATTATCAATCTCCTTAGAACACAAAAAATTAAACATATGTTAGTAAATTTTTTATACAATGCCATAGTAAATTTTTTAAACCATGCTCGTGTGGACTATTTGTGCCCATACAGTGTCTTCCAAAGTCGCCACTTTCCAAAACTTATCAGAGAATCCTTGTGGAGCCTTCATATATACTTCTTTCAAGTCTCCACGAAGAAATGTATTTTTTTTACATCAAGCTGGTAAAGTGGCCAGTTTTTGTTTGCTGCAACTAAGAATAAAACTTGAATTATGTTTATATTTCCCATTGGAGAAAATGTTTCTGAATAATCAATTACATAATTCTATGTGTACCATTTTACCATAAGTCGGGCCTCGTATCACTTTATGGTTCCATTAACTTTTTTTTTATAGTGAAGACTATTTACATCAGACCGGTTTTTTCCTACTGGAAGTTTGCATTTTTCTCTAATATCACTATTTGCAAAAACATCCATTTCGATATTCATAAACAACCTCCACTCATTTGCGTGTGTTACTTTTTGGACAGTCTTTGGAATTTCATGGGTGTAGAGAATCATAGTAAATGCCTTGGCCTCTTCTGATATGCTCTGTCTAACAAAGATTCTTATAAGATATATGTTGGCTTGAGAAATATGTTCAGATGAGTTATATATATGTGGTACTCCACGATTATTCCTACGAGGCATATTATATCTAATTTTTTAAAGAAACTTCTGTACTAGGGTTGATATTTATATAATCATCAATTATAGGAGAAACAATTGGACTAAGTGATTCACTTACCTCTCGTAGGATGTCATTTGAAGATTGATCATTAGTAGGTATCAGATCAATGGTTCATTATACGTTGATGGATGGCTCTGTGGATATAATATTTGGATAGATCAGAGAACTTAACCAACCTAGTGAGTCACTTGTGTTCTCCCCCTGAACACAAGGTTGGGTAAGTTAGTAGAAATATGACTTAAGAAAGTTGCATTCCATGGTGATATAGATGCGATGATTGACTCAATTATAACACCAATAACCTTTTGATGAAGTGCATAACCCATAAAAATTCATTTTTTGGAACAATGATCAACTTTAGATAGATCACCCTTTAAAACATGAACAAACATGAAACAAACAAATATACGAGGTGTGAGAACTATGGTAGGTGGTATATTTGTTTAGATTTCTATGAATTGAAGTGGGGTTTTATGACCAAGATTTTTTGTTCATCAAAAACTATTCTCATATCATAATTAACATATTCTCCTCTATTATTAGACGAGATAGTTTTAATTTTCTGATTGAATTGGGTTCAGATGATTTAATAAAAAATAGCAAATTTCCCATACACTTCAGATTTATGTTTTAGAAATTATACCCAAGTAATGCGAGATTAGTCATCAACAAATAGCACAAAATATTGAAAACTATTCTTATTAGAGTATGGTGCATGCCCTAATACATATGAATGTATCTAAGAAAACGTAGACTTAAGCCGAGTATTACTTGGGATAAAAGAAGTTTGATGATTTTTTGCCAACAAACAAGTTCCACACGATAACTAAAGGAGGGGTAATCTAAGCGTCTGTTTTATAACCAAATCTGTCTATTAGATGTCCCGTGAGAAAGAAGGTTATTTACCGGTGAACCACTTCATCAACGTAATAGAGACCTATGTGCTCGGTATCACGCCCAATGATCTTCTTTGTATGAATATCATGTTAAAGGTAAAACTGAGGATAAATTAGTACTACATAATTCAATTCATGTGTTACATGACTCAAGGACAAGAGTTTGCAAGATAATGATGGAACGTAAGATTTGTTTTTTATTTTAACCATGGAAAAATAACAATAGATCCCTCTCATTTGACTTTGGCTAAAAACCTATTTGTAATTTCAATATGAGGTTTTGAAGGTGTTACTCGGTTAATAATATCTGATAAGTCATTGGTCATTGGGTCTGTATCCCCACAATCTAAAATATATAATGTTATTTTACCTCCATAACTTAGTCATGCAAAACCTTATTGTTCATTATTTCAGCTTTTATATGTTGTCCTTTGATCGTTGCCACTGTCTGAGAATATTTGGAATATTATTTGGTGATGGTAAAATCTAGCTGGAGGGTATTTTTGGTAAGTGATTGAATAAAGTATTAAATTTAAGGTGAATAGAATATAGATAATAGAGGTGCTAGTATTCAATTAATAGAGAGATAATATGCTAACCCATTTACTATTATCTTTCGGTATATTTAGAATAAGGTTTGGGTCCATGGACCTACTGGGTCGGGTCACAAAGGTAGTTTGGCTTTATGATCTCCCAGACCCAATAATATTCGAAGCAGACATACTACTTAGTCATCAAGCATTTTACTTTCATGGCATAATTTTTTTATATGTCTTAAAATCCCTCTAAGAAGAATTTTTTACCCAAATTTCAGGAGAATCTAATCCTATCATATAACCCCCTTAGTTCTCTCAAATATATATTTAGATGACTAATGAACAACTATCCGAATTAAGGTCGTCTTAATGTTTCAAATTACTGTTTTTACCCCTTTTCCTTAAGTGACGAATAAATTCGAACCTATTTTGAAGCCTAAAAAATTGTCGTTTATGTCAGCCACCTTTTTGTACACGTGTAAACTGTTAATTGGACCTCGGATTTGTTCTAACCTACGTAAAGTAAATCAATTAATGACTGACGTTTCCACTCCCATAGTAACATTTCCACTTCCATAAATACCCTCTTAATGAATGCGCCTCCATATAACTTTTAAGATATTGAAGAGCTTTTTAATACATCATTAATAAGACTCTTGAGTACTCTTTAATCATCTCTATATAAACTAATTTCTCATTTTTACATTTCAATCATTTTTAGAAAGAGGGAAACCACTTCATAAGAAAAAGAATATTAAAAAAGTCTTGTGTTTATATGTTTACTGCTAGAACTACTTTAATAAAAGGTGGTTAGTTAAACTTATCCTAGTTGGAGAAAGAAAAAAGAAAAACCAGACAAGCTGCAGGACTACATATCTCTTCACCTCCTGTTATTGTTGCCCAGTTTATCGATTATAGTGGTTTTTACCCTTATAATCGCAATGTTTCCCTAGAACATTAAACAACCAGTCAATCATCTACTACACCCAAAAGCTCATCATCGCCATTAGAATTTTAAAAGCCACTAGTCACTGAGCCTCTTTGATATTTATAGCTAAAGGATCGAATTCAAAGAAGGTCACCCCACTAAGGGGGACTAGAAATTCTAAAGGCAAAGCTAAATCTATTGTGGAACCATTGGTTCTAGTGGATTCTCTCCCTGAACCCAATCCAACTCAATCTGCGACCATAGGTGACGCTAGTACCGAGTCTATTGGTCGGTTAAGATCAGAATCAAAGATAATGGAAGAACTCATGGATGATCTTAGCAAAGATTATCCCCTCGATACGTTTGGTCAAACATGAGAAACCTCAAAACCTTTTATTTACAAGGTTTTGACAAGGAAGAAAATTCATGGCAAGGGCCGTAAAGGAAGAATCTGAAGAGCTTCCGATCTCGCTGGCTGGACGTGTTGGTCCAAACTTTAAGAAAGTAAGTGTAAAATATATTTTAACATTAAACCATATATCTTACGTTTAATTTTATAATAAAGAATTGGAGGTTGTTCGTACTAAATGAGGTTTCCTGAAGCGATTAAATTTAGATTGCCTAAGTCTGGGGACTTCAATTTCCCCTCGACCTTGATTTTATTAGGTATTTTCATTTAGTTGGGTTGTTTCCGAGCCATGTCAGTCCGAACACCTAGTTCAATTTAATTTCTTGTAGTATAGTATCTCACGTCTCCAGAATTCCAATACATATAAAACAAATGGCGGCGATTTTTGCATTGTGTCGCAATTCCAAAATTACTTTCTTCTACTTCAACATAGGGAACAATTAAAAAGTAGTATACGATTTAATGGAGGTAGACAAGATATGGAAAACCCAGTTCATTTTCATTAGTAGACCATGAGAATCCTAAAAACAAATACGAGCATGCTCACCAGATTTTGGAAAAGCCATGATAATTATCCTTAAATATATTATATTTACTTAGTTAAAAACTCGATTACCAAAATTAATTTCTTTATTTTTGCAGTTATTCTAAATCGTTTTATACACCACCTCAAGGATTCTCAAGTTACTTTTGGGAAACTGCAAGATCAGGCATAAAAAAATAGGATAACGACTTTCATGAATGGTTTACCCCTGCCAACTTGAGTCATAGCCATTTGTGGAGGACTAATCCCAAAAGAGAACTATTTTGGGAAGAATTTACCACTCCTCATTTATCTACCAATCTTTTACTGAGATTCGTATATGCCGATGGGAAACTATACATGCCTAGCATGAAGAGATTCCCCAGTCATCGGCCTAAGAAGGATAAGAAGAAGATAAATAATAATGAATGCACTTCACGAGGTGTCGTTGGCCACCGAAAAATAAAACCTTCAAATTGACGCATCAATGTTAGATGTAATTGCTGCCACTATAGAAGCAGGTAGTGCGCCCACAGATGCTCTTGAGCCTAAGAAAAATAAGGCGCAAAATAAATAAATAAACAAGATACCAATAAGAGAAAGAAAAATAAAAGTAATCCCTCTACCAGTTGGAGCTAATGTTGCGTCAGAGTTCAAGTGTTCCCCCATTACCTGCGTCTAAAACTGCCTTTTTATTTCACAATTTCGAAGGAGAAGCTCCTGCTTGAGTCAACAATCTGATGAATGAGTTGACAAGATTTTGTTGAGGGGGTATTCCCCAGGCAAGCAAACCCAAAACGCCAAGCAGATAAATATGGTGAGAGAGCAAAGAACGAGCCCGAGTTGGAAAGAAATGTAAACATGCAACAAGGAAGCAGTAAAGCACAATAAAGAGTAGACTTGCAATCAAAAAAGGAAGGTAACAATGAACAAGTCGGACGAACACGTTGGTGAACCGAACGAGTTAGGAAGGGTTGAACAAGGTTAACCAAGCAAGTATCGCTCGGGATAACCCTTTTCCTAAACCAAGCGGTAAAACCAAGCAAAGGAGTTACTGAACTGTGTTTTCTCAAGCATGTGCTCGAAGCAGACCGAGAACGCCTTAAAAGAAAAATGGTTTGAACTATGACTTAATGACACTATAAGTCTTAGTCAAACCACTCAAAAATTTAGCCATAAATATAGGTTTCATGATGTAAATGGAGTTATGAGTGTAGTAAGTGGGAATAATGGTCTTTGTAACCGTCCATGAATGGGAAAAAGATATAAATAGGGGAGAAACCCTAAATAAATGTAACTTCTCTTTTCTGACAATATTAGTTTTTCTACTTGGCAAATTCTTTGTTATTTCCCTTAACAAATTTGGCACTGTTTGTGGGAAAAGAATTATCAGTAACTTTAACCATGATAGTTACTAGGTCAGGAATCAAGAGACAAATCCTGGAATCAAGTGATGTTATGGGAACCAGAGGATAATAACAAACCCGTCACTCGGGCAGGGCAATTTGTACCCCGTCCATGTTGCTGCCCAGGAGGATGAGATAGTGGAACCTATCGAGCCGAGAGAGCCAGTGAGTCAGTCATTACCACCCACAACCGTTAACGGGATTGGCATCCCATCTCACAGGCCGATAGACGCTCCCATGATTTGTGATGCGACGAAAACCAACGCAACAACTAACCTGACTTTCCAACAGCTGGAGGAACATATCCAACATCTTCAGCATGAGCAGCTAAAAGTAGCATGTGATCCAGATGCCAGGGAACAAGCCATGCATGCAACCATAGCGGAAATGAACGACGCTCTCCATGCTCTAACTGCTAAAGTCATGAGAACTATTCCAGCCAATCATCAATCCGGTCCCGAGGCTAGCAAAGCTAACAGAGTGGAGCGATCATCCAAGCGTGATGACAAGCAAGAGGGCAATGGAGAGAGCGGAGGAAAGAACCAATCCAATAAAATGGAGCCTAGGAAAGAGCCCGACCCTGCAACTTCCAAACGATCACGAGAGGATGAGTACATCCATTATAATCATGTGCGCCCTAGGTTATCGGCTTATATTATGAAGAAATCATCCTTCTCAGAAACGATTCGTGAGGCTCAACTTCCAAGGAAATTCGAACCCTTTCGAATGGAGGCCTATGATGGAATGGGAGATCCGGAGAGGCACTTGGAACAATTTCACAATATGATCATGATGTTCAACCCGAACGATGCAATGTTGTGCCGAGAACTTTCTATGGCCCTCAAAAGCAACACGATGAGTTGGTTCAGTAGCCTACCAAAAGGATTCATCTATGATTTCACTGGTCTTTGGAAAGCATTCAGGGAAAGATTCGTTGGAAACAAAGAACTTAAGCGTGAGCGGGATTCGGCCATGGATCTCTATCAATGACGAGGTGAGTCCCTTAACACTTATGTTATATGTTTTGTTCATGCCACGAATGCCCTAGCAGATTCAGCGAAAAAGATGGTGGTGGTCTTGCTCAAGTGAGGGCTTGACCAAAATGAGGATCTCTACGCTGATCTCATCAAATTCCCAACAGAGAATATGGAGGATCTTCTTGCCCAAGCGGTTACTTTCATCAGAGTTGAAGATGACCGAAGGGGAGACTCACCGGACAGGCACGACTCGGATTTTAAGAAAAAGGTATCATAACGAAAGAGAGTTGAAGAATACCCCCAGAGAGAAACCAGCTGACGTTCTTAACATTTTGAAAATCCTTCCAGACGGTACACTCCTTTAACCGAGGCTATTTATGTTATATATGACCAAACGATGGGGAGAACTAAGTACCAAACACCGCGCGTGATGAGTGCCACTGGGTTCAAGCGATCTAACTGGCATTTATGCGCTTATCATAACGACCATGGGCATCCAACAGATAAGTGTTGACAACTTTGGAAGAAATTCAAAGACTTATTGACAACGACAACCTAGTGCAGTTCATCAAGCAACATGAGCATCATGATCGCCGAGAAGATGCTCGTATACCCATTGGCGATAAACCGAGGGATAAGGGAAAGGTAAATTCAAGTAAAAAACAATGGCTTCCTAAATTGCAGGAGGACATTCGAGAATTAATGCTAAGGCGGATGCACCGTAGCCCAGCAACATTAACAGCAGGGAGTCAAAGGTTTCCAGCAACTTTATAGTCAACCATAGTACCGCTCCATCCCGTTTTATCATTGATGGAGGAAATTCTACAGTGTCCCAAGGAACCACTTCTAACAAGTGGTCAAGAACTGATTTTGATGTATTCGAAATTGATGCCAACTTCTACCGCAGTTATAGGGACCATGCGACCGACCTTACCTTTAATGACGACGACATCAGAGGCATTAGCACACCTCATAAAGATGCACTGACCATACATATAGATATTGGTGGCATTATGGTAACTCGTGTCTTAGTAGATGAAGGTAGCTCGGCTAATACAATTTTCAAAGATAGCTTCGACCGCATGCTAAATGTATCGTCATACAAGCCCACTCAACACACATTGGTCGGCTATGAGGGAAAAACTTCGCAATGTGTAAGGGAAGTAGAACTGATGCTAAAAATTGGGCACGTAGTAACCAAGAAAGAGCTCAAAACGTTATTCATAATTTCTAATGCTCCGAGCCTATACCATGCAATTATTGGGCGACCATGGCTGCACCGAATGAAGGCAACGCCGTATACGTTCAGGCAATACATGAAGTATCCGGTTGGAAACTCGGTTGGAATAATCCGAGGGAGCCAACGAACGACGAGAACACGCTACACGGTCACACTAGACCCATCTAAACCCTTCCGATAGCAATCAACCGACGATGGGGCTCCGGGAGTGGGAATCCTGGCACCACCCTCGCCTGACCCAGTCGATGACCCGCGCGAGCTGGAGCAATCAGTTGAAACAATTTCAGAAGCAACAGAGGAACCAATTGCTGAGGGACGTCTGCTGCGGATGAGAGGTAAGTTATCAGCTCATTTTAAGAAATTTTTAATCGAACTATTAGCCAAAAATTTAGACGTGTTCACATGGGAGGTAAGTGATGTTTCAGGAGTTAACCCTTGTATCATATGCCATGAACTGGCGATCAACCCATGTGCTAAACTAGTACGCCAAAAGCCACGATCGTTCTCCCTGGAAAAATAGGAGGCCATCATGGAGGAGGTGGCAAAATTGTCTCGCCTCAGCCACATAAGAAAAGCGCAGTACCTTGTTTGGATTGCCAACCCAGTATTAGTTAAAAAGAAAAGAGGTCAATAGCGGATGTGCGTCGACTTTACCAATCCAAATCAAGCTTGTCCTAAGAATGTTTTTTCACTACCTCGTATTGATTAACTCGTAGATTCAGAATCTGGCTACAAAATACCTGTCATTCATGGATGCCTATTCGAAGTATAATCAAATCCGTCTCAATCCGTTAGATCAAGAGCGCACAACTTTTCAAACTGAGAGAGGCCTATACTGTTAGACGATCATTCCTTTTGGTTTGAAGAATGCGGGGTCCACATACCAGCAGTTAATAAACCACATCTTCCAAGATCACATGGGAAAGAATTTAGAGACATATATCGACGACATGATTATCAAAATACATACTAAAGAGAAACACTTAGAAACATTACAGATTGTATTCGACCTACTCCGTCATTTCAATCTTAAACTTAACCCGATCAAATGTTCATTTGGGGTCGCTAGTGGTAAATTCCTCGGTTATGTGGTAAGTCAAGGGGCTATGGAAGCTGAAACCATCCAGTTAAATGTAATTTTACAAATAGAACCCCTAAAGACCATCAAGGAGGTGCAATGCCTTACGGGGCGCCTCGCAGCGCTATCACGATTCATTACTCGGGCCTCAGATAAAAGTCTTCCTTTTTTTGAAATCCTAAGAGGAACAAAAAGTTCAGCTGGACAAAGGACCGTGACAATGCCTTTGCCGAACTTAAGTTTATCTCACCTCGCCCAAAAAATTATTTGCGCCGATGGCTAGCGAGCCTTTGTTTTTATACTTGTTAGTATCCCCATTTTTCGTCAGTTCAGTTTTGATCTGCGAGCCTAACGGAGTATAAAGACCAATGTATTATACCAGCAAAACAATAGTCGACGCCGAAACCAGGTACCTCAACCTCGAAAAACTCGCCTTGGGATTAGTCACTGCTGTACGAAGAATGCGACCATATTTCCTAGGACATATAATAAGTGTGCGAACAACGCTTCTATTGCGAATTGTATTACAAAATCCCGATGCATCAGGAAGCCTAATTAAGTGGAGGGTTGAGCCTCAGAGAGTATGACATATGTTTTGAGCCACGCAAGGATATTAAAGGCCAAGTCATAGCCGATTTTCTAGCTGAGTTCTCATCATCCCGATACCCGTCGTAGAGGAACAACCTATCGAGACAGAGCACAGTGAATGGGTTATCGAGGCAAACATAACATCAAGTACATCAGGCGGAGGAGTTGGGGTTGTGCTGCGCTTGCCAACTGGAGATGAAATTAAGCAAGCAATCGTGTTCAACTTCCCAGCCACAAATAATGTTGCAGAGTACGAGGCCGTTCTATGTGGCATGAAGCTAGCCTTTATATGTGGAGCACGTATTATTAGGATTAAATCAGACTCACAACTAGTTATTAACCAGACGGCCGATACCTATGATGCTAAACAGGAAGGAATATGAAGTTCCCTCGTCATACTCAAGGAATATGAATCCAAATTTTCCCGAGTTTCATATGAAAATGTTCCACACCTAGAGAATTCTATAGCAAATATGTTAGCTAAAACAACAGCCTCGGGGGAGAATCCCTTAATCCTCCTTCAACAGTTACCAGCAACAAAACTAATCACTGAAGAGGAGGTCGTACATATAATTCATAGCACCAACAATTAGCGAAAACCTTATTTACAATATTTGACCTCAACTGTATTGCTAGTTAATAAGGGTGGCGCTAGAGCCTTGCAATATAAGACAACAAAATATTATGTGTTAGACAATGTTTTATACAGAAAAAGTGCCACCAGACCCCTACTTTGATGCCTCGATCGGGTGGAGGTGAGTTCAATCCTACACGACTTGCATTCAAGAGAAGTAGGCGCTTACTGTGGGCAACGAAATCTAATTCAAAGGTTTCTATTGGCCAGGTACTATTGGTCAGAATTATCGGCTGACGCAGAAACTTTGGTACAAAATTGTCATCAATGTCAACAATATGCTAACACCCAATATATGCCAAGTGAACCTATGGAACATGTTCCTGTCCCTTGTCTTTTTGACAAGTGGGGTATCGACCTGGTTGTCCTGCTGCCAATGGAAACTAGAAAGAGGCAGGTATTAATTGTCGCAGTAGACTACTTACCCAATTGCTTTTCTTCTTAATATAATTTATTCTTTCTCCACCATATGTTTATTACGAATTCTATATCCCTATAATTAGCGAACGGGTCACTGACCACACCTAAGGGCTATACAAGCGACCACACTGAGTCCATACTAAGTGTCTATAAACACGATCGGGCTAATTGGCCACGCCTACGGGCTGCGTGAAGGCCATACTGAGCCTAATACATTGTACATGGTATATTGGAAAACTAGTTAGAAACCAAGTCTATAGCATACTATGCAATAAGGTCTTTAAGACCTCACCAGGATTTAGCTAAAATGACACATTTTGTCTTAAGCTACGCAATGAGCCCTACTGAGCTCGACCTTGTAAGGATTCACATATATAACCACAACAAGTTATAAACACATCTCATGTAATGTACACAATTATGAGTATAATCATCGCTTAAATGAGTGCCCCCAACTTTAAATATGAAAACAGATAACTTATCACAACACTAAAGCAATTAGGTTCAACAAAATAAGAGTCATGACGTGCGACATAATTACACACAACCAAATCATAGGTTTAAAGTCGTCCACCAAAATTATACAATAAAATCAAGAGTTTGAAGAAGAGAGAAGCTTCATAGGGTCCGTCGAGGATGTCAATACTTCCTTTGTTTGAGCTTCAACACCTACTGCACTTACCGGGTTGGCCAAGACAGTGACTGTGTCCGTTGGATGACCTCAACACCCTTTGAATTGATTAAGTCAGACACAAATACAGTTTTGCAAGTTTAACTACTCTTTGCCTTTTCCTTTTCTATACCCACACCATTTTCCTTCTGCACCGAAGAAATTTGAGGGCGTGCAGACAATTCAATCAAACGACCCAACGACCCGAGCTTCATCCTATGATTTAACGACAGTAGCTCGGATACAACTTGTTTCTTCTCACGAGCTACCATATCCATTGTAATGCTCATCATTTGAGCCTCCCGCTCATCCAGAACTGCCTTCAGGATTTCCTTCCATTGCTGTCTTTTAAACTCGAACTCCCTCTGCGTATTTTACATTTTTGCTTTCAGGTCAGTTTTTTCTAAGGACATCCTAACTAAATGATCAACTTGTTCTTCAACCCTTTTGGCTTGCATCATGCTTTTAATAAGTAAATTCAATCTTTGTGCAATGAGCTCTTCGTTTATTTGAATTAGGGTATTATTTTGAGTCAGTAGAGTAATGTTTCCAGTAGACAATGCCTTGTATTTCGCATCGCTACAAATCAAGGCTTCCTTTAGGTTCGCCATCGTGGCTTGAAGCTTCTTGCTCACCTCAATAGACTTGTCTTTGGAAGCTTTGGAAGACCCATAGACATGCCTTAAGCGTACAACCTATGCAGCTGATGATTTGGATAATCCGAATAGCATTGGCTCCGGTTTCCACCTTTCTATTACCTCCGGGTCGGCAACAAACATTCGTCGATAGGAAAGTACAATTGAGTTATGATGAAAAAGCCAAAAAATATGATTACTTAGACTGAATACTTTTCTTTGTTAAATTGTTCAATACAGTTGGTTCTTACCTCAATGTCGAGCTTAACCGGCCTTTTCAGGATATCGCTCATAGGCATCCTGTCATAGTATGACAACTCAGGAATATGCATGAGGTGTTTAAACATAAGCATTGATGGGCGAGGCATGACGACTTTCTTTAGTAGCAGCTCATCCATGGTCATATTTTTCTGACTGGTCACAACACATGTGTTCCCTATTGGAGTGAGTTTGGGCCTCACTACGTTGCCGAAGGGGTCAATAAGCTCATTTTGCGCCCTACTGAGACTGATGGATGAATAATGGATGATCTCACAAAATTATTCATCTTTTCTGCTACATCTTTTGGAATCACCTTTTTGGGGCCATTTTCTTTGTCCTTACTATCCTCCACCAGATTGATCAGCTCGACAATAATATCGGGCCCTTTCCCTCTCTCTTGAACTATTGGTTGGGGAATAGGAGGATCAGATGATTTTTCAGCACGGCTTCCCCATTATTGCTTTTTTATCTCTCAGTTGTATTTTTCTCGTTGCAAGAGGAATAGCATCCAACACCAACTTTGGTTTCTTCTGCCAAGGTTTACTAAAGAGGTAGAATAATTATAATCTTCTTCATCCTCGCGCTCACGTCTCACTCGAACATTATGAGCATTTCCCTGCCCTTCAAGACTATTCATCTCCTTTTGGTTCACTTCTTCGACTCCTTGAATGGAAAGCACTCCCCTTGCCCATCTTGTTGACAAGGAGCTGAAGATGAACGCTCGACTTCTTTTCCTTTGCGGGTCTGAGGCACTGAAAGCAAAACCCCAGTACTATTCTTTTCTGGATACTTTTTTTCCATCAACGCTCAAATATGATCCATGGTGGCTTCTACATCGTCTGACATAATTACTCCGCCGTCCTTTATAACATTCAGTTTTGGAACTAAACACAAACTTGATTTAAGGTACTTTAACCGTGTGAAGAGTAGTGTCAGCTCATGTGACCAGGTGGAGCTAGCTAGGTTGTCGACTTCAATCCAACGGATTTTTGTACCATTTTAATAATCATTCTTTCCACCACTCCAAATGGCCCCTTCACCAACATAAAAATTTAGTTAAAAACTAGTTCACTATTCAACATTCAATTGAAGTTTAATTCAATGTACGGATTACGCTACTGATGCTTAAACTTCACTCTCCACCTCCTTTCTAATTGGAGATTCATTATCGGTTTCTCATGTTCCCAATTTCTAGACACAAACACAAAAGAGTGCTTCTCGTTTTAATCTGACGAGGGGAGTTTAACAATCTTTTTCATCCTAGTTAGCTGGGTAAAGAAGAAAGAAGGTTTTGTAAGTTTGGTCACATCGATAGCAAACAACAGTTCGGGTAAACAAATCTTAATCCCTAAAAAACGTGAGCTCAGCCTGCACTAAGCAGCATCCTCCAACTATTAGCAGACATCTGGGTGGGACAAATGTCTATCACGCTAAAAAAATTGTGAATTAGCATAGGCAGTGAAAGACGCAGTCTCGAGTAAAAAACAGTCGTAAAATAAGCAAGTCTCGGTTTCCCTGGCCTGATATGGATGCTCACTAACCGAGGGAACCCTCATTGTTACATTCTCAGGTATCACATACCTTGCCTTAAAACTAAGTAACTCGGCATCATCCGAATACCCATACTTGTGAGCTATTTAGGAAAAGTGACTTTCTAGGAATAAAGGGTCTTCAAACTCGTATACTTGAGTTTTCTCCAATTCCTTCCTCGTCGCCCTTTTTGGTGCCATTATTTCTACTTGGACTGCAATGAGTCAATACTACGAATAAGCATGATTAAAGCAAACGGGGTGCGATTGGTGCCACACCCAGTGTATACGAATTTCTTTTGGATATCGCCATAATCAGAGCATCACTAATTGAAGACCTATGGTTTCCCCAACTACTAAATGCTACATGTATACAAGAATAAATAAAATATTGCGTACCTAGGTTACAATTTGAAGATCAACAAAAACCTTTATGGGATCAGATGATAGCAAAAGAATTCATAAATACAAAAGAGCAAACGATTAAGGGATACTATGGTTAAAATCAAGGTAAGATGGTAATTTACCAGTTACCCACGTGTGATGAGGTGGGTAAATCGTCAACAATAATTAACACGCTTCTTCAAAACCCAAGCGACATGCACCAATTCTTAGTGTTGTCCATGCAGAAAATGATGATAAAAAAGTAACGACCGTTAATCATTTGGTGTGGCATTTAAATTTTACACGACGCCAATTTCACATAAAATTTGAATTTATCGATTTTCCATTTAGTTAAATGCCAAATCTATAAAGTAGGGGGTGCCCTGATGAGGGGGTATTCCCAGTCAAGCAAACCCAAAATGTCGAGCATATAAATATAGTGAGAGAGCAAAGGACGAGCCCGATCTCGAAAGAAATGTAAACATGTAAAAAAGAAGCAGTCGAGCATAATAAAGAGTAGAGCTGGAATCAACAAATGAAGGTAACAATGAACAAGTCGGACGAACACGTTGGCAAACCGAACGAGTTAAGGAAGGGTTGAACAAAGTTAACCGAGCAAGTATTGCTCAGGCTAGCCCGCTTCCTAAACCGAGCGGTAAAATCAAGCGAAAAAGTTATTGAACTGTGTTTGGTCAAGGATGCGCTCGAAGCAGACCGGGCACGCCTTATAAGGGAAACGATTTAAACTGTGACTTAATGATACTATAAGTCTTAGTCAAACCACTCAGCAATTTAGCCATAAACATAGGCTTCATGATGTAAATGGAGTTCTGAGTGTAATAAGTGAGAATAATGGTCCTTGTAACCGCCCATGAACGGGAAAAAGATATAAACATGGGAGAAACCCTAAATAAATGTAACTTCTCTTTTCTAACAATATTAGTTTTTCTACTTGGCAAATTCTTTGTTATTCTCTTAACGTATTTTAATTACAAAGCATTTAATAGGGCCTTTCTAAGTATTGCTCCCAACATGATATTCGATGGTGTACCCTTTGAAATTTTAATAGAAAGTGACACAGTCGGTAATCAATAATGGGTTACATGAAACCCGATTGGAAAGGAAGGTCAAATCCTAAAAATAGGTCATTTGATCTCTTCAAGAAGAGAACAAGCAACTGAAAAGTTCCCTTAAATAAGAAAAGGCTAAGGCCAACAAGGAAGTCGAAGAGGTTGATGTGCTCAATAGATATATTCAATCAAAGAAGAGGTGGTCAAGGTTAAATGGAGTTAAGGGCACTGCATATATCCAGTTCCAATGAGATTATTTAACTGCAAAACCAACATAAAACTAGTAAAAAATCTACGGATCAAATTTTGAGGAAAAAAAACTCTTGAGAATTCTAAGCAAGAGTTAGAGAGAGAAACCGAGTCCCCGAAAGTCAAGCCCACTCAATAATCGGATGTTGTGGAAGCATATGATGGCACTATAGATAAATTAAAATAAAACGATGCTTCGATCAAGTCGGACATGGTCCTAGCATTTCCCAAAAATTTCTAAAACTATCCACTGGTTCTTTGTGGGGATGGGTTCCAGAGAATTTTTCCTCCGGACATATATATTTAAGAGATGAGATGAATACTTTTGATGAGTCGTCAGATGATGAATCCGATAGAAATGATGGGATGGATTCTGAAAAATGGAGTTTGGGTAAAAGAGATGAGAAAAACCATGGGAATGAGCCTAGAGGTTAAAAATATTTAAATTTCACTGTGTTGTGTAAGTCCTTGCTATAAGTTACTTTTGTCATGGTAGATCGAAACTTGTTTAGATAAGTCTTTGGTAAAGCCAAAGTCTTTTTGTTGTTTTCTTTTGAACTAGGGTTAAGTTCTCATGGTTTTCGAGGCATTTTGTATTTGTTGTCTTATTATCAATTTTACTTTATTTTCTCATGTTGGTACTTCAATTTTTGTTCATTACTTTACTTCATTTGAAATCAAACAAAATCAATAAATAAACCATTCGAAGGTAATCCATTCGAAGGTATATCATAATTTTAAATACAAACCATTTGAAGGTAATCCATTTGAATGCATATTATAATTTTAAACACAAACCATTTGAAGGTAACACATTCGAAGGAAAGTATAAATATTGAGTATACTTAGAAACAAACAGTTTTAAAGACAAAAGTAGTAGATTAATGATACGGGCACCTCGTTAAAACCTCCCTGAGCCACCAGGGTATGAAAGAGTACACACCTTAAATATTTACATTAAACAAAGGTAAAGTAAGTATTTAAAAACCCTTACTCAAATGATAATCTTAGATGTTCTATATTCTATTGGTGTCTTAATGGAACACCTTCTTGATCAACTAGCCAATATGTCCCACTCTTGATTTTTTCCACCACTATATAGGGGCCTTCCCATTTTGGAGCTAACTTTCCGAACTTCCTATCTTTGGTATAGAAAAATACTTTTTCTCAAAACCTTTTCCCCTACCTCAAGATATCTTCTTCGTATTTTAGATGCATATCTACTTCTCATCAAACCATGGTAGTAAATATTTCTCAGATTGGTTTTAATTCTTTTTTCTTCAATCAGATCCAACTGAGCTGTTATTGCAGTTTCATTATCTTCTTCGGAATAATTTAGGATCCTCCCGAGGCACAAATTTTCTTCATATCTCTATTATCAAACTGCATACCATTATACGTGGTTATGCGTCTTGAAATTCCAAACCTACAACAAACATCGAGCATATATTAGAGAGGATAAATTTTATTATTGTTTTGGAGGTTATCCTAGAGAGTTGTTCGGCTTCTATCTATTTAGGGAATTACTCAATTGCCAAAATAATAGTTCGACATCCTCCCGAAGCCATTGGAAGTAGTCTAACCAAGTCAAACCCCCATCTGTCAAAGAAAGCTGCTTCAGATACTATGTTCATTGAAATTGACGGTATGTAGATTGCATTTCTATACCTTTGACAAGGGTCACACCTTTTGACCATGCTTTTGGAATCTTCTATAATGGATGACCATTAATAACCTGCTAGTAATACCCTTCTAGTTAAGGTTATGTATCCACAATGAGTAGATCTTTCCCTATTATGTAGTTCAGACAATACTATTTGAGATTCATTGGATCCGAGGAAACGTAGTAAGGGTTTACTAAAATATTTTTTTATAGAGGACCCTATCGAATACCAAGAAACCATGGGCTTTGAATTTTATTTTTTTAGCTGCCATTTTATCTTCAAATAAATCTCATCAGTAATCATTTTTTGGATGTCCTACCTCCAATCTTGGTTTATTATGGCTGATGTTTGGAAATTTTCTTCGCTGGAAACTTCCATTTCCAATGAGGTTGATATGGAATGGCATTCTTGTATAAGAATTCAATGGTATTCTTATGAATACACAATGTTAGCAATGAATTAGCCATTGAATTTTCCGATCTTTGTACATGTTTGTACTTAACATACTTAAAAACAACTGAAACTTCTCTTTCTACCCTAAAGTATTTTATCAACTGATGTTTATTAGCTTCAGAGTGTCCTTGTGCCTGATGTATGACTAGTTGTGAGTCACTCAGCAAAATCAATATCATAATATCCTAGTTCGACTGACCACTTAGTCATTCGACCTGATATGTCTGATTTTTGTAACACATTTTTAAAGGAAAAGAGGTTCGAACAGTAATATAATGTGCTTGAAAATAAGGCCTCATTTTTTGGGATGCTATTACGAAGGCTAGAGCTAGCTTTTCCAACTCGAGGTACCTTTTCTTTGCATACAGTAAACTCTTACGAAGGCTATAGCCTAATCTGAATCCTACCCATGGAGTTTTGTGCACGAATGTTCATCCATACAGATAGGTCAGGAAAAAGAGAGTGAAGAGAATATGAATATACTCGTTATTCAACCTAAATATTGGAGATATGTTATTCTCCAATACATCTCCGATGGGATATTGCCTTCGGATAAAGCTGTGGCAAAAAAGATCAAGTACAAGGCTCGTGATTTCTCGATACTAAGAGAGGTTCTTTACAAGAAATCTTTCAACAGACCTCTCCTACGTTGTTTAGGATTTGAAGAATCCCAAGTTGTATTATTTGAGCTACATGATGGAGAAGGTTCTACACACTATGGCTATAGGGACTTAACCAGAAGGGTCTTATTAGTAGGATATTACTGGCCAACCATAATGGCAGATGCTAAAGAGATGGTGAAAAAGTGTGATCCTTGTCAAAAGTATGGGAATGAAATTCATGTGCCAGCAGTTCCTATGGAATCCATATCTGAACCAATACCTTTTTCCAGATGGGGGATGGATCTAGTTGGGCCTCTTCGTATGGTATCCGGTGGATGTAGAACAATTATAGTCGTTATTGACTATTTTTCTAAGTAGATAGAGGCATCTCCTTTGGCCGGAACCAATTCAAAATTACTTATTATATTTATCTTATCTAACATATGTTGTAGATTTGGAGTTCCCTGGAAGATTACTATAGATAATGGGCCATAGTTTGATAATAAATACATGGAAGCTTTCTGTACTTCCAAAGGGATTCAACATTATTTTTCTTCGCCTTTCCAACCTTAAGTAAATGACCAGGTTGAGGTAGCGAATAGAACAATCTTGTCCGGATTAAAGAAAAGTTTGGAAGGAGCTGCATGAATGTGGCCAAGTTATTTACAAGAAGTATTATGGGCCTACCGGACTACATCTCGAGCTGCTACACAAGAGTCTCCTTTTGCTCTAGTATATGGGATGGATGCAATTACTCCCATATAAGCTATTTTCACATCTCATAGAGTCCATAACTATTCCGAACAGGATAATGACATATCAGTTAGGAATCAATTGGATTTAAATGAAGAAAAGAGAGTTAAAGCACATCTGAGAACAGTGCATTACCAAGGCTTGATGAGGAGCAGATTTGCTTCCAAAATTAAGATTTTCAAATATGGGACAAAGTTTTAAGAAAAGTATTTTTACACACCAAGGAAAAGTAGTTTGGTAAGCTGGCTCCGAACTAAGGGGCCCTAATGTGGTCTATAAAAAGGTTAAACCAGGAATATACAGGCTCCAAGACAAAGAAGGGAGAGCTCTAAAGCACCCATGGAACGTTGAACATCTCAGGTTATACTTAGAGTAAAACTCTTTTGTAAATATTTACTTTATAAATATCAATGTAAATATTATGGGGCATAATCGTTCCTACCCTGATGGCGCAGGGAGGTTTTAATGAGGTGTCCGAGTTTTTCAATAATATATGATGCCTTCTTTAAAAGTTTGGTGCAATTTTGTTTCAGTTTGGATATTAAATACTTATTCAACACCCCATCTCTCAAGTCCTTTTGAGTTGAACGAATTTGCTTAGCACTTGATCACGTTTAGTAAACACATGTAGTAAAAGATGTTGGGTACTTTTGTTCAACACATATGAAATATTAAAGGCTATTTAAACATTGGTCATAAAAGAGTTGAACAAAATTTAAACAAAGAGAATATGATAGTTAGAATCTGATTGGACTAAAACCGATCTCTAATACACAAAAAATTCCTTGGGTGTTCAAGGACTTTAAAGTTTTACAACATAGAGGTTAAACAAACACAGGTTAAACAAACACTGCAACAAAATGCCTTGGCCATCCAATGACTTTAGTCTTTCAAAATAAAAATTACATAATGTAACCTTAAGGTTTGTTCCCTTCAGATTTTTCTTCACCACCATCTTTTTTGGGACTTTTGAGTTCAACACTTGAACTCTCACCCACTTCTTCATCATCATCGAAGTCTATCCCACTGCAGTAGTTGCGCTTATCCTCATCAACCATCGCATGGAAAAAGAGATCTTCATAGTCTACATATTTCCACAAAGGACCAATAGTCCTCTTAGGAAAAGTCTCATGGAAAAATAAGACCATATCGGACTTAATTCCATCATTCCTTTTCTCCAGAGAATCCACTAATCCACTGGCATAATTCTTTATCCCTGCAGCTACTGCTTGAGCTTGTTGGCATTCTAGAGCAGTTTTCTCTTTGGTTGTCTCTCAGACAGTATTCTCCAACTTGACTTTGTCATTGGATAAATTCTAGATATTACTATCCTTAGTTTGTAGTTTCTTATTCAAAGCTGTGATATCGTTTGATGAAGAAGTATCCAGATCGAAGTACTTGGTTTGAAGCTATTTGTTGGTCGTTTCTGACTTAAGCAGTTTGGCAGCTAAATCTTCATTTTCCTTCCTCAATAATTCTATGCTTTTCTGAGCACTGAGAAAATCGTTTGACAAGTTTTTCTTTTATGTAGTCAGGGAGTTGATGGTAACAGTTTGATCCTCTATCTGTCTTTCCAGATCAAGCACCGGTCGAATATAACCCAATAGGGCATGGCTCAAGGTATCTTGCTCACTAGATATCGCGTAAGTCTCGCCATATGAGTCACAACGTTGGAAGAACTAGGAGGACGGTAAGGCCCCGCAAAATCGTCTTTTTCTAAGTCATTGAAATAGATGTTGATGTTCAGAAAAGCGTCAAGTTCTACCTCTTCGTTACCATTGCCAGTAACCTGTTCAAAATGGAGATTGGTTGGAATTTGCTCTTGCAAAGTAGGATCGACAGGAGTTCGGGGAGGGGTTTCAGGAGGAAGAAGGATTATCTCTGCTCCTACAGTAACTTTCTTCTTTTTGGCAGCTTTCTCATCACTGCTGGCCTTAGGCTTCTTGTCCTTCTTCGAAATCTTTGGAGGGTTTTCTGACCCACCAACCTCCTTCAGAATGACTTCTATAGCTTCCAGTAAAGCAACATTAATACCTCATTGGTTCTCCGAACCGGTCCCTTCAGTGGTTGTTTGAGGTGGGTCTGTTGTGGTTTTCTTCTTCCTCTTCTTCTTCATCTTATTCAGACGACTGGGGGCTTGACTCTAGAAGGAAGTTAAGGTATAACATCTTTAGCCTATGTCCTCTTCAAGATGACATCTGAAGGAGGAGGGGTGGTCAGCTCTTCCTAGGCGAGGTCCTTTTTTCCTGAGGTGTTCCACAGATGAGACCTCACATAGTTCCCCGATGTGAAGCAGTTAGCAGTTATGAAAAGCATTGTCCCACTTCTCTAAGGCCCAAGCATTCAGTTTGGAACACGTATCATGACCTACTTCCACATAGTCTGAAAACTCCTTCGGAAACACTGGGAAGAAGTATGAATCAGTTCGGATTAAAAACTTAATGCTTAAAAAATAAAGAAGAAATAAAAGAAACTCACAAATGCTCTTCCAAAAGCTAGTCAGCTGGCTGGGGTTTGAGTCAACCTTGATTTTTTTCTCATTCTCCCAAGCCCCACTGATGAATAAGAACTGCGTCCTCCACGGATTTTTTTGACTCTAGGAGATCGTTCATTACCTTATAGTCATTTCCATGTTGCAGTGGTAGAAGGGGATGTGGTAATTTTTACACAAGTTTGCCACAACAACAAACTGTTCCATTGGTAGTGGAATCTTAGACAACATGGATGCCATGATGCTGGCCAGTAGAGTATACCAAGCGTTGGGGCTTAGTTGGTTGGGACATAGCTTGGTCACATGGAAGTATTTCACTATCTCTAGATCGAAAGGAAACCAAAGTCCCAAATTTACCACTTCTCTATAGACCACCAGTTTATTGGGTATGCAGTCCATCGGGGTTTCTGGGGTGACTGGAATTCTCACCTTCATAGACTCTAGGATTCCCTACTTAGTATGAATACGACCCAGTTCAGCAGTATGGGTGTATACGTAGGTTATATTTTGAAGAGCCATCAAATTCTCCACACTGACCTTCTTGAAGTTTGTCCATACTCTACCCTCCAGACTATCCGGAAGCCCATCTGGATGAGTCATACCTACTTTGTTCGTGCCCTTCCGATCTACAGGTGTGTCCCCCGTTTGACCAGACGCCTCAAAAGGGGCTTCATCTAAACTTTCCTCCATGATTTCTTCTATTACAAAGAGTTTTGAAGAAGTAGGTGTGGATTTTGATTTGGACTAACGAGTGACTCAGCGTGGAGTTAGTTTCTCTAGATATTTCTCTGTATCTAACCCCATTGCGATAAAATGCGAGGGTTTTCTGGTGCTAGATACGGCTTTCTCCTTAGGGAGAGGGTTTTGCGACTCTTGAACAGATGACCCTGATGGAAGAGGTGAAAGGCTTGTGACAAAGGGCAGTTTTCTAACCTTTGAAGTTTTTGAGAATGAGGAACCCTGGTCTGTATTCACTTGTGGTTGATTGTTTCCTTCACTAGGAGAAACAGGAAGGCCAGCAGCAATGTGTTCATCTCTTGTAATTTTTCTCGCTTTCTTTAACTCATATAAGTTCAACCAACCTCATTTTACTAACGTGTTTATGGCTGTGAACATATATGACTCAAGCACGAATTTGAAGATGAATTAAGATTTCTCTCACTAGGAATGTTTGTAATTTTTTAAGGCAGTGAAACAGTAATAAGATTTATATATAACAATGAAAAATGACAGTTACCTAGGAGAAGGTAAATCGATTTGGGTAATGATTAAAAACTGCAAGATGTGGGAGGTAAAGCCTATGTAACTTTCTAGCCTAGTAGGTACGAGAATCTAGGAGAAAAACGGTTGAGAGGTCAAACCAGAGCTTGAGACGTGTCCCACGATTGAAAAAAGACTTTTATAATTCTTAATTGAGAAATCAGTTCCACCAAAATTCGAACAAGGTCACTCTTGAAGGAAAAGTTTATAGTTCCAATGATTCTTTGCAAGACCTAAAGGGGATACTGATGAGATCAGATATTTTAGCTGCTGTGTCTTGATTTAATCCGATGGGCAGTTCAGACCATGACCACTATTATAAAACTCCAAATAGGACAATATAATAAATGCCGACTAAGCTAGTTGCTGGTCACTTCAAACCAGATTACTAATGAGTCGTTAAACTTGACCCAACTTCACGATCCGACCCAATAAACCCATGGGTCAGTAATTAAGTATAAATACCCCAACCACTTTCATTAATGAGGATAATTTAAATTTATTACTAGTGATGAGTCCGAATTCGAAGAGCTCCCCGGAAGGGTAGTCCAAAGTAAATCACCCCGTAAATTCGGACAGACTCCATGACTTCAATTCGAACAGCACTAATTGAACCGGACAGATGATCTTGAACACTGCAAACATAAGGCAGTTCGAACTATGACTAAAGTACTAAAAAACCTAATCACTGTCTGACTAAGCTACCTGCACATCTGCTTAAAACTCTTGGGTCTTTAAACATGACCCGGGTCCATTAAACTTGACCCGAAAGCCCATAAGGGCCCAAATATCATACTATAAATGCCCAACCACCAGCATTAACTATGGGTAAGAAAAATTAACTGCTGCCAGGCTGCTTAATTCTCTCTCCACCCTTGAAACACTTTGAAACACTCTTAAACACCACCACACCACCGTGAAACACCCTTACACCGCCCTAAAACTCCACTTGAAATTACCAGCCTACCCTCAGGCTACTTTTATCCACACCAACTAGCACACAACTTAATTATCTCACTACTCACTACTTTAAACATTAAATTCCACGAAAGATCCAAAACACTTTACAAAATTACCCTCAAACAGAAATAAACCACATCAGATGTGACCCTTGCCTCGAATCCCTAGGTTGATTATTAATTGTATCATGTGATTGAGTACTAGCTTGTAGGACATAGAATGCAACTGCAGACTTGTACTGATGAGGTTGCCTTAATTTCTTAGTTTTCTCGACCGTAATGACCTAATTCAACAACCCACACCAAGTATAAACTTTATTATGAGTCACTGAATCGGCCAATTTTCTAGCCAACAACCCTTGTCGAAGTAAGGCTATGGCTACTTGTTCGAAACAATCAACTAACCCATTTCTAACAATTATAACATTGACTCGTGTAATATTTAAGTAATTTATTTGGATAATGTGCATAATGGATTATTGTATCACCACTCCCTTTGAAGTCTTTGCTTCCCACGAACTGTCTCAGGAAATCCATCCACAACATAACAAAATTCTTAATCGAACCTTGGGGCAATCGGTTGTACCATTTAAATGCACTACCTGTAAATATTTTGGAAAAAATATACATAACAATTTATCATCATCATTGAAGCTCATCATGAAGTTTTTAAATTGTTCAAGATGATTCTTAGGATCTTGACTTCCATCGTACTTTTCCATTTTTGAACTATCAAACTGTCTGGGAAAATATCCAGACAAAGTTTTTGAAGACAGCGATGACTGCCTCTAATTATGCCCCTGACGGAACATGTGATCTTCATTAGGGGTAACAAACACACTAGGTTCGAACTCGACAACAAATTGACCACTTAGTAAATGATCTATACTATGATCAGCTGATGCTTTAACTTTCCCTTGATAGAACGTTTTTCATTTACCCTTCTGATCTTTCTTATTTATCGATGGATCCTGTTTACTCGTTTTTATGCTTTTTTGAAAGCTTCTTAATTAGCTTTTATTTTTATTTTTACGTTTATGATAACTATTGAAGATGAAGAAGAAGCTTTTGAATCAGACTTAGTTGTAGACCCATCAACAGAATCCGATATACTTGTACAATGTTTAGCTTAATATTCTCTTTTAGATTCTTGGTGGGCTTTAAGGAACTGATCATCTGAACTTTGCTTGAGGTTATTTTCAGGCTCATTAGGCTTGAAATATTCTGTTGGATTATTTTTATGTAATTTATTTTCAGCCTGCCTCTGGGCTTTTAATGCCTCAATCTCAGCCCTGAGTAAATCACGCTCCTCTTGCATTAAGAGTATGTCCTCAGCATTGTGATTCACATAAGACATATTCACAGGCTCTTCATTACCTCTGATCCTCTCATTCTATAGAGAATGATCTATCTGCATATCTAGTTCTATGCTCCAACAAATTCTGAAAGCTCAATAGGTTTTGAATATTGATATCTGAGCACCCTTTGCTCTCACTTTGGTCGCCAATCTGGTGATGGTAAAATCTAGATGAAGGGTATTTTTGGTAAGTGATGAAATAAAGTATTAAACTTTAGGTGAAGATAGAAGATATAATAAATGTATTAGTATTCAATTAGTAGAAAGGGAATATTCTAACCCATTTAATACTATTTTTGGTGTATTTGTAGAAACGTTTGGGTCTATAGACCTATTAGGTCGGGTCATAAAGGTAGTTTGGCCTTATGAACTCTCATGCCCAATAATATTCGAAGTAGACGTATTGCTTAGTCATCAAGCACTTTGCTTACATGTCATAATTTTTCTTATATGTCTAAAAATCCCTCTAGGCAAAATTCAACCCTAACTGTGAGCATAATCCGATTCCATCACTATTAACGACATGTGTCTTGCTTTTTGTTGTGGTTGGCTTCCAAATATTCTCGGTACTCTACCAACTCAAACCAATTCTCCTTGGTATGTTTGTGCATTCCATAATATGTATATTTAATATGGATTTATTCTCTCGTGATGAGAATTTTCATTGCCTTCTAGTAGATTCTGAATGATCTGTTCATTAATTTTTCTCATGATTATGGTTTGTTTTTTTAAAGCCTACTGGTTTTTTATGTTAGTTTCATTTCAATTACTCTCAATAATAGAATAACTTCATTGTTGGTTGTTGGATTTAAATTTTATAGTTTAATTATCTCTTTTCTCACCATTGTATAGATTGATTCAATAAAGGGAAGAAGATCTTGTTTCTAGAAATCTTTATGAACCGTGTCATATATTTCGTAAATAACTATAAAAAACTGGTATATTATTTGTTCAACCAAAACTTTGTTGTATATGGTTTTATCCTCAAAATTCTTTATGGAATTTGGTGATCTTCTATCAGTGCTCATCCAAATATTTTGTAAAGTATTCCTTAAAGTTTCAAAAGTATCCTTCCCTTGATGTATTCTACTCGCCTTTATTTGTAGTTCATATGTTTGAAACGAGCTTCTACCACTACCGAGTGTTATACCAAATCCATTCATATGATTCTAGCCATTAGGTATTGTGTAACATGATTAATCAAAGGTGGGTTAATATTTTGAACGATCCAAATAAACACATATTGGTCAGATTGCTCCCATCTTGCATATGTCAGATATGTTGTCTTTGAGGGTGGACCATTGAAAGGCTGTGTCTTTTTTCTAATTTCTTTTTTCATAAGAAATACCCACTAAAGGTAATTTTCATTGTTGAGTTTGAAACCAAGTAAAAATCTATTAGAACTAATTTCAGTTGGTTGTTGATTGCCTAATCCATTTTGAGCAGATTTACTATTTGTAATTTTAATTCATCGAGAGTATATTGGTTGTTGTTTCCTGTAATGCTTGAATTTTCTTCTAACATTTTGGCTAATTTTGGTTTGTGTTTTTGTTTGTAGTTTGGTTTATGAGTTGGCTTGATTAATTATGGTTTGTATTTTGGTTTTTGTTTTTTCGATGATCAATAAAAAAAAATATAAAGATATAAATAGAAATATAAAAAAATTTGTTAATTATATTTTTTAATGTTTATTTTTTAAAACTTAAAAAAAATCCAATTAAAATTGCAAGTATTAGTCGTTTAAAATAATTCATCTTAATTTTATGAAATAATTATATATATATATATATATATATATATATATATATATATATATATATATATATATATATATATATAAAAATTCACATACCAAATTGCATACATCCAAATCAGGATTGAATTTGGGAAATTGTACTTAAAGTACCCACTCAACTATTCAATTGTCACTTACCACCCAAGGTTTGATCAATTGTTACTTAATACCCATCTCAACTACCTTAGTGTCACTTACAACCTAATTTTATTTTAATACCCTAACTACCCTTAACCCACTATATAAACCTTATTTTTTGTTTTCTTTCTATTTTTTCTAGCTTTTTGAAGATTTGACTTTGTTAGCCGCTCTAACCACCTAACCCTACCAACCACCACGAGCTGGGTTGAAATCACATTTTCCGGTGATCGGAAGCTACTAAAGGTTTGTTTCTTTATGTAAGTTGTTGTGTTAGACCTGTCTAACCTCTGTTTTATACGTACAGGAGTTGATCGTCGCTTTTTGGAATCTTATAGCTTACAAGTAATCGTGTTGCGAGCTTTTTAGGTAATTACCTACCGATTTCGAAGTTTTTTATTCGTTTTCTCTGTTGGAATAAGTTCTATTCTGGTGTTTTTAGATGCCATTGCCTGATTTCGAGCTTTTCTCTGTTTTTTTTTTGTTATAGTGATCTGTTATTGTTTAGTTAATATTGTTCGTTATATAGTTCGTTATATAATTTGGTAGTGCTTTAGTTTTGTCTTGAATGTGTAGATTACGAGTTTTTAGGTCAGTTAGAGTATTGTATTTCGAAACAAATATCAGGACCGGTGTTACATAGAAATATCAGGACAGGATGCGAATAGCTCTATGTAGATATACACAATTCGCAAGATAGGATGCGAATTGGTGCAGTAAATAATCTGCACAGTTTTTGTGACTAATAACAAATATCAGGACTTTATTACCTACAAATATCAGGACAAGATGCGAATAGTAGCCCGTAGGTATACACAATTCGCACCTTAGGATGCGAATTGTTTGATGCAGTAGTAAATATTTTGGACCCAGTTTTTGAGACTAATAACAAATAACTTGTATTGTCCAGGTTAAGAGATGTCTAAATCACGAGTTTGTATTTTTAAATATGGTCACCAAACTGAAATTGTGCCTTTCACGGAGTTTGAAAGCTTCGAGAGTATCCAAGCTTATGTAGAGAACACATGAGAGGAGCTTGCCACAGGTGAGTACCTAATTACTTACTCCTGCGGGGATCACAATAATTGTTTCTTTAATAACCAGAGTGATTTTGTTGGGTTGGTGTTATATCTTGATTTGGAGCGTTTAAAACGGGTTAGTTTTCTCATAGAACAGCACGTCTTCGATAAGGGTTCTGGTAATAAAAGTTCTGTTGATAAGAGCTCTGGTGGTAAGCGTAAAAAGCGTAGCTTGGTTTTGGGAGAACCATCTCTTGATCAAATAGTTAGCGGGGAGAGTAGTAACGGTTTAGTTAATTCCGATCAGAGGAAAAAACAACTTGCTACTGCTGGTTGGGCTGATGCTATTACAGGGGTGGGTCAAGCTTTTGAAGAAGGTGCTGCCGGTCTGAGGGTATCCTTGTGCAAGTTTGCGTTAGAGCATGGTTTTTCTTTCAAATACCTGCACAACACAACAAATAAGATCACTGCTTATTGTGAAAATAAGCTCACAAGCGGGTGCAAATGGAGGGTTTATGCATCTATTGACTCAAGCACCGGCCTTATGACGATAAAGAAGCATTTCCCGTACCATACTTGCAGTCCTGTTTTCTCCCAGAAGCATAAGCATAAGCGGCACAGGCATTTGACATCAGATTTGATTGCAGAGGAAATTCAGGATTCTCTCCGGACCTGCCATTCGTTGACAGCCAAAACCATACAATCGACTGTCAAACAAGATTACGGTCTTGATATCTCTTATCGTTTGTCATGGAATGCTTTAGAGAAGGCTAGGAGGGTAGTTTTTGGAGATAGTTCAAGTTCTTTTAGTTTACTAAGCGGATACTTCAAACGCTTGAAGAGCCGGGATATTACTTCAGACTGCCAGTTGGAGTTGTCAGCTGGAAACCGATTCAAGCGCTCTTTTGTAGCATTCGGTTCGTCCCTTAGTGGTTTTCATTCATGCCGTCTAATGTTGTTTGTCGATGGAACCCACTTATATGGCAAGTACAAGGGTACATTGCTCACTGTTGTAGCAAAGGACGAAAACAACGGTTAGTTACATTTATATAGTTAATGAATGATGTTTTTGTTTGAAAATGCTGATGTAATTCGCAGCAGGTGATGCGAATTAAGCAGGGTTGTGATCCTCACATTTCGCAGTTGAGGCTGCGAATTAGGTATTATGCTGAGTAAACTGTACTTACATCGCAGCTAGAGTTAGGTATTATTTAAAGTTTTCACAAGCTGCGAATTCACATAACAAGTTGCGAACTGTTTGCATGATCAATTAAAATGTCACACACATTTCGCATGACAAACTGCGAATTGTTCCAGGACAGCATGCGAATTGTTTACAATTTTTAAACGTTTGCATACTGTTGTAGTGTTTATTTGATCTGCCTTTTTCCAGGACTATTCCCTGTTGCTGTTGCTGTAGTTAGCATTGAAGATTGGGACAATTGGATGTGGTTTTTGGGGTGTTTGAAACCACATTTGTTGGATCGCCAGATCACATTTATTTCAGACCGTCATTCTGGTATTGTTAATGCTGTTTCTGTCTTGTATCCAAACTGCTATCATGCGTACTGTTATTTCCATCTCATGCAGAATTTGAGAGCCAAACTGGAACATACTAACAGGGAGTATAAAAAAAAGATGTTGAGTTTCTTCCACCGTCTTGCTTATGCTCCCAGTCAAGAGCTTTTTAAAGAGATACTAACAGGTTTTTTATGTGAAGGTGGTGAGAGAATGAGTGATTTTCTTGCAAATTTACCCCCTGAAAAGTATGCGCAGGCTTACGTAAAAGGGAAGTGATACGGCTCTATGGCTTCTACCGCAGCTGAATCGTTTAACAATCAGATTAAAAAATATTACGGCTTACCAATTGTTGAGTTTATTGATTGGATTAGAGTCTTGCTTATGACTCAGGTTTCACGGAGATACGAAGAAGGTCTCAGCTGGAGTACTAATTTGGTTCCCGAGTACGAGAAGAAGCTAAAGCAGAATGTTGACATGTGCCGAAGTTGGGTAGTACGTAAGTCCTCTTCCACCATGTTCGAAGTATTTTCGACTCCTGTGGCTGTTGTTAATCTGTTGGATTTCAAATGTTCATGCGGATCATGGCAACAAGAGTGTTTTCCATGTGCTCATGCTCTAGCGGCATTACAATACACCGACCAAGATCCATTGACTGTAATAGAACCCTTCTTTACGGTTAAGAATTACTGGGAAAGTTACTTTATCAGCATACCAGCTATAACTGATTTCGGCGAAGGGTCAAGCGCTAACGATCCTTCTTTTGTTGAAGTTCTGCCTCCGAACGTTAAGAGACGCTCTGGAAGGCCTAAGAAAAAGCGAATCCCTTCTAGAGGAGAAATCTCAACCAAGAAGTTAAGGTGTGGCCGATGTTCGAAATCAGGCCATAACCGGAGGACTTGTGATGTTCCAGTTTAAGGACATTTATTTTTTTAGCATAGTTATTGTTCTGTACAGCAAACTAGACATTTGTACATTCCAGTGTTTTTGTATTTGCTACTATTGGAGTTGTGATCATTTCGCATCCTGTGCTGCGAATTATGTACAATACACATATATATTTGTTACAGACATCTATCAGGATTACAGGCGAATTATGTACAATTATGTGAAATTTTAACAGGGTGCGAATCATTGGTAAAATCATATCAAACATTTATCTTATCTTACGTTTCGCATGATAGGCTGCGAATTAGGGCCAGAATTGTGATGCGAATGGAGTTCAGTTAGGAGTCCTGATATTTGTCATGTGATAAGCTGCGAATTGTTATTTAATAAAATACCAGGATATTCAGTAAGGTTGAAAATGAGTAATATAGCAGGTTAACATGCGAATGATGTACAAAATATATTTGGATTACAAAAAGGAGGATTACAAGTTGGATTACAAAAAGGAGGATTACAAAATATATCCAGAAACTAACAACTGTTTACACATATCATTACAAGCTACTGGTGCTAGTTAGTTGCATTTCAAAAAAACAAAAAACAAAAACCAACTCTAGCAGTTGGTAGAGGATTCATCACCAACTGTTTCCTCTTTCTCCTTTTTGTGCTGATCATCTTTGTCTTTCTCCTCTTTGTCTTCGACTTTCTATTTCTCTTTCTCCACTTTATCCTCAGCTTCAACATCAACGTCCATCATGCTTAAAAATTTTGTCCTCGATGGACCAGCTTCGTCTTCCCTCTTCCTTTTGTTGTTTTGAACCTCTGCCGTTTGAGGTTGCACCATTTCTGGCTGAGGTGCAGCAGGAAACATTGGAACCTGTTCTGGCTGAGGTTCAGTAGCAAGCTGTGGAACAACTTCCAATGGTTGAGAGTCAGCTGAGTAGTAGTCATCATATATGTCTAACCCAAAAACAGATACTGGGCTGTTTGGTGGTGCTGCTGGCATGATCAACTCATCACTCCAGTTAACGGTTAAGGATGACCATGAGTCACCCAGAGAACCGAGTGAACCAGAGTTTGATTATGAGGTGGTGGTTGTGGTGGTGGAAAAAGACATGACTGTTTGAATTCGAAGAAATGAGGGAAATGAGTTTGTTAAAAAATAGCTATGGTTTAAAATGTAGAGTTTGTTTTAAAAATAGCCTATGGTTTTCTAGTGTTATTTATAGGGAAAGGAGGTGATCATTACATAGCCTCCATGTCCAATCAGTAATTAATGGGTTCTGGACATGATTAGATTCTTTTTTGCGTGCTCAATGCAGAAAACGTTTACCAAGGCATACGCCATAGCCTGTTCGTATTCTTGAATGATGTTATTTGATATTTTATTTATGCACCAGGCTGCGAACTGGTTTTAGGCTGGTATACCAGGCTGCGAATTGTGTGTGTAGTGATAATCATCTCTCAGGTTAGGCTGCGAACTATTTGATATAATTTAGGCTGCGAAGTATTCATACAGGTTTGGCTGCGAACTGTTCATACATACCAGGATCATAATCAATCATTATATATCAGGTTATGATGCGAACTATAAGATAATGATATTCATTATATATCACAATTTGTTTATGTATGCACAACAAAAATAAAATTTACAACAGACATATGTATTTACAAGCAACTAATGTATTTACAAGCAATACACGAATCAGCCATATGTGATGGTGTCTATGTCATTTAAAAAGTAATAGAACATTTCTGCTCTTAAGGCAGTCACCATATCTGCATCGTATTTTTTCTGGACTGATCCATGCTCAATAATATCCCTTGCATATTTGCAGACGAAGACACCACAGTCCACGCTGCCTTTCTTTTGTTGTGGGAAGCCTCTTTCCACTTTCACCTTCCACCCTGTAGTATATTTGGGTAGGAATCCTCTATCCAACAAATATTTGATCTGTGTATAATAATTAGTGTTAGGAATATGCACAAAAACAAAAACAGTTGGTGACATACAATTCGCATCCTCAGGCTGCGAATTATATTACAATAAATCATACACAATTCGCATCTTAGGTTGCGAATTGTATGACAGCCTTGATAGGCTGCGAATTGAGTTGTGGACAGGCTGCGAATTGTATCCAACATAGATAGGCTGCGAATTAAGTTATGGACAGGCTGCGAAAAAACATCTTGTTTACTCACAATTCGCAGCATACCAGATCTTATTTCGCAGCATGCATACTTAAAATGTGTTCAGATTTAAGTGTATAGTTTGGAATATTTACCAGTAGTGCAGGTGTTCTTGTGGTGGTGTCTATGGCATGAAGCTTAGGCATAAGCGAATTGTAGTTTGAAATTGTCCTTCCGTCGACGTCGACGACGAGCAACGTCCAGTGGTTTACATTGTCCTTCGACTCGGTGCACACTGGAACCATGATGATGTTGGCTGCTTTGCGCCCCTTCCTAAAAGCCATGTCCACCAAATTTTCCACTTGCCACCCTGCTTTTATTTGATGCTGCATCCAAGCAAGAGTATATTAAAGTGAGAACATTTCTGAGAACTTTGTTCATTTTACGTGAGCTAAACTTACCGCAGTCATGCCCGAAATCAGTATGGCGTCGTGATGCTCTCCTTTAGCTTTAGTGCATGGAACTTTGTAGTCTGCATCTTCAAGCATCTTTCGAATCCAAGCATCGATAAGCTAACAAAGGAGTTGTAGATTTATGTTAAATATAGAATACATATGTGAAACATTGAAAATAAAGTTGTTTGACAATTGGATACCTTTACGTCCAGCTCCATTTCTAAAGGTAGTGCCATGACATCACTCACTTGCACCCTAATTCCGTACGTAAACTTGGACTCCGGTAACTGCCATACCACTGGATCAGGGGTGTCGCTCTCGTAGGCTTTAACCAACTGTATTATGTGGTATTGTGTCACATCGATACGGTCAGTTACTTTTGTTTTCTTTGGCCAGTCGCTGTATTCTACTACTGGCGGTTCCCGCATTGTAATTACGAACTCTTCTTCTTCCTCTTCCACTTGAGGCGGCGTTTGTGTCAGTAGCGCAAAACTTGGCTCCTCTATCTCCTTACTGGGCTCGAGCTTAGTAAATAACAAAAATCAAGAGTTGAAACTTAGGCAGTGTTTTATAAGTGCAACTAGTCCAAACAGTTCGCAGCTTAGGCTGCGAAATGTAAGGTAGCAGTTAAATAAATTTATTATTATATATCAGGGTAGGGTGCGAACTGTTTGAGGTTCCACTGAACAGTTCGCATCCTACCCTGATATTCGTTTGTAATACCCCAATCAGCATTGGACACAAATCTTATGTTATGATGTGAAATCATTATAAGTAGGCCTTACCGCTCGGTCAGCGACAACCACTGCCGTTGACTTGTTCGGCATAGGATCTGGATCGTGTCGGTAGAAATCATTAAAGTCATCCTCCGACATGTTCTCCAGAGATCGTTGTATTATAGAATCGTAATATACATTATCAATTTCATTTAAAAATGTCTGTGAAACTTGAGTGTAAATACCATCAACAAAAGCATTCGGTAAACCTACTGTGTTATCGTGGGACTCTGGAGCTGGCAGTTGATTTGTTACCGGGCCTACAGTTTGACGTTGGCTTAGCAATTCTGACTTTGCTGACAGCACCATTGGTCTTTGAGGTTCCACCGAAGAAGTGGTTTTGTCTTCTAAGGATGGTCCTTCATGGCTGACTAGTTCTGTCTTCTCACCGGGATGGACAGGTTCTGACTCTTGAGGTGCTACCTCTTGAGTTAGCCTTTCTCTCTTCGCTAAGGTTATCTGTTGCTGCTGTTGTTGTTCTTGTTGTCCTTGTTGTCGGTCTTCGTGTTGAACCTGTGGCTGCTGGTGTTGCTGGGGGTGTTCTTCGTGTTGTTGTTGCTGGGGGTGTTCTTCTTGTTGGTGCTGTTGTTGTTGTTGTCGCTGTTCGTGTTGTTGTTGTTGTTGCTGTTGTTGCTGTTGTTGTTGTTGTTGTTCCTGTTGTTCCTGTTGTTGGGGGTGTTGTTGTTGTTCTTCTTCTTGTTGCTGTTGCTGGGGGTGTTCTTCTTCTTGTTGCTGTTGTTGTTGTTGTTGTTGCTGTTGTTGCTGTTGTTGTGGTTGCTCTTGTTGTTGTTGCTGGGGGTGTTCTTCTTGTTGGTGCTGTTGTTGTTGTTGTGGTTGCTGTTCGTGTTGTTGCTGTTGTTGCTGTTGTTGCTGTTGGTCTTGCTGTTTCTGCTGGTGTTGTTGTTGTCTTTCGGTCTCCTATTTCATACAAAAAAAAAACAAAAGGGTGGAAGGGTTAAGTATAAGTTAATCACTGTGTAATCACATTTCGCATCCTGACCTGATATCTATGTTATTCATTCCTAACAATTCGCAGCTCAGCATGCGAATTGTGTAATAACCAAACCACCAGTTTATTACATAATTCGCAGCTCAACCTGCAAAACGTTTGGAATGAATAACCAACCAGTTTATTACATAATTTGCAGCTCAACCTGATATTTGTTTGATAACATCATATCATCTACTTACATTATCTACCTCCTCTGTATGTGTCTCCATGATGGGTGAATTATGGGCATCATCGTCCCTTTCTTCCGGCAGTACTCCAGGAAGAAATGTGTGCTGATTAGCATTAGAAATGGATGCTTACTGATCAGTGGATTTTTGTCCCTCTGGAAGTGCTGCTGGTACCTGCTTTATTGGGCTTTCAGTACGGCAGATTGGCAGAGAGATATCATTGTGGAGTTGTTGTGCTTCAAGTTCCGCTATCTTGTGTTTCAATTCTTTCAGCTGCAAAAATGATATCAAACTTTTTATAAACATATTAAGTGCTGATTGTATTGATTATTTAAGGTTCAAGTCATACTTACTTCTCTGGCCTGTTTTTCTATTTTTCGCTCGTACTTGTTCTTGTCGGCGTACGTCTTCAAACGCTTTGATTGAGCAGCAATATCGGGATTAGGGTCTCTGCGTTTGAATAAATAATCACCGATCGTTTCACTCATACTGGTTGTGTCGGTGTCGGAGGGCTCTTGCCTGGATTTGCCTTTGGGTTGTGGTGGAATTGTTTTCTTGGGGAGTCTTGGTGGTGGAATCGATGGCTCGGGTGGTGTTGGGTGTTCGAGTGTGGGAGACATCACCTTATTTGTTACATTCTGTGATGCTCGTCTCCTTTGTTTTGGTTTTGATGCTGTGCTTTTCGACCTCTTCCTAGGTCTTTCTTCCGGTGAAGTAGGTACCGTTACTTCTGCATCTTCACCATCTTCATCATCTTCTCTTTCTCCAAAAGCTTCAATTTCAGCCTCGGTAAGCTGTAATGGACCTTCTAAAACCTACCAACAGATGCACATGACAGTAAATTAATTGTTTCGAAAGTATGAGGGTGTAGACAAACAAATTGTTTTTTATAAGCAGTTCGCATCATATGATGCGAACTGTGTGGTTTTGAATCACATTTCGCATGCTAAGCTGCGAAATGATTATGGGACAATATGATGCGAACTATATGTAAAACATATGATGGGAACTAAGTGTAAACCATATGATGTGAACTAAGTATTAAACATATGATGCGAACTGTGTTGAACACGAAGCTGCGAAGTAAAATTCATATCAGGCTGCGAAATGATTGATATATTATTATAAGCAGTTCGCATCATATATAAAGCTGTTACCTGGTCACTATCCAGCAAGGGTGTTCGAATAAGATATGTCATGGTTGATGCTTGGCACTCTAACCCCAACCATTTGAAAAACCTTGGTATCGATGTTGGCTTCGCTATCTCGTGGCCGATTATTGTGTGCTCCATGATGAAGGGCTGCATGGGGACAGGTTTTATCAACACGATGCTATGTACATAACTAATTTTTATATTGAATAGATGAATCTTACAACTACAAGGGCGACGCAGCCGACGACTTTATCAGCTCTTTCTATTGCTAAGCAACTCCTGATAGACTGTCGAAGCTTGTACAATATTGATCCAGCCCAGTCATAATTGTTTATTCTGTTGAGGTCTTCAATGTAATAAACCGTGCTCCAGCCCAAGATATCTCCAGATACGGAGTCGAATAGTGTGGAGCACAAAAACAGTATCAACAGCCTCACAACATCTTCCAACTCATGCTCCCCTCCTTCGTTTATGGCCTTCGCTATACCCTCCTGTAAAACCAACGACAACATGCTAGGTTAGAAATGTACAGAATCTTGCTTTATAAAGATGAAGTCCATTTTAGGCGTACCTTTATAATGGCATCTGTTATTGTTTTGGTATTACTAGCTGCTACTTTCTTGCCAGTTTTACCCATGAAGTATTTCTTCATCATCCTTGATTCGTCCTCCTCGCCGGGTGCATACTTGTTGTGAAAAGCTCCGGTTTTTGTTAATTGGATTTTCTCGGTGCCATGCCTCAACCCGAATATGATCTTGACATCGTTCTCAGTTAGCTTTACACACTTGTTGCCAATCTTAAAGGCGTCTCTATCCACGGAGAATTGCTCGATTATATACTGAATGATTGAGTAGAATTTCTTCTTTGGCAGCTCTGCCTCATTACGGATTTCGAACGCCGTTTTCAGAAGCGTGTAGAAGGGTGTGTTTCTTGCAGCTTCAATGTGGGCCCTTGTAATACGCATGTCTTTGAGTAGCTTCAGAAGGCTCACCAACCCTGATCTGTAGTAGCTAGGTTTTGTTGTCATAGTTTCTGCACAAATACAAATCAGTTGGAGTGTCACAACTAAATTCGCATCACAAGCTGCGAAATGCATACATATAAATATTGGATTCACAGACAAGCTGCGAAATGAGATATGTTATGATGCGAATTAAGTAGCTCAAGCTGCGAATTGTTTGTTAATAAGTATAAACATGCAATCGAGCTGCGAATTGCTTGCATTGTGGGTGATCAGGGTGCGAACTGTTGCACTTTTTACATGCACGTTGCAGGGATCTGGGAATTATGCAACGAACACCAAAATCAACAATGAACTACCTAATGCAGATCTAATATACATAATATTTCTCAGGAGAGTATCAGTATTACATGCAACTAAAATTATACCCTGGCTTCGACTATAAACCCATAAACTGAGCAACTATCGTCAGTAGATACTTCATTCTAGTATCAACAGCCTCGCCTATCGTGAATTAAGAGAAAAAAGTGGTTCAAATTCGTCAAAAACGCAAAAAAAAAGTATACTTTCCACGATAATGCATACCTGTTAAATTTCACCGGTCGGAGAACGAGATTGAAGCTTTCAGAGACGACTTCACGACAACTTTGTCGAATGAGATTTGAAGGTGTGTAGTCTGTCTGAGTAAAAGAGGCTGACCGGTGCGATAGTGACGAAGGTGCGAACGGTGAGAAGCTGTAGGGTTTCTGGGTTTGAGAGAGAGTATCACAAAGTCGAACGGTTTGTTTTCTGGTGGTTTCTAAAATTAGAATTTTGCGTTTGTTTAGGGTGATAGGAGGGTCGAAAAAATGGGTTGGAATTGAAAAATGGGTATATATAGTGGAAGGGTATTTTTGTCCAATTTATTAGTCTGGGTATTAAGTAACACTATGTTAAAAGCGGGTACCGCCGGGTAATAAGATAGTT
The DNA here is from genome assembly GCA_036936605.1 of Limnanthes douglasii subsp. nivea. NCBI lineage: Eukaryota > Viridiplantae > Streptophyta > Magnoliopsida > Brassicales > Limnanthaceae > Limnanthes > Limnanthes douglasii. The sequence goes on from JAUPFV010000002.1 coordinate 339,929,492, forward strand.
GAGTGGGTATTTTCAGGTACTTTTCTCATTGAATTTTAGAGAAGTAAAAACATAAAAAAAATACCATATTTTAGATTTTCAAACGATAACCATTACTAAGCAACTTAATGTAAAAGAAATTAATTACCAACAAATTCCGAAAAAAAGTCTCTACCTACGGAATATAATATATACACCGTTTAAAATTAACAAAGTTCTAATTATGTGTGCTGAAACAACATTGATTAGCTCATATTATAGAGTTTTTTTTTGTGTGTGTGAAAAAAATATTAACTTTAAAATAGAAGAATTCATACATTTTTTTTGGGCATACCCAACTTCATTTTTCTTATCATTACCAAATCCGAAGATTAATGTTAGAATCCGAAGATGGTTTTGAAAAAGATATAGACGATTTGGGTTGCCATCTTTATTTATATTGCTAAAAATATATTTCTAGTTTTATTTAATTAAAATATCAAAGTAGATAAAAAAAGTATACCTACAGCATTTATTTTTAATCAATTTGGTCCACGATGATGTTGCCTTTTTCAGACAAGGTAGTTGGATAAATAGCATTGGTGTGGTGTCTTTGACTTAAAAGTGGTTGAAGATGGCAAAACGTTCAAACCGAGGATTGTCTGTTTTTTGCCTCTGATGTTTACTTCACATCATGTACTGTCTCAATTACTTTTCAAACCCAACCTGTCTTCAACTATTCTAAATTTTCTTTTGAAAATTAATAGCCACGTGTCAAACCAAATTGTCATACTTGAAAGCAATTTGGTCTAGGTCTATAGGAGGTAACCAACCAAGAAAGTTTATATACATGTCTCGTTCAGCCAACTAGTTTTAAAGATTATTACTCCATCTCGTTCGACGTTTAAAGATGGGGTACGCATATTAAAAAAACTTATTATAACTTTTTTTTATAAAAACTGGAACAAAAATAAATTTAATTGGTCAAATAGAAAAAAAAACGGCGGCTAGGAAGCAATTAGAATTTATTAGCTTGTAAATTAAATATCATTAAATATTATATTAGTAATTATGAGACAATATTTAATATTTAATTTATTTATTTTTTTGAAACATAACTAAAAGAAGATTCATAATTCATAAGAGAAAAGATCAGTTACAATTTTAAAGAATTTCTCCAAGAAGTGTTCTTTGCCTAATGTTTGATTTTTTATCTTCTTCTTTCCATTGTTCTAATGGAGGAAGGAGAATGTTCCTCCTTTCACAGACCATTTGATTTTCCTGATCATTTTCCGGCTTTAAATGTAACCATGTTGCTCCACCTCGTCTCAGAGATAATCCAATTTTTGAGTCGTCAGGAAACAGTGAAAAAGAAGTAAGGAAGAGATCCTTCGCTGACCTGTTTAAGAATCCTAATGAGGGGTTAGTTCATAAGAATATGAAAAGATCATGGAGTAATAATCAAATTGAAGTGAATTTTGAAGAATTGGATATTGGTCATTTTCAATCTAAGTCCTCTCATACGATAGCGAGCGAATTTTCTTCAGGAAAACCTAAATATGCTACTGTCAAGGTCTTTCTTGATACTTTCAGGTTCAAATGAGAAGTTAATGTCTCTTCTTGGGACTTCAGGCACATATTTTTAGAGTTCTCTTTGTTAGAAGATTTAAAGCTTATATGGAGACGAAATGTATGGCAGGTGGGTGATAAAAGTATGAGGTTGTTTGAATGGAGTCCTACGTTTAATCCTAATGTTGAGAATCCTTCTACACCTGTTATCATCGATTTTCCTGGGCTTCCTGAATGTTTATATAATGAATCAACTATTTTTGAGGTGGCAAAAACGTTTGGGACTCCTTTGAATGCATGGGTCCCTAAAAGGAATAAGGTTTGGCAAAATTATTGTAGGGTCTGGGTTATTCTTGATGTGTCTAAGAATCTTCCTAAACAGATAAAGATATCGTTTGGTAAACAAGTTTTTTGTCAAAGAGTTGTATACAGTAGAGTACATGATTATTGCGGTGTGTGCTATCATTTGGGACATGTTAGTAAGGATTGTAAAAAGAATCCTCAAAGGAAACCTGCTTTGCAGGCTGATTCTTCCATAAAGATGTCTGATTCTTTGGTGCCTACAATTCAAATTGAGAAGTGAGAAAAAAGTGAAGTGAGTTGTAATTATGACCAATAATCAAGAAAGAGTTGAATCGAATGAGGAAAGCAGAGAAAAGTTAAATCAAGAGTTACATGTATCAGTGGAAAGTCCAGATATGATTGAAGCTATTCATATGCTTCAATTGGGTACCACCAGTGTTGATGATTTTGTTTCTTCATTGATTCATCATTCATCTCCTACTAAACAGACAATAGGGAGCTTGCCATAATCACCTGTCAACAAACACACAGTTAATTCATCTGGTGGAAAGAGAGTGGATCTAAAGAGATTGAAGAAGGCTAAAGTTTCCAACTCTAAGGGTTTAATTTTCCCTAAGTGTGTGCAACATAAGAATGTTGCAAAAATCTCTAAACATTCTAAATGATTAACATCCTTAATTGGAATGTTCGTTGGATTGGGAATAAATTAACTCAATCTAGAATAAAAAATCTAAAAAGATTAAAGAATTTGCAGTTTGTGGTGCTTCAAGAGCCTATGGTTTCTGAGTCTAAGCTAGAGGTTATTGCTGGGAAGTTAGGTTTCAGGGTTTTGCCAGTAATATTTGATGAGTCCAAAATTATTCACCACTGCTAACTGAGAAATCCGGACAGGGGTAATTCGGACAATAAGTGCCCACTGAACCATCCGGACAGGACAAAAGTACTGAAACACTAACTATCTTTTGACTAAGCTAGGTGCTAATCTACTTAAAAACTAATGGGTCTTTAAACACGACCCGGTTATGCAACTTGACCTGAAAGCCCATGGGTCCATAATTAAGGGTATAAATACCCAACCACTTTCATTAATGAGGGCAATGAACATTTAATACAACCAGACAGCTTAAATCGCTCACTACAAAACACCCAAACATTTAATACCCTTGAAATTCTCTAAAACATCTGACGAAAATACCCTTAGTCCAAAATAATCCACACCAATTGGCGACCACAGTGGGAGGTGAAAATGCCTGAATCTAGCATTTAAAACTAGCAAGAAAAATCAGTTCGGATAAATCCCGACGAGCAAGCAGTGCCACCACTTTTGATAGAAGTGGTGGGAGAAAACGATGAGTACACGATCGAAGAACGAGACAGGTTGAAAGCTGAAATAGAAGCCTTGAGAGTTGTTAAAAAGTGAAGTTAGGCTTGAAAGAAAAATCGAAAGTGTCAGCCATTCACCACACTGAAAATCCAAGGGAGACTGACCCATCAACAAAGACTCATTTGAGTGCTAAAAATACCCATGCCAGCTCCAAAAAGTCTCACCAGTTTAAACCGGTAGAGAGCTCAGATTCTGAGTCCTCTAAAAACTCCTCGAATGAGGATGAACTTGAGGAGTCCTTGTCATCCAGCAGTGATGAGGGCAGATCCAAGAAGAAGCAAAAGTTGGTTAAAAAATATTCAAGAAATAGGGACAGACATGGAAGGTTGAAAATGCATATGGGAAAAGGGTCATCTCACAGCCATAGCCGGAGGCATGTGGATCAGCTGCTGATGGATCCCTTTGCTTTCCATGATGAGCCAGGTATTTTTGCAACACCTAATGAATACACTGTCCTTAGTCGTGGCCGAAATTGGAGACAATCTCCATTGTCCTCCAAAATACTGTCCGGAAACCTTCCTAAGAGGTTTGACAGTACTAAGATGGAAAAGTATGATGGGAGAAAAGATCCAGATAATCATCTTGAACAATTTAAAAAATTTATGATGAATTTTTACGATGATGACAAGTTGCTCTGCAGAGTCTTCTCTCAATCTTTTACGGGGAGTGCTCTGAAATGGTATAATAGCCTACCACAAAGGTGCATCAGGAACTTTGATACGTTTTGGGTGGCCTCCCGGAGGCAGTTTGTTGGAAGTAAGGAGGTGAAGGGCAATGGAGACACTATTATCCATTGTGCCCAAGAGCTAAATGAATCATTGAAAGACTATATAAGTCGGTTCGTGAACACAAAGAATGGGTTAGCTGATTGTTTTGAACAATTAGAAATAGCTTCTCTGAGACAGGGTTTGAACCCTAGGAACCTGGCCGATTCGGTAACCAGGAATAAGGCCATGACGTGGGGCGATTTACTAAACCAGGTGGGAAAGCAAATCAATGTCGATGAAACGAAAAATACTAGGGTACACACGCAAGTGAGATCTGCCCCAGCTGCACCAAACCAGAATCAGTCTGGATACAAGGCTAAGATAGCTGGACAGGGTCCCAACAGGGCCAAGGCTCAATCTCACCCAGCTTCAGCTCAGAGCCAGCAGTCCAGAAATAAACGAGGACCTTGGGTCCAACCGGAGTGGTTTGCTGAGTTGAAAGAGAATGTGGTAACCATCTATGACAAAACAAAAGATAAGGTGCATTTTAGGAAGTCGACAGCGCTTCAATCTCCTAGGGAAAGTCGTAATACTTGTTTCTATCAATATCATCATGATATTGGCTATAACACAGAAGATTGCATCGCTTGGAAACAAGAGGTGTAAAATATGATTAAAAGAGGAAAATTAGGTGCATATGTCAAGAGAAGAAGTGGGAATAGGCCTGATAATGCTCATCGGACCGGCCCAACAAACAATGCAGGGATATCGGCTCCAGACAGGGCCATGGTAAATATTGAAAGATTTGATGTACATCAGAGTATTTGGAACCTCATCCAGCCCGGAATAAGGTGGGTGTTATAATAGAGCACACCAAGACGCTGTTTGGGCTCATAAGCTTTTTTGAGTCACTTACCATATTCGGGGGAGACACAATGACTGCACCAACTCCTTCTTCAAGAAAGAGGCATCTTCACACTCTGGCTACTCAGTTAGAGGGAGGCATGTCCTCCTATCAATCCCAAATTCCTTTTCCCTTCATTGTTTTTTATGAAGATGACTTGAGGGACATAGCTGGTCCTCATGAAGATGTCGCTGTGATAGGAGCATCGATTGGGGGCAATGACATTAGGAAAATTTTGGTTGACACTGGCAGCTCAGCCAACATCATCTTTTTAAGTTCCTATAAACAGATGAAGAATCCGGCAGTGATTCAACGTTCGAATAGGTCCATTGTGGGTTTTACTAGAAGCTCTGCGGACGTGGTCGGAGAGTTTGAGGATGAGGTTTTGTTGGGGAAGGGCCCTTTCAAGAAGATGGTCAAGGTACTTTTTGTGGTGGTAGATTATCCCACGTGTTACAATGCGATCTTGGGAAGATCTTGGCTATCTAGGATGCATGATGTGGCTTCAACAGTTCACCAATGTTTAAAATATGCTATTCAAGGACAAGTGGGAGCTGTGCAGAGTAGCCAAAAGATAACAAGGGAATGTTATGCAACTGCGCTTGCCCCTAAAACTCTGGGAGCAGTCCGGGTAAACGAAGATTAGCAGTTGGTGGGGCCATCTAGGGGTGAGGGTGAAATTGATGACCCTAGAGAGACCCCTGGTGTTTTGATTCCGATTGAAGAGGTTGAAACCCACTCTATGGCTGAAGGAAGAAATATCAAAATTGGATCTAAGATGACATCAGAATTACAGAGCAAAGTGTTGTCCTTTTTGGCAAACCACCAATATGTTTTTGCTTGATGTAATGCTGATGTAATCGGAGTGCCTGCGAATGTTATATCACACCAATTATCCATCTGGAGAGATGTAGCGCTTGTTGTACAAAAACGAAGAGCCTTCTCTAAAGAAAAAGCCGATGTCATAGTTCAAGAAGTTGACCGGCTCACAAAAATAGGGCACATAAAGGAATCTCAATATCCTTTATGGACAGCCAATCCAGTGTTAGTAAAAAAGAAAAAATGGGACATGTCGAATGTGTATCGACTTTACTGATCTCAATAGGGCTTCGCCAAAAGATCTGTATCAAGTCCCTCGAATAGATCAGTTGGTAGACTCCACATCTGGGAACAAGTTGCTATCCTTCATGGATGCCTTCTCCGGTTATAATCAGATACATATGGATCTCAAGGACCAAGAACACACTACTTTTGTTACAGATATGGGCCTTCATTGTTACAAGGTGATGCCTTTGGGGTTGAAGAATGCTGGGGCTACCTATCAGAGGTTGGTGAATAAAGCGTTCGTTGATCAAATTGGGAGAAATATGGAAGTATATATTGATGACATGATGGTAAAGAGTGTGGAAGAAGAATTACACTTGACAGATCTTCAAGAAACTTTTGCCAATTTGGTAAAGGTTAATTTAAAGTTAAATCCAGAAAAATGTGTTTTTGGAGTACGGTCTGGGAAGTTTCTGGGGTATGTGATAAGTGAAAAAGGGATACAACCTGATCTAGACCAGCTTAATGCCTTACTACAGATGGATCCTCCTCGGAATATTAAAGAAGTGCAAAGGTTGACATGAAGATTAGTTGCTCTAAATCATTTTATCTCAAGGTCTTCGGATAGGTGTGCCCCATTTTTCCAGACTTTAAAGGGTGATAAAGACTTTAACTGGTCTCCATAGTGCGACCAGGCATTCAATGAAATAAAAAAGCATTTATCTTCCCCCAAGACTCTCTACAAACCTATTGAGGGAGAGACATTGTATATATATTTAGCAGTGTCCGAATGTGCTATAAGTGCGGTGCTAGTAAGAGAGGTGGATAGTTATCCTTGTCCGGTGTACTACATCAGCAAGAGCCTGATAGAGGCTAAAAAATATACCTAAAACTTGAAAAACTAGCACTAGCTTTAGTGATTGCTACCAGGAAAATGAGGTCTTCCGAACGTATTTTACTTTGAAAAATGGTATTCAGAAGGCAGACATATCAAGTAGAATGACCAAGTGGTCAGTAGAATTGGGTGATTATGATATTGATTTCGCTCCTCGGACTGCAATCAAAGCTCAATTTGTTGCTGATTTCTTGGTTGAATTCCATTCGGACAGAAGTACTAAGCAAGCTTCAGATGAAAAAACTAAAAATGTATGGGTTGTCCAAACAGATGGTGGATCAAGTACCATGGGTTTTGGTGCTGAGATATGTTTAACCTCTCTGTATGTCGATAAGTTATACCATGCTATATGTTTTGCTTTTAGGGCTTCTAACAATGAGTCCGAGTATGAAGCTGCTATAGCTGGTTTGAAATTATCCTTTCTGTGTGGGGCTAAAAGAGTCAGGTTAATGAGTGATTCTCAGCTTCTTGTCCATCATGCCCAAGGTCAATCTGAGGCAAAGAATGAGCAGTTGATTAAGTACTTGTTCGTCCTTAAAGAAGTAGCCGCCAACTTCAAAAATGTTAGCTTTGAGCATATACCCAGATCAGAGAACACACTAGCAGACTCCTTGGCAACCATATCATACTCTGAGTCCTACCCATGGATTCGTGTGCAAGAATGTCCATCCATTCAACCCAATCAGGGCGGGGAAGAGGAGGAAAGTTTAAGTATACAATCGGTTTAACCTAAAGACTGGAGGTATCCTCTTATTCAATACATTTCAGATGGCATTTTGCCCCCGGAAAAAACAGTGGCAAGGAAAATGAAGTATAGGGCTCGTGGTTTTTTAATCATAAAAGACATCATTTATAAGTATTCATTTAGTAGACCTCTCTTGCGTTGTTTGGGGATTGAAGAGTCCCAAATAATGCTATCCAAACTACATGATGATTGAGGATCAACACAATGTGGCTATAGAGCTTTAACCCGAAGGGTTTTGTTGGCCGGATATTACTGGCCATCTATAATGGTAGATGCTAAGGAATTAGTAAAGAAATGTGACCTATGCCAAAGGTATGGTAATGAAATTCATACCCCAGCTATCCCACTAGAATCAATTTCTGAGCTAGTGCCTTTTGCTCGTTGGGGACTAGATTTAGTAGGGCCTCTACCGATGGCAGCTAGAGGGTGAAGAACTATTATTGTAGCCATTGATTATTTTTCTAAGTGGATAGAAGCAGCCCCCTTGGCAGGAACTACTTCAGAAGCTGTTATAAAATTTATCCCGTCTAATATATGTTGCAGATTTGGGGTTCCACAAAAGATAACCACAGATAATGGGCTAGAAATTGATAACAAGGATATGGAAAGCTTCTGTGCCTCTAGGGGAATTTAGCATTGTTTCTCTTCTCTTTTCCATCCACAAGAAAATGGAAAAGTTGAAGTGACAAACAAAATTATTCTGTCCGGTATCAAAAAGAATTTAGAAGGGACTGCTGGAAAGTGGCCAAGCTACTTACAAGAAGTATTATGGGTATACCGGAGTACTCTTGGAGCTGTTACACAAGAATCTCCTTTTGCCTTGGTATATGAGATGGATGAAATTTCTCCTGTAGAAGCAACTCTTCCATCATACAGAGTCCACAATTTTTCCAAACAGACTAATGAAGTGGCAGTCAGAAGTCAATTGGATTTAATAGAAGAAAAAAAGGGTTAAAGCTCATCTTAGAGCCACCTATTATAAAGGTTTAATGAGAAGCAGGTTTGCTTCCAAAATCAAAAGAAGGGATTTTCGACCGGGGGACAAAGTATTGAGAAAAGTATTCTTACATACTAAGGAGAAGCAGTTCGGCAAGCTAGCTCCAAACTGGGAAGGGCCCTACGAGGTCTCCGAGAAAATTAAGCCTGGGACATACAGGCTTCAAGACAAAGATGGAAGAATTTTAAATCACCCCTGGAATATTGAACACCTCCTGTTGTATCTGGAATGAAAATTGTGTAAATATTTACTTTTTTGAATTCCATGTAAATATTAGGGGGCATACTATTTCCTACCCTGGTGGCACAGGGAGGTTTTAATGAGGTGTCCAGGTTTTTCAATAAAATTTGATGCCTTTTTAAAACATTCGGAGTGTTTTGATTTACAGTTTCTTTAAAGTCTTCTAAGGATCTTTGGAGGATCAGATTGATCTGGTGGAATGATGACCATTTAACATTTGTCATCTGAGATTTTAAACACTCTTATCTTAAATACTTGTAAAACAAATGAGGTCTCTTTAAACATCAGCCACTGAAATTTAACAAATACGAAACGAACCAAAAATTTAGCAAATTAAATCTATCAAGTTAAAACCGGATGATAATATTAAAACATAAAATATGCCTTGGGCATCCAAGGAGTTTGAGTTTAAAGAAAGCCTTAACCGGACTCAAACCGGATGCAGTTACAAAAATGTCTTGGCCTTCCAAGGATTTTAGTATTTCATGAGGATAAGAAAAACAAAAAATAGTTAAAGTATTAGAGCTAATTCCCCTTCGATGTTCCTGCATCGTCTTTCTTCTTAGGATCTTTGGATTCAGCACTGGAACTCTCCCCGGTTCCTTCCTCCTCATCAGTAGTGGAATCTATTCTACTACTATAACCATGTCGATCACCTTCCGCCATAGTATGAAATGGGAGGTCCTCAAACTCCACATATCTCCATAAATCTCCAAGGGTTCGCTTCAGAAATTTATGGTGGACAAGAAGTATTATGTCAGATTTGACCTCAGTATCTCTTACCTCAAGGGAGTCTATCACCTTATTGGTATACGCATCGATCTTGGCATGTATTGTCGTTTCCTGATCGTTCACCAAATTCTCTTTCTCCTTGGTGACCGTGGACACAACTTCTTTGAGAGAAGTCTTGGAAGTGGACAAGTTTTGGATGGTATCATCCTTGATCTTCATGTCTCCATTCAAGGTGGAAAAATCTCTTTCCAATCTGGAGCATTTGATTTTGAATTCTGTGTTAGTTGTCTCCGAAGTGACCACTTTGGCTGCTAGATCTTCTTTCTCATTCTTTAATTCCTCAAGCTCATTCTTCAAGGCCTCAACACTTTGGTTTGTGTTAATGAGGTAAGTTGACAATGTGTCTTTGTCTGCTTTGAGGGTGTCGATGAGGGCAGACTGATTTTTTACTTGCTTTTCCAAGTTGAGTGCTGGCTGAATATGGGCCAGGAGAGAGTGGGTTACCACTTCATGTTCCCCGAGATGGTAAATGACTTACCATTGAAAGTTACCATGTTGGAGGAGCTTGGAGGAAGGTAGGGGCCAACAAAGGCGTCTTTCTCAAACTCTCCAAAATAGAGACCAATGTTCTGAATACCACTGATGTCTACCCCATCAATATTAATATCCCCTCTGGTATGTAGATCAATGGGGATTTGTTCTGCCAAAGTGGGGTCAGTTGGATCAGCTGGAGGTAAAGACTCCGAATGACGGAGGACTATTTCATCCCCCAAGGAGACCTTGTTCTAATTACGGACTCTCTTGTCGCTGCTAGTTCCTCTTTTTCGATCCTTTTTAGGAGGCCTTGGTTGGCTTTGAGGTTCACCTGCCTCCTTGATGGACTCATCCTCAGCCACTTTAAGTAAAGTAGCATTAATCTCTCCTTGGACTTGCTCTCCTTGACTCTCCCGAGCAACCTTCTCTGCAGCACCCCGAACGGCCTCTGCTGCAACCTTCTTTTTCTTTCCTTTCTTCCATTTCATTTTGCTTGGGGCTTTGGCTCTGGAGGCCAAGGCCAATTTACTATCTTTCGCTTCCGTTCTCGTAAGAATAACGACCAGAGGAGGTGGTGTAGTCAACTCCTCCCAAATGAGGTCTCTCCGGCCCGTTGTGTTCCATAGGTGGGACCTCACCAAGTTGCCTGAGGTAAAGAAGTTTTGGAAATTATTCCCCCAACGCTCAACAGTCCAAGCATTTAATTTGGCACACGTGGTCTGCCCCTCATCCAAATAATCGGAGAACTCCTTCGGCAATACTGACATAAAAGAAAAGCCCATTCAGTGATAAGTTTTTGTTGCAAAATGAGAAGACAAACAAAGTAAAATAATTACCTGAGCTTTTCCACCTGCTGGTGAGCATACTAGGATTGACACCAACTTTGATTTTCCTCCCATTCTCACACGCCCGGCTAATGAACATGAACTGGGTCTTCCAGTTTTTCTCTGACTCAAGCAGGTCATCCACTACTTTAAAGTCATCTCCCATATTGAAGTGGTAGAATGGGATATGGTGGTTCTTACAAAGGCTGGGCACTGCAGCGAACTACTCCATTGGAAGAGGAATACCGGAAGTCTTGACGCCATAATGCAGGCGATGAGAGTATACCAAGCATTGGGACTCAGTTGGCTTGGACAGAGTTTTATCAGGTGGAAATATCTGACAATTTCTGGATCCAAGGGAAATCTGAGCCCCCAATTAAACATCTCAGTATAGATGACGATTTTGCTAAGCTTGCAGTCCATAAGAGTCTCCGGTGTGACTGGTATCCTCACCTTAACCGATTCAGGGATCCCCAACTTAGTCCGGATCCGGCCTAACTCAGCAGTGTGAGTATAGACATAATTAATATTCTGCATGACTACTTCACATTGACCTTGTGGAAGCAAGGTCCCACATTTCCTTCCAGACTCTCCAGCAGATCCAGATGGGTCATGCAGATTTTCTCTTTGCCTTTTCCATTTTTATCAGAGGTAGCATCTCCAGTTTGCCCGGAAGCTTCAGTTTCGAATGGATCCTCTTCAACACTATCCTCCATCACCTCTTCTATCACTGTGGAATTTTTATCAGTTGTTGTTGATGGGAGAGTGCTAGTTTGTGGCTCAGCAGGTTGTCCGGACGGTTGAGCATCAATCTCTCTCAAGGGTCTAGTGTCCGGTTGGGGCTCAGCTCCGAAGGACTTAGTATGAGAGCTGATTCTGGTAGCCTCGGGTCTGGAAGGTTTGTCTCTTGGGGCTCTAATAGATGCATCCGCTTCGGAGGCTTTATCTTTGGCTCCAGACTTGCAGGGACCTGTTTTGGAAGACTTGGTTTGAGAGCCGGTTGCTTGACCTTTTACTAAACGCGTAGTCCGACGAGGGTTAGTTTTTTCTGGAGATTTCTTGATGTCTGACCCGATAGCAATGAACGGACACGGCTTTCTAGCACTCGATACTGCTTTCTCTTGCACGGTAGAAGGCTGAAACTCCTGAACCAAGGAGCCTGAAGGGATTGGCGAGAGTTTGGGTTGGAATAAACGCTTAGGTTTTGTACTTTTTGCAGATGATGATCCTCGATCAGCTTCTAAAGATGGTGTGTCAGGTTTACTGATTGGAGAGACCGGAAGACCAACAACGATACGTCTCTCACGTTCAACTTTTGTGCTTTTTCTAGTTCAAAAATATTTAACCAACCACCTTTCACGATAGCGTTTCTCGCTATGAACATAAAATACCCAAGAAAGGTTTTGAGAGAAGAGGTAAAAAGCTCTAAGAAGAAGAAATTGCAAAAGTGATGAAGATGGTGAAACAGTAAAGGAAAATAATTTATACTAGTGAGGCAAAAGTTACTGATACCTAGGAGAAAACAAAGAGACTAAGGTAATGATTGAAGGCAGAGCTGGCGTAAGAAACATTAAATATAGGAGTTGCTTTTTGGGCTTAGTGGGAGTGCCGTTCTAGGAAGAAAACGGTTGGTAAAACGAATTAAAACGTGACACGTGTCCCACGATCCAGAATAAAACTCTTGGAATTCTGAGAAAGATTCAGTCCGGATAAACCATGGACTGAATACATGAGCGATCCAGAGAATGTTGTTATTAGTTAACTGAGTTTTTTAGTCCTGCCAAAGATTTTTGACAAAACCTAAAAAAGGGGCTACTGATGAGTCCAAAATTATTCACCACTGCTCACTGAGAAATCCGGACAGGGGTAATTTGGACAATAGGTGCCCACTGAACCATCGGGACAGGACAAAAGTACTAAAACAGTAAACACCTTTTGACTAAGCTAGGTGCTAATCTACTTAAAAACTAATGGGTCTTTAAACACGACCCGGTTTTGCAACTTGACCCGAAAGCCCATAGGTCTATAATTAAGGGTATAAATATCCAACCACTTTCATTAATGAGGGTAATGAATATTTAATACAACCAGACAGCTTAAATCTCTCACCACAAAACACCCAAACATCTAATACCCTTGAAATTCTCTAAAACATCTGACGAAAATACCTTCAGTCTAAAATAATCCACAACAATATTAACAGCAAGATTTGGGTGATGTGGAGTGGATTGTATGATGTGGAAGTTCTTGTTAATGAAGAGCAATTAATTCATATCATAGTCAAACATAGTTTGGTCACTAAGGAGTTTTTTGTTCGTGTGGTTTATGCGAAGTGTAATGTTAGTTTAAGGAGGCTAATGTGGGATAAACTAAGGCACATTGTTGATAGTGACAGAGAGTGGTTGATTCTGGGTGACTTTAACACGGTTGCTTTCCCTAATGAACAGCTAAAATGCTCTACCAATAACTCTACTAGTATGGAAGACTTTAATGATTTTATTCAAGATTGCTCTTTAATTGATGCTGGGTTTACAGGAAACAGGTTTGCTTAGACTAACAATAGGCAGTGGAGGCGGTTGGATCGGGTCCTGTTAAATGGGAAGTGGCTGTGCCAATTTGAGACCACTAATGTCCATCATCTTCCTAAGACGTGTTCTGATCATTCTCCATTATTGGTTTCTATCTGTTCTACATCTAATCATAAGGTATCTTATTTTAAGTTTCTAAACATGTGGTGCCTTCACAAGGATTTTTTCAGGTTTGTTCAAAGCTGCTGGGACAGGGATGTTTCTGGGCCTCCTATCAAGAGATTCTGGATTAAGCTCAAGCACTTAAAGGCTAACCTAAATGTCTGCAACAAAACTGAGTTTGGTAACGTGTTTGACTCCTTAAAGCAGATGGAAGAGGAGATTTCTAAGTTGGAGGCTAAATTGATCAGCTCCAACACTGACCAAGATAAAATTCAGCTTGACTTGGCCATAAGTAAGCATTTGGTCCTTCTTGAGAGAGAGGAGGCTTATTGGACTCAAAAATCTAATGTTAAATGGGCTATAGATAGGGATAGGAATTCTGCTTTCTTCCATTCTTTAGTTAAAAAGAAGCAGAAGAGATCCCAAATCACCAGAATTTGGAATGAGGATGATTGGGAAAAGGACCCTAACTCTATTTGTGATTCTGTTGTGAACTTTTACAAGAACCGTATTTGTGATTACCCTAATCCGTGGTGTTCAAATATTTTGGGGGATTATATTCCTAATAAGGTATCTGACAAAGATAATGAAAATCTAATAAGAATTCCTACTCAGGAGAAAATATTTGAGGTTGTCAAAAGTTTAAGCCCTAATGCAGCAGCAGGGTCTGATGGGTTTAATTGCCATTTTTACAAAGTTTGTTGGTCTATCATTAAAGAAGACCTTTGTGATGCTTTGAGGGACTTTTTCAGGGATGGTGAGTTTCCAATTGGTATTTACTCAACTGTTCAATGTCTTATTCCTAAAAAATATTCTCCTAACGAGTGGAAAGACTTCAGGCCCATCAGTTTGAAAATCTATTTTACCAGAATTCTTTCTAAGCTCATTAATAGAAGATTATTTTATATTCTCCCTAACCTTATTTCAAATATGCAAGGGGATTTTACAAAATGAAGAGGTATTCATGAAAATATTATGTTGGCTCAGGAGTTTTGTGGTGATCTGTCTTCAAAGGTTAAATGTGGGAATATTATGTTGCAGATTAATATGGATAAGGCTTTTGATAGGCTTGATCACACTTTTCTCTTAAGTGTGATGAAGGACTTTGGGTTTAGTGTGAAGTTTATAAGGATTATTGAAAGGAACATTGAGAACTGCCACTTCTCAATCCTCCTAAATGGGGCTCTAAAGGGATACTTCAGGTCGAACAAAGAGCTGAGACAAGGAGATCCACTGTCTCCAACCCTGTTTATTCTAGCTCAGGAATATATCTTAAGGTGTTATCTACTCGGGATCATGCTGTGAGATTTAAAAATAAGGGTGGTGTAGTGGTACATTGTTTAAGTTTCGCAGATGAGATGGTCATCCTTTGCAATGGATCCAATGTGTCTGTCAAAAAAGTAATGGATGTTATTAGTCATTATGAGGAGATCTCTGGTCAAATTATAAATAAAATCAAGTCTAAAGTAATTGTGGCCAGGATTACCTCTTCTCAGAATATTAGGAGATTGGAAAGGCTCCTGGATTATAAACACTGTCATCCTCCATTCAGGTCATAGGGTTCTGTTATCAGCAATAAAAATCTTGTCAGCAATTTTGATAATCTGATTTCCAAAACTATTAATAAGATGAGGGACTGGGATCACACTAAGTTGTCGTTTGGTGGGAGATTAATTCTAATTTAGCCTGAACTTACCTCCTATCCTATGTTCACTGCTCAGCATACAAAAAATCTTATGACTGTTATCAGTAGGTTGAAGACTCTTTACAGCAAATTTTTATGGGGTTCTAAATCTGATAAGGCTGCTATTAGTTGGTGCAAATGGTCCAAGGTGTGTAAATCATTTGAAAAGGGTGGTCTTAATGTGAGGAGTACTGATGATATGGTGGAGGTCTTTTCTTACAAAATTTGGTTTCATCTAAGGTGCCAAAGTTCTTTCTGGGCTAGGGTCATGAAATCAATATACTTTAGAAACTGTCACCCTCTTGCGGTTCCTCTGCAAGCTAAGTGCTCTCACATTTGGAGGAGGTTATGGGATGTAAGGGATAAGGCTGATAAGCTAATCTTTTGGCAGGCCATGGATGGTAATATGGATCTAATGCTTAGTAGATGGTGTAATAATCAGGGTTTTTTTTTTACTGATGAAGATGACAGACATCAATATGTGGGCACCCTTGTCAAGCACTATTGGGATAGTAATGGCTGGATGGTTGATAAGCTTGAGAATGTTCTGGATTTATCACAAATCCAGTACATTCTCAAGATTTCTCTGGATTTATCTAGAAATGACATTGCTCTATGGACTGCTAGTGAGAGCTGTATGTTTGAAACTAAGTCTGCCTGGTCTCATGTATGCAACAGAGGGCAATATTCGTACCTTTTTTACAAAATTTGGAACAAGGTCACGCCGCTTAAATACTCCATTCTTCTTTGGAGAATTTTGAAAAATTGGGTGCCAATTGATTCGATTCTGTAAAACAGAAAAATTCAGTTAGTCTCCAAATGCCAAAATTGTGATAATTCTGAAAGTGTGAGGCATGTTTTTGTTGAATGTCAGAAAACATGGAATGTTTGGGCCTTTTTTGCTGGTCATTTTAAAATCTATATTTCAAAAAACATGACAATATCTCATCTGGTCAGAACGTGGTATTGGTCGTCGACTAAGGAAATCCATATTCAGAATATACTTCCTTCTATCATCGTATGGGTAATTTGGTTCGCTAGAAATAAGTCTAAAATGGAGAACAAAAACATAAAGGCTGAGAAGCTGATCAGTAAGGTAATCTACATCTTTTCTTCCTTATACAGTGCTAAGCTTCTTAAGAGGAAGCACTGGAGTTGTGATAGCAATATGGGTTCGTCTTTGGGCTGTGTGAGAATTCTGGACAAGAATTATGTTCCAGTGTCTTTGAGTTGGGTTTGTCCTAACCTGGGTAGGTTCAAGATGAATACGGATGGGTCGTGCATTGGTTATAGAGAATGCTTTAGTGGTGGATTTCTCAGAGACATTGAGGGTAAAGTGGTTTTTGGTTTCTCCAGAAGCTATGGCACAGGTAGCCCTTTAATAGCATAAATTAGGGCTCTCTTGGAGGGGATTTTATTGTGTCGATCGAAGGGTTTCTATAACGTCGACATCGAGACTGATTCTCGAATTGTTTGTGAGATGATTCTCACTAAAAGGTCTCCCTGGTACTTAAGGTCTTCTATTGAATTATGCTACAAAATTCTCTCTCCTAATATGAAAATTACTAACATCTTCAGAGAGCAGAATGAGGCAGCATATTGAATTGCTGATTCTGCCTCTGAAGTTTCTGGTCAAATGGATTTCGACCACAATAATGTGCCTACTACTCTAAATGCAATTATTTTCCTCGAAGGGTTGGAGTAAGCCACTTAAGGATTATTCCCAACTCTTGAGAGTGATGCATGTGTCGGATGTCGTTGAGAAAGCTTACCCGGTTCTGTGGAGATCTTTTTCGTCGAGCCAACTGCTGAGGACTTCTTTCGATTAAGATTTCAGTTTTTGGTAATTGGTGGTTTCAGTGGTTTTTTTTGTTGAGCTTGAAGTTGATTCTGTGGAGATTGAAGTTTATCGGTTAGGGAGGAAGCAAGAGAAATTTGGCGTTTGGTTTTTAGGTTCTCCTGTAGAGGATCGATGGGCGTAATGTTTATTTTGTGTGATGGTTCTCTTGTGCTGAGATCAACATGTAAACTCTAGCAAGTGGGCCTGATGGGCCAATTAAAAAAAATATTTTTTTAAAACGACATTTATTAAGTAATGGAGAAAGTAATATGTAGCAAAATCTTATTTAGTAGCACTATAGGAATTTATATTTATCCAAAATCAGGATTCAAACAGACTAATAATTGAAAACTAATAATTTCATATCAGAATTCAAATTGAACAATTTATTTATTTATAATTATATTTATAATTCATGTTTCACCGAACACTGTCTGGTTATCAAAACAACGAACACTCTCTGTGTTTATCAAATTTTCACCATTAAAATAACAAACACTATAGCTATGATTCAAACAACTATAACTATATGATTCAAACAACTATGATCGTATAGAAAAGTAAAAAAAAAGTTAAAAACGTCATTGGTCATTAGAATTGGTTGTGTATAAAAAAACACTAAGGGTACTAACTTTGTAACAAATCGACAATTTTTGTTAGACACAAGGAAGCAGAACAGAAAGTTTAAAGCATTGTTATTTTTTCAGTTACAAGTTACCGAAGAAAACTAGGACACAGGGAAGTAGAACAGAAAGTTTAAAGCAGCCCAGCCCTATTGCATTCCATGTCACGGCAGAGATACCCACACCATCAAAAGGTCTACGATTATATGTCGGCTGCAAGGAAATTTTGAGACAGCGAAACCTGTACCAGGGAAGACAATCATTTATATTCCTTTTCTATTGTGACCAAGATATATAACTACAATACAACCACCCTGAAGACGGTAAATAAGTGAAGTCATCAAGTACCTTCTCGCCCAGTTTAAAGGTTGGAAGCCCCTTATAAGGACAGGTGCTGCACCGGAAAGCATCCCCTAAACCACACTGCAAAGTGAACAGAATTTGAGTGTATGACATGAAGAGGCTAACACAAAAGATTGTCTGGTTCTTTTAAGAATTTAAGTTGAAATTAGATACATCAGCATGAAGCTGAAGGCAGAATCAAAAGTGACAAGACTACCCATCTAAATGATGCTACAAGATACTGAAAATAAACCTTCAACAACTTAATGTATCCATTAACTGATGAAGCTGAGTTTATCAAAGAAACTACTACCAACATACACATCAACATATCCCTAACTTTATAGCAAAACCTTCAACCTATCATTTTCTCCAAAAATAGATACTGGGCGTGTTTGACAATAAATTATACTCCTGCTTATAGCATTTCCACAAAGAATGAAGGCAAATATAAACAGAAAGAAGCAAGAACATCAATGAGAAATACATACATTGCCACATGCTGATTGAGGATTATCTAATTGATCCATAGTTGGTCCCAGCTTTACTGCTTTCTCTTCAATTTCGGCCCTTCCGCAACTGCAGTTCTTGCAAGCTTTCCTAGTGCTCCCAACTTCACAATCATCAGCTGCAAGAAAAGTTTGTTTTTGTTTTTCATTTCGACTAGCAGTATTACACTAAAATCTCCGATAGAAACAACTTTGTAAACTAATATGCAAGAATAGGGATGACAAAAATTTGGTTCCAGGTCGGCCAAAGTTTATACTAAGACTAATATGCCATGGTCCCCTAACCGGGATTTTTGGACGAATATGCATGTTCAGACCCAGACTGATTTATAACAGGTATACAGAATTAGTTTATTCATGTCATTATCTGGGTTTCAAGAAATCGAACAACCAGGTCAGCAATGAATAAAAGAAAATAATACTAAAAATTTAATATAAATATCAATGTAAGCCAATTAAATTGAAGTCATTAATTTTTTTTTTTGAAGTTTTCTACAACAGTCAAGAAAGAACCCAGCATAAATTCTGATGGGGCAATATTTTTTTGTGCAAACCTGGATTTTAAACATAAAATTCATCTCCACAGCCAGATTTTCCTGGGTCGGATAATTTATTTTCAACCCTAGTTTAGGATCATGCTTTCTTACCAACTGGTAGCTGCGGTTTCTTCAAATCCTCTTCGGTCAAAAGAGTATCTTCATCTATAAGATCTGAATCATCATCGAACTGAATTTTCAATACGGTTTTTGCAGGCTTCTTGATGGAAAATGAAGAACCAATCTTCCAAGATGGTTTTTTTCCCTTGACCTACAATTAAAGGAGTATTGACTTTCAATCAGGTAACTTCTATTTAGTTTCTAAACTTTAACTAAAAAGTGCACTGAATATAATTACTGGGAAGTTCCTGTGGCGCTTGCGCCAATGTTAGACAATTTGTTATTTCAGGCCTTTTTTTATAGAACAAGCAAGTACAGAAATACCAACTCAGAATATGTACAGTTCACTACCTGCCTGTCTTTGTAACAATTAAAGACATTATTAACATGGTTCCATCACTAACAGAAACTCACCCCATAAGAGAAATTTTCCTTAGATGGCACAATCTCACAAGATTGTGCTTCTAGAAAACCAGCCAACAGCAGCCTACGCTGAAGAGTGGAGATTGCCTGCAAGAAAAGCCCCTCCATCAGATGTCTTACAAAAAGGAGAAACGAGGATAACTAGATTAAGAAAAAAGCCTACCTTCTCTGACTCTCCACTATCAGCCTTCGAAGTATTGTACACAAAAACTGCCCCACCAGGCTTCAGAACTCTTGAAATCTCTCCAAATAACATATCACCAGGAAATTCAGGTGATTTACAAATGGCATAGACAATATCCATTGAAGAGGAGTTCACAGGAAGCTGACCTGCCACGACATCACAAAGTAGCAAATGTTAATTATGTTCTCGCTTGAAAGCTAATACAATCACGAACTTTTATAGTCTTTATTTTCAATAGAATATTCAAATTTACGCCCTAACCAGTAATCTATGGGCTTCTGTATTCTACCTTCACTATGGTTTTATTTTAACTTCCCACAAAATTTAGGTTTGTAAATCAACAATTTGCTTGACCCCTAGTCCATATACACTTCGCAAACAAGAAAACAGCAGCGAAACCTATTATGCAATCAAAAGTTCCCCAAAAAGCTTGAGCAAAACATCTTAGAACTTATATCTCTTACTACTACTAAGCCCTATATTACCCAACACTACTTACTAAAGAATGGTACCCCAACTTCTGACTATCAACCATCATAAACCACTATACATACCAAAAAAAGTTGCTAACTATCAGTACATACCCAAAAAACAGATTAACAGTTGGAAACTTAAGCACGCAAAGATATAAAATTACTTAGAGATGAAGCTTGAGTAATAATCTGAGGATCGCATTGCCCAAGCCCTTCTTTCCCATTCTCTTTTACAACATCCAAAACAACACTAAGAGATAGAACCGCCTCATCAGTGATTGCTAACACAGTAAGCGGCGCTGCTGCTGAAGCCTGCATGATAACAAGAACACACTACATATAATATCTGGAGAAAAAAACTGAATCATCTCTCAGCAAGCAAAAGAAACACTGAAAAATCCTATGCAATTACAAACCCAGCGCAAAAGAAAGCTTCAAAACAATGTAAGAAACGAAATATAAAGAATTAACAGCATATAACCCCACGGATAAGCTGATTCAAACATGTTGGTGCACTAAAGGGTAGAAATGGATACACTCAACGATCAAGAAACAGTAGAATCATTCAAATTAACAACTCAAAAAACTAAAATTGAATCTAAATTGATCTTAAACTCGAAGAGGGTAGAAATTTAAAACAGATATGCATGTCTTGTTGAAAACTCACCATGTCGCAACCCGAGAAAACTGTAAGAAAATGGATATGGAGATATTAAACAAAATCCCTTCGTCAGAAATCCGAGGAGCCCTAATTTATCGACTTGCTATTAATTTGGTTGAAGATTTCTTCTAGAAAGTGCGATTTTGGTAGAGGGAGAGGGAGATGCCAAATTGAGGTTTACTACGCGTTTGGTTTGGTTTTCTTCGCCGAAGTCTTCGAGGAATATATTCGAGAGAAAGGGTTACGTGTCTAGAACTAGCTCCGGCCCATAGAAATATAACGAGTCTACTAATGTAGAGGAAATACCAGGGTTTCTTTTGTAACTTAGTTACACATAAGACTATTATCGTAGTAAAAATCACCGGATAGGCTAATTCAAGACCCGTTTTTTCTATAACGAGATCCGGTTATAGTGAGACCCGGCTTGGCTATAACGATACCCTTTTTATTTACAAAAATGCCATCGATATAAATACAAAAATTCCCAAATTCTACAATTTTCTTTCTTCGAAAACCCTAACTCTCTCTAACCCAATATTTGAAAATGCTAGATATTTAAAATCCAACTGCATAGACTTGTTAAAGTATGAATTCTCTACACCATTGTGCTATTTTTTTAAAATTTGGATCTATATTTGTAGTGATATTTAGAGTTTATTTTTCGGATATAAAAATAGAATTTTCCTCCACTTGTAGTTGTTGTTTGGTTGTTTGATTATATGTATATGCTTAATTAGATCGTTCGCTTCAATTTGGTATAAGTTTCGCTGAATTTGACCCCGTAAAACCACATTTGAAATTTGAAGCGGTGCGTGGAAATGTCTGTTCTTTTTATTTATTTATTTATTTATATATATATATATATAATTTATATTATAATTATAATCCATTCAAATTTCTAATAATTTATAATTTATATAATTTTTTATAAATTTATAATCATATAATTTTTTTTACTACATTTTATATAATTATTGAATTGTAATAACAAACGTAAATTTAATATATTAAATAATTAGAATAATTGGAAATAAAATCAGTAAAAAGTATAAAAAATATTCACCATCATTTTTTTAGAATGTTCAATCTCCACGTGTAGTTAAAAATTGTAAGAATACACACGCTAAATTCGGTATGAAAGTGTTTTCAATTGGCAAAATTAGGCATGAAATAGTATTTTGAATTGACAAAATTCGGCACGAAAGCGCAAAAATTTGACAAAATTCGGCATAAAAGCGCAAAGATTTGACCAAATTCACGCAAGAACATGCGTGATTTCGGCCAAATCCACGCACGAATGTACGAAACGGCGCACGAAAAGGTGTGAATTTATGTAAAAAATATAATTTTTTCCTCAAGCCATATATTTAGAGCTGATTTTTTGTTTTTTTTAAGTTCATGGGTTTATGGATTTATGTTGATTATTAGAGAGATATGTAGTTGAGGGAGAAGAGAAAGATAGTAAAAATGTACGTGTTTGAGCTTTCAAGCCTAGGATTTATAGTTGAATTTATTGTTTTTTGAGTTAATGGGTTTATGGATTTTTGGGTTTTTTTATGAAAATTAGAGAGAAAAGTAGAGAAGAGAGAGAGGAGAGGAGGTACAAATGAGATGTCCAAAAAATTATGGTTTTTATATCTAGTGGCATTTTAGTAATTTCACGTTTTCAGAAAAAATCAAGATTTGGGGTCTCACTATAAAGAAAAAGGGTCTCATTTTAGCCGTGCCCAAAATCACCACCTAAATTCTCATGTTTATATTTTTTAAGGGAAAAGTACCTATAAATACCTTTTTAAGTATCTAATCCCAAATAAGTATTCAAATATGAGTCCCTTAGACTAGTAGTAAGAGGATTATATTTTTACCAAAATAGCCCTAATACTAGAAGAAAGAGAAAATAGGTTACTATTTTTCTAATTTGTACTTTCCCCCCAAATTCCAAAAACTTTAAGATACCAAAAAGATAAAAAAGACTTTAGAAGAAAGTTAGAGAAGAATTAGAACCAAAATAGCCTTGAATGCATGATCCGAAAGACACAAAACACCTCCTTAAGACCTTTCCTAAACCAACCTCCAAATGACAATCGGTAGTAATATCCCTACTTTTTAATCTTCTAAAGTATGAATTCAGCAACCCAAACGAAGTATTACTGTCTCCAAAAACTTCCCTCCTAGCCTTCTCTAACGCATTCCACGATAAACGATATGAAATATCTAAACCATAATCTTGTTTGACAGAAGACTGAATAGTTTTTGCTGTTAAAGAATGACTTGTCCTAATTGATTCGTGTATTTCATCCGCAATTAAATCGGACGTCAAATGCCTATTTTTTTTCTTGGAAAAAACCGGGCTACATAATGGGTGTTGGCAAAGCGCTTGATCATCATAAAACCAGTGCTAGAATCTATTGATGCATACAGTCGCCATTTACAACCTGACTTTTTGTTGACACAGTAAGCAGTGATCTTAGTGGATGTATTATGCATATACTTGAAAGCAAAACCTAGCTCTAAAGCATAGCGGCATAACGATAACCTTAAACCAGAGGCACCATCAGCGAATGTCTGACCAACTCCTGTGATAGCATCCACCCAACCAGTAGTAGCAAGATGTCTTTTTTTTATGCTGCGAACCGATTAAACCATTACTACTCTCCCCGCTTAGTAAATGATCATCACAGGGTTCTACAAAGCTTGCAGTAGGCTGTTTACCAATGTCATACGCATCTGTTTCAACTACTGGCTGTTCTATGAAGAAGCTAATGCTTTTAGACGCTCCACATCGAGATAAACAGTCAAACCAATGAAATCAGTCTCGTTAGTAAACAAGCAATAATTTTCATCGCCACAAGAGTAGGAAATAGTATAGCAACCCTTAACCAGATCATCCCATCTACCTTCAATATATTTCTCGACAGATTTAAAGTTTTCAAACGAGCTAAAAGGAACGATGGAGGTCTGCTTCAAATATTTAAAAATACAAACTCTTTGCTTAGACATCTAGGAGGCTCCAAATGAAAAGACTTATTACGCTAGGCGAAGGGGTTGCCCTGAATCGCGTAAGACAGGCTGGGCTCGGGAAGTTTGTTGATACGGCAACTCGCGTTAGCGTGTATAGTGTCTCGCGTTAGACAAAGAGATGGGATTCGCGTTAGCTACCAAGGAATGTTATAAGACGTTATTCACATACGCGATAGAGAGAAACTTGCCTTAACTGTAACTCGCGCAAGAAGAATTAAGATTTGCTCCACCTCGCGTCAACGTCGTTTGGGCCTCACGTCAGCTGCTACAAGTGCAGAAAGCAATCGCGTTACAAGTCCAATCTATTAATGATACAAAATGACAGACGCGATACACATGGTTATTGCCACACATAAATCGCGAAATATATTTACAGATGTAACTCGCGCGACGTGGACTAACAGCTGCAAAACAACAGTGTCGTCTTCCACCTTACGGGTAAAACACAGGTAAGTTAAAAACACCATTAAAGAAGCTAAAAAAGCTTTAAAAAAATGACTGTCGACTGTAAAGCTTCGAGCTAAGAATCTTTAAACAAGGTATAACCAAAAAGACGACTGTAAACTTGACAATTATTGAAAATGAAACAAAAACAAAGGAACTAAAAAAACAACAGTTGAAAACAAATACGAAGCTTCTAATGGTGAAATGCATAAAAAAATGATACAGACTTACCTATGATCAAGTTTAAAGAACAAGATAGTGTGAAAATGATTTCTTCAGGTAAAAGTATAGCTTCATTTCGACTTTCAATATTTTACAGAGCTTTTCACCATTTCTTTCAAAATTGTTCTTGGTTAGTTTTATGTTCACGGCTAGAAATGCTCCTGTAAAAGGCGGCTGGTTGAATCTGTTCGAATTAGAGAAGACAAAGAAAGTTGAACGAGAGAGGCGCATCACTGCTGGTCTTCCGGTCTCCCCATGCGACAAGTCTGATAAACCGTCCCAAGAAGCTGATCAAGGATCATCTCCAGAAATCCAAAACCCAAACGTCTGTTCAAACCAAACCTTTCTTCAATCCCATCAGGCTTCTCTGTCCAAGAGTCTCAACCTTATACTACTCAAGAAAAATCAGTATCGAACGTTAGAAAACCCTCCCCTTTCTTAGCCATGGGATCAGATATTGAAAAATCTCCAGAAAAATCAAATCCACGACGGACAACTCGTTTGGTGAAAGCCCAAACGACTGCCTCACAATCAAAGCCCTCCAAACCGGAGGCCTTTAAATCAGCATCCAAAGATAAACCCTCCGAATCGTAGATATCTATAAGAGCCCCACGAGATAAGCCCTCCGGATCGGAGGCAGCCAAAATAACTTCTCAAACAAAATCCTCCGGAATTGAGCCTCAATCGGACACCAGACCTTTGGAAAAAACTAGCGCTCAATCATCCAGACATACCATAGAGCCAGAGGCTGACACCCTTCCATCCACAACAACTGATAAACCTTCCACAGTGATGGAAGATAGTATCAAAGAGGCCCCCTTCAAAACTGAATTCTCGGGGAAAACTGGGGTTGTTGCCTCTGATAGGAAAGGGAAAGGAAAAATAAAGGTTGGAGTGGCTCATCCGGATCTCCCGGAGTGCTTGGAGGGCAAGTTAGGACTTTTCTTTCAGAAAATCAATGTGAAGTACTTGTTGGCCATGCAGAGCATAAACTACGTTTATACTCATACTACCGAACTGGGCCGGATCCAGACAAAGTGGGGGATCCCAGAGTCAGTGAAAGTGAGGATTCATGTCACTCCAGAGACTCCGATAGACAACAAACTCAATGAAGTGGTCATCTTCATCGAACTGTTCAACTAGGGCTATGATTCCCCTTAGACCCAGAGATTGTCAGGTACTTCCACCTGATAAAGCTTTGCCCAATCCAATTAAGTCTAAATGTTTGGTACTCCCTCCTTGCCTGCATAATGGCATCAAGGCTGTCCGAAATCCCTCTCCATATGGAGCAATTTGCCAATGGGGCAAGCCTGTGCAAAAATCATCACATCACATTCTATCACCACAACATGGGAGACACTTTCAAAGTGGTAGATGATTTGTTGGAGTTGGAGAAGAATTGAAAAACTCAGTTATTATTTATCAGTGGGTCATGGGAGAATGGGAGAAAGATCAAATCCAAGACTAACCCTAACATGCTTATCAGTAGGTGGAAAAGTACAAGTAAGTTTTTCAATTTTGTTTTTCATTTTCTCCTTTTCACTTTACAAATATTCCACTTCTGAATCATTCATTACTTCCTTTTCAGTATTACCAAAGGAGTATACCGGATATCTGGATGAGGGTCAGACTACATGTGCCAAGCTGAATGTCTGGGCCGCAGAACATTGGGGAAATGCCTTCCACAACTGTTTTACTTCTGGCAATTTGGTGAGATCTCATCTGCGGAATACCACAAGCCGGAGATATCTTACATGGGAAGAATTGATAACACCCCTCCCCCAGCTGTCATCCTCAAACAAACAGAGGAAAAATATGGTAAACTGGCCTTGCCCTCTAGAGCCAAGTCCCCTAGCAAGATGAAGGGAAAGAAAAAGAAGGTTGCAGCAGAGGCAATTCGAGCTGCTGCAGAAGAGACCGGCCCAGAGAACCAAGAATGGATCGATGTCTCCTTGCTCCAAGTGGTTGAAGATGAAACTGTCAAGGAGTCAGGAGAAAAACCAAATCCACTAAGGCCTCCAAAGAAGGACCGGAAATGGGGAGCCAGTAGCGACGAAATGGCTGCCAAGAAGAAGAAGGTCACCTTAGGGGGAGAAATAACTCTTCGCCCTTCAGAGCTTCCTCCTACACCAGCTCCTGCTGACCCTACTTTGGCAAAGAAAATTCCAACAGACTTGCAACTGGGAGAGGGCACCGGAGGAGGGATTGAGATCAGAGCCCTTCAGAACATTGGTTTTTACTTCACCGATTCGGAGAAAGACGACTTCGATGGTCCTTTCCGTCCTTCAGGTTTCTTCCAACATAGTAACTTACAATGGTAGGTCTTTCTCTATTTCCAAAGACCAGGACACGGTGGCCCATTCTCTTTTAGGTCATATCCAATCAGTGCTCGACTTGGAGAGGCAGGTGAAAAACTAGTCCACCCTTATCAACACCCTCAACGCAGACAAGGAGACTCTGTCAACCAACCTCCTCAATGCTAACTAGAGCATTGAAGCACTGATAAAAAAAATTGAAGAATTGAAGAAGGACAAGGAAGATTTGTCAACCAATCTAGCCACTTCGGAGAATGCTAACACTGAGCTCCAAGCTAAGTGCTCCGGTTTGGAGAAAAATCTCTCAACCTTAAAGGAATACATGAAAACCAAAGATGGTGTCATTCAGACATTGTCCGGTGAAAAAAATTCCCTTGAAGAGGTTGTGTCTAAGGCAACCAAGGAGAATTTTTTTTTTCTGGAGAAAGAGCAGGAACATAAAATTCATACGAGCATCGATAAATACACCAACGTGGTGATAGATTCCTTGGAAAAAAGGTATGCCGAAGTGAAATCTGACATGGTACTGCTTTTCCACGAAACGTTTCCGAAGAGGACGCTTGGTACCTTGTGGCAATATGTGGAGTATGAGGACATCCCGTTCCATACCCTGGCTGATGATGACAAAAAGAACTACTCCAGTGGGATCGATTTTACCATTGATGAAGAAGAAGGAACCGGTGAGAGTTCAAGCGCTGAACTCAAAGGCCCTAAGAAATGAGGCGACGCAGGAACATCCGAAGGGAATAAACCCTGAGGTTTTTAAGTATATTTTGTGTTTTCTTTATTTTGTGAACTATTAAAGTCCTTGGATGGCCAAGGCATTTTTTTTAATTGTATCCGGTTTGAGTCCGGTTAAGCTTTTCACAATACTTAAAGTCATTGGATGGCCAAGGTATATTTTGTGTTTTAATGTTGTTATCCAGTTCTTACTCGGACATGCTTATCTTATCTAATGTTTCTTTGTTCCATACTTGCTATCAATTTTAATGGCTAATGTGTAAAGAGCCCTTCTTTACTTTGCCAATATTTAAGGTGAGAGTATTTGAAATCTCTGATGACATGTATTTAATGGTCATCATTCAAACAGATTAATCTGATCTGTCAAAGACCATTAATATTAAATTGAAGACTTGAAAGGAATTGTAATCAAATCATACATAATATTTTAAGAAGGCATCATATTTCATTGAAAAAACCAGACACCTCATTAAAACCTCCCCGCGCCACCAGGGTAGGAAAGAGTATGCCCCATAATATTTACATTGACTTTAAACAAGTAAATATTTACACAAATTTCATTCCAGATATAAACGGAGGTGTTCAATATTCCATGGGTGCTTCAGGATTCTTCCATATTTATCTTAAAGCCTATATGTCCCAGGCTTAAGTTTTTCGGAGACCTCATAAGGGCCTTCCCAGTTCGGAGCCAGTTTACCGAACTGTTTTTCCTTAGTATGCAAGAAAACCTTTCTTAATACTTTATATCCTGGTTCAAAATCCCTTCTCTTGATCTTGGAAGCAAATATGCTCCTCATCAATCCTTGATAGTGGGTTGTTCTAAGATGAGATTTAACCCTTCTTTCCTCAATTAAGTCCAACTGATTCCTAATTTCCAATTCATTGGCTTGTTCAGAATAGTTGTGGACCCTGTATGATGGTAGGGTTTCTTCTATATGGGTAATTGCATCCATCCCATAAACCAAGGCAAAAGGAGATTCCTGAGTAGCTGCCCTAGGAGTAGTCGGGTACGCCCACAACACTTCTTGTAAGTAGCTTGACCACTTCCGTGCAGTCCTTTCTAAATTCTTTTTCAGACCGGACAAAATGGTCATGTTTGCCACTTCAACTTGGCCATTTTCTTGTGGGTAGAAAGGAGAAGAGAAGCAATGCTGAATGCCCCTGGAGGCACAACAACTCTCCATATCCTTGTTATCAAATTGTGGCCCGTTATCTGTGGTTATCTTTTGTGGAACCCCAAATCTGCAATAAATGTTAGACAAGATAAATTTTATAACAGCTTTTGAAGTAGTTCCTGCAAGGGGGCTGCTTCTATCCACTTTAAGAAATAATCAATGGCTACAATAATAGTCCTGCACCCTCCGGACGCCATTGGTAGAGGCCCAACTAAATTCAGTCCCCAACGAGCAAAAGGCACTGGCTCAGAAATTGATTCCATAGGAACTGATGGGATATGAATTTCGTTACCATATCTTTGGTATGGGTCACATTTTTTCACCAATTCCTTAGCATCTGCCATTATGGATGGCGAATAGTATCCGGCCAACAAAACCCTCCAGGTTAGAGCTCTATAGCCACAGTGTGCTGATCTCTCTCCATCATGTAGTTCGGATAAAACAATATGGGACTCTTCAGCCCCCAAACAACGCAGGAAAGGTCTGTTGAACGAATTTTTATAAAGAACCTCTCTTATGATCAAGAAACCACGAGCCTTGTGTTTCATTTTCTTTGTCATATCCTTCTCCGGAGGCAAAACTCCATCAGAGATGTATTGAAGACGGGGAAATCTCCAATCTTTAGATTGAACCACTTGTACGCTCAAGCTCTCCTCTTCTTCTTTGCTCTGATTTAATTGTATGGATGGGAATTCTTGTACATGAATCCATGCGTAGGACTCAGAGTATGCTATGGTTGCTAAGTAGTATGCCAACGTGTTTTCCGATCTAGGAATATGCTCATAGCAAACATTTTTGAAGTTGGTTGATACTTCATTAAGAATGAATAAGTATTTGATCAACTGCTCCTTCTTGGCTTCAGACTGAATTTGAGCATGGTGGATAAGAAGCTGAGAATCACTCATTAATCTAACTCTTTTAGCCCCACACAGAAAAGCTAACTTTAGACCAGCTATAGCTGCCTCATATTCAGACTCATTGTTAGAAGCCCTAAAAGCAAAGCATATAGCCTGGTAGAAGTTATCTCCATATGGAGAGGTTAAACAAATACCAGCCCCACAACCCATTGTGCTTGATCCACCATCTGTCCGGACAACCCATTCTTTTTTGGTTTTTTCTTCTGAAGCTTGTTTAGAACATCTGTTCGAATGAAATTCCACCAAAAAGTCACTGACAGATTGAGTTTTGATTGCAGTTCGTGGAGCAAAATCAATGTCATAATCACCCAACTTCACTGACCACTTGGTCATCCTGCTTGATATGTCCGCTTTCTGAATCACATTCTTCAAAGGAAAAGATGTGCGGACGATGATGGAATGAGACTGAAAATATGGCCTCATTTTTCTGGCAGCAATCACTAGGGCTAGTGCCAGCTTTTCAAGATTTAGGTACATCTTTTCAGCATCTATCAGAATCTTGCTGATGTGGTACACCAGACGAGGATAATTTTCCATCTCCCTAACCAACACTGCACTTATAACACATTCTGACACAACCAAGTATACATAAAGTGTTTCTCCTTCAACTGGCTTAAAAAGGGTTTTAGGAGAAGACAAATGTTTTTTTTATTTCATCAAAAGCCGTGTTGCACTATGGAGACCCATTAAAGTCTTTAACACCTTTCAAGGTTTGAAAGAATAGAGCACATTTGTCCGAAGACCTTGAAATGAAACGATTCAAAGCAGCCAACCTTCCGGTCAACCTCTACACTTCTTTAATATTTTGGGGAGGATCATTTTTTACAGAGCATCAAGCTGATCCGGATCAGGTTGTATCCCTTTTTTACTAATCACATAACCCAAAAACTTTCCGGACCGCAGCCCAAACACACACTTTTCAGGATTGAGTTTTAAATTCACCTTTGTTAAGTTGGCAAAATTTTCTTGAAGATCAGTTATGTGCAAATCTTCTTCTAAGCTATTAACCATTATATCATCGATATACTTCCATATTTCTTCCAATCTGATTATCAAATTCTTTATTTACCAACCTCTGATAAGTAGCCTCAGTATTTTTCAACCCAAAAGGCATCACCTTGTAACAATGGATACCCCTATCTGTAACAAAGGTAGTGTGTTCTTGGTTCGTCAGATCCACCTGTATCTGGTTATAACCGAAGAAGGAATCCATGAAGGATAATAGCTTGTTTCCAGGTGTGGATTCCACCAACTGATCTATCCGGGGGACTGGGTTGGCTGTCCATAAAGGATAGTCAGACTCCTTTATGTGCCCCATCTTAGTAAGCCGGTCAACTTCTTGGACTATTACATCAACTTTATCCTAGAAAAAGCTCTCATTTTTTGCACAATAAGTGCAACATCTCTCCGAATAGATAGCTTGTGTGACATAACACTTGCTGGTACTCCGGTCACATAAGCATTACACCAAGCAAAAACGTGTTGGTGACCTGCCAAAAAGGACAACAATTTTTTCTTCAATTCTGGTGCCATCTTAGAGCCAACTTTAACACTCTTTCCTTCAACCAGAGAGTGGTTTTCAACTTCTTCAATCGGTATCAAAACACCAGGGGTCTCTTTGGGGTCATCAATTTCACCCTCACCCCGAGAGGGCCCCAACAACTGCTAATTTTCATTAATCCGGACTGCCCCCGGAGTTCGAGGAGCAAGTGCAGTTGCATAAAATTTTCTTGCTATATTTTGGCTACTCCGGAAAACTCCCACTTGTCCTTGAACCGCATACTGTAAACATTGATGGACTGTTGAAGCCACAACATGCATCCTAAAGAGCCAGGACCTCCCAAAGATCGCATTGTAGCATGTGGGGTAATCTACCACAATGAATAGTACCCTGACCATCTTCTTGAATGGGCCTTTTCCCAACAATACCTCTTCCTCAAATTCTCCGATTACATCCGCAGAAATTCCTGTGAAGCCCACTATGGATCTGTTCAAACGGTGAATTACTACCGGATTTTTTATTTGCTTGTAAGAGCTTAAAAAGAGAATGTTGGCTGAGCTGCGAGTGTCAATCAGAATTCGTCTGATGTCGGTACCCCCTATAGATGCTCATATCACAATAGCATCCTCATGAGGCCCATAAATGTCCCTTCGATCATCCTCATCAAAGACTATAAATGGAAAATAAATTTGGGACTGGTACAAAGACATGCCCCCTTCCAACCGATCAGTTAGATTATGAACATGCCTCTTCCTTGATGAAGGCGTGGGTGCTGTCATGGTGTCCCCTCCGAAAATGGTAAGTGACTCAAAGAAGCTAATGAGTCCGGACACCGTCTTAACTTGTTCAGTTATAGCCCCCATCTTGTTACGAGTTGGGTGAGGCTCCAAATACTCTGAATCCACATTGAATCTTTCATGGATCACCATTTCCCCATCCGGAGCTAATGTTCTTGCGTTGTTCATAGGGTCTGTCTGGGGAGCATTGTCAGACATGTTTCCACTCATCCTCTTGACATAAGCTCCTAGCTTTCCCCTTTCAATAAGATTCTATACCTCTTGTTTTAAAGCGATGCAGTGCTCGGTGTTGTGGCCAATATCGTGATGATACTGGCAAAAATAAGTATTACGACTTTCCTTGGGAGATTAAAGCGCTGATGGCTTCCTGAAATGCACCTCATCTTTAGTTTTGTCATAAATAGTTTTCACATTCTCCTTTAACTCAGCAAACCACTCCGGTTTGACCCAAGGTCCTTGGTTATTTCTGGATTGCTGACTCTGAGCTGGATTTGGGTGAGATTGAGTCTGTTTGGCGCTGTTGGACCCCTGTCCGGTTTCTTTGGCCTTGTATCCAGACTGATTTTGGTTTGTCAACTGGGGCAGACCTCACTTGTCTGTATACCCTAGTCTTCTCTGTGTCATCCACGTTGATTTGTTTTCCCACCTGATTTAGCAAACCACCCCAAGTCATGGCTTTCTTCCTTGTTACTGAATCAGCTAGATTCCCTGGGTTTAACCCTTGTCTCAAAGAGGCTATTGATACTTGCTCAAAGCAATCAGCTAACCCATTCTTGGTATTTACGAACCGGCTTATATAGTATTTTAGTGACTCATTTGGATCTTGGTCACAATGGATAATAGTATCTCCATTGCCCTTCACCTCTTTACTCCCCACAAACTGACTTCAGAAGGCCACTCAAAATGTATCAATGTTTCTGATACAACCGTGTGGCAGGCTATTGTACTATTTCAGAGCACTTCCCGTAAAGGATTGGGAGAAAGATCTAGACAGAAGTTTGTCATCATCATCAAAATTCATCATAATTTTTTTAAAATGTTCCAGATGGTTATCCGGATCTTTGCTCCCATCATACTTCTCCATTTTAGTACTGTCAAACCTCTTAAGAAGGTTTTCGGACAGTATCTTGGCAGACAATGGCGATTATCTCCAATTCCGACTACGACTAAAAACTGTGTCTACATTAGGTGTTGTAAAAATACATAACTCATCATGGAAAGCAAATGGATCAATCAACAGCTGGTCCACATGCTTGTGACTATGGTTGTGATTGTGAGACGACCCTTTTCCCAGATATCTCTTTAGTCTTCCATGCATATCTTTCTTTTATAAATATTTTTTAACTAGCTTTTACTTCTTCCTGGAACTCCCCTCATCTCTGTTTGATGACAAGGACTCCTCAAGCTCATCCTCATTCGAAGAGCTACTAGAGGACTCAGATTCTGAGCTCTCCACCGGCTTGGACCGGTGAGACTTCTTGTAACTGACATGGGTTTTTTTTGTGCTTAAATGAGTCTTTGTTGATGGGTCATTCTCCCTTAGATTGTTAGTATGGTGAACGGATGACACCTTGTACTTTTCCTTTAAACCTATCTCTATCTTTCTAGTAACCTTCAACTCTTCTATTTCAACTTTCAACCTATCTCGCTCTTCAGGGGTGTATTCATCATTTTCCTCAACCACCTCTACCACAAGTGGTGGAAGTGCTCGTTTGTTCGGATCCATCCGAACAAGTCTTTTTATTGGTTTTGAATGCTAGATTCAGACACCTTCTTCTCCCACTGTGGTCGCCAATTTGGTGAGGTTTATTTTAATATGAGGGTAATTTTGTCAAGTGTTTTGGAATTTTTTTAGAGTATTAAATGTTTGAGTGTTTTGTAGTGAGAGATTTTGGCTTAGTTATATTAAATGTTCATTACCCTCATTAATGAAAGTAGTTGGGGTATTTATACCCTTAATTATGGACCCATGGGCTTTCGGGTTAAATTATGGAACCGAGTCAAGTTTAAGGACCCATTTACTTAGTAAGCTGATTAACACATAGCTCAGTCAAAAGGTGTTTAGTTATTTTATACTTTTGTCCTGTTCGGATAGTTCAGTGGGCAGTTTATGTCCGAATTGCCCTTGTCCGGAAATCTCAGTAGGCAGTGGTGGATTTATCCGGACTCATGAATTATTATTAGTAATAATATAACTAATACTAATATTAGTAATAATAATAATATTAGTAGTATTACTTATTATTATTATTACGATTTGTGCAAAGTATTATTACTATTATTAATTACATTAGTAATAGTAATAATAATAATTTTTATTATTATAATATTTAAAGTTTGTGAGAATTGTAAGAATTAAGAGAAAGTAAACTCTGATTGATCAATAATTTTTGAAATCATACATTTGAAACATAATACAAATAAAAAAAACTTCACAACAAGGTGAGATTAACAATAACAACAATCCATATTGTCCTCAACAGGTCTGTTATTCGCAATGGCATCCTCTTTCGCACCAATCATATCCTCGAGATACACTACCATTTCCCGCTCGAGATATACTACCATATCTTGTTCGCAATGTCATCCTCGCTCTCAACAATCCTATCCTTAAGATATGCTACCATATTACTAGTAATGAAATCCGCAATTTTCATGTTCCACACTTAAGCTGCTTATTGCTGAATTTTGCAAGACATATTGAACAAACACTGCAACGGTTCAAATTACAAACGATTATACCTATTTTTAACTTAATCACGACAACGTGGTATTGGATTTGGAGCCCCAAATCGTCCATAATCATAAAACATCCTACAAAGCACTCGATCGTAAAAAGCATAAGTCGTGTCATCAGAAATTGTTAAGGTAACAAACTTCATGGCCTGAAGCAACTGATAGTCTTCGTTTACATTAAAGTCAATAACCTGAAAATAAAAACATACGAAATGTGAAGGCGTACTTGAAAATAGTAAGTGTCAATTGGAAATCTGTTTTTTTTAAATAACACAAACATATATAATGTACACCAACGAAGAAGATTAAACCGGTCTCGGGATAATTCGGTGACCAAAACGACCTACGTCGTACGTATGGCGTATGAGCATAGGTGTGCGCCAAACTAATGGCGTATTCAATGCTCTTACGCCATAAATATGGCGTGATGCTGGGTTCCAACACCCTACGTATGGCATGGACACCCATGGTTTCCGCCACGGGTTGGCGGAAACAATGTGTTCTTCGCTAATCATTGGTGAAGAACACGTGCGTAAACAAAACAGACTCTTCAATCACCCCTAACCTAAAAAAGCAACCCTAAAATACAAATCGAGGCAATGTAAGACCATAAACCACCAACAAAATCCTTAAACATAAACGTTTAACACTTACAGTGGAGTAGCTCGATTCGAAAGCTTCAAAGGTTACTTCATGCTCGATTCAAGGTTGTACAAATTGCTAAGGTTTTTGCAGCTGCTGGGTTAGGATGTTCTTGTTGTTCGTGGCGAGTGGCGATGGTTTGTTCGTAGAGGTAGGTGGTGTTGTTCGTGTTGTTTATGGCGAGTCACGATGGTGTGTTTGGTTGCATTCTCTTCGTGGTGTGGGTAAGGGTTACTGAAATCTGTCGTGGGTGAGGCTGGAGTGAAAGTATGTGTTTAATTACTTTGAGTTATTACTTTATTTATAATTTAGTTCCAATTTAGTTTTATTTTTTTAGTTTAAGTTATTACTTTAAGTTAATTTAGTAATTAGTTTAATGTTAGTTTAACTATTTTAGTTTTACTTTAGGTTTTATAGAGAAGGGAGAGAAATACAAAAAAAAAATCCCAAAATTATGGTAACTTCACGGATTAATTGTATCCAATTCAAGGGATCCATGATGGGCAAAATCGTAAAAAATAATAACTTCATTGAGTAATTTTGAAAATCTAAAACAAGTGACTTTACAGAGTAAATACAGTTCTTTTAGCAATTTCCTATTTTTTATGTTTGTTTTTAGTCAAATAAAAATTCCATTGATGAATGGTTTTTGCGACCCAGATGTTTACAAGTATACATCAAGTTGAAAATAACATTACGTGTTATAAGTCATCTATATGAAATACCTTAAAGACTTTGCTTTGGTCTTTTGTGTATTTCATTGATCCTTTCTGTATAGTTTCTTAGATAAGCATGTGCAAGCCAGATTATCTGGTCATCTAAGTTTTGGTATCACCATCACGTAATCTGAGACTTGGTTTGTGTCCTTGCTCTTGGAAGATTTAAACAGTGGGGAAAGTCAGGTGTAAACATGCTTGTCAAAGATCAGTGATATGCTATATATTAATGTGGAGTTAAAACTTTTGCAAAATTCTTTAGTCATTTAGTTGTCTATTATGAGGTATCATATAGTAAGACTCTCAAACAAAAGAATGGTTTTTAAAGAGACATGAGCATCTATTGTAGAAAAATCACAGTTTGTTTGCGAGTTAATGGCATATATCGCTACTTAGTCTGCATCATATTTTTGTTCTCTAAATATGTGTTTGATATTTATAGACGATGTTATAGATTTTCCAGAACTGAATCTAATTTGATTTGAAATTTTATCCAGATTTATATTTGAGATCATTGGCTATTGGAGAGAAATGAAATCAATATTTTCAACTTTAATTATTTTATTAAGTCTACAAATGGTCTCTATATTTCTCACACTACGAGAATTCTAATTTAAGATTTGTATTGTCATTTGAAAAGAGAATTTAGGAATTTTGAAAATCATTTAAAGTTGGTATTTTTTGAAATTAAGGGGTCGTTGTATGTTTTTGTCCTGGGGTTTTCAATCTTTTTAT
Organism: Limnanthes douglasii subsp. nivea; assembly: GCA_036936605.1. Classification (NCBI taxonomy): domain Eukaryota; kingdom Viridiplantae; phylum Streptophyta; class Magnoliopsida; order Brassicales; family Limnanthaceae; genus Limnanthes; species Limnanthes douglasii. Next base: position 339,966,375 of record JAUPFV010000002.1, read on the forward strand.
ATTTTTATTGTTTCTTTTTTTTTTGCAGTTTTCTTATCAATTTTTGGAGATGAGGGTAAACTGCCAGAATTATAAATTCTGGGAGATGCTTGAACATGTTGAGAGACATTAAGTTCATTTGGTAGATAATTTTTTTGTTTAATTCAATTGTATTTAGAGTTTTAGTTATTTATTTACTTATGATTTCAACATAATCATCTTGTGTTGAAGTCAAAGTCAATATAATTCTTGTTGAGTTTACTAGATTTTGGCATATGTTATTGTAAACAATAGCTTTATTACATGTTTAATTTTAAAATTTTAAGTCATTATTTATCCGTTTCATCTGCCATGTAAGTGTCACCTAGACACGGTAATTTATTTATTGAACTTTTTAATTTATTAACTTTTTATCTTTTAAGTTTTACTATTTAACTATTAATTTTATCTTTCCACATTTTACTTATTTACCTTAACTTAATAACTAACTCAACCAGATGAGACAAAATCTAAATTAATAAAATAATTAGACGCGACACACTAATCTAATATAGTCAATTATGATGACCTATTTTTATCGAAGACCCGACACACTAACTTATAATCATTTTTCATCTTTCACGAAATTTTTAATTACAACTCTTGATTCTATTTTTATTCCAAAAACTGTACGTGAAAATCTATGTCGTTTTGGATACAAAACCGTAGTGTTTGAAGAGACAAATGCATTTGAATATACAAATACTTGGAAGTTAGTTAATTTCCCCGTCTGAAAAAGCTATTGGTTGTAGATGGTGTTGAAAATAGAAACAAAAAAAGAGTATAAAGTTTTTATTTAATTGAAAATAGTATTTTTACTAAAAGTTTAAGTTACAATTTATAGAGTAATAATATGGACTAATGGATCTCATATCTCTAACGACTTTGATATCTCTAACAATATCTCTCATATTCACAATGCAACAGTAATAAACATTGAGAGTTTATCACAAAGAAAATGAAATAGAGATATCGACTGAGCCTTTATGAAGATATTAACAACCTGCAAAGCTTATGAAACATATAAAAGTGAGATGATGTGAAGTTGAAGATGATAACGAGTGAGTTAACAACCAATTTCAATTAACTTCGTCCTTTTATTAAAAATAAAATTCTTTACAATATGAATGACACTTTTGTTATCACAATATAAGGAAGTGAGCTTAGTAATATTAACCCCCATATATGCAATAAGCTACTGTAACCAAACAATCTTACATGTAGTCAATGTTATAGTACGGTAGTAGAAGATCTATAAATAAAAATCTGGAAAACAACCAGTAGCGGCTTTACCGTAATGAAGATCACTATTTTAATCAGCATCACTATAGGCACGGAGTTCGAGTGAAAAAGTCGAAAGAAACAAAATGCTCTGAAACTGAATGTTGTGAAAATATCTCAATATACGAAGAACATCTCCCTTGTGAACAGAAGTAAGAGCAATAAAAAATTGACTAAGCACATGACCAACATGAGCTATATCTGACCGAATAACTGTAAGATAAACTAAGATCCCAATAAGAGTACGATATAGCTACCAGTCGGATAGAAGAACATTGTCAGTTAGGAAATACTAAATATTGGTTTCAAGAGTGCTGTCAGTCATCGTGTTATCAGAATGTCGCGCTTGCTTAAATAAATCATATATATATATATATATTAACTGAAAAAATATAACCTTTCGAAGACCGACACACCTAAATAACCAAAAAATAACATAACAATCTCATTTATTTCATCACAAACCGATGAGCCAAATCACGTTTTAGTGCCTCAATACCATCAATATCATCACATGCCATAATGATGACATCTACATATAAGGATGCTATGATTCATCATGCACTCATAAATTTGATAAATAAAGTTAAATCATGATTACTTGCATGAGAACCAAATGAAATAATAATTGTATAAAAGTTCTTACACTAAGTATGATGAGTTTGTTTGAGACCATATAAAGTTTTCTTAAGTCAATAAACTTACCTAGTTGGTCAACAATACCCATAGGAGGAGTCATGTAAACCTTCGCATGAAGATCACCATTTATAAACACAATTTTGACATCAATAAGAGTACGAACTGTTGTGATTTTCACCCACGAATGGATGCAACAATGGATGCAACAACAATAAGTCTCCACAATTTTCACCCACGAATGGATGCAACAACAATAAGAGTACGAACTGTTGTAATCTTTACCACGGAGGCAAAAGTCTCCTCATAATCCATGCCATAATTTTCTAAAGAACATTTTGTTACAAAACGAGCCTTATATCTTTCAACGAACCTATCAAGAATTGTTTTGATTTAAAAATAACTAACGAGAACAAATTAGCTTACTAGATGAAGGTTTAACCATATCCCATGTATGAGTCTGATAAAGAGCGGTAAGCTCTTAGGCCATAATATTTTGCAAACGAGGGATCACAGATAAAGTTTTTAAACGGTTAAGGTTCATATAAAGCATGTATATTTTATATGAAAGAAGCAAACACAAATTAGTAGGAAGAATAAGTAAAATCTGATAGTTTGTTCGACTTACTTGTAAGAGGTGAAAAATTTGTTGTTCCACCTGAGGAATAAACAGACTCATGCATTGATGGTTTAAAAGTAGTATTAGCTGGTGTAGATGTCTCAAGAACTAATATATTAACATCAATGGATATATCGCTATCAATTCTAAAATGATCAATAACTGAAGTTTCGCTTTCGTTACAACATGTAATTTTGCCATAATCAAATAACATGGGTTATACTCAAGAAATATAACATGTTGAGATACATATGGATTTTTACTTATGACATAAAAGCAACAATGACCTTTATGTCTAATATTATAAACCATAAAAACACATATAGTTATTTTATGACCTAACCTGTTGCATTCAATGTGATGAAGAATGACAAAACACGTACATCCAAACACTCGTAAGAAAGAATAATCTAGAGGTTGTCCATATAACTTTTGAAAAGAAGATATTCTTAAATTATGTCCAATAGGATTTCTATTAATCACATGTACATAAGTCATAATTTCTTCTCTAAAAATAGTAAAAACTTTAGCAGATAAAAGAAAAGAACGAACAGTCTTAATAAAGTGACAATATTTATTTCTACAACACCATTCTGTCGAGGGATGTCAGTGCAAGATGACTGATGCATGGTACCATCAAATGCAAGTAACTGAATTTAATTATTAGAGTTATATTTACACATGAACCACTTTATCATAGTATAATGTTGACTCTTAATAAATGCTCTAAATTATCTACGAATTCCAATTAAATTTGACACTCGTTTCATAAGATAAGCTCATGTATATCAAGTATAATCATCAATAAAAGATACATAATAGGCTAAGACACCCTTTTTGAATACATGAGTAGGATCTCAAACATTAGAATGAATAATATCAAAAGAAGAATGAAATAAGAGACACTTTGATTAAATGGTAAAGTAGAAAAGTTTGCTAATTTACAACCACTACAGTCAGAGATATTACAAGTGTTTAACTGACATAAAACACATATAAAGACTAATAACTTAAACATGACGTAAATATGTGTCCCAAATAGAATTTCCAAAGATACAATTCAAACGAAAAAAGACTCAAACGAAACACGAGTAAATCAACACTAAGTAGTAAGTTTAATGAATTTGAGTTCATCTAAAGTAGAAAGTTCTCACAATATACAAACTATCCCAATCATATTATGAGTATGTTGATCATGTATAACACAAACATAATAAGAAAAGAAAACCCACTTGGTGAGAATAATTTGTGGTTGGAGGGTATTTTAGAGAGTTTGTAAGTTAAATCTGATTTTTGGGTAGTGTGTAGTGAGATAAATGAGGTGTATGCTTGTATTTAATGTTTTGGAAAAAGTACAACCTATTAAATAAAGTTGGTTGGGGTATTTATACTAATTCTTTGACCCGTGGGGCTTATTGGTCAGACCCTAGAGCCGGTTCAATGTTAGCACACAACTGAGTCATGTATTGACTGGTCGGATTGTTCTTAATTTGTGTAGTCTAAAATGTACCCAAACTGTCCATCCGGTTTTCACATGAGTGTCCTTCCATAAATATTCGACCCTATTACCAATGACTAGATTTACACAACTGACTAACCGAAACAAGATTTAAGACAAGGTTTGGAATGTAGTAAACATCAGTGAGTGATATATGAGACGTAACAATATAACCAAAACACTTTAAAATATTGATGTAACACTAGGGAAAAAAATGGGTGAAATAAAAGACAATGAACCAAAGTATGATATGTAATATAACATACGACGAGACTTACCATAATCTGAAATCCGTAAAGATGAAGAAATACCTAAAGTAGAAGACGATGACAAATCTGTGTGAGATATTAACGTAAATATCACAGTAGGATTAGAAGTAATAAATTGTCACAAGATTCTATAGTCTGAAAGTCCAACGCAAAGGGTGACATGGTCCTTGCAGAACTGTAAACACAATATGAACATTTGTAACTTTTGACCCCTTATCAGTCTGAGATTTAATTTGATTATCCTATGTAATAAGCTCATAAATCACCAAATAAACAGTAGGAATATTAGATTTATGAATAAATATTCCATGCAATCTTTCAAAGTTAGAACGTAAAGCCATAAAAATTTGCACAAATATTTGCTATTATCTTTTAATAAGATAAAGTTTGAACACATTCAAATTTATAGATTCTGTAAAAGGTAAGTGAGACCACAAATTTGACATGACAACATAAAAGTCAAGAATACTCACATTGTTCTATTATAGATTGATGAACTCAAAAAATCCTTAGGTAAGTTCAGAAGCGGAAATGTTCGTACAAGAGGGTCTATCTAAGAAATATTTGTACGAAGTGACTGTAATAAAGAAATCAGTATTTTGTGGAGATGGAAAGAGACAAAAGGAATAAATGTTGCAATAATTAACTAATCATTGGCCCTTTTCCCAAAAAGAGAATATCCTTTATATAATACATGAGGTAGGTGATAAAATTACATAAGTACTACCATTAAGATGGATTTCTCACCCACTCTTTTACTACTTACAAACAAGTTCTTGTGGTATATCATTTAACCCCTCTATTTCTTATGTTTGCTTTACTTTGATCCTTAATCACTAAATAAACAAATTTAGGCCTTTTATTTTGTATAATTAACTTCGCGGTAATCTATATTTTTCTCCACTTATCAGTATCCCCCTAGTCCTTATGAAGATATCTTAGTGAGGACTGCAGTTGTTCTTCGATCCTCCTCGGATTTTCTTAGCACTCAGATTATATGGCTTTGATAGTTATGCCTTATGTGTAAATTATTTAGGTGCTGCCATTTGGATTACGTGATTCAAAACTTGTTAGAAGTTATGACCCCACCCCTGGTTGCAATGACCTCACCTAAGTTATCATTTGTTTTGAGCTCGCATGCTTCTTTCTAGCCGTTATAACTTCAGCTATTTTTTATATGATGAGATCACTTCTGGACACGTGTCGCATCCTTACCAGAACCTGCCAGCGCGTTGTTTGAAGCGGTTTGTGACAATGGAAACGTGTCAAAACTTCTTTAACCTTTCACCTTCTGCCCCATTTCACTATAAATACTTGCTTCTATCTCCGGTTACAAGTTTAAACCATTTGATCTTTGTTTAACCTTGAGTAGTGAACATCTGTTATAGAGAGAGAAAATTTCAACCTCAAATTCCTTCTTTCCTTTTTCATGCCTGAAAAGTTTGTCAATCTAGAACGGTATAAGCTTTGGAGGTGGTTTAATATCTCGAATCAAATTGCTGCTCGCAGACCTTCTGGTGGAATAAGTCATCCCACACCTGCAGATATCTATCTGGCAATCAACCTTTCGTAACAACTGGACCCCTATCCGAAAACACTAATTCCCTGCTACTTAGCCCCCTGGTCGAGCTTGTTTCAGTGATAACAAGGTTGACCCTTCGGCGTCTGATCTTCCTTCCAAAACTTCTCCCTTCTTAACCATGGGTGATAAAAATGGAAAGTCGACTAAAATAGATGCAGGAGAACACATTAAAAGGAAACGGTCCCCCGGTCCACCTACAAAATCAATCAGAGTGAAAATTTCATTTTCTACTGCGACCCCTCAAGTGACTCCGCAAGGGTCACCGCAAACGAGTCCAGAATTAAGCCCTAGGAAGTCTTCAACAAAGATTGTTTGCTTAGAGAAAATTTTGACATCCATCCCTGAAATCCAATAGATGACTTTAGTTGATGAGCCAGACAACGATCAGGAACAACCTGATGTGGTAGTGGTTAAGGCACAACCCTTACGAGTCGTTCCTTCTGCTATTCCTCCCTCGGACCATTTGCGCCAAGTCAAGATGCCTCCTCTCCTCCCCTGGAAATTACCAATTATCCATCTTCTTGGAGAAAAAAATCTTTCTTGGTGAAGAAGGACAAGAAGAAAAGGAAACGCAATACAGATCTGCCCTCGAACATATAAGATGTTTTAGGTGACAACCTTAACGATATTGAGTCTAAGCATCTTCTTGCCCTTTATAAAGTGAACTAAAAATAATTTCATCCGACCGAGGAGGTGAAACTGAGAGATCGGTGAGGGATACCCAAGAGAATCATAATTTGGTTTCCCACCGTTGGAGAGACTCCATTATCCGTTCGCAATCATGAGTTGATCTTTTATACCGAGCTCATGAACTGGGGCCTTCGTTTAACCCTTGATCTCATCCTGGTAGAATACTTTCACCTTATATAACTTTGCCCCTCTCAAGCTAACGCCAACATGTGGTACACACTCATGGCCTGTATCATGGCCTCCAGGCTTTCTGAGATAACATTTTCCATGAAGAAACTTATGTCCATCTCAGGTGTGGCTAAGAACTCTCATTACCCTTTTTACTCTCTTGGTTTGAAAGGAAGTTTAAGGTGATCAAATATTTCTTAGAGGCTGACAAAAAGTGGAAGCAACAGTTTGTCTTTATTTCCGGGCTGTGGGAGACTACTTTAAAAGCTCTGACAACCTTTCCCATCCGTTAACTTTGAAGTGGTCCGGTCAGGGTACGTACTCTTACACAGTCTTCTATTTTATTATTTAAGGTTGGATAGTCCTAACATATTTCTTTCTAACAGCTATGAAGGGAATCGCCAAGCCATTTAAAAGTCACACTAAAGCTACCAAGGGAATCTTTGTGAAGCTTAACGCATGGGCAAGTGAGCATTGGGACCATATATTTCATCAAATTTTTCTACCAATAAAATCCGTGAAAAGAAACCTGTAGAGGTATGACCATGGAGAGAAAAGGTCCATGTCCGATCTTATGGTGCCTCCTCCAAATGATGTCATCCTTAAGCACCTGGAATGCCTGGACAATGCAGTTTACCTTCCAACCCGAGCTCAGGCTCCGAGTCACCATGATATCGAAAAACTCGAGGAAGGTGGTGAAGGAACCGAGGAGGATGTAAAGTCGGATAGTGATGCCCCCGAGGAGCAAGGAGTTGGAGCCCAAGGGGATCACCGGGGTGAGACTAATGAGGAGAGGTCATCAGAAGTTCAGAAAGACCACCCAGTGTTCCCATAAACAAGTCTTACGATCAAAGACCAGGAAGAAGAATTGAGGGGTGCGAATAACTCTGTCAAAATAAGACCTATTAAGAGAGCCGGGGCTGTGCGGCCAAAAAGACTTACTACTGAAGAAAAACAAAAATGAGTGGTTGATAGTGAAGGAAAGAGCGACAACACAAACTTTCCGAGCGTGCCTCTGATAAAGAAGGTTATTGTAGTCGACTCGGACTCTAGGAGAGAATTTTCCCTTCGTAAAAAACAAACCACAGGTCAAGAAGAAAACTTTAATGAAGATGCATACCTCTCCACTGCCTCAGCTTACTTTGATGTTTATGAAAATGACTTTGTGGCCAATGAGCTAAACAAATTGCACCGTGTTGCTGCTCTTCTCGAACGAAATGCCAACCACAATGATTGTTATAAGAGCGAAGTCCTTCAAAGAAGATTTGAAGTAAAAACACTGACCTCCGAGGAAATAGAATTGAAGCAAAACGTGAAGGACTTGACCGATAAGCTTGCCAAGAAAACAAAAGTATCCTCCCAACTGAAAAAGGTTGAAAACGAACTTTCCTAGGAGAAGAAGACTTATGTTGATCGTTTGGCCAACATTAATTCCTTGGAGGCTGAACTTTCCAAAAAAAGGAAAAGGTTCGACGAATAAAGAGAACGATTTATAACCAGAGATACCAAACTGGACACCCTGGTTGATGGCCTCACCGAGTCTTGTGCGAAGACTAAGGTATACTTTAAAAATGTTGTCGAAGATATCGAAAAGCTGTCGAAGGAGGACAAATATCTAAAGAAAAACTTTGAGACTGATTAGAAGAAATATTTTGATGCATACGCGTCCGGTATTGTATCTCACCTCGAAGAAAGATGTGCTAACATGAGGTCCGCTATGGTGCTAGAGATGCATGATAAGTTTATAGATCTACATCTAGGAAGCCTTTGGCTATGAGTTATTGAAAGACATTATCCCGCAGGAATTTCCTTGGAAGATTTGGAGACCCACGATGACTCGGAAAGTTCATCCTCGGAATCTGGTTCCCTGGAAGGCAGCAAGGAAAACTCTGCATCTGACTAGTAAATTTCGAATGTTTTTACCCTTTTTATGTTGACTACTTGTATCCATAACCTGTTAAACTTTTTGTTATGTGAAATTAACCTCCTACTGTGAGGATTTATGATGTTGTGTTAATCTTGAATAGTTATTTCGGGTCAGAAGGATTCTTATCTTGAAAACTTTTCAAAAATTCCTTACCTGACTTATTTTAATCCTGACCTAAAAGATTCTTCATGTGAAAACATTTTACTTTGAAACTGATATTTTATTAACTTATGATTCAATAAGATGAATTCTTGTCCAAACTTCTTTGGATTGTGTTTTGAGTTAAAAAAATGAATTGTCTAGTCCAAACTTTTTTGGAGTGAGTTTTGAGTTCAAAAAGATAAACTTTCTAGTCCAAACTTTTTTGGAGTGTGTTTTGAGTTCAAAAAGATGAATTTTCTGTGAATTATTTTAAGAAGGCAATGGAATTTTACATATAAGTCAGCTATAAGGGCACCTCATTAAAAATTTGCTGCGCCACCAGGGTAGGAAATAGTATGCCACCGATACTTACATAAACTGGTGAAGAAAATATTTACATATTTACACGTTTACTCTAAGTAAACTTTGAGGTGCTCAATGTTGCAAGGGTGAGGAAGATATTTTCCTTCTTTATCTTTTAATATGTACGTCCCAGGCTTTATCTTATTGGTTACTATGTACGGACTTTCCCGAATCAGAGCTTACTTTCTCAACCTATTTTCTTTTGTATGAAGGAAGACTTTCCTTAAAACTTAGTCCCCAACTTTGAATTATCTTATTATGACTTTTGATGCGTATCGACTCCGCATTAGAGTCTGGTAGTGTAAAGAGTTTAACTGCACCCTTCTTCTCTTTTCTTCTATTAGGCCTGACTCGGTATGCTTCCCTGTATCATTTGCTTCCTCGGAGTATTCGCTAAACCTGTACGATGGGAACATTGTTTCTCATGGTATCACCGCATCTATTCCGTAAACTAGTGCAAAGAGCGACTCGTGCGTTGCAGTCCGAGGAGTTGTCCTGTAAGCCCATAGAAATTTTTGTAGGTAATCCGGCCATTTTCCGGCCTTACCCTCCAAATTCTTCCTCAGCCTATCTAAGATTGTCCGATTAGTTACCTCTACCTGTCCATTCGCTTGAGGGTGGAAAAGTGCTGAGAAGCATTGCTGTATTCCTTTGGATGTACAAAAAGCTTTCATCTCATTGTTATCGAATTGCGGTACGTTATCCATTACAATTTTCCTTGGTACGCCAAAACGACAGCAGATGTTGGAAACGATAAATCTGATCACATCCTTCGCTTTTGTTCCTGCTAACGACTCAACTTCCACCCATTTGGAGAAGTAATCTACTGCAACAATAATCGTTTGACGAATTCCTGATGCCATCGGGAGCGGTCCGACTAGATCAATACCCTATCGGTCGCATGGAAAAGACTATGATATGGATTCGAGGGGCAAACCGGATGTATGGATCGAGTTAGTGAATCTTTGACAAGTGTCGCATTTCTGCACTAACTCCTTTGCATCTGAAGAGATGGTCGACCAATAATAACCAGCCAAGAGAACTCTTCGTGTCAATGTTTTGTAACCAAAGTGTGCTGACCCTTCCTCATCATGCACCTCTGAAAGTATCAATTATGACTCATCCTTTCCTAAGCAACAAAGTAAAGGCCGGTTAAAAGATTTTTTTATACAATACGTCTCCGAGTACCACGTACCCATATGCCTTGAATCGTATTCTTTTAGTCATTACTTTATTAATTGGTAATATATCATGGACTAAGAACTCTTGTATCTCACTTCTCCAATCTTTCACTATAGCTATAAAAAATTGGAAGGCCTCAAAACTTCCTTCAACCGATTCAGATCCATTAACAATTGATGGATTTTCCCGGATGACTATCCATGAGTACTCCTCTGAATAAGATACTCTGGCCAAAGAATCTGCCACTGAATTCCCAGCTCTATTAACATGTTCAAATCTGACATCTTCAAAACTCAAGGTTAAAGCCTTCGAAACCCCTCGATATTTTACTAAATTATCTTTTCTTGCTTCCGACCGTCCGGAAGCATGGTTCACCAGAAGTTGTGAATCACTTATCAACGTGACTCTTTTGGCTCCACAAATTTTTGCAAGTCTTAAGGCAGCCAAAGCTGCTTTGTACTCTGCTTAATTGTTTAATGTTTTAAACCCGAGTCAGATAGCTTGATACATAGCAATTCTACCAGGAGAAGTCAATTGTACTCATGCACCACATCCAGATGATCTCGATCCCCAGTCGGTTCAGACTACCCACTTTGAGCTAGATTCTTCTTTATCAATATCCATTTCATTCCCGTTGGAGTGGAATTCGACTAAGAAGTCAGCTAATGCTTGTGCTTTGATGGCAGTTCGTGGATCAAATTCAATATCGAAATCTCTGAGATCTACCAGCCACTTTGTCATTCTTCCCGATACATTAGGCCTTTGTAGCATGTGCATCAACGGAAAAGATGTTCATACCACGATTGAATGAGCCTGAAAGTAAGGCCTCCTTTTCCGCGCAGACGTTACCAATGCAAATGCCAATTTTTCTAACTTGAGGTACCGTTTCTCTCCATCCATAAGGCTCCTACTTACATATTATACCGGCTTTGGGACTTTTGACTCTTCTCGAATTAAGACTGCACCGCGCTCACCGCGAAATATGACACTGTCAAGTAAATGAACAACTTTTCCCCCAAATTTGGCTTAGTCAGAATTTCCAGAGAGGAGAGGTATTAATCTGACTGAAAGCATCCAAACATTCTTGAGTCCAATCGAAGCAATTTGTTTTTTTCAGTACCTGGAAGAAAGGGGCGCATTTATCCGAGGACCTCAATATAAATCCGTTCAGTGATGCCAATCTTTTAGTCAGGATCTATACTTCTTTGATTGTTCTTGGTGAGGCCATAATATATAGAGCATTTAGCTGTATGAAATCGTCCTCTATACCCTGTTCACTAACTATGTAACCTAAAATTTTTCTGGATCTTACCCCGAACATACATTTCGATGGGTTCAATTTTAAATTTATCTTGGCCAAATTAGCAAAAGTTTCTTCCAAGTCTCCTAAATGATTCTCATCTTTGAGGCTCTTAAATAACATATCATCGATGAAAACCATAACATTTATGCCAATTTGACTCTCAAAAGCTTTGTTCACTAAGCGTTGATATGTTGTCCAACGTTTTTTAGTCCGAATGGCATCACCTTGTAACAGTGCAGACGCCTTCCAGAAATAAAAGTTGTGCTCTCTTGGTACCTTGGGTCCATTTGGATATAATTGTGCCCAACATAGGCATCCATAAAGGACAATAAACGATTCCCAGACGTCGAGTCAACCAATTGATCTCTTCTAGGATCAGGGAAAGGATCCTTGGGGCAAGATTTGTTCAAATCGGTAAAGTCCACACACATTCGCCACTTTTCATTTTTCTATTTAACCAAGACTGGGTTAGTAGTCCACAACAAATACTGTGACTCGCGTATGTGACCTACTTTTGTCAAATGGTCCACCTCGACCATTATTTCTTCCGCTTGAGAAAAAGATCCTCTCTTCTGTATGATCGAATGAACGCTGTTTTGTATTGCTAGCTTGTGACAAATAACCTCTGCTGGCACCCCTGTAACATCTTCTGTACACCAAACAAACAAGTGTAATTTTGTAGAAAGCAATTTGAGTAAATTTTCTTTTACCTCTTGAGATAACCTTGTACTAATGTTGAGATTTTTTACGGGAAAAAAGATATGATCCTCAAAACTGTCATCAAGGACAATAAACCTGGGAGCCTCCCTCAGATCATCAACAATATCAGAATCCACGGGAAGCCCCACTGATTGTTATTATTTTTTCGATTCGACCCCCTTCAATTGCTTAGGGGCCAACGCAGCTCGGTAACATTCCTTTGCCATCTCGTGGCTGCTTCTTAAAGTTCTCACATTGCTACCTACCACGTAATTCAAACATTGAGGAACAATAGATGACATAACATACATCTTAGACAACCAAGACCTTCTAAAGATATCGTTGTATGATGTGGGAGCATCCACCAGTACAAACAATACTGTCACTATCTTCTTGAATATCCCTCAACCTTAAAACTCTCTGACTACATCAGCAGTTGCCCCAGTAAATCCCACTATCTTCTGGTCTGATCTCAAGATTGCCTGTGGGTTTTTTTATCTGGTTGTAAGTTGACATAAACATTATGTTGGCTGAGCTCCATGTGTCAATCAAAAAATTTCTTATCTTATTTCCCACTATCTCTGCTCTGATTACCACTTCATCCTCCTGTGGACCAGCTACGTCTCTCATGTCATCATTTTCAAAGCAAAGCTCTGAATATCATGTCTTGTATCTCCGCGACATTGTCTTTCATTACCCCTGAAAGTAGACCCATTCGGAAAGTAGCCAGTACCAACTTTTCTTCACAAAACTCCATATCCGTCTTGACCTGAATAAAACGTTTCATGTACTCCTTTAAGCTTTCCCCAACTTTCTGTTTGTAGTAAATGATGGTATCCCTATTTTCCTTGATACCGACGAAATGCTGTCGGAACATACTCCAAAATATATCAATTTTGTAATACATCCTTGAAGTAAACAATTATACCACTTGGATGCAACGTTCTTGAAGGTTTGGGAGAATGCCATGCATAATATCTTATCATCATCATCATCATCATCATAATTTATCATGAAGTTCTTGAACTGCTCAATGTGATTATCTAGGTCTTGAGTCCTATCGAACTTTTCCAACTTGGAAATATCAAACCACTTGTGCAGATGTCCGAATAATTTTTTTAGAGAGAGTGTAGATGGCCTCCAATTATGTCCGACTTTATAAGCACCCCCTAGACCTTCATTATCAGTCATATGGAACCTTTCCTTGGTAGGAAAAGTGAACTGATTACTGACTCGGTAATCTTGATTGTAACTGTCGGATTGAATCTGCCTCCGTAAAGTTACATATTCTGGTCGGATATTTCCTGCTTTGTATGGCTCTTCAGAATACATCTTTCTTTTCCCATGATCACGCTTCTTCCTCAAACCCTTCCCTCTTCCAATGGTCCGATGAGAGCTCTTACGCATCTTTGAGTCTTTTTGCGTTTGGCCCGCTTTGTACCTAACATCGGTATCCGAGGATGAAAATTAATCTGAACTAAGAGAAGTATACTCACTAGATTCTGATGACTCATATCTACGCTCAGATCTGGCTCGTCTTTTAGAAGATCGATGACTTCTCCTCCGACGCTTTTCTTCAGGTTAAACGATATCTTGAGTCTGATCAGCTAAAACTCTCTCTCGTCGGACTTCTGATCTGACTTTTCTAGAGCTTATTATTACTTCTTTCTTCGTGTTTAACCTTTCAATGTCCTCCAATAATTCCTTACACATGGCAACCCTGACAGATTCTTCTAAAAGCTCTTCCGCATACCGGGTAGGGTCGTTTCCTTCGTTTGTGACTTGTTCTTCCATCAAATGGTCCCCAGATACAACTCCGCCTAGATCCTTTGTCGGATTTAACTGAGCCTCACCACGAACTTCTATTTCCATTTTATTTTTAGATTATTATCTTTTAGGTTTTGGAACGTTAATTCCGGGTACCACTGAGGTTCCCACAGACGACGCCACTGACGAACTCAGAAAATCCTTAGGTAAGTTCAGAAGAGGAAATGTTTGTATGAGAGGGTCTGTCTAAGAAATGCTTGTATGAAGTGATTGTAATAAAAAAATCAGTATTTTGTGGAGATGGAAAGAGATAAAATGAATAAATGTTGCAATTATTGACTAATCATTGACCCTTTTCCCAAAAAAGAAATGTCCTTTATATAGTACATGAGGTAGGTGGTAAAATTACATAAGTACCATCATTAAGATGGATTTTTCACCCCACTATTTTACTACTTACAAACAAGTTCTTGGGGTATATCATTTAACCATTCTATTTCTTATGTTTGCTTTACTTTGATCCTCAATCACTAAATACACAAATTTAGATATTGTATTTTGTATAATTAACCTCTCGGTTATCTATATTTTACATATATCATAATGTAACTGGTATTGCTAATCAAAGTTAGATTGAGTATACACTCTTTCAAAATGATATCAAACCTCTTTTATTTTTTAATAATTAGCTAACTAAATATCAATCAATTGAGTTACAGAGTTATTAATACAAGTGATAATCTTAACGTTATCATTTTCCCACATATCAAGCGATAAATCATAGTTCTCAACATTAATTTTATCAGTAAATAGAAGTTTTATACCAAAAGCATATCCCCATATATGCTTGCCACAAAGAAAATTTTCATGATATATCTGTGATAGGTAAAGTTTATTTCCATTAAGTTGGATACTTATATATTATAGAGAGTTATATTTTCATGGCTTATTTTCCGTAGGATTCTACAAGCACTAATCAAACGGAATCAAACAATCGATAAATATCAAATCAAAATCAAAATCAAAACAAAATCGAAAGCCAAATTCAATATAAAAAATATAAATCGAAACAACTTCTTTAATCCAAATCGAAATCAAATGCAAATAGAAATCAAAATATAAAATAAAATCAAAATAGTTTCTCCAGTCGAACAAATTAAATAATCTCAAAATATCCAACCAAAATCAAATCTAAAATGAAATTGAAATCCAAAATTGAGAAACACCCAATCAAAATCAATTCTAAAATGAAACCGAAATCGAAAATCAAAATAAAAAACCCAAAACGAACAGAATAAATGGTTGAAAGAGCTACCTTTCCCCAATCAAATTAACCAAATGACCAAATAACACGATAACACGTTGAAAAAAAGAAACAAATAAGACATGTAAGGTTTTTATTTAATTGAAAATGTTTTTTTATAAAGAGTTTAAGCCGCAATTTTATTTAGTAATAATATGAGCAATGAGCCTAATATCTTTAATGATTTAAATATCTCTAAGAAATGAGCGTTTAGTGTCACAATGAATTCATATGGGATGATAGCTCGTCTCAAAGCAAGACTTGTCCAAATCGTTGTATGGTTTAACATAAAGTACCCGTGCATGGTTTGACAACTTTAGTGAGTAATTGTGATCAATTTGTATTTCATAAATGTTCTGTAAATAGTATTATACTCATGGTTGTATATGTTGATAACATCATTATTATTAGGAATGATAGTGAAAAATTTCTTTATTTAGACTATTTTTTATTCAAAATTTCAAACAAAAAATTTAGGATCATTAAAGTTCTTTTTGGGAAATTTAGATAACAACAAGCAAGAAAGCTATTCTTATATCGCAGTGAAAAAATATTTTGGATTTATTGATCGAAACAAGAAAATTATGAGCAAAACCATGTAATACACATCCTAATTTACAGTAACTAAAAGATGATGAAGAATTATTTGGTGATCTAGAAAAACATCATTGATTGGTAGGAAAACTTAATTATCTTACAATAACTCTATCATACATTGCATATGCGAGTGTTGTGAGTCAATTTTTTGTCATCTCCAACAATTAGTCATTGGGCATCTCCGGAACATACCACGTGTTATCTCAAATTAGCTCATGAACTCGGTTTGTGGTATGGTAGTAATGATCATACTAATATAGTGTATTTTATGGATGCAACTAAACGGATCTAAAGCTGGTAGAATATTGACGACTTGTTATTGTGCTTTTGTATGATGTAATTTCTTATCTAAAAAGAGTAAGAAACAATATATTGTATATGGATCAAGTGTTAAAGTTGAATATAGAGCCATGACTCAACTACTTGTGAGATGATTTTAATTTTCCAATTATTGAATGATATTGGCATCAAAACTACTATACCTGCAAAGTTATGATGTGATAATCAAAAAGTTATGATGTGATAATCAAGCGGAGTTATACGTTGCGTCTAATCTTGTCTTTCGCGAAAGAACAAAACATATTGAAATTGATTGTCATTTCATCCACGAAAAATTCAACAAAATCTCATTTATACAAAATATATAAAAGTAAGAAAACAACTTAGAAATATGTTTGCAAAAGCGCTAAATAAATAACATATTAATTATATTCGTAACAAGCTAGACGTGCTTGATATATATTTGATATATGTACTTTATTTTGAGATGGAATGTGATTTTGTTGGTATAAATCGGTAACACCCCAAGTTGAAAAAAAACACTTCACACAAAATATCTACGAAGAGGCTTGGTCATCCTTCTCGTAGTCAGACTCTCATAGTCGGCTCTGATGCTACTCATTGCAGCCCAGAACTTCAAAGTCAGCATTTTTCCAGAAAGCTAAAAGGCAGCATTTCCAAGAGTTTGTTATCCAGAAATCTTCCTCTTTTACGTATAGAATATAGATCATACAAAATCGATCTATTGGCAGCTTTGGACGATTTTGCGAGAAAATTAATGGAAGACAAGAATGTGTGTTGAACTGTTAATTAAATTCAACCCCTTGGTGCACATTTTCGTTACAACATAGATGAAAGAAAAGGTATAGCAGCAGTGCTTATTATAGAGATGATTATTTAATGATATTGTTTGAAGAATATACACAAGTGTCTTCTAAGTTATCTGAATAATACAAAGGATGAATGAGCCTATGAAAAATCATCCTGTTTAATCTTCTAAAAATCAGAGTTATTCTCAGGTAGTTTCATGACTCGGTGAAGAAAACTGACATTCGCGCCTGTTTGACTCGATAAGCATCAAAACAACTTCCCGCATCGTTGGTCGATCAACAGGAGATGTACTTGTACATAGTAAAGCGATTTTCAAGACCATGAGCATGTGAGAGACAGCACCTTGGTCTTCCAGGTTCAACCGAACGTCGAGCAATTCAGATGAAAGTGAGTTTTTCCGGATGAAGGATTTTACCCAACTAACAAGATCCCCGCCTTGGTCTAGTGGCTGGACCGGTGCTTTTCCTGTTAGCAACTCTAGCATTACCACTCCAAAGCTGTAAATGTCGCATTTTTCTGTCACTTTCATGGTGTATGCGTACTCTGGCATAAAGGTAATCAAAATAGTTAGCTAAATGTATAGATAAGCATAATTATTACAGCGATAAAGAGACGAGGCCAGCTTTCAGTTCTCATCAACCATGAAATGTACTACTATTGCTTTATTGCTTCGTCGAAGCTGTTCAAGGGTATTGGATTTGGACCTAACTCTCAAAAGTAGTCAATGTATAAAGTTGTTCATTAGGGTCTCAGAATTTCGTAACGAGTTGGGCAAAATTTTACACTAAATAATATCAGGTCACCTGGATTTCGGACACATAGGTGTCCAAATCCGAATATGGTCAGACTTGATTCAACCTACTTTTTGAAATATACTTTTTTTGTATTTTTTAATTTGAATTCTTAAGCATTTTAACCCAGATTGTCCAATGCAAACTATGACCCGTATTGAACTGGACGATTTTCTTCATCGGACCCCGGAATTTGAACATTAAACTCATGTCCGCACACAGTTTTCTCCGCATCAAATTAAAACGGTTGGATAAGATTCTACCACCCCTTATATACAATCATTAGTGCCACTAATACCAGGTGGTGTGGAATATATGAACATTTTACAAAATTTAATGCATTATAAGTTGATAGAAAGAAAAAATCTTACCAGGAGCGATGTAGCCATAAGAGCCAGCTATCGCAGACATGGATTTAGATTGCGGCATGTCAATAACCTTTGCTAAACCGAAATCCCCGACATGAGCTTCAAAATTCTGATCGAGAAGTATATTATTAGACTTTATGTCACGGTGAAAAATCCTCGGTTTACAATCATGGTGTAAATACGCGAGCCCCTGCGCGGCACCAAGCGTGATCCTAAACCGTGTCTTCCAATCAAGACCATCTGCACTTCCATGAAGCGTCTCCCCTAAACTTCCTCGAGGCATGTACTCGTACAGAAGAAGATTGGAGCCTTGGTGATAGCAAAAGCCATATAGCTTCACAATATTCCGGTGCCTAATATTTCCCAATGTAAGAATTTCAGCACGGAAACTATTATCCATATTGGTATTATCGCCTTCTCGGTTTGAAGCCAGTTTCTTAACAGCGACAGTATGACCTGTCGGTAAAACAGCTTTGTACACAGTTCCGCATGCTCCACTTCCAATCACAAAGCTCTCGTCAAAACTATCGGTAGCCACAACCAAATCTTGAAAAGTAAACTTTTCTTTAGGTGTAAAATATATATCGCTAAGCGGGGCTGCTGTTGGCTTTTCTTGAACCGGAGCAACTATCTCAACCTGACGCCTCATTAAGTATAAAATAAATGCGATTAAAACAAGAGAAACTCCGCCTATAATTGCCGCAGTAATCCCAACAATTTTACCTAACCGCGTCCCTTTACCGCTCCCACTAGGCTCAAGTGGAAGTAATGAGGTCGGTCTATAACACGGACCAAGGGGTTGACCACAAAGTCCTTTGTTCTCAGTGAAGCTACTAGCCGGCATATTTTGGAGGTTAAGAAATGACGGAATGAGCCCGGTTAATTCGTTATATGAAAAGTTACAACCAAGTAAACTCGACAACCTATCAAGAGAAGGTGGTATTTCACCTGTCAACATATTGTTGTTAAGCAATAGAATCTCGAGCATAACAAGATTTCCAAGCTCAGCCGGGATTTGACCCGAAAAATTATTATAGCTGAGATTCAACACTATCTGCAAACTGGTAAGTGCACCGAGTTCGTGCGGTATATCGCCGTAAAACAAATTTCCGTCCATTTGTAATGCAGTCAAACGTGAAAGATTTCCCAGTGCGACCGGTATAAAACCAGACAGTTTATTATCGGAAAGCATTAGAAGTTCCAATTGAGAAAGTGAACCAACCTCGCTAGGTAAAGTACCGTTAAAACGGTTGTGACTTAGATCTAGCCGCTGAAGCAGCTTACAGCTGAATATCTCGGCCGGAATGTTTCCTGTAAACATATTGGAGGATACATTAAAAGTAACCAACTTAGCAAGTTGACCGATTTCTTTAGGCAACTTCCCTGTGAAGTGATTATCCGCAATGTGCAGCCGCTGCAAGCCACTACAGTTATGAATTGAAATCGGACCACTAAACTTGTTTTGGCTAAGCTCAACTGCTACCAAACTCGGTAGTTTACACATATTCGAAGGAAATCCGCCTGTAAGGCTGTTTCTGGCAACACCAAACTGAATTAAACTTTTACAGTTCGTGATCCCCGTTGGAATATTTCCACTGAGGTTATTCGACCCAAGATTCAACAAAATCAAGTTCGAGCGCCAACAAAGGTATCGAGGGATTTCTCCAACTAGACTGTTGTCTGATAAATCAAGAACCCAAAGCTTACTATAAACACCAAGTCTTTGCGGAATAGTACCAGTTAACGAATTCTCGAAAAGCTGCAACATTATCAATCCTCTCAAGTACTGAAACCCGATCGGAATATGTCCTGTTAGAGCATTTATGGAAAGATCAAGTTTTGTCAAATTCTTTAGAGCCGTGAGCTCAACAGGGATAACACCAGTAAGCTGATTCTCGAAAAGATAAAGAAGCCGCAACCCTGATATTTTACCAAACTCAACTAGTATTTCTCCGGTTAAGGTGTTTTCCGAGAAATCAATCTCTACAGCTGAGGAAAGATTCCCAATTTCTTTCGGGATAGTTCCATTCAGGTTGTTTCGATAAAGGTACAATTTAAGTAGAGATTGAATGTTGCCGAGCTCTTTAGGTATTGGTCCTACTAGCTGATTCTGATAGAGAGCTAGAGTGGTTAGACTCGAGCAGTTCCCAAGCTCCTTGGGGATAAAACCCGATAACGAGTTTTGCCAAAGAACCAAATCGGTTAAATTCTTTAGCATACCGAGTTCTTTAGGCAATTCACCGCTTAACTGATTTTGCGCTAGACCCAGAAGTACTAAAGAGGTGCATTTACCTATCTCTGGTGGCAAACTTCCCGAGATCATATTTTGTCCGGCTCGGAAGCTTGTTAACTTGCTAAGTCTACCAAAAGATGTCGGTATCGACCCGGTAATGTTGTTGCTATACGCCACCAATTGCGAAAGGGAAGAAAGATCTCCGATTTCATCCGGAAAAGGACCGGATAATTTATTGTTGCATACATTCAAACTTGTTAAGCAAGAAAGCTTGCCTATTTCTTTTGGTATCTCACCCTCGAATTCGTTGTTGTTCAACGATAAAACCTCTAACTTCAAACAGTTTCCGATTTCTTCCGGTATAGTTCGCGAGAATTTGTTGAAAGACAGATCAAGATAAGTCAAATGAACCATCTCACCGATAACCGGAGACAAATAGCCGGAAAGATTCATCGAATTCAAATCAAGAGACCAAACCACAGGGTTGTTATCATCATAATCAGATACGCTGCAATTCACACCTCTCCATTTACAAGGATTAGAATCATAAGAGTTCCAATCAGCTAAGTTATTGGAACTGTCTACAAACTTGTTCTTGATAGCAAGAAGGTACTGACCCTCACTGTTCAGCCCTTTAGTTTTGCAACCCAAAACGGAAACAACAACAAGAAAAACCGAAACTTTAATCCAAAATGATGTTTTTTTCTCCATGCCCGAAATCACAAAAAACACAAACACCTCAAGAACATCAACCTCATGTCTAAAAACAAACACCAGAGACCAAACAAGAACTACCCAAAAACAAACCCATATAATAAAACCACATGATCATTATTAATCGTCCCTTAAGCTTATCAAAGAGTCAAAATCCGATAACTTGTCCGAAATGTATGAGGAAACTAAAAATTTAGACTTTTTAAAAACCCGAGAAAGAAAGAGACAGTTGACGCATACCTCTTTAAGGACATATAGGGATTCTGAAAAAAGAAGAACGCTTTCATGAAAACCAATACTTTCAGGAAAGTTGTAGGAAAGTTTCAAGTTTTTCTGAAGAAAATTATAATACAAGAAAAGGGTCAAGCTTTGAATCTTTGAGGAGTGATAAATGGCGTTGAATAGTGAGTAATAGTTTAAAATTCGATAGATCTTTTACGGGTCCTGGTGATATTATAATTTCAAGTGCACTGAATAGGAGTAGTAATTTCTTTAGAATAAAATAAAGTATTTCTATTAAAGAACACTAAAAACTTTGAGTGTTCATTTTGTCTGTGTACAATATGATTAAGAAAATCAACTTTGTGTAAAAGGGAAGGATATGAAAAAGATAGAGATGGCCGACAAGGCACGAGCTTTTTCTTTCTATATTTCTGTTAATTTTATTCTAAACCGTTTAAGCTAAATTAGTTACTTTTTAAAGAGGTAAGAGCATCTAATCTAATTTAGGTAGATATAAATTATTACACTTTATAATTTATAATTTTAGACTACTAAATAATACAGCTAATCTATAATTAAGTTAGTTTTTTAGTTTTGTAAGTGGTGAGAAAAATAAGGAGGAAATATATAGATTGCGTAAGCGCAAGTAAATATAGATTATCAATATAAAATCTGTAAATTTAGACTATGTTTTAGATTAAGGTTTAAAAAACCTTTTTTTAAAGATAATAGGTATTTTTAAAAATAACTGTGAAATAACGTATCTGTTGGGGATGCTCCAACTATTATTTTAGGGTGCGGTTATAAAAAAATCAAAATGGTTTTGTATCTATAATTTTTAAACTCGTAAAATAAATGTTAATTTATTATATATATATATATATACTATAATTTTTAAACTCGTAAAATAAATGTTAATTTATTATATATATATATATATATATTAACAAAATGGAAACTTTCCATTAAAATGAACTAAAAATAGATGAAGGTCTAGGGGAAGCTAATAAATTGAGATGATTACCAAGGATGGTCTTATTACATTTTGGATCAATTAAAGGCCTATACTCAGATTATGATTATTAAGTTTTGATGAAACTTGAATTGGGAAGAATCTTTAAATTACATCAAGTAAGGATCATCTTTAGTATAGATCCAGCTTTGATTGGGATTGAGATGTACCTGCAAATAAGACATGGTAAAACAAGTAAGTCAGGTTTAAAAACCTGCTTACTATAAGCATATTGATATATAAAAGTTGATGAAAACAGATAAGAGAACATTAAATATTTTCTCTAAATCTCAAATAACCAATGTGAAGGCCCTCTAAAAGCAAAATTACTCTTAAAGGGGCAGGAGCTTCACTAGTTGTTAAGTTAAAATTTTGTTCGCCTTTGAGACCATATTTTGAGAGCCAATTCGCTGCAAAGTTTTGCTCTCGAAAAATGAGTCTAATAGTAATTAATTGAGTAGTAAACTTTCGACAACAAGAGACAATAGGGGATAAAAGTCATGGGGCATTACCATAAGCTAAGGAGTCAAACATAATTTCTGAATTAATGTCTATATCAACAAATTTAAAACTAATATTTTTACACATAGATAAGCCATCAAATAAGGGTATGGTTTCAGCCATAATGAGATTTTGTTTCCCATAAAACCTGCTACCGTAAGCCAACATAGAGCCATTGGAGTTTCTGATTAATAAACCGCCACTAACCTCACCATTATAAACACAAACACCATCAGAATTAAGCTTGATACGACTAACAATAGGAGAGTGTCATTTCACATAAAGACCAGTCCTTCTACTATCATTGTGATTAAAACAGGAGATGCTGGGAAATTTTGTAGTCAGCTCCAGATTTTATTTGTTGAAAGATTGAGAAAATCTAATTTGAAAATCATATGCTTAATTCTATCGATGATATTATGAGAATACATAGTAATGCTATGATATTTATATTTGTTTATAGTGTTCTATATGCTCCAATCAATGAGAGAAGGGATAATAGTTCTGATGTGAGATTGCTTATTAGTTGAGTTGAACCAAATACTAATTATATGGGATATAATCGTTTGGTTTTCAATATATAGACCAAATAAGTGTGAGAAAAATTGCCAAACTTCAAAGATAGTTTTACAATTTCCAAAAAGGTGATCAATGGTTTTCAGTATTGTTACAAAACTGATATTTTGACACAAGAGTAAAAAATATTTGTTGAAGAGTAGAGTCAACAAGTATAAGATTTTTGAGAATTCTCCAGAGAGTGAAAGAACACTTCTTTGGAGAGACAAAATTCCAAATATTCTTTTGAATAGAAGAAGAAAGATTTCTGGTTTTGATTTTGTTAAAAGTTTCTTTGAGATTAAAGTTTCAAGATTGAGATATATCCCATTTAATATATCGGGGTTGTCATTTTGTAAAATTAATTTAGTAATCCTAACAATATTAGCGGAAGTGACATTATTTTTTAAGTTTGTTAATGTTCCAAAAATTGTTCTCCTAAAAAGACTTAATATTGGTACTTGAATGCCAAATGTTATAATCATTAGGGTTCAAAGTGATAAAAGGGATGGTCTAATACCATCTCAAGTCAAAAGTCACAATTACCATTACCACTTTGCCGAAAAATATGAGGCTAAGTTAGTGGTAGAACCACCAAGGGTCAAGGGGAGCCGTCGTCCCCCCTTGCATCTTGGTTCTACCATTTTTCCCTTACATTGAAATCAATCAGGGGTAGGCTAATAATCCAAATCTTACTACTAAATTTCACACTAAGGGTTTGAATATCAAAACCCTAAGATAAACTCTAATTTCTCTATTTCTTATAAAACAACTAAAACCTACAGTTTTAATGACAAATTGAGACACATATCGGGTTTAGTTTATTGAGAACCATAGATCTTAAATTTAAATACATAATAAATTTTTCTTTTTTTCTTTTTACGACAACTATTTTGTTTTGATTTCTCTTCTCTTCTTGTTCGTTTTTTCTTTCATTTGCTTATGGTTATGGAGGCGTGCAGACATATAAAAGTGGTAAAATCTATTTTTTAGTAAATTTTTTTCTCAATGAATATATTTTTAGTTAATAAAATCAATGAATCAAAAGTTATTTCTTAAATTAAAACCATCTTACTATTAATCTAAACATGTGCACTATTCATTTTATATAAATAACGAATTTCTTAGTTACTTAATTATATTAAAACACTAACCCACTAATAGTTCCAAATGATTTTCTATTTCATATATCATAATTTGTTTGTTTTTAATTCTTTGTTTAGTGAATGGATCAAGAAAGGATTCGATTTCTTATTTCATTGAGATATCGAAAGTCGAAGTCTTGATAAGTTAACAATACCATTTTCTATTTAAATTTTGAGAGAATTTGAGGTTTCAATGATTTGGTAAAGATGTACATTATAGGTTGTTAAGTGTGGTGTTGGGTTTGATTATTTTGTATATGCTCTTATCGTTTCTACAAAAATTGGTGCTCTTCGAGTTAAACAACGCATTCTAAACTAGTTCTGAACAATAGAATTAAGTTCGGTGAAGTTAGTACAAAACTTTTGCAATATATATATATATATATACACACACGAGACTTCATAGTTTATCCCCTCTTAATTTAATTTCTAGCTCCACAATGGACTCAACTATGTGTCTAATAGAGATACGTTTTTCAAGATTTTAGACTATTTAGATCTTTTATTAATATGTAAAGGGTGATGTTTAGGATAGTATATCGAATACATAACCTTAGACCAAAGGGTTTGATTACTTCTGAAAGTAAACCAAAGTTTACAGGAATATGTGGTTTGAATGCCATTAAGGTTTCTGAAGTTTAATCAAAATTCCTCATAAAGATATCAAAGCTTTGTCCACTTAGACCAAATTATTTCATTTTTATCAACTTTAGAACCCCATAAAAATTTATTTAAAAGCATATAGATTCTATCAATTATGAATTTGGGAAGATAATAGGTTTGAATGTAATAAGAATGGATAAGCATTATTATATACTGTATTAATATTATCCTGCCACCAAAGGAGAGGTTCTTACAATACTGATTTTCTTATTGATTTTATTGATATTACTTTCAAAGAAACAAGTCTTATTACTAGGGTGAATTATTAGCTTTAAATAATTTATTGGAAGATTTGAAAGGTTAAAACCATTGTTATTTTTTTATTAAATTAAGAGCAACACAATCTCTATACTTTTTTTTTCCAGAAGGAACCCGCAGCGCTACTCAATGAGTGCGCATAGGGTAAACCCTCAGTCTGACGCAATAACCTGTAAACCAACGCCAGAAGATAAAGCACACAAGGTGACAGACTTAGCCAAGAAAGCGTTTGTAGAGGGACTCGAACTCATGATCTTTGGTCACAAGCATACCTTAATCCACCAACTCGGCTACCCCTTTTGGGGCTACACAATCTCTATACTTGGAAGATATTAATTTAGATTTATTTTTATTAATTAGCTGACCAGAAATATGCTAGTAATGGGTAAGGAAATTCCAAAGTTTCTTAATGTTGTTTAAGAAATTATTAGAAAAGATGATGATACATCAACATACACTAAACATAGAACTGAGATTTTAGTTCTAGCTTGATAGTACAATGACTTATTATTGAAGAAAATATTCTTGATACCTCTTATGAAATAATCTTCATCAATGATGAAGAGGTTGAATGACAATGGATCACCCTGCCTAACACCATTGGAATAGCTAAAGAAACCATGAGTATAACCATTAACAATGACGACAAATTGAGTATTAATAAGACCAAGATTTATAAGGCTATAATTTTTTTATTGAAACCAAAACTGTCCAAGATTATAAGTAAAACGTTTGTGGAGAGTCTGTTAAAAGCCTTGTCCATATCCAATTGAATAATAAGATTACCTCCTCTGATCCTTTTGTTTAATTCATGAATTATCTTATGAGCTAATGTTTGTGCCTGACACAAAAACCCCTTGATTTTTAGAGATAATTTTGGGCAGAATAATGGTAGAACTATTATTGATCAGTTTGAAGATGAGTCTATTTAAAACATTACAAAGGTTAATGGGTCTGAAATCACTCCAAGTTCTTAAAGATTTTTCTTGTGGATCAAGCAAATGGCAGTATCATATACTCCATTTAGAAAAAGATTTTCATTGAATAAATCAATTATGGTAGTAGTAAGGTCTTTTTTAATAATGTTCCAGCAAGTTAAGTAAAACTTTATGTTAAAACTATCGATATCAGCCACACTAGTGAGGTTGAGAGACTGAATGGCCTTAAAAATCTCATCTTTAGCTGGAAGAGAAGTTAAAAAATAGTTATCTTGGTCTGTAATTAATTTGGGAATGAATTTTTGAAAATTAAAAAGGTTGTTTTGAGAGGTTTGAGAGTTTAAAGTGTTTTTAAGTGATCAGTGACAAGGTTTATAATGATTGCTTGGTCTTTAATCCAAGCATCATTGTTTCAAATACCATGAATCCTATTTCTGATTCTTCTTTATTGACAATGTTTTGAAAGAAAACAGTGTTTCTATAACCATTTTCGGTCCAAAAGGAGGAAACTTTCTGTTCCTAGAAAGCTTCATCTTTTTAACAAGTTTAAATAGGTGGCTTTATCCTTTGAAAGATTAATTTTATCTTCAATGGAATTATATTTTTCAAAACAAGTTAAAAAAATTCAACCTCTTCCTCAACATTTTGAATACTATCAAAATATTACTAAATGAATCCCAATTCTATTGTTTAAGTCTTTGCTTTAACCTTTTTAGTTCAAACCAATACATTTGAGACAAAGAACCATCAATGTTAATATCCCAATTCTCCTCCACAGTTTTTTAAAACTCTAGATGGAGGGTCCATATATTTAAAATTTTGAAATTGGATTTAGGTTTATGTAAGTTGTTGGAAATGGATATGCACAATGCTTCACCATTGTGATAACAAAATAGTCACACCAGAGGGCATTGTACATAACTCTATCCAGCATTTTCCAGACACAATTATTGGTCCAAGTATATTTTGATCCTGTAAAGCCAACATCTTCCAGCTGACAATCCAGGATGGTCTCATTAAAATCCTCAATACATTCTGACACAAAGATGAACAAAAGAGTTATTCATCTTGAGAGGAAATAACATTAAAATAACCTAACACTAACCATTCATGGTTAATGTTAGATATATATTTGAAGGAGCTCCATAATTCAGTTCTTAAGGTTCTAGTATATTTTGCGTAAATTATAAAAACTAAGAATTTCTTGTTAATTAAGGAGTAAGAGACATCAAGATGCAGAATTTTCTCATTCAAACAGAGAGGTAATCTGGAAGTCTTCATTCCAGATTACCAAATTTTGTTGTTTAAATTAGCACAACCAGACAAAAAATTGGAAGATTTAACAATGATAGAAATTCTGCTAGAATGGATTATAGCTCTTGTAGATCTATAAAATCAATTCTCTCAGTTTTAACAATAGATTTAAGCCTTTAAGGGTCATTTTAAAGACGAGGTTGAGTGATTAGTTGAACATTTCCTTGAAAGGTTCAACTTTGACTTAGTTGTATTTCTAGTTGTCATTCTCTGGGAAGTTTTGGGATTATTAATGGGTAACTCTTTTGGACAGATTCAAGATTTGATGTTGAAAGAGCTTAACAATATTGATTTCAGCTATATCACTAGGCTTATTAGTGCATTTCAAAGATAGATTTTTATGGTTCTCCATTTCACGGTCTAAATAATCTATATCAGATTCCAAATTATCATATTCATTCACAACATTGAACATATTTTCAACTTCAAGAGTGTGGAGAGCTTCTATTATCTCCATTGTTAATGATAGGTTCATAGTTTTCATCTTTTCCTTTAGTTATAATATTTGAGTCCAAAATTTCAAGAACGTTAGAGTCAATAACTAACTCTGGATTTCTTGTTCCTTTAAGGTTATTGTTTTCAATGATAAGCTTATTTTAATAAGATTTAAAAGCATATAGATTCTATCAATTATGAATTTGGGAAGATAATAGGTTTGAATGTAATAAGAATGGATAAATTAACATTATATCATAATT
This sequence comes from Limnanthes douglasii subsp. nivea, assembly GCA_036936605.1. Lineage (NCBI taxonomy): Eukaryota > Viridiplantae > Streptophyta > Magnoliopsida > Brassicales > Limnanthaceae > Limnanthes > Limnanthes douglasii. The sequence goes on from JAUPFV010000002.1 coordinate 339,994,940, forward strand.
TGTTTGGTTTTAATTCTTTGATTAGTGAATGGATTAAGAAAGGAGTCAATTTCTTATTTCATTGAGATATCGAAAGTCGAAGTCAAATATGATAAGTTAACAATACCATTTTCTATTTAAATTTTGAGAGAATTTGAGGTTTCAATGATTTGGTAAAGATGTACATTGTGGGTTCTTAAGTGTGGTGTTGGGTTTGCTTATTTTGTATATGCTCTTACCGTTTCTGCAAAAATTGGTGCTCTTCGAGTTGGACAACGCATTCTAAACTAGTTCTGAACAATAGAATTAATTTCGGTGAAGTTAGTACAAAAATTTTGGAATATATATATATATATACAAACACGAGACTTCATAGTTTAGCCCCCTCTTAATTTAATTTCTAGCTCCACAATGGACTCAACTATGTGTCTAATAGAGATAATTTTTTTCAAGATTTTAGACTATTTAGATCTTTTATTAATATGTAAAGGGTGATGTTTAGGATAGTATATCGAATACATAACCTTAGACCAAAGGGTTTGATTACTTCTGAAAGTAAACCAAAGTTTACAGGAATATGTGGTTTGAATGCCATTAAGGTTTCCGAAGTTTAATCCAAATTCCTCATAAAGATATCAAAGCTTTGTCCACTTAGACCAAACTATTTCATTTTTATCATCTTTAGAACCCCATAATTTTTTTTAAAAGCATATAGATTCTATCAATTATGAATTTGGGAAGATAATAGGTTTGAATGTAATAAAAATGGATAAGCATTAGTATATATTGTATTAATATTGTCCTGCCACCAAAGGAAATGCTCTTACAATACCGATTTTCTTATTGATTTTATTGATATTACTTTCAAAGAAACAAGTCTTATTACTAGGGTGATTTTATATATAAAATGCTATAAAAAAGATTAAATTCTCAAGATTTTGATAACTTCAAAAATCCAACGGATATAATACACATGTTCAAAGTTAGTAAGATTGGCATAATATTTTGATTTTTATATTGTTAACTGAAAAGTTCTCATGTTGTTTTTTTCTCTGCTACGTAGTTTATTGTTAATGCTTTATTGTTAATGCTAGATCAATCAAATTTCACGGGATATAAAATTTACTTCAATTTTTTTATATGATAATTGTGATTTGTATCCATTAAATTTAATTTAGGTTCAGGTTTCATATATGCAGATTTATCCTTTTGTCCATGTTTTGACTTTGACAAAAGGTTACACCTTTATTATGTATTTTATCTTGAATAGTATATATTAAATGATTTGTCTTTTCCTATTTTATTTATTTCATGTTTTAATTTATTAAATAACGTCCCCTTAGCACAGTGTGAGAGTTTTCCTAGTAAAAACTAAGTTACATATATTCCAAAAGTTAGATGTAAGAAATTAAAAATTAACTCAAAATATCAAAATCCAATCTTTACTCATGTATGAAAGTCCCTTGAAAACAAATGACTATAAAAAGATTTAATCTTATTTTTTTTAAAATTCATCTAATTTTATGTGTAAAAGACAATATGTTTATTTACAAAGTTGAACAAAATTTAGAACAATTTTTACCATTCGGTTGGAAATATGTAACTTTGATTTTGAAACCATTCAAATTAATCGGATAAAATAAAAAATATTTATTCATAACCATTTTTATTTTAAAATTATCCATAAAAATATATATTAAACCATAATTTAATCTTATGAGATATATATGGATATTAGACTAATATAAAATTATGAACTTGTTTTATCTTATCAAACAGTTAAAATATCGGTTTATTAAGAACTTGAAGAAAATAAGATGAACTATAGTCAGTTTAAGATGAATTCGGCTGGAATTTTGAAACTCCAAGATCGATCTATCTAAATGTTTTATAGACTCATAACCAATCAAGTTAAATACAAATTATTTTTTCGTCTAAAATATTAAGGAAAGAACAAGTTTAAAATACTAGTAATTATTTATAAGTTGTTAATCTTTTTAACTATTAGAGATATGATCTTGTTTGTTATAGAGAAACTATAATTTTTCTTACAAAAATTAAATCTTGTATCTCTACTCGGGAGAAGTATTTGATTGTTTTGGAAGAAGAGCAGTTGTTATGGAATTAGCGGTCACAAGAGGAGGGGTAAGCTAGGGTAAGTGTAATCCACAATTATATCACCTCTCAACCACAAAAAAAGACTTCGAGAAACTGAAGGTTTTAGGAATGACCTGAGAGTGGATTTCAGATATGTCTGAGGTTTAAAGGTTGGTTATATTATAGTTTGAGAATTTGTATTCCAAAAATATCGAGTTTGTTGGTCCATTTTCCATTTTGTGTATCCCTAGTATGGAGAAAGTTGAATAAAATCTTCTAGTTTAGTAGTTTTCAGATTGTGAGATTTTGGAGGTTGTGTTTCGATCAAACCCGTCAACATGTCCAAGATTATATGATATGTATGCTATATTGTATCAGAAATACTTGGAGACGGTTGGCCTAACTGTTTGTGAGATGATCCGTAAAATGATTGGAAGATGAGAGATCCCTATTCGGCCTAATGAAACGATTGTGCATCCGTTCCTGAAGTTGATGAACCAATTAAAGGTAGTCAGTTTTTCCCAATAAGCTTGATCAATGTTTTGGAAAGTTTATTATGTTAGAAATCGTTAACAGATTGAGACCGTTGCTAGTTAAGTATATTGGACCCAATCAGACAACCTTTCTTACCGATCGCTCTATTAAAAATAACACAGTTTTGGTGCAATAGGTGAGCCATCAATTGTGTAGAGTCATTATGGCACATAGATATATAGTGGCTAAGAATCGACTTAGCTGTGTATAAAAAAATCAACCGGTGGTTCATTTAGGATACTATTACTTAGTCTGCGTTCCCAACGACATGTATAAGGCTTATCATTACCGCCTTGAGGTCATATTCAATTAAAATTATGTAATGAAGAATCTTCTGATCCTTTCACGCTGCAACGAGGTATCAGATAATGAGATTCACTGGCTTGTTATGTTTTTATCATGTGTATTTAACAATTATCTGTTATCATAGGAGGTTTTGGTAGTAATGGTGAATTGAGTCCCCTCCGACTTCATAGACAAGCCCCCTGGTCTCTCATGTTTTTTTGTATATGATTGAATATTGGTTATATAGGCTTCAAAAGCAAGCATTAACCTTGATTAAAGAAGTATTACATCTGTTTTATGATAAAATGACTAGTCGGTAAGCGATGAGAAGTCGATAATAGTATTTTCTAAGAATTTAAAACTGAGTTGCAAAAATGATTTGGTGTCTATGTGTGGGTTTTTTCTTAGTAAATTCTAGGGGACTTTTATGAATACATTGATGTTTTCTAGTCGCCTACCAGAGGGTTTTTATTGACACATTACTATAAGAATAAGCATAAAATTATTAAATTGGAAAGCGCATAGAATCTCTTTAGCGGGTTGGATAACTCTGGAACAATCAGTTTCAAACGCGATTCTGACTTAGTTATTAAATATTCCATAAGGGATTCATCCGAGGAAGGTAATAAGATCCATTAGGTGGCACGAGATAAGATGTGTAGACCAAAAAATAAAATAAGCTAAAATTTAGGAGTATAAGGAATTTTAACAAAACATTTTTGGCTAAAAGGGGGTAGAGGATCCTATAAAATGACAATAGTTCTCAATTTTTTTTTTAAAAAGGGTTATTGGATCGTGAAATTAAGTTATCAGATTTGAGGATTTCTACGAATATCTTGGAAGGATGAGACATAATGATTAATATGGTGAGTATAATTCAGAAGTTTGATGGAGAGCAGTACAAATGAAAACTAGAGCCATTAGGAGTATTTTTTTGGTAAAATCAGCTTATAATTCGTTGATTTCACGAGTGAGGAGACATTATTCAAGTGGGAAATGCTTTGGGAGCTCAAATGTCAGCAAAAAATACGAGTACCTATTGTAGCATGCCATAAATAATAGGATTTTGACGACAATTAATTTGGTGGGACGAGGTGTCATAATGGTGATTCTTTGCAGTAGATGTGGTAATACCTCATATATGACTATTCACTTGTTCTGATATTATGAGAGGTACATAGATACTTTCAAATCATGGATTGACCTTGTGGATTGAAAAAATCTTTAAGAGCATGGCACAATAGGTAACACCTACCGGAAGAGCGTCTGAAGTTTAAGGTGGGCATCGAGAAATTTTTGTTTGTGCATCAAGAAATGAATGATGAACTGTAAGAGATTGTAGATGGTGAAGCAAATTATTAAAATATTAGGAGAAATCCAAAAACTTAGGAAATTTAACTATTGGATAAAGTATGAAAGATATGGTTAGATATGAATAATATGATTTTTTAAACCCAATACGAGAAATTTTGTATAGAAAACATTCATTATATGGTTGGGAACATGACCAAAAATTATATTTTTGCTTGAGGAGAATATGTTAATGGGGGACTTAAAGTTTTATCGAGAAGTACACTAATAAAATGGACAAAACCAAGTATAGAAGTTAAACTCAACGTAGATGGGTGCTTATATTAGGATTGTTTGACAGTATTTGTAGGGGGAGTGTTCCAGGACGTGAATGGTTCTTTTTAGGTGGATTTGTGGGCTCAAGCTTGGTAAAGTCAGCTTTTTAGGAGGAACTTAATGCATTACAATTTGGCTTATATATGATGTTGGACCGTAAGTATGAGATGTTTGTTACATAGAAAAATTTGCTAAAGTTATATGCGTTAGTGAAACATAGTAACGATAATGAGACTCGCTGGAAGGATGCAATAATGGTATATAGAAATATTTTCGTAAATAATCCAAACTACAAATTCAACTATGTTCATAGAGAAACTAATTATCGTGCTAACTGGATGTCAAAATGAGGAGCAACTTCAATGGTGCATCGACTCCATATGTGGATTCGTCGTATGGATTAAGGAAGAATCTTATAAACTTGAAATGTGGATGAGCTACTCATAGATTTGTGTTGTGTATCATTCGAGGGTTTCGTAAGTATTTCTTACCGACCTTTAAGCCTCAGATGTATGGAAAAAAATAAGGTCCAATTGAATGGGTAAATATTACTTTAATAATTATCATTAAACTTTATATTTGATATTATATTTCGTTACTTACTTTAGATCTCAGATCTTATCCGAATCCATCTAAGCTAAATTATACTCACCAAATTGACATCGTCTATGGAAGCATCTGATATCCCGTAGTTTCTCACTAAAAAGCAATTTTTTTAGGATCATGAAGAACTCGGAATAAGAAGACACTTCGTTCATCGATATGTATGATGTTAAAGAGAAGGTGGAAATAATATAAATACTTATACCCCAACGGATCCATATAACCAACTTCCAACATTTGGCACATAAGCGGAATGAGGAACATGCTATGATATTACAATAGATGCTGTATACCATTCATCGTCCGAAAGTGAAATCGAAATTAAATTAGATGAAGAAAATATTTAAGAATAAAATTGAGATGATAACAAATTAATATTAAAATATAAGAATGTCACCAACCAAAGAGACATTCCGTTCCGTCACCAAACACCCAAAGTATAATATCATAGTCGTACCACATGCTCACCTAGATGTACCCATTGGTTTGTGCATGCTTCGGCGAGAATGAATAGTAACAAATATATACAACCTCTAGAATTCATGGGCCAACAAGATCCATGCGCTCTGTACCCTCATGTTCAACCAAACCCGTATTATCCTCCGGCAACCTCGAGATATTATCTTGCTAGATTTTCACCCATTTTTCAAAACAATATCAGGTTTTTGGCCCATTAATGAGGTGGATACCTTTTGTACGCCATTTTATAAAAAAATATATTTTCACTCACATTGATGATAATAATCTCATTTTATATTAAACATCTTACATAGAAACTTATGCCAAACTTCAAAAATTACAAGATGGATTACTATAATGAAAAAAGAGATCCAGATCATCATATAGAGCATTTTAAAAGCAAGATGCTAAGATACTCAGGGGCAAACAATAACATGAAGTGTAGAGCGTCCGTCTTCATGCTGAAAGGAAACATCTTAACATGGTTCAACACCCTCCCAACATGGTGTATTACAAGCTACATGATGATACAAGAAATGTTCCAAAATCACCTTATAGCATCCAAATTGATGAAGAGAGATGGTGACTATAACATCCATTACAAACAAAGACCAAATGAATGTTTGAGAGAATATAGGTTTATAGAAACAAAAGGTAAGCTGCGAGACTATCATAATTTAGTAGACGTCGTTGCATACATAGATGTAATACTGCCAAGATCATTGACAAATTCCATAATGAAAAATAATGTCATTAATTTTTGAGACTTATTAGCTCAAGAGAAACGCTATATTCACATATAAGAAATTTTATAACAAAGTTTGAAGGAGATTAGCACTACATTAGCATACTCGAGGAGAAACATAAGAAACAACAAATCATATACCGTGACACAAATTAACTCTAAGTCACATATCCATAAAAAATAACAACCATGATGAATCATCTCGATCAAAGCATAACAAACAAATATCTTAAGGAATATATAAGGGCAATTAAGGGAGCAACCGAAAAACCAAGTGCTTGACCAGAATCCCTTACACAGAATTGACCGATAATCTAGGGCTAATCTACGACAAAACCAGAGATACACTCAAATATTGAAGGCCAAAATAATTATAAAGGCCACGAGATATCGAAGATAATGGTATTGTATGTTTTATAGTGTTATAAACCATTATAAAATGGATTTTTGGGCTCTATAAGATCAAGTCTAGAACTTGGTAGACAAAGGGAAAGTATGAAAAAAACAAAGACGAATAAAAATAAGTTGACATTGGACAAGATAAATCATAGAAAGAGAGTGACCAAAACAGGAAAAAATAGAAAAACCAATAAGTTTAGAGAATAATGCAATCTTTGTGGAGAAAGAAAAAAAATATTTAGATTATGATCCGAATAGACAGACATCATCACCAAAAGAGATCCATTTTATAGAGTCACCAGGAATTTGAAGAAATGTACATTAGAGATCTAAATATCAAGAGGTAAGACCAAACCTTACTACATTTGTATACGAACTCATACCATATATTGGATTTTCATGGTGATGAGTTAAAAGAAGTTTTAGGACTTCACAACTACACAAGATCAAATAACGTAAAGTTGTATGGATTAAAGGTTAAAAGAATAATGATTGGCACAAGAAGTTTGACTAATATCATATATGATAAGGGTAGATTTTACCCGCTCAAAGAAAAGATATCTTGACATAATATAATTAACTAGATCCTCCTGCAGCCGAACCCTTTATCGGCAGAATGTAGCTTCGACATCAACAGTTACAACATCATCAAAATACCGAAAAGTACACTTTGACGATATATATATATATATATATATATATAGTTATATATATATTTGTTAAGGATTTATTCCACAATCTCAACAAATATAACCCCAAATCACTGCCTTGGCTTATCCTTAAATATCATCTGAATACCCGTCTGTTTTGGCTGACACAAATATCAACAACCTATATGCCCACCCCTAGTCTACAGAGGGCCACCACTGCACTAGGGTTAGAATCAACATGTGCCACCATCGATCGACTATTACCCTCCAACTAAATATGTGACAGGGGATAAAGAAACATGGAACAACATACAACCTATGGATAAACATAACATTTTATACGACGTGTATGATAATTTTAGACCCAAAGAATCTCTATCTGCACCCAAAATTAACAAGAAATGCTACCACCATATTTTAACACACACACACACACACACACATAAAATTGAAACAATTACCGACAAAGGTGACCCATAACAACATGTAGAAATCTTCCAAAGTGAAATGTTACACTACCATGGTCAGACGACGACTTCAAATGCAAAGCTTTTATTCTAATCCTAAAGGAGTTTCATTTTCTTGGTTTAATGACTTACCTACATGCAATATCCAAATATTCACATAACTTCATATTTCCTTATGTAACCATTACATAAGGTCCAAGTCCATCATGAGAGATTCGGACTCAATATCCCACTTCAAGAAATGACCAAACAAAAGCTTAAGACAGTATACAAAGAGACTGGTAGATACAAGAGCCAGATAGTTTAGCATTCGTGACATATAGGCAAAACATTCTAAGATAACCATTAACTAAATATATCATGATAAAAAACCTCTTGTTTATAGATTTTTTTTTGCTCAAGCCTTATATCAAGTATTATGAAACTGAACGACAAAGAATAACAGTTGACTGGGGTACAGTAATGGATATCCTTACAACCAATCATTGCACTATGGAAAACAACTAATTGTGGCCCAAGTCAGTTATAAAAATCAACACGAGTCAAGACATAGCAATATAGCAGGCTCGTCAAGGCACATGTACCCCAATAATTATAGAGGATACCGAGGCAATAACCTCGTTAAGTATAATATAGTAGCCGCATGTTCAAGCGTCCTCCATATGGATCGTTTATCAAACTAAACGATAACATATGCTTCATCTACTTTAAGAAAAAAAATACACATTTCACTACTGAAGGCCTCCAAATATTAATGGGTATAAGGAGAACATGAATACAACCAAATACTGTAAATATCACAATGATATAGGCTACTACATAAAAGATTGATGGGACCGACTAGACAAGATAAAAAAAAAGTAGATGATGACAATCTTATAAATTTTGTGATAAAATTAGAAAAACGCGAGAAAAGAGGCGCTAAAAGAGAAAGAAACCAAGAACGATAATCCCCTATGGGAGGGGAGAGAAGTGATCTAATAAACGTAGAAGTAAGGGAAGATGGGGGGAGGGGTTGTTAGGGGGCTACGAGCTAAGGGCCTTAACAACAATGTTTTATTCAATCTCCCACAAACCGGAGTACTTGAAATTACGAACCTGATAGGAAAATGATTGACGTTATCACCGAGTGAGACCTTTTCTCATGGACCTCAAATCGATCAATAAAATGTTATATTGACGACCTGTAAATTTAACACTACGACCAAACTTCACCACACATATATCATCCACCTTACTTTATTCTGGTATTTTCGAATGATGAACTTTGAGACGTAACAAGACCTCATGGGTATATAGTGCTAATAAACATAGAATTCGTTGAAATTTAAGTAGTCTATGTCATGATCAATATTGGGAGCTAGATAAACATCTTATGCATACTAGTTATGATCAAATGACAAGAATACCACCGATAATCCCCTTCTAAATCGTTCTCACATCTTTCACTAAAGAAGATGTAGACCTGGTATGGCTATTAACATGGTATTGGGAATGCAAGAATTGAAGAAAAATATATATATTTTATTTTAATTATTGTCGAAGCATCTCTATTTATTATGTCATCATGGGACACTAATGGCTAGACCTAATGCACATGATTATGTCCATGATACACCAATTCTTGAAATTCTTTGTTATTAAGAATGTTATAATTATCCGCAATAACTAGATATCCGTAAGAGAATGTTACGCAACAAGCATGACTTGCAAAAATAAATATCCATCCGCATAACTATTAGCGGGGGACCCCATTATTTTGGATGACATTGAAGATCCTAAAAAACATGATTAAATATGGGGAAAATATAAAAAAAGGAATAGATGGGGGGTACCAAAATCCTGAATCTCTCGACAAAAATATTATAACAGACCTCAAGTATAAGCTTCTTGACCTATAACAAAATAATCTTGATCTTTTTATATATAATTTTTAGGATATGACGGACATACCAGATGAAGTGATATATCAAAAGTTATCAATCAACACTAACACGCGACCAATCAAACACAAACAGAGATCATATTCACTGGAAAAAACCCCAGAGGAAATTATCAAAAAAGTGGATAAATTAACTATTATCAGCCACATTCGAGAGCCTCATTATCCTCTCTAGACAACATATCTGGATTTGGTAAAGAAAAAGGATGAAAACTGAAAATTATGTGTCAATTTCACAGATTAAAATAAAACCTTCGCAAAAGTCTCATTCACAATACCACATATTAACCAATTTCTAGACGTCATGTATGAAATCGTATGATGTCCTTCATAGACGCCTATTTAAGATACAAATACCTTTGTGACAAAAAATGGATAAATAAGATATTCATGGATCAATTATGCAGAAATTTACATGCATATATTAATGATATGCTAGTTAGTAGCAATGAACATGAGGATTACATCGCAGACCTTCCCAAGACGTTCAACAACCCGAGGAAGGTTAAACTAAAACTAAACCTGGAAAATTGCACTATCAGTGTAAGATTAGGAAAACATCTAGTTTATATGATCAACAAAAAAGAAATTGAGGAAGATCCTATGCAACTGGAAAACCTAGCAACTATTGCTCATCTCATACCATAAAATAAGTTGAGATTTTAATTCGTCGGTTGGCAGCCCTCAACCGTTTCAGTTTAAGGTCTTCAGAAAAGTGCCAACCTTTTATTGATGTACTTGGGAGAGCGTTAAAATTCGAATGGATACCAACTTGTGAGGAGGCTTTCAACAAAATCAAAAAATTATTTCAGTAATACTAAATTGGAAAGAACCCTTTTAACTTAACCTCATGGTATCGAACTACGTCATAAGCTCAGTACTTATACAAAAAGAAGGGTTGAGTTTACGCCTATTTACTACATCAACAAATGATGATAAGTGATGAAATACATTATCCACAATTGGAAAACTAGCTCTCGCATAACCAACTGCTTAACCAAAACTATTGGAGAACTCGAATAACCAACTACTTAGCTAAAAGTACCATGTCTGAAAACCAGTTTGAACCATGAAAGCTCAAAATGAAGGCTGACAGGTTCATTCGATCATCAAGAATACTTTTTAAATAGGGTTAACAAAACCTCTATTATGGTGTATCGGCCAAGAAGAGGCATTTTTATTATGGATTAACTACATATAGGAGAATGCAGTTCATATTAAGGTGATAAGGCTTTACACAATTTAATCATTCTTCAAGGAATGGCCGAAAGTAAGTCAAACAATGTGATGCTTGTCAATTTTATTCCAACTCCATTCAAATTCTAATAGTTCTTTTTGAAACCATATCTGAAGCAATATCACTTAACCAATATGGAATCGACATTGTGGATCCATTTCCCCAACATCAGGAAGCAACAAATTCTCAATTGTGGCCATTGATTATTTTCCAAATGGGCGGAGGCTAAGGAATTGAATGACATCATGGTCAAAGAAGTCATCAATTGTATGAACTCCCATATCTATTGTCGATATGACATACCTATAATGATCACATCTTACAACGACACACAATTCCATAATATTACCTAGTAATGTCACAAAAATAATATCAAATAAATCTTTTCTTTCCCGTTCCATTAATAGGCTAACAACCAAGTGGAGGTCATTAATATAACAATAACTGAATAAATTAAGAAAATACTTAAGGTATCAACAAATAACTGGTCGAGTCTCATACCAGACGTACTATGTTCATATAGAACAACTAATACAACGGTCACAAGAGAAATACATGTATCTCTGGTGTATGTTATGGAAGTGGTCGTTCTGGTTCAAACAATTATACCATTATAGCAAATTTCAAGATGTGGTGTCTGATAAGGTCAGACATTTTTGGAAGTGGAATTCCACTATCTCTGAAGGGGTAGTTCGAACATTTTTCAGACTATACTTTTTCATGAACAATAAACATAAGTCGATCATGACTCAACTGTGTGCTAAACACTGACTCATCTTTGATATCGGGCTTTAAAACCAGACTCGAATCCGAAATCCAACCAATATGGCCCATGGGTCACCAACCAATATAAATACCCCAACCAACCTCATTTAATAGGTTGGAATTTTTCTAGAAATATTAAATACAATGATACACCTCTTTTATCTCTCTACTCACTACTTAAGAATTAATACCTCATAGCCAAACTACTCAAAAATACCCTCCAACCATAAATCATTCATACCAAATCGGCAACCACAGTGGGAGACGACGGTGCCTGAATCTCATATTCAAAACCATTAAATAAAATAGTTCATATAGATCCTAATTTACAAGGTGTTTCACCCCCAGAAGTCGAAGGAGTTAGAGAATTTAATGAGCACACTACTGTGTCTCATGTTAATCACAATGGTGATGAAAAACAATCAATGCAAGAGGAACATGATCACTTAAGGGCTGAGATTGAGGCTTTAAAAGGCTAAAAAACAAGCAGAAAAGGAAATAAAAAAGAAGTCTGATGCATCAACACTACACCATACTGATAATCCTGGTGAGAATGAGTAATCCATAAAGACTCATTTCAGTTCCAAGAAAATGCATCGATCCAAACGAGTTGTGAGCTCTACATCAGAGTCTTCTAATAGTTCATCTAATAATTCGAAGTTTGAGGAATCAGTCTCATCCAGTAGTGATGAAGTCCGGTTCAAGAAGAAATTAAATTTAACCAAGAAGCATTCAAGAAAAAATGATAGACATGGCAAACTTAAAAAGTATCATGGGAAGATGAAGGGTTTGACTGATCAGCATATTGATCGTTTTTTGATCGATCCATTTACCTTCCAATCCGAACCAAGTATTTTTTCTACTCCAAATGAAGATACTGTGTTTAGCCATAGTCAAAATTGGAGGCAATCACCTTTGTCTTCAAAGATACTCTCCGGGCATCTTCCCAAAATATTTGATAGTTCCAAGATAGAAAAGTATGATGGAAGCAAAGATCTGAACAATCATCTCGAATAATTTAAGAATTTTATGATGAAATTTGATGATGATGATAAGATACTATGCAAGGACTTCTCACAAACCTTTAAAGTAAATGTCCTCTAATGATACAATAGTCTTCCTCAAGGATCTATAAAGAATTTTGATATACTTTGGGTTGCGTTCCGAAGGCAATTTGTTGGAAGCAAGGAGCTTAAAAGAAATGGTGATACGATTCTCCATTGTGCCTAAGAACCAAATGAGTCATTCAAATAATATATTAGTAGGTTTATGAATATGAAGAATGGGTTGGCTGATTGTTTTGAACCAGTTGCAATTACCTCTTTAAGACAAGGTTTGAGTCCAAGTAATTTGGCTGATTTAGTAACCCGGAAAAAAGCAATGACTTTTGGTGGACTGTTAAATCAAGTTGGGAAGCAGATTAATGTTGAAGAAACTAAAAAAATCTAGAGTGCCTCGTCAAACAACAACTCAGTCTGGTTACAGATCAAAGAAACCGGGCATGAGTCACATCGACCCAATTAGAATCAATCCAACCAAAACAACAAGTTAGAAGTAAAAGATGTCCTTGGGTTCAGCCTGTATGGTTTGCTGAGTTGGGGGAAAGTGTAGCAACAATATATGATAAGACTAAAAATAATGTACACTTTAGAAGGCTAGCCCCACTACAGTCTCCTAAAGAGACCTGAATTACCCGTTTCTGCAAATATCATAACGATGTGGGGCATGACACACATGAATGTATTGCATTAAAGCAAGAAGTGCAGAATCTCATTGAAAGAGGAAATTTAAGAGCTTTTGTTAAAAAACAAGAGGCAGCAGACTAGATAATACACAGTCCAACGCCAATGCGCCCTGAACGACTTCTTCAACAGCCCGAGGACATCTAGGCAGGAAAATACTATGGTGATTATTGAAAAAGTTGACGTGGACTCTGAATACCTTGATCCTGATTAAAGTCGGAATCAAGTGAGGGTGATAGTGGATAAGTCTGTTACAGTTTCTAATCTGGTGAATTTTTTTTAAATTATTAACCATATTTGAGGGAGACACCATGACAACTCCCTTAGATTGTTCAAGGAAAAGGCATGTCAACACCTTGACTACTTAGTTAGAATGAAAAATGTCTACACATTTGTACCAAAACCCATCCCCTTTCATAGTATTTGATGAAGATGACTTAAGAGATTTTACAGGATCACATGAAGATGCAATGGTAATAGAGGCATCAATCGGGGGTAATGACATACGTCGAATCTTGATTGACACCGGTAGTTCAGAAAATATGTAATTTCTGAATACATATAGGCAGATGAAAAACACATCGGTCATTCAAGGATCGAACAAAACTATTGTGGGATTAATAGAGATTTCAGCCGATGTCATCAGTGAGTTTGAAGAGGAAGTGTTGTTAGGCAGATGAGCTTTTAAAAAGATAGTGAAGCTATTGTTTGTTGTGGTTGACTGCCCAACATCTTACATTGATATCTTTAGAAGATCTTGGCTTTCCAAGATGCATACTGTGGCCTCCACTGTCCATCAATGTTTGAAATATGCTATGGGTGCATAGGTTGGTGTTGTCCGAAGCAGTCAGAAGGTAGCTAGAGAATGCTATGTAACAGCTCTTGCCTCAAAGTCATTAGAGGGAGTTAAAATTAATAAAGAATATAAGTTACTGGAGCCTTCTATCGATGAGAATGAAATTGATGATCCAAGGGAGGATCCTAGTGTTATAATACCTATAGAAGAAGTTGAAGCACATTGCCTAGCAGAAGGCAAAACCGTAAAGATTGGCACTAAATTGCCGATCAGTTTGAAACAAAATCTATTGTCTTTCTTATTGAGAAATTTACATGTGTTTGCATGGTGCAATAATGATGCAACCGGGGTACCCTCTAAAGTAATTTCACATAATTTGTCAATATGATCTGATTTTGGACCAGTAGTTCAAAGAAGGAGGTCATTTTCTAAAGAAAAAGCCGATGTGATAGTACAAGAAATGGATCGGTTGACCAAAATAGGTCATATAAAAGAATCTCAATACCCATTGTGGATTGCGAACCCTGTTTTAGTCAAGAAAAAGAATGGTGAATGATGCATGTGTATCGAGTTTACAGATCTTAACAGGGCATGTCCTAAAGACCCATTTCCAGTGCCTTAGATAGATCAGTTGGTAAACTCCACATCTGAGAACAAGTTGTTGTCCTTCATGGATGCCTTTTCAGGGTATAATCAGATACAAGTAGATCCGAACGATCAAGATCATATCACCTTTATCACAGACAAAGGGCTTCATTGTTATAAGGTGATGCTGTTTGGATTAAAGAACAAGTTACTTATCAGCTACTAGTAAATAAAACTTTTGCTACCTAAATTGACAAAAACATGGAAGTATATATAGACGATGTGATAGTGAAAATCCTTAAAGAGGAAGAACATATATTTGATCTTCAAGATACTTTTTCTAGATTAGAAGCCATTAACCTAAAATTGAACCCGGAAAATGCATTTTTGGAGTCCAATCTGGCAAGTTTCTAGGGTATGTTGTGAGTAAAAAAGGGATACAGGTTGATCAGAACCAGCTAGATGCTCTGTTGGCTATAGATCCTCACCAGAATACTAAAGAAGTCCAAAGGTTAACCGGGCGGTTGACCGCGTTGAATAGATTTATTTCAATATCATCTAACAAGTGTGCTCAATTTTTTCAAGTTTTGAGAATTGCTAAAGATTTCAATTGGTCTCCGCAGTGTGATCAAGCCTTTTTTGAAATAAAAACCATTTTTCCTCACCCAAGATATTATTCAAACCTATTCAAAGTTTGTTGGAAGCGGAAAATAGATATTTAAACTTAGAAAAATTAGCCTTGGCATTGGTAATAGCAGCCAGAAAAATGAAGCCATACTTTCGAGCGCATTCGATGATAGTTCGAACATCTTTCCCCTTAAAGAATGTTCTACAACAAGTTGACATATCATGAATGATTACTAAATGGTCAGTTGAACTTGGAGATTATGATATTGATTTTGCGTCTCAAAACGCAACCAATGCTCAAGATATAGCTTACTTCTTGGTAGAATTCCATACTGAAAGGCCTCACAAAGAAGAACAAGAAAACAAGTCTAAGAAAGAGTGGTTAATCCAAACTGACGGTGGGTCTAGTACGATGGGATGTAGGGCTGGAATTTGTTTAACTTCCTCTTATGGTGATACTATATATCAGGCTATATGTTTTGGTTTCAGGGCTTCCAACAATGAATCAGAATATGAAGCAGCCATTGCTGGGTTGAGAGTAGCTCAGATATCAGGGTTTGATGAGAAGCAGATTTGAATCCAAAGTAAAAAGAAGAGATTTCCAGTTGAGAGACAAGGTATTAAGAAAAGTATTTTGGCATACCAAAGAGAAACAGTTTGGGAAGTTGGCTCCGAATTAGGAAGGCCCTTACATGATGTGTGAAAGAATCAAGCCAGGAACATATAGACTTCAAGACAAAGAAGGTAAAGTTTTTTAGCATCCATGGAACATCGAACATCTGAGGTTGTATTTAGAATAAGGATATATTGTAAATATTTACTTTTTCATACCTCAATGTAAATATTAAGGGGGGAATACTCTTTCGTACCCTGGTGGCGCGGTAAGGTTTTAATAAGGTATCCGGTTTTCAATCAATGATATCTTATGCCTTTTTCAAAAAATTATTGTGAGTAGGAGGAGATCGGATAAATTGAATATCTAGTATACGCCTCGGCCTTCAAATGAAGTATCTTTGAAGTGATCAGATTTATTAAACATTTTTTCCTTTAAATGAAGTATCTTTGAAGTGATCAAAATTATTAATCACCTCCACCCTTCAAATGAAATAGGGTTTAAACAATTCAATGAATTAAATAGTTATTAAACAAGTCGGAGAAATTAAATACTAATTAAAAGCTAGTCATTAGAAGAAATATAAATTTATACGAAGGGAAAACTTAACATTACGTCTGGATCAGAACATGTCTGATCCATAATCAAACAAAATTCCTTGGCCACCCAAGGACTTTGGTTCGTAGAGCTAAGTTTGAGAGAAAATAACAGAATGCCTTGGCCATTTAAGGACTATAGTCATAAACATAAAAAGTAAACACAATAACCTTAGGGCTCGTTCCCTACAGTTCTTTCCTTACCTACATAGTTCTTGGGGCTCTTAGCATCAGCACTTAAGCTTTCATCGGTTCCTTCGTCAGAGTCACTTTCACTTGAATAACCGTGTTTATCATCCTCCGACATGGTATGAAAAGGTATTTCCTCGTATGGTACGTATTTCCAGAAAGGCCCAAGGTTCTTCTTTGGAAAAGTCTCATTGGAATAGCAGAACCATATTCGACTAAATACCTTCATCTTTTTTTCAAAAGAATCCACAACATCGGCACCATACTTCTCTATCGATGCTGCTATCTCTTGAGCTTGATTCTTCTTTAGAAGGGTATTTTCTTCTTCCTTCTCTTTAAGAAGTTTTGCTAAATTCTCTTTCTCTCCGGATAAGGTGCTGATAGTGCTAGCGTTGATGGTTTGTTGTTCCTTCAAAGAGTTGATCTCGGTAGAAGTGGTAGTTTCTAGTTCAAAGTATTTGTTTTGAAGATTTTCTTGGGCAAATTTAGCCTTTTGCAACTCAGATTTCAGTTCATCTTTCTCTTTACCTAAAGTTTTCACCTTTTATTATTCAAATGAAAGATAACTCTTTAAGCTTTGTATCTATGTGCCAATAGAAACTATGTCATTAGCATGAGTCATGACTTGTCTTTACAGGTCAATGATTGGCCTGCTGTAGCCCAAGATTGTGTGGCCTAAAGTATCTTGCTCACTTGACACTGCGAAAGACTCTCCTTCATAAATCAAAGAGTTAGTCATGGTGGTTGTACGAGGAAAATTTCGTTCAAAATCATCTTTGTGTAGGTATACCAGGAGTTTGGGCTTAATTGGCGTGGGCAGAGTTTGACCACGTGAAAGTATTTAACTATTTCTGGGTCTAAGGGAAACGAAGACCCCAGTTCAATAAATCGGTGTATACCACCACCTTATTTACTTTACAATCGATAGGGTTTTCCAGACTTATAGGAATTCTCACCTCAATAGACTCCAAAAAGCCTCACTTGGTTCTTATCCGATCTAATTCGGCGGTATGAGTATACATGTAAGAAATTGTTTAAAAGGCCAGTAAATATTTCATACTAACCTTGCGAAAGTTGGGCCCGACTTTCCCTACCAAGAACTCCGGAAGTAACTTACTATTTGGTAGTCACACTTTTCCTCTAACAGTACGACCCAATGTAGTCCTTGTCTGTCCGGATGTTTTTAAAAGAGTGTCTTCTCCACGGTCTTCCATACGCTTTTCCATTACGGTGGGGGGTTGTTCAAGAAATGTAGCACCACTAGTTTCTTTCCCACTCAGAGGTTGGGTAGACTTGTACCTTTTGAGGGGGGAGAGGTACTCCTAGTTTGGGAGAGCCGAGTGACTCTTCGGGGTATATTATTCTTAGTATCAGAGCCCATAACAATGAAAGGGGAGGGTTTTTTTATGATTGGATTTTTCTTGTCCTTAGAAAGAGGAATTTATGGGTAGTTGAACAGAGGATTCAGAGTCTAATGTGGGGTAAAGTTGGGGTAAATGGAGTTTTTCGAATTCTTGAGGTTCTGGATGAGAAAGAACTCTTGTCCGGCTCCGGCGTTGTTTGGTTGATGACTCTACCACAAGAGGCATAAATTCCAGCAGTGTCTTTTACTTCTTTTCTTGCTTTCTCCAAATCAGACAGATTTAGCAAACCTCCTTTAATTAAAGCGATTATAGATGTGAACATATAAAATTCTCAAAACTTAGAACAAAATTATTGCTCTGAAGCTTTCTCTCTCTAGAAAGTTTTATGGTGCTAAGGTAATAAAACAGTGAAATAAAGTTTAATAGAAGTAAAAAAACATGTGAGTGGTTTACCTAAGGGATATTAAGTACACCATAATTACTTTTTGAATAGATAGGTGCAAGTACCAAAGAGAAAAAACGGCTAAGAGGTCGACACATATCTTTTTAAAAATTCTGACTTTTGGTTAATTTGCGAAAACATTTCAGATTCGAACAGAATTTAATTCTCATAAACTCCTCAGAGGGAATTGAGACTATTTTATTGATAATTTATCTCTTCCAAAATATTTTTGGAAAGATCTAAAAATGACTACTGATAAGGTCGCACATTTTTGGAGATGGAATTCCACCATCTGCGAAGGGGTAGTTCAGACATTTTTAGACTATAATTTTTCATGAACAGTAAACATAAGTGGATCATGACTCAGCTGTGTGCAAAACACTAACTCATCTTTGATATCAGGCTTTAAAACCAAACGTGGATCCAGATTCCGACCCGAAGGGCCCATGGGTCACCATCCAGTATAAATACCCCAACCAACCTCATTTAATAGGTTGGACTTTTTCTAGAAATATTATATACAAGGATACACCTCTCTTATCTCTCTATTCACTACTTAAGAATTAATACCTAATATCCAAACTACCCGAAAATATTCTCCAACCATAAATCATATACACTAGTGTCGAAGAAAATTATATCACCAAACGAGCCGAAATAGATACTATATAGGAAATACAGATCAACGTGCAGTTACAGTCTGAGCATTACAAAGCCCTCATGTGCAATCAATACAACTCCAAAATACGATTCATGATTTTCAAACTTGGCGATAAAGTCTTACAAGAATTTTACTTACACACTAAAGAAACGTTCTTATGTAATCTTGCTCCAAACTAGGAAGGATCATACATAATCTAATCCAAGTAAAGTCAGGAATGTATGGGCTCCTAGATGGTGAGGACAACCATTTTTGGCATCCATAAATCATGGAATATTTAAATTTATACCATAAATTAGAAGTGTTTATTTCCAATTGTGCTATTTATTTCTTATACATTTTTAACATGAACCCAAGATTTTAATAATTTGTTTTTATAAATTCTTGACATATTATTATTTTCCATTTCCATAAATACCATTCCATAAATACCATTCCATATACCTACATACGACAATATAATATTCCATACTAGCATACATAAAAGAATAATATAATTCTTTTATTTTATTTGATAAAGATTATGATTTTATTTTTAGGAGAATAAAATATTTAATAAATTATAATATTATATTATATAATTTAAAAGAATGAATTAATTCTTGTGAATTTTCGTATCAAGTTTTTGGCACTAGTGCTATGGAATAAAATATTTATTTTTAGATCTATTAGTTTGATATGTTTTTGTGTTTAATAATTTTTAGTTTTAGTTTTATTTTATTTTTATTAGATTTGATTTATATCTATTTTTTAGTTAATATTTGATTTGATTTTATATAATTTTATTCGACGTTATTTTTTTATATATGTTGTTTTATATATTTTTATATTTTTATATTTTTATAGTGATTAATTTTTATTTTTATGTGATTTTCTTTTGTTATTTAATTTTTTTCTAAGGAAAAATCCGCTAGTATGTATGCAACGGATAAAAGAACGGTGCTACAAGCTAAGTTAGATGCGCTTCAAGAAGAATTGGTCCATATAAGGTTAAATGCACTTGAACAAAAATTGGCCCATATGAGGATAAATGCGGTAATCGTCAATGAGTGTGAAGCATACAATACAATAAACCAGTTTACCCCAACGAATGGTTACATGTATAACTTCCAACATGGCTCTATACCCTACTATAATAATGATTATCAGGCTAGACGCCGGCAAAACAAAAACATTTCATGGGAGAATACCAATTATTTTTGGGATCATCAGGATATAAATAGGTTAGAGAAAAAGTCAAACCTAGAGGACACCATGAATAAATTTATCAAATCTTCGAGGGAGAGGGAATCAAATGCAAACAATCTGGAGTTTGCGATTCAAAATCAAGGGGTTTATTTGAAGAACTTAGAAAATACAATGGATAAATTCATCAAGATTACTGAAAGAGTGTTTAAGCAATCCGAGATTTCTCCATTAGAGTTAAAAGATTTTACACAAATTTCGTATACATCAATCCAATTCTTGAAGTTCAAGATGATCAAAACCATGATATGTTGTTGGACAGATCTAATGAAAACTTGCTTAATGAATCTAAGCGAAATCATTAAGAACAACATAGTGATATCCAACTAGAGCAACCTCAAGTAGAGAAGTATGTTGAAGATAAAGAAACATGGTTATCATAATATGTAGCTCTGACCAAGATATTCAATATCATGATTCTAGCACAAAAAAACTAATTTTCAAATTATTTTTCTCTTCAACGATCCACCTCCCAACAAATTGTTTAAACAAAATTATATTCAACCAAAACAATGGCAACCACAAAATAAGTCACTTGTTCCAGAGCTACAACGATTATCATGGCAACGTGAATGTTTGATTATTCTCAAAGATAGTTATCAACCACCTTGAAAAGAAGAGATGACGAAAGGTCGAGCTACAGACTTAAAACGAAGCGCTGATTGGGTGGAAACCCAATGTAAGTTTTATTTTCTTTTAACATAGTATTTTTATTTTCAATTTTTTATTATTTAACTACTATTTTTATTTCTTTTTAATTTTTAATTTTTTTGGGCGTGTTGACAATCTTCGTTTAGATTTTGTTTGGTGTTTGTATCGCTTGCTCTTTTCTTTTCTTTTACTTTTCTTTTGGCAGAATCTACTAGCTTCTACACTTCAAACTCCAATCTGGCAAGTGTCAACCCCAAATATATTTATCAGGTACCATTGTTCCTTAATCAATTTTTTATATTCTTAATATTGGGGATAATATTAGATTTCAAGTGTGGGGTAGTGAGAGATTATTAAAATAAAAATATCACAAAAAATATGTTTTTGATCATTTAATATTGTTTATCGTATAGTTTAGGACCTCATAGATTGATTCAAACTTGTGAAGTGACTTTTAAGTTGAAAGAATTAATAACTGCATGTTTAGATTTTTATTTGATTAGGTCTTTAGATATTTCTATGTTTATAAATTATTAAAATGAATTATATTGCAAATTTACTTTGAGTGTTTTTACTTACATGAAATTTAATTTACTAATATAATAAATTTTTACTGAAAAAATAGTTGTCATTGTAAAAATAAAGTTATAAAAAAATCGTATATTATTTATTAAATAAAGAGGTCGCATAATTCTTTACTGAGTGACCCGGTCTCTTCCTAATCTGGTCGAGATTCGAGTACAAAAGGAAGAGATTTATGTTAATTCTCAAATGTGACTTGTCTTGTTTTGTACTTTAATTAGTCTGAGTCAGTAAATCCTTTGGGCTGCTTCATTATCTAATGCTCCTAACCAACTGGGAGGGATGTCATTGATCTAAAACTCGTTATATAGACTGATTAGAAAATTTAACTAGACATTGCACGAGTCAGAGGTAAATATATATTAAAAAATATTTATATAATTTCCTTTCTAAGTTTATACGTTCTAGGGGTGCCTTATCACCTAATGACTTAAACCAACTGGTTTGAGATTCATTGACGGTTACATAGAAAAATAAATTATATTTATAAAAAAATGGAAAAGGGAAAAAATGATACAATTGACAACCGTTAAAAATAAAATTGATATTATTTTGGTTTATTAATGAAATGTTTAAATTTTTTATTTAAGTAAATAGTATGTAATGAAATTTTAATTTTTTCGAGGCATGTTGAAGATTCTTTAGATTTCTTCAAATTTCTATCTATAAAATGTGGTTAGGAATTTTTCACTTGATTCAGTAGCTTGTTTTGAAATTAAGAAACTTGGTCTTAATTTATACCATAGAATAATATCATTTGATCATACTTTTATTTGTGATATTTTTTTTTCTCGGGACTAACAAATTAATAAGTGTGGGGTAATTTGATCAAATGATATTTATCCTTAATTTTATATATTTTTATACTAATTTAATTGTTAGTTTTAATTAATTATGAATACAAATACTCTCATTGGTTATTTTTTATTTATTAGTGAAATTGAAGCAAAAAGAGCAAAAAAGAGTTAAGATTGGACATAGAAGCTATAATAAAATAAGAAGATAAAAGTCAAGGGCTTAAAGATAATTAGAAAAAGAATAGAAGAAAGAAAGGAAAAAAGACAAGATATTAATCGAAAATCACCATCTTAATATATTAGTTTCTTAAAGAATAAATGATAATATCTTTATTATTTAGTTTATAAGAATAATATAATTCTTTTAACTTATTTGATAAAGATTATTATTTTATTTTTAGGAGAATAAAATATTTGGTCTTCTATAGTAAATTGTCATATTATATTATATAATTTAAAAGAATGAATTAAATCTTTTATTTTATTTAATATTATAATTATACTCTCGATGTGGTTTATTTTTAGAAAATTAGGGTGAATAAAAAAAACTCATAACTCTTCCTATAAATAAAACCCTAACGAAGGAGGTCCAAGCGGCCGTCAACACTGTTTACCACTTTTCTTTCTTCTTTTATTTTTTAGGGTTATGCTCATTATGAGCTAAATCTTTTTGTTCTAAGGTTATTAAACCTATATATATATATATGTGAAAGATTTATTTTAATTTTAATTTCTTCTTTATCTAATTTTTTAGTATTATTATTGATTGTAATGCCTTCAATTACTTACGGGTTCAATTGATTGATGTTAGATCTAGGTTGAGACCGAGAGGTAAAATCTATTCCTGAACTATATCAATACCACTAGGTTGAATGAGTAGTTTACTATGACCATGGCTCAGTGAAGTCTGAACTAGGTTCTTAGAATTTATGACCTCATACATATAATCCGACATTAAATGGCATGAGGTGTCAATATAACTTAAAGTAGAAGTCATGAATCCTCTCCTCAATGTTGAAAATGACCAAATGCTCATTCTCATCTAAAAGAAAAAAAATAACAGTTGGATACTCCAAATATAACCCCAAATAGTAACATGTGCCCCCGCGAGGGTCTTTGCCTATGAAACTGTCGACTTCATTAGGAACAACAAAACTCCATCATGAAAGAGGGGGAGATTTAACATAAATGAAATAACAACATATCACCAAAGACTTACATGTGGAAACCAAAATAACATAAAGCAATGAACATCAACAAACAAAAATCACACAAGAATTACAACAATGTTAGAGCATAACATTCTCCTAAAATAAGGACTTAGCTGTTATAACAAATATATAAGCTTCCCCATGAAAAGGGCTTGATCTAACAATTTCCAAAAGAAAAACAACAATATAATAAAACAAATAAGCATATATTCAATCTTTATTGGGAGTATTTTTTTTAATCGTGTACTACAAATGAAGGGTCTAACATAACCTTAATGTTACCTTAACCAACCTTCCTAGTTGTAGTCAGACGAGTATCGATAAGCGATAACATCAACAATTGTAGATTTTTTGGAGAATTGGTATAACCTGACTCCAAATCTAGCTTTGGATACCTCTTCTATAGGTCAATGATAAAAGAGATTTCAGTTGTGTGCATGGCCGCTTTGGCCGGATTACACAAGGAATCTATCAATAAAACCGATCTACCATTTCTCTATATTTTATGCTCACCAATGTATAAAAACACATATGACAGAATGCGAGGTGTTTTAGAGTTAACATATTTATAAAAAGGTTTACCGAGATTTACAAAAGCAAATGCACAAGTATTATGAGTGATATGGAAGAGGAAAATTAAAGACTAAAGTGTAAATAATGTAAGTTCAATGCAACAATAAGGATTATGTATTTTATTGAGGACTAAGGGTAATTTATCCCTTTATGTAACCGTTTTCAGTTTGGAGCTAAGTCCTAGTGCCTCTATATAAAGGCTAGGGCTGAACTAATAAAGAGGTTGAACACTTTTTGATCTAACTCATTTGTGCTTCGACTTTATCTCTCTAAAACCTCTTTCTCTCTCTCTCACTAAAACTCGCGTATGATTTCTTCCTAAGACAACTCTTAATTATTGAACTCACCAAATTGGAAACTTCGTTGGGGACGATTAAGAATCAATTTCTTATATGTTCGAAGGTTAATACAATCTTCTTAATTTTTCGTTTGATTTCTTATAATAAATCTTGAAAACAATCCGTCACTTCGATCAGTGATGGAAACGTTAAAATATGATTTCCAAAGAAATGAAAACAGATCGCATAAATCTGCTATGATCCAAACTCAATCGGATATTGAGATACGTATAAATCAACTCCTGGATATAATAAACACTCTTAATGAAAATTATAAACAAAAAGAACAAGAAATTCAATTGGTGAAGCTCAAATCTGAGGTGAGGCAAACAAATGAGAAAACTGAGATGGAAGATCAGTCTGGTCGATCTTGTATTGATCGACATGTGAGAAATGAGTAATGAAAGCGTGCTTCGAATCTCCTAAAGAGCTCTATTCTTCTCGCAAAGGGAAAAAAGACAAGAAATAGTATGTAATCTCTAGTGATGAAGAGGTTGAAAGCTCTGCTTTAGGCTTTAAGATATATAAAAGTTCTTCGATAGGGGAACCAGAAAGAAAACAGCCAAGAAAGCATAAGAAGGAACATAATTCTAAAAGGGACTACATTCCTCGTTGTTTGAGGGAGTCTACTTGGTGTGAGGGGAACACCTCGAATTAATACGCTCAGACTGATCGAAATTTATATACAGTCATGGGGACTGAGGATCAGTTTGTGCAAGGTGTCGATTGGAGGAACTCTCCGTTGACAAATGAGATTCGCTCTATAACGCTTCCGAAGTGTTTTGATATTGCTAAGGTGGATAAGTTTGATTGGATGCAAGATCTAGATGACCACATCGAACAGTTCAAGAATTACATGATGAATTTTGAAGATGATGAGCGACTAGTGTGTCGTGCATTTTTGTAGACTTTCAAAGGAACGACATTAAAGTGGTACAACCAGATTCGGGGGGGATCCATCTCAAATTTCAGGTATTTCTACACTGCTTTTCGAAGGCAGTTTATTGGGAGTAAGGAGATGAGAGCTAATGGAGATACGATTATTCAGTGCAAGCATATGGTTGGGAAGAAGTTAAAGGATTATACGAAGAGGTTCCGACTAAAGCAAGTTTAGATAATTGCGAAGAAAATGTGGCTATGGCAGCTTTTCGCCACAGTCTGTTGCCAGGAGATCTGGCTAATGAAACTACAAAGAGGATAACTCTAACCTTTGGAGCATTGATGGCTCAAGTAGAGGATCAGATTAAGGTTGAAGAGTTAACTAGGGTCCGAAGAGGATCAGTTAGTACTCTAAAGAATTCGAATCAGTGGGCCAACAACCCAGGGCAACCTTCGAATGGAAATCAACAATCACGCCCGAAGAATAATAATTTGCCATCTCGAACTGGTGGATATTCAAATCATGCTCCATCCCATAATTATAACGGACCAAGGCCAAATCAGTGGGTTAGGGCAGAATATTATGCTGATTTGATAAAAAAACGTAGCTGTAATATTTGACAAGAACAAAAGCTTCGTAAATTTTAGGAAGCCAGCTCCAATAAGTAGGCCAAGGGAGGAGCGGAATAACAAATATTACATGTACATGAGGAATCGGACATGATACTACTAATTGCAACGCGTTGAAATAAGAGGTTTAAATTTTGATTGAGAATGGGAAGCTCCTAACTTATGTGAAGTCATAAGAGAGCGGTTTGAATAACACAACATCAACTTCGAAGGCTAACCCAGCTGCGCCATCTGAGAATTTAATGATTTTAGATTCGAAGACTGAAGAATTCGATGCCTTTTCGGAGTATGTGGATAAGGATCTGAACATGCTAATCCTAATGGATGTTGAGGAGCGAGTAGAGAAGGGGCATGTGATAGATCTGTGTAAATTTTTTAAATCATTAGCCATTTTTGGGGGTGATTCAATGACCAACAAGACTGATAGTTTGAGGAAGAGGCATGTTGTCAATTTGATAACTCAAATTGAAGGAAAAATGTCTACGCATTTGTATGGAAAAAAGGCCATTCCTTTCATCTTATTCGCCGAGGATGATCTGCGGGGAATGGCAGGGCCACATGAAGACACAGTAGTCATTGGTGTAGAAGTGGCTGGCATCGAAATTTGCTGTGTGCTTATAGACACTGGTAGTTCTGCAAATGTTCTCTTTAAAACAACTTATGACAGAATTCCCAATTCGTCTCGAATTTCTCAATAAGAACGTACAGTCATAGGGTTTACAGGCGTGATACCTCGTGTGATTGGGGAATTCGAGAGCAAAGTGAGTTTGGGAAAATGACCTTTCAAGAAGAAGGTCCATGTACTTTTTGTGGTGGTGGACTGCCTGACGAGCTACAACGCTATCTTTGGAAGGTCATGGCTTTCTAGAATGTATGGGGTGGTGTCAACGGTACACCAATGTTTTAAGTATGTGGTATGAGATCGAGTCGGGGTCGTTCGAAGCGACTAAAAGGTATCATATGAATGTTACGCCACTATGCTTCAGACCCGGGGGTCCAACAGTGGAGATTTGATACATGAATAGCAGTCAGAGGAGTTAACCTCGGAATTTAAAGAAAGAGTTGACGATCTGAGGGAAACCCAGGGTCTTTAACAATAAGTGAAGAGATATATGAGTATGTTTTTTCGGAAGGAAGAGTGCTTCGAATCAGAACCTTACTGCCCCCACTTTTACGTCAACAACTGCTAGAATTTTTATCTTTTAACGTGGACGTTTTCGCTTGGAAAACGGAAGATATTATAGGAGTACCGATCAAGGTAATTCGTTACAGTTTGGCTATTGATCTGAAGGTAAAACCAATGATTAAAAAAGGAACGACATTCTCTTTGGAGAAGACGGAAGCAATTGTTTCTGAGGTTGACAGGTTGTCCAAGGTCGAACATATAAGAGAGTCACAGTATCCTTTGTGGACGGCGAATCCAGTGGTGGTAAAAAAGAAGAATGGGAAATTGAGAATGTGTATGGGTTTTACAAACTTGAATCGAGCTTGTCCTAAAGATCCATTTCCTGTTCCTCGAATAGATCAACTGATTGATTCCACCTCGGGAAAAAAAATACTAGCGTTCATGGATGCTTTTGCAGGATTCAATCAGATTAAGATGGATCCAAAGGACTAAGAATGTACGACCTTCATAACTAATACATGGTTGTATTGCTATAAGGCTATTCCTTTTGGATTAAAAAAAGCAAGAGCCACTTATCAAAGATTGATGAATAAACCTTTTGCCACTCAGATCGAAAAAATATGGAGGTGTATATAGATGATATGGTGGTAAAAAGTTTGAAGTATGATGTGCATCTCGAGGATTTAGAGGAAATATTTTTAAATTTGAGGGCAATCAGGCTAAAGCTAAATACTGAAAAATGCACCTTCAGAGTTTGATCAGGGAAGTTTTTGGGTTATGTTATCAGTGAAAGAGGAATAGAAGCTGACCCAGAACAGTTGAAAGCTCAGATAACAATGAATTTGCCTCGATCTGTTAAAAAAGTGCAAATTTTGAAAGGAAGTTTAGCAACACTTAACCGATTTATTTCTAGATTTTCTGACAGATGTTTTTCCTTTCTCTTAACTTTTACGAGGAGCAAACAGATTTGAATAGACATTGGAGTGTAAGGTAACATTTACAAGCATAAAAAACTGTAGTGTTGATAAGTGAAGATTCAGGTATTCCGAAGCCAGTGTACTATATCATCAAAAGTCTAGTGATATCAGAAAAGAGGTATTTGAAACTGGAGAAATTAGCACTAGCATTGGTGATTGCTACTAGAAAAAATGCACCCGTATTTCCAAGCACACACTATCAAAGTCCAAACTTCATTTTCTTTAAAAAATGTTTTACAACGAACTAATATTTCGTGGAGGATGACCAAGTGGTCAGTTGAGCTACGAGATTATGATATTTTATTCACACCTCAAACTGCGATTAAAGCTCAAGTATTGGCAGAATTTTTGTTGAATTTCATTCGAACAGATCAGATATCAAAGAAAGTAAAGATATTGCACCAGTAACTTCGAAGTGGATTGTTCGAACATATGGAGGGTCTAGTATTTCAGGATGCAGTGCTGGGGTTCAGTTAATAGCTCCGACTGGAGAAACTATGATTCAATCTATCAAATTTGGTTTTCACGCTTCGAATAATGAAGCTGAATACGAAACTGCTTTGGCAGGTTTAAGATTGGCAAAAACATGTGGAGCAACTTTAGTGCGTCTGGAAACAGATTATCAATTGTTAGCGAATCAGGTATCTGGGTTCTCCAAGGCGAGAAAGGATCGTTTAATTTTATATCATCGAGAACTCCGGAATTTAATGTTACTCTTCGATCATGTTGTTGTTGAATATATTAGTCGAGGAAGTAACATTGTGGCTGATTCTTTAGCAAATATTGCTTATAAGGAGGAGTATTATTGGATTTTGCTACAATAAAGTCCTTCGATTTTGACTCAATCAAATCAGTTTGAATGTATAGATAAGTTCTTTGTCACATCCGATGCAGCCCTAGAAGATTGACGAACATATATTCTTAATTTTTTGACTCAAGGAATATTGTCAGATTATACGAAGTTGGCTAAAATTTGAGAGGTAAAGCCTTCAGATACATAGTTTCAGATGGAATTTTGTATAAGAAAGCATTGAGCAGGCCATTGTTGCGATGTCTAGACAAGCAAGAATCGCATGAGGTATTATCAGAGTTGCATGATGGAGAAGGGTCAGCTCATTGCGGGTTTAAAGCTTTATCTCGCCGAGTTTTGCTTGCAGGATTTTATTGGCCTACAATCATGAACGATGCTAAAAATTTGGTTCGAAGTTGTGATATTTTTCAAAGATTTTCTAATGCTATACATAGGCCAACAGTTCCACTTATGTCTATAACCGAGAAAATACAATTTGATAGACAGGGGATTGATCTGGTTGGGCCATTGCCGATGGCATCAGGGGGACGCCAAATGATAATTGTGGCAGTGGATTACTTTACGAAATGGGCTGAGGAAGAACCACTATCTGGAAAAAAGGCAAAAGATGTAATCAAATTTATTGTGAATGGTATTTGTTGTCGCTTTGGTGTCCCTCGGAGAATTACAACAGATAATGGCCCTCAGTATAATAATAAAGAAATGACTTTGTTCTATGAATTTAACAATGTTTTTGATGTCTTTTCATCCTCAAGCTAATAGACAAGTTGAAGTGAAGAACATAACTATTTTAGATGGTTTGAAGAAAAATCTAAAGGGGCAGCAGGGAAATGGCCAAATTAGTTAGAAGAGGTGCTTTGAGCTTATCGGACTACTCCCATGGAGGCTACAAAATAAACTCCTTTTTCTCTAGCATATGAAATGGATGAAGTTAGCCCTGTAGAATCTAAGATGTCATCTTTTAGAATAACTCAATATTCTGAGAGATTTAATGATGTAGTTAAAATAGAGAATTTAGATTTGATTGAGGAGAAAAGAGTTCGAGCCCATTTAAATGTAATCCATTATCAGACTCTTATGAGGAACAGATATGATTCGAAGGTGAAAAGAAAAGAGTTAAAAAAGGTGACAAAGTGTTGAGAAAAGTATTTTTTCATACAAAAGAGAAGAACCTCAGAAAAATGGCCCCGAATTGGGAAGGGCCTTATATGGTTGTCAAGAGGATACAACCATGGTCTTATTGCCTTTGTGATATTCAAGGGAGGATGCTTCAACACCCGTGGAATATACAACATTTGAAGTTATATTGGGAATAATTTTTTCTTTGTATTTTGGATTTTCTACTATTGAACGACGCACTCTTTCCTACCCTGTTGGCCCTGGAAAGTTTTAACGAGGCGCTATGTACATAATCAATATTATCAATAAAACGCAGTTTTGGCCAATGGTTGTTTATAAGTGTTTATTGAAAACTATCTTAACAACTTATCAAAGACTGATCATCTTTGAGGTTGGTTAAGAGTAGAATGTTCCGAAGTGCTTATTACACTTTTCGAAGAAACAACCATATTCAAAGTGCTACGTTCAATAAATGCACTTTGATTTTTCAAAGTTTAACGTTCAATAAATGCACTGTGATTTTCTTAAGTGCTACGTTCAATAAATGCACTATGTTATTCGAGGTGGTATGTTCGAAGTTTGCATTAAGGTACTTGAAGTGCGTTATCATATTTAAGGAGTTATGTTTACAAAAAATATTATTATTATTATTATTATTATTCCAGGATTGTTAGCTTCGAATAATTCATATTGATGATGAAAATTAGAAAAAAAAACATTTGTCAATTAGATTAATTCGATGAAGTACACTAAGTAGGATACTAATGTGACAAGTACAAAAAAGATAACATAAGATCAAAGAACAACAAAATTATTCAGACAACTCCTCCTTGGATGACTCTTCTTCTTCTGATGATAAGCTTGGGATAAGATCGAAGGCTTCACTAGGACGTCGTTTGATGGGAATTTAGCTCCTAATATTGGAAAGATTGATTTTTGGATAAGTGGCATGAACTTCACTAAGAAGAGTAATAGATGTTTCTTGTTTACCATGTTTAAGAGCAGCTAACATATCCTTAGAGAATTTAGCTTCAGCAGCAGTGACAGCAACTTCTTTTTCCTTCTCAAAATAAACTTTCGTTGTGGTTGTCTCGTCGGTTAATTTTTTCTTATTCGCTTCGCTTGTAGTAAGAGAAGCTTGAAGACCCTCATATTTAGTCTTTTAAGCAGCCAAATCTTAAGCATGTTTTTTTTGAGCTTGTTCAATTCATTTTGATGTGAGGTAGACAGTCTCTCTTTATCAGCATAATGTTGCGCTCGTAAATGGCTTTTGACAAAGAGCATTCCTTGAATAAGCTCTGATCTCGCCGCTTCAAATATATGGAATTGCTCGACTACTTGATTCTGAATTTTTTCTCTCAATTTTTTCTCAGCATCGACAATTCCTTTATAGCGGACCATATCGTTGGCCAATTGTCTTAAGTGACTGTGAGAAGCCTCGACTTGTTAAGAAAGTGACTTTGCTGCAGGATTGAGGTCGATAAATGGTTGGGGTGCAGCAAGGACATCGAAGTTGGGTGGAATAGGAGGAAAAACTGTTGGGCTAGGACGAAGAATCATGTTTAGAGATGTAGTTGGAGTAGGAGGATAAATGATCTCTGGAGAGGCTTCGACAGACGACTTTCTCCCAAAATTATGCATGCGAGTCTGAACATCTTGGATGACAGGATCTTCCTCTCAAGCAAATTCATGTGACTCTTTGAAATTAATGAAACTATCAGGGTCGAAGTGGTCGTCTTGTTGAGTATCTTCATCTGCATTGTCATCGATGATTATTGGAGTATCATCATTGGTTATTTTCCTAACAGTTATGAATTCATCATCATAAAGCAGTGTGTATTCGAAGACCTTCACTTTTTTGTTTTTCTTCCCATGAGGACTTTTGCTCTTCGAAGGCGTTGAAATCTTCTTTTTCTTCGAAGAAGGTGCTTCTTCTTCCCCCTTTTTGATGGTTGAAATAGTCTTTTCTGCCACTTTTTTTTAAAGGCTTGGGCATCGAATCTTTTGAAGGGCTAGCACCAGATGTGCTAGCTGCCTTTTTATCTTTCTTTTCTTTTTTTGTCTTTTTCTTTTGAGGCAAGTGACTGTCTACTTTATTGCGAATAGGGAAGAATACCTTACAATCACGATGAACTAGTCTCTGACAAGCGTGATGCGGGTTGAGTACTTCCATCAAATTTGGAGGAGGTAAGGCTCCAGCTTTGATAGGAAATGGGTGACTGTTGAGGAAGTTGATCGGTTGGAAGACGGTGTTAAAAGCGTTGTTCCAATCTGTTTCAACCCAAGTGGCAAGTTTTTGAAAATGTCCTTGGCCGTTGTTCTTCAATTTTTTTAAAATGATCATAAAAATGTATAATTAATAAGGAATACAACAGTTAATATAAATGTATCTTAAAATACATAATGTTCGAAGTACTTACGATTTCTTCTCCAGATGAGATTTAATTTCGATGGTTCGCATCAGATATTTTTTTTACTGTTCTCATATGCTCCCGAAATAAAGATAAACTTTTTTTTCCAAAATTTGTTAGCTTCCAAGAGATCATCGATGATTTTTGAATAATCCACCAGAGTGAGGTAATAAAATGGCATATTCAGACCTTTTGATAATTTTGTCAAAGATATGAAATCCTTGATGCTGATCGGAATCATGGACAACCGAAAGGCTATTATCACAGATATAAGAGTGAACCAATGATTTGGTGTCCCTAGGGTTGGGCATAGGTTGAGAGGTTCTAAGTATTCCACAATCATATGATCCAGTAGGAACCGAAGACCTCAGTTGATGATTTCGGGGTAGACTACCAGCTCTTCATTTTTGCAATCCAAGAGAGTTTCCCCTTTCTTAGGTAATCAAACGGTGATGTTGTATCCCATCCTCTTGTTTCTTTAAGTCTGATGCTTGATTCTCTTGGTAGTATATATATGGAACTTTTTTCAGCTCAATAATATAGTCAACATCGAGATCTCTCAAATTTCTGCCAATGGTTTCTCTTTCTTTATCGAGAACAATACCCAATGCTTTCTTTTTCGAAACTTACGAACCTTCTTTTCTGTGGCAGTTTTTGAGTTTCCTTCATCGGCCTCGGCCCCATTATCAGACCAAGTAGCTTCGGAATCGGCTTCTGATGTTGCATCCCTTGTTTGGGGAGGATCTTTGGAAGAATTTGATTAAGGTAATGAAGCCTCCTCAACTATTTCTCTCTAAGGAGGAGATTCTGTAGTGGATTCGAGGAAGGTGAAGTTATAACAAAATAAGAATCATCCCTCATGGCTGTGAAAGGTTTCCTTTTACG
Source organism: Limnanthes douglasii subsp. nivea (assembly GCA_036936605.1). Classification (NCBI taxonomy): domain Eukaryota; kingdom Viridiplantae; phylum Streptophyta; class Magnoliopsida; order Brassicales; family Limnanthaceae; genus Limnanthes; species Limnanthes douglasii. Next base: position 340,028,578 of record JAUPFV010000002.1, read on the forward strand.
GGTTGGTGGAGGATAAGTTGAAGAAAAAGTGATTTCAATTTGTTGCAAAGAGAATTTGCTTGATTCTTCACTAATTAGACGTTATACTCTAACTTGAGAAGATGAGGTACGAGGCGTTCTGGGTGTTTGAACTCTAAATGAATGACGTTCTTCGGTAGCAGAAGGAGGCAAAAAAACAAAAATTTTAGTTGGATCGAAATTACCGTAGTAACTGGTTTTGGTGGTTGTTCTAACGAGAGCGTTGTTGATTAATTCAGCAACTTTGTATTCCTCCGCTCTTTCAGTAATGAAAAAATAATCGTATGATTAGACTAGATTATCATCAGGCTTCGGAGATTTGGGTTTTTTGGGTATCATAGCCTTAGGTTTTTTGGATTTTGGATTTTGGATTTTTTCTCATAAACTGGATGAAGATTAACCGGAAAGTATGAGTTTTCCGGCGAAGATAACTGGGAAAGTTGAAGAACACGTTGAAGGTAGCCAAGGGTGTACTGTCTCTCTCTCTCTCTCTCAAGAAATTTAGATTGTGAATTAGAGAATGAAGTTACTAACAAATTTATAGGAGGATGCAAAGATGTGTAGAAGGGGAAAAGACTTTGTCATGATTGGAGAGAATACCAAACGGTGATAGGGTTATGAGTTTGACATCTGTCAGATTAGCTAGCTAGCTATAGGTCTAGTAGCTAGTTATTCATGATGAATCTCAATGGTTAGATTTTATAAAGATTTACTTCGAAATAATTTCGAAGACTAGTTATTTCTTTGAGAATTTTGATGTGTGGACGTTTGGCAAACTCCGATGATTATATTTTTTTGAATTTGAGAGTTCTCATGTGTGGACGTATGGCGAAATCCAATGATATATTCTAGAATTGCGTCTGAAAAGAATTGAGGACAAAGAAAAGATGTTATTGATTTTTTTTACTTTGAACTGATATGGCATCTGACAAGATTCGAAGACATTTAGTTCTCATTCATTTACTGACATGAGAACTAGGGGGGTACTGATATGGAAGTAGAAAATTAAGGACTAAAGTGTAAATAATGTAAGTTCAATGGAAAAATAAGGATTATGTATTTTTATTGAGGACTAAGGATAATTTATCCCTTTTATGTAACCTTTTTCAGTTTGGAGCTAAGTCCTAGCGCCTCTATATAAAGGCTAGGGCTGAACTAATAAAGGGGTTGTGCTCTGACTTTCGCTCTCTAAAACCCCTCACTCTCTCTCTCACTAGAACCCGCGTATTATTTCTTCCTAAGACAACTTTGAATAATTGAACTCACCAATGAGAACTCAACATGTTGTGATGCTTGCCATGCAATAATTCAGAAAAAAGTCAGTTATTTATTTATGATTATATATGCTCTATTGTTCTATAATGTAATTTGGAATATCATGGGTAGACAAAATGAAAGACGTGGTTTTTACAATCCATCAATGCCCGAAGTACCATGTTAATGGCAGGATTAATCAAGGGAACCCAAAAACTATCTAGGAAATGTTATGTAACTTAATTTATCCAAAAAAGGAAATAAAAATAGCATTCATACGGGCTTCAATATAGGTGATCCCAACGAAACCTGTCACTTGATAGCGCCTATAGGAGAAATATAATGATATCCTTTATGGATGCTTATTTTGGGTACAACCTAATTTATATGCATGAGGATGTTCATGCGAATACCATATTCATAATATAGATAGATCTTCACTGCTACAAACCAATTCCCTATAGATTGAAAAACACATAATCAACATATCAGCGGTTGGTTAACAAACCTTTTGCAAATTAGATCAGTCAGACTATTCAAACACACACACATATATATATATATGAAACTCACAAACAATCAAGATGAAGAGCATCAGATTGACCTGAAATTCATTGTTTCTAACCTCAGAAGGGTCAAATTGACTAGGAAATTATACATTTGGTGTAAGATATGGAAATTCTTGGGCTACATGATTAATAAAAAAAACATGGAAGCAGATCTGACTCAACTTTCAAACTTGGCCACAATGGATCCTCTCAGAAATACAAAGTAAGTGTAGATCTTAACAAGAAGACTAACAACCTTCAACATATTTATTTCTAAATCATCAGATAAATGTCAGCCTCTTTCAAGTCTTGCAAAGAACATAAAAATTAATCTGCATTCTTGCACACAGGAAAACATTTAACAATATCATTTTTTTTGCTAGACTAGAAGAACCTCTGTATTTATACCTCATTGTCTCAGACTATTTTGTATGGTTATTTTTAATAGTAGAAGGGGGATATGAATAAAATCCCGTCATAATGTAAGTAAATATACGTTAAGTGCATTAGTAAAGATAATACTTCGAAGCTCGCATAATCATTGTTAGAACATCATTCACACTAAGGAGTGTTATGCATAAATCATATATATATATATATATATATATATATCTGGAAAACTTACACAATAATCAGTAAAGTTGAGACTACGACATCCAGTATGAGCCGAGAACAACAATAAAAGTTCAATGCTTATCAGTCGTTTCGACGAAATTACAATTTAAGTGGCCTATCCCTTCAAAATAACAATTTGAATCCACCTAAAAGTTTCATACATACGAGGAAATTAATAATCAGGGTTCTAGGGATATAATTCACTTAATATCACCAAATTGAGAAGTACTCACTCTATCTACTAAGGTTGGTTTCATGATAATAAAAAATAGAATAAAATATAAAGCAACCATGTCAGGTCTTCAACTATCAAACATATGTGAAGCCAAAAGAATCCAACCTTTTACAAATTTTCAATTGGTGGTATATCGAGTTATAGGCCAACTCGAAGCAAAAAAATAATACATCATTCAGTATCTCAAAACAAATCTAGTGTCAGGTAACCCTCTTCGAGCAAGTAGACTTTGAACATGTATTAAGAACGAATAATGCAGATATATTTTCTTTAGCATCATTGGCATGCACAACATCTAGAGTATGAGTATTTTTCTTAAATAAACATTCAATTATGCTGCCCAATAAATTTTTATCCACAGTCTCAACAAAATAGGAGTCATAAAATTGAAGAAGAGAAATAAGAAGAAGATTTGAGAACCTCAATTATCAAATATCTGAGCCATGAGGTATCGTCTGAAACAAGACAAAAACAAGGAAAATTAAAATGAAGTCAGCTACATTCGTATGGAAAATATATGGTTTTATAGAACCACACCGAGGACAATAGCATATGAAACCCCCTTCGCACTGGTATACTACATGGAAGCAGTGATACTAGCCAAAACAAAAATACCCTCATACAAAATATTAACTTATGAGAAATGAAATAATTTAGATGCAAGAAAGATAGAACTTGACGTGATAAAATAAAATATAATTGAAACCCACCTAAGGTCAGAGCATTACAAAGCTCTAATACGAAATAGATATAACTCTAAAGTAATATTTTAAAATTTGAAGACATGAGACAAAGTCTTAAGAATGGTATTTCTTCACACCAAGGAAAATGCTCTCGGCAAACTAGCCCCAAATGGAGAAGCCCCATACATTGTAGATTCAAAAGTAAAGCCATGGACATACCGACTACTAGACGAGGAAGGACACCACCCACGACATCTATAGAAAATTGAACATATAAAGCTTTATTTTCCTCATAAGCTAAGATATTGTTATTGTAAACCGTTTTACTTTCGCAAAAAGTGTACTCAGATTTGAGACATTTGATAATTAATAAAGCACTTTTATAAATTAAATTATATAATTTAATCGAGGAGTGAATATAGGGATTCTTCTAAAATGTATCAACAAATGAATCTATAGATTTTACAAAATTAAGGATTAAATCTAAAGATTATCTTAAAATAAAAAGAGTTAATCAAAGGATTCGAACACACCAAAGTAAGAGGATCTAAGGATTTGAATACATATATATGCTGAAAATAAGGTAAGATTAGCACTATGAGAGCTACGACATCACCACAAATAAAGGTAAGACTAAGACAGTGTCTTTGAAACTTAAAATAATAAACAAATTCTTTGACAATTATAAGATTTTATTCGTATGGAAAAAAAATGAATCCTTCTAAAATAAAAATAAAATAAAGTTTGGGTACTTTAGATACAACCCAAATAAAGAGTCTGTGTGTTCCTTAAAATACATATGCCTACGAAATAAATCACTCCAAAAAGAAAAATAAGGTATTCATGTAAAAAGTACAAACCATTAGTTAGGAGTTAACACAACATAAAACATAATAGTAGCCAATAAGCGAATAAATTCACTGCCAAATGCTAAAACCTTGAAAGCCCGCAGTGTAAAAAGGACTCAATTCCAGAAAAAATCATGTATAAACTTGATACAGAATTAAGAAAAGAAGAGGAGACTCATTTTTAATTATATGCCAGAGCAACAATTTGGCTTGCAGGAAGAGAAGTAGCATCTAAAGCAATTGAAATAATAATTTCAGAAATTAGATTTATATTCTTAACCGAATGATAAATAAAAACATTGGTAGATGAAGGTATTAAGCTCTCTCACGATAGGCAGTCACTGGAAAGTTTAGAGCATCATGACCTTCATTCAGAGAGTTATCACCATGGGCTAATTTTTTTCTCCTCAAGCTCTTTCAGAACACATCAACACAATAACCTCATTTTATCGATTTAATGAGAGGAAACGCGAAGATTCAGTCCAAAAATAGGTTGGAGGTCTATTTTACTTACGAATAATATTCAATATCTTATAAAAGATACTTTTTGGATGCATCTCATGAAATTGAATAACTAAAGTAGACTCAAATTGGCATACGATATCATAACTTGTACAACATCTACGTTTGAAAATTTTCCATAATTTCCTTGGAAATGATACTTGACTCTCTAATATCACCTATAAATTTATATTTTTTTCCAAAGAGGTTTTCTAGTCTCACCACAAATATCTAGCTTAGAAAACGTTTTGGCCACCATTTTATAGTGACTAGTTTGTTCAACTGACAAAATCTCAAGTTATTCTTTTAGTTTGGTTACGCAATCTTTGAATTCTTGATGAAAAACATAAAACATTTGTCAAAATTGAAGTTAACAAATTTTCCAGAAAGAAGCTAATTTCTAAGCTCAAGCATGGTCGTCTCTTCATCTTGCAATCTGGTTTCTAACTCAGATTCCACTTTTTTCTTAGCCTCAATTTCGACATCCAATAAATATTTGATTTCCAAGACATCATCAAAAGATCCTACGATAATTCTTAAAAAGAATCTAAGATCTAGAGCATGAGTAGTAGTTTGGTTACAACATTGACAAAAAAGAAAGAGAGAGCATTGAGAACAATCAGCACGACCAGAACATATTAATCTAAAAGTGTACAAAATAAACAAATATCATAAGAAAAATACTGAAAAAATGCATACCTCCAAATCCAAATTCATTTATCTTTTTACTAGAGCCAAAATAGATAAATAGATTTGTACTTTTCTAAATATAGATGCAAAATGTTTAAGCAAAGCAAAAACTTGATCTATGAAAGAAAATTGAAGCTTTGGCACCAGGTGGACGGAGATACGAAACAAAATAAGTATGAACATACTCAATAAACGCATCAACGGGAGTTTATAAAGGAACCTTATCAACAATATTCATGAACCCACCATCATAATTGAAAAAATTAATAGTGGTAGGAACTTCGTAAAAATCACATGCATCATCACAAGCTTTCAGAAGAATTTTCTCTCGGTAAGACTATTCTCAAATGTATCAGTGTCCGCCTCAACTTCAAATATTTTCTTTATAGTTAGAATTTATTTATTAATGTGATCTATATTTTTAAAAGCAGTACACAAAGGTGTATTAACCATAGAAATTGACAGACCACTTTTGATTTTTAATCTTTTAGATTTTAAAAAATCAACTGAACATGAGATTTTTTATTATTTAAAAGTTCCCTATAACTATTTGATTGGAACCATTTAAGCAAGAAGCAGAAGCTCATTTTTAGTTTCAAACTCCATAAGAGGTCTCAAATCAATGTTTTTTTTACTTTAGAATAACGAATGTCCACATCTTCACTTTCGGCATTTGAAATTTCAAATCATCAAAAATATTTTCTTTACCAACAAATTACATCATAATTGTCCAACTTATTCTCCATAACATGATATATTTGTGAAACTTCAGCACGACCTCTGCTCGTGGCCTGATGAGTTATGTTTTTTCTTTGTTTAAAAACTTCAGCCACATTATCTTAAAAAACAATCGACTTAGCCCTTTTGTCAAGAGAACTTCTAGGAGCAACTTTTTTATTACGAGAGAGTTTTATTTAACAAATTTAGAAAAAAAAATTACTTTTTCAACTTTATTAGAAAATAAAGTTTCTCCACGTCATGCTTACAAATAAAGAACCCTCAAACCTAAGAAATATTTTCCAAACATCACTGTTATGAGGGAATTTCTCCTTTAGAATATTGCAAAAAAAATAAGACTATAAATGATCAAGTTTAATTACAAACATAATATTATTAGCTTTTAAAATAATTATATCTACTATTTTAGCTACTTTACTCATAAATGAGTGACATTTGTATCTTATAAATATGTGTCAACCATCTATTATATAAAAGACCTTTTTACCCCTTAAATGTCATGGAAATTTCAGTAATATATCATCCTAATTTGGATTTTACCTCCTAATTTGGATTTTACCTGTAGTGTCGGCTGCCCATACTTAATTATATTGCCAATGCTTCCACCTTCTACCATTACTCTGCTCATATACCGACGATCTTGGCTAACTCTTTTACCGATGCTCTCTTTTTCTTTCTTTTTTTTCGGAGGGAACCCGCAGCCGCTATTCAGAGTGCAATGAGTGCGCACAGGGTAAACCCTCAGTCTGACGCGATAGCCTGCAAACCAATGCCAGAAGGTAAACCACACAAGGTGACAGGCTCAGCCGAGAAAGCGTATGTAGAAGGACTCGAACTCATGACCTTTTGGTCATAAGAATGTCATACTCAACCAACTCGGCTACCCTTTGGGGGCGACCGATGCTCTCTTATTACCTACTATATTGGTTTTTTTATCTATTATGATGCCGTGATAATAGAGTTTTCCCATGTTGTTACCATTAAAATAATATTATCACATTTCTTTAAAAAGTATAATAACGTCCCAATGGCATACTACCTTATCAGGATTCTTGGTATTAAAATACAACTATATGTTTTAAGACTACTTACAATCATAAGAAAGATATAATTCATGACATGTTTTCATTTCATAAACATTTGTTGGAAACTTTTGAATATATTATGAATCATCGGTTGAAATTTATAGATTACCAACAATCGTTGATTAAACTAATAACCATTATCATTACAACATTCAATAATTATAATTAAAAAAACTACTGACATTAACAAAATACTTAACAAATAATATAGTCGTTAATTCTATATTAACAAATACCAGCAACAATAATAACCTCCCTATTAGAAACCATAACATCAATCTTATTTTTTTTATAAACTCCCAAGGATAAAAACATCTTAATCATGGTCATGTGTACTTTCTTTGATATAGAATTCCATCAAGGACAACACATTTCACAATTTCCAAACATAATACATACTATTATAGCACATCGATAATTTTTTATCACTCAGTAAAAGAAATTATTCATTTTTCCACCTTTAACACTTGCTCATACATATCCTTATTCAATCTTCTATCTACTCCCTTTTCCATTTTTTATTACCTCAAGAACGATAGTCAAATATATATGAATTTTGATAATCAATTAAAATAATTTTGCTTCACAAGTTCAAACTAATCTTATCTCACCCATTGTAATAGTTATTAAAAAAGAATCTCCGTGAAGTGTCACTAATCCTCTTAAATCACCATATGTAAATGACAAGGTTAAAGTTGGATATCAGTGTAAATGGAAAGATGATTCATCGACTAAATAAAATTCTAAAACTTTTCTATATCTCGGTCTCGATGAATTAGTAATTCCCGATAACGTATCTCCCTAAACAATAGTGCACAACTCATGTTGCTTATCTTTTTATGTCGCTTTAGACTTCATTCTTTCAATTTTATTTTTATTTTTTTCTCTCATTGTCTTCTTTTATAGAATTCCACATATTCTCCATTATCAATGAAGCTCTGAATATTTTATTTCAACTGAAGGCAATCCCCCCATTTAATATCTATGATCATTGGAATATACAAAAGTATAATACCACAGCTTCATTTAATTGAGTGAACCGTCGGTTTGGGATATCATAATATAAAAATTGTGATTTGTTCATATGACCTCTTGCGAACTCTAAAATTCTTTTAGCATCATTTATATTTTTCTCCAACGAGTCCCTATTTTTATTTCATTTTAATTTTCAAAGTCCCACATTTCTGTGTGTTATACTTTGATATACATCTATGTTCTTCCCAACATATCTTCAATACATCCCACATAGAACTTAGTTAAATCCTGTAATATACTACTATCACAAGTCAATCTTCTCTTACATGTTGCTCAAACCACGTTCTCATTACACCCTTTCAACATACTCATATATTTTATAAATCTATAAACATAAATCTTTTAAAGATTCCTTAGTCTTTAGTAATGGGGTTATAATATGATCCCATTTCACCTTTCAACAGTTTGTGAGCAATTAAATTATGTCAAAACGCTATCCATAATTCAAAAAATCTATCAATTGATCGCGGGGAAAAATGTTTAACCAAGCCAATGCACTCGCTTTAAATGTCATTAAAAAGCCCAATATAGTAAAGTATCATATGAATTTAACCATAACATGATATTTTTGAAATTTCTCAAGATGATGTTCTGGATCTGTTGTTCCATTATATTTATCTATCCTGTAAGGATAAAATTTCTTTGGTAATCTTCCCTCTAAAATTCTTTATATCGGCACAGATTCAGTCATTGTGTACAAAGCCATTTTTTGGCTTACATCCTTATTTTGACTTTCTTTAAACACTTTTTTATTTTCTTTATCCTTGCTCTTTTTTATTATGTTATATTAATTGAATCACGTACCTTAATCTCATATTCTCCTTCCTTGAAATCCATTTTCCTTTCACGAATTAACTCTTATTTATCCACATTTTCAATTAATTTTTTATCGTTTCCCAAAGCAAATTTTTATGTTATCAACTGCAAAGGTTTGGTCATTAACTCAAATCGACTCCAAATTTCTTCGTCTCATTAGTTTGTAATAAATTCAACTTGTATTACTCTGACCGAGCTCATTAAGTTGCAATTTGAAAGTGTAAACAATAGAATTTGACTGATTACCTTTGGGACTCATCGTTGAATTCTGAACATTCTTTGCACTTACCTATACATCTTGTTGTGGTATTTTGTTACTATTAGATTAACCATAAAGTTCTTTATTTTCATGAACAGTATTATCTTCTTGAACTGTAAACCTTTCCATTGACATTTTTGGTACAACACTTGGAGTTCCTTCTATGACGTTGCTCTCACAAGCTGGTGAAGCAAAACTTTGAAAATTAATCGTTGGAAATCCATGAGTGTATCCTCCAAGCGGTCATCTATCCACTCCTAATTTAGTCATCATAATTTGGAAAGATGATGAATTTCTTGAAGATCGTTCCCACAGAAGACGCCAAAAATGATGAGAGAATTTCTTCCTGAGAATATTGTAAAAAAATATAAGACAAGAAATGATTAAAAGTAATTACAAAGCTAGTATTCTTAGCAAAATAATCAACCTAATTTATATGATTACATATTATATTTATAACTACTTTAATCCTAATTATTTAGGATGGATGACACTTGTATCTTGTGACACATGTCAGCCATCTATTACATAAATTATTATTTTACCCCTTAACCGACATACACATTTTAGGAATATGTTGTATTTTATCTCAAATCTCTTATTATCTTTAAATTATTTCCATCTTAATTTGGACTTTACTTGCAATGTCGGTGGCCCATAATAAACTATTTTTCCTAAGGTGGAATTTTGCTTATGCTTCCACCTTCTACCATTAATTTACTCATATGCTGACAATTTTGGAAAACTATTTTATTGATGCTCACTTATTATATGTTATATTGAATTTTCATCTATTCCAATGTATTGATTATAGATTTTGCTAATGTTATACCTTGATTATAATAATCTTACCTTTCTTTAATAAGGATAATAATGTCCCACCAGCCTACTACCTTGCCACACATTTGACTAATTGTTCAGGGACGAGGAAAGACTTGTAACAATACTCGAAGTGGGATCTTTTTTTTACATAATACACTCGGGATTTTAAGTCAATATATGTTACCGACAGATTAATACAAATACAATGATAAAGATAAGATAATAACAAGGCATAAAAGTAATAAGTTTAAAGGGTTAAAGTTTGACTGCCAAGTACGAGAACCGATAGTAGTATCTAGTTTAGACCTTGTCTCCTAGAGGTCTTATACATAGACGAATCTAGTATTTCAAAACTTATTACAGTTTGGAAAGTAGTATAAATTGTTACCTTTTAGCCCTTAATATTATTTAGAGCAAAAAAATTACTCAAGTTGAATTGATCGTACATCTTTCGGGCAAGAATAATATTTTCCATCAACATACTCCAAGAATTTCGGCACTAACTGACTTGGACACATATTGGTTACTTTAAAGAAATTATGAATTTATTTTCAAATCAGATATATCTCACTTTCATTAACAACTTAGGTAACAAATATTAATTCATCCTCTTTGGTGTCCAAACGGCTTTCACCAGGTTGAGGGAAGTAAACTTTCTCATCTCTTGGAATTACCCATTCCGTTTATTTTTATTATACCTAGAAGGGTGAAATAAGGATAATGAAAAACATGTGACATCTCAGTTTCTTCTAATAAACTATTAGGATATGTTATCGCTGGTTCCTTTGTAGCGTCAGAAGAAACACACGATAATAAAGAGTCATCGTGAACATTAATAAGCCCAAATGTTGTGACAAGTTCAGTAAGAAAAATCTCATCCACAATCGGCTTGTTGCGATGGATAAAATGATCATCAATTTTTTTTCAAAATCTGAGTTGTCTCATTTATGATAATATTGAATATTATACTTTATATATTCATTCTTAGCCATTATGTAACTAATGGGGTCAATATTTCTACGATAGAATAAAGGATAAGTGGTGCCACCCTACGATTTAAGTAATTCTTTCTTCATTATTTGAAATAAAGGATAAAGTATTAGTGGTGTTACTCTTCAATATTCAATATTTATTTATTCATTTTAAAGAAGAAAACTATGAGGCTACTCTTTAGATTTAACTAGTCATTCCTTCAACACTTGAAAGAAATAAATGGGATACTCTTTCGATTTAAGTAGTCTTTTCTTCATTCTTTGAAATAACTAAGTGGGCTATTTTTTGAATTTAATTAATTCTTTTTTAATTCTTTGGAAGAACTAATGAGGTCACTCTTCGGATTTAAATAGTTATTTGTTCCTTCTTTGAAATGACTAAGGGGGACTAATATATTACATATAACAATTCTAAAGCCTCAGATTTAAGGTTTTGCGCAACTCTTATATAAAGCCTCATATGCCTTAAGTTTTAAATAAGTTTTTGGAATAATATTTTTTTTATCCTTGGATTAGGGTCTCATATATAATCTTATCCTTGAATTAGGTTTTCATCTATTGTTGTTCATTTTCATCATGTGCTGCATTAGTTTGGTATCATTGTTCATTTTCGTCATGTGCTGCATTACTTTGGTATCAGCGCCTAAGTTCCTGCTATGGGGAAACATGTTTCTGAATACTGATTTAATTTGATTTATAGTCTAAATGAAAGAGCAACATCTATGGTCATGAAGTCCCGAAGATCGTTTGGTAAGTAGGAACACCATACATTTCGATGAGATGTTGTCTCAGGCTACGAGGAGGTTTTTGAAACCAATTTTTTTCATCAATTGGCCATCATGATATTGTTTTCATGCCATGAAAAGGCTTTTGAAATAAAAAAAAAATCATCAACTGGATGGCTTCAATGTGAATTCAAATAAGGAACACTCGAGAATAATTTATCTTATTCCCATAAGGTCAACCATTATAATTCCCAATGTAACATTTGAAAAAATAAAATAAAATAATTTTGGTTGTTGATGGTGATGGTGATGGTGCTATGAATTCGAGGACGAATCCTTGTCAACGAGGAGAGGATAATGTAACCCAGAAAGCCCAAACAAAAACCTTTTAATTATTTTATTTTATTCACCTATCTAATATTACTCAAATCAAATCTAATTGCATTTTTATTTTATTTTAAAGCATTTATTTTATTTCCTTGTATTCTAATTTAGGGTTTTGAGGAGCTCTTATATAAAACCTCATATCCCTTAAGTTTTAATAAGTATTTGGAATAATATATTTTTTTATCTTTGAAAATTTCAGTCTTTGTTACCCTTATATTAGGGTTTCATCTATAATGTTACCCTTAAATTAGGGTTTCATCTATTGTTATTTCTTTTCATGCCACTGCATCAGAGTGAGAGCAAGAATGATTTTAATACAATATGATATGCTTTGAGAAATGACATTCGACTATAACAAACAAATAGAGATGACAATTTAACCCAAAATTACGGACATCTAAACCAAATCGATATAATGATACATGTTACTTAAAAAGAAAAAGAAAAACGAGAGTGCGATCGATATTAATTTTGTTTTTTTACTACCTGCTTGGATGCAGTTTGGATTTTAAATTTATATATTACACCACAAGGTACCCATCCCGAATCTGCTACAACATGTACCCGTTTTAAAATCCGCCACAAAAGTATACTAAAATTACATACAATGAATGGTTGACATACAATTTTTTTTTTCATTTTTTTATATAATATTTATATTTTTTTTTCGAATTCAGCTCGATCGAATTTCTTGTTCGGTTCATATACGTTTTCATCTGCGGTAGTTTGTGTTTACCTCGTGCACATCTAAACCCGCAAATTTGTGTTTGGTATAAAAATACTAATGCCGATATATATAAGATTTGTGTTTGGTATAAAAATTCTAATACCGATGTATATAAAGTGATGACGAACAAACAAAACAAAAACTATAACATCAAAACAACAATCTCTTACATCAAACAATTTAAGACTTAATATTCCTTCATTTCTTTAAAAAAACATAGAAGATTTTCGATAAACATTGTAATTCGATTGGGTCAAAAAATTCGACCAATTGAAATTGAAGACCAATAAATCAAACCATTGCTATCTCAAATCCATTTGGTGTGAAAAATCGAAAAAAATAAGTCGGATTATACATAATTAAATCATAATTATTGCTATCTCAAATCCATTTGGTATGAATTGTTGTCTTTAAATACTTAAACATAAAATCATATTCGACATAAATAAATTATAATCGTCGGATTATAAAAATATTCTTAGTGTTTTTAGAAATATAATTAAATTAATAATAAAAATATTATTTTTTATTATTACTATTAAGTTTTTAACTTTTTGTTTGTTTCATTGTCTATTTTGAATTGCAATCTAAATTAAATTATACTTACAATTCCTACATTTTGCATTCAAATTTAATATTTTTTTAGAAAAATAATATTTCTCACCAATATATATTAGATATTTTGTTTGTTTTATCATAATTAATAATAATTACTTTTCATATTATACATTTACTATTTAAAATTAATATATAAACATTAGAACTAAACGGTTTTTTTTTTTTTATTTTACATTAGAACTAAACTTTAAATTTGAAGTTTAAGTATATATTGAAAACAATTAAAATATGATATTTTATATAATTATTTAGTCGAAGAAAAAAAAAATATAAAATATTATAAAATTACTTGTAACGACTTTGTTTGTCGGTAAAAGTTATTAATAACAATTCCAATTGATATATATGGATATGTTAGGTTTTTTATTAAAAACAGTTCATCGTTTAGTGATTTGGTCAACTGACTGCTCTTAATGATCGTACCAGAACACTTATTCAGACTATATAAATAAATAAATATACTCATATTTAAAAAATATTGTTGTACTACATAATACAGCAGAATATTCCATCCACTTTTTGTGGATCAGTCTTATATTATCGCTTTATTTTTTATTCACTAGATAACCCTATTCCTTCTCGAATCACACATCCTAAAATTTGCGGGGTTTTCATTGAATGAATAAAAAAGGTCGTTGTATCAGAAAAGTCATATAGCACTGACTAAACATTCAAGATAGAATGGTTTCTTTTAGAAAAAAAAAAGCTTTTATTAAATATCGGGGTCCAATTCGAAGAATTTACATAGGTTAGGATTATAGTTAATATTACAACTTTCAAATTTGAGCTCCAAATTCGAAATGATTTTTTTTCCTTCCAATCGATTTTGAATTTGATGTAAAAAAATTAGGAGCCAAAACCGGAAAATCTAACAAATTAGAGCAAAATCTCGTAAACTTGATTCTAAGTTTCACAATAGCTTGAATCCAATTTTCACGATCTTAGCTCCACATCTTCACAAACGAATCTTCTCCATGATTCCTTCTTCAGAATAGAAAATCCCTCCAAAGCCAGAACTTATAGCAATGGAGCTCGACATCAAATGAAATCGGAAACATCATTTGAGCTACAACTTCTTTCCTTATTCCATATAAAGCAAGCCTGAAAAACAAGAGAAACGAGAGATCGACATCAACAGAGTTTGTATCTCAGGTAATAATCAATCAGGATCAGGGTTGATATAACCGAGCCCTATGTTTTCTAAGAGAGCAATAGCCAGGAGCTGGTTTGGAGCTTTGAAATGAAAAAATTTGAGATTTTCTTTGCATCTCAGAGTCTATTTTGCAAGCTAGTCTGCGGTTTGATTTTGAACTCTTGAGATACACTTAATGGTCATTGAAGAAATTATTAGTTTTCTGCAAATCGTAAGTAAAGAGTTAAGATACCAAGGCGTTTTTCCTTCTTCCAGCAGCTGTATAAGCAGTAACCAGTCTGATTCGATATCAACCTTAGTCCAATTATTTTTCTTGCAAATTAACAGGCCTTCGAGTAAAGCTCTCGCTTCTTCCAACAGAGGAGAAAACTTACCAAAAGTATTACCGGAACCTTGAATGATTTCTCCATTGTTGTCTCTAATCACCATCCCTTCACTTGACTCACCATTGCACATACAAGTTGCGTCGATATTCATCTTCAATCTGCAATTCTATGATGCAATCCATTTGAGGTACACAACTTTTTTTGTTTCCGTTACCAAGTGATAGGCAACCAATTCTGAGACCTGCACCTATATCATTAGTCCAGTGTTTCTTTACTAAACTGTTAGATGTATCAAGACCAATAATAATTCTATTAATAGTATTGATAGAATTAGAGGTTGAGTCACAAAACCTTTAAACTTAGATTTATTCTGATTCTGCCATATCACCCAACAGACAGTTGAAGGTATAACATGAGTAATGTGAACTTTATTTTTAGAAAATCAAAAACAGTTTCTAATAACATGAGTTAGAACGATGTATCTTTTGATCTTAATGTTGAATCAGTCACTAAAATACTTCCAAATTTTCCAAGAGTAAATGCAGTTCACAAAAAGATGATTAGTGTCTTCATAGTTAGAGCAAAACTGACATTTAGATGCACGATGTAAGTGTCTTTTCAGCATTAAAGAATCACTATGGATATAGTTTTTAATGATTTCCCGAAAAAGAAAGGAAAACTTCATGGGAGTTAGGGCATTCCATATTTTCTTGTATAATCTAGACTGGTTGTAATACTGCCTTATGTTGTTCTATGTTTGTTTAGTATTGAAGTTGAGATCATGAGAAAGTTTCCAAATCACCATGTCCTCCTTATTCTTGTCTATATTGAACTTCTTGATTTGATTGATTCTATTCTCAGATAGGAAGCCTTCCATTGCACCAATATCACAATGATTGTTCTTTCAGAAAGTGTTAACTTTAGCCTCCATGAACCAATTATTAATTCCATTGTTGTTGAGATCCATAATTAGAGGGTGGTTGTGTCAATCATCCACCCAAAAGTTCATCTCTCTTTTTCTAAGAATCCATCTTATATTACTTTCAGTTGAATCTTTAACACCTGAAAGCCTTTTCCATATCAAAGAGCCAGACTTGTTATAGTTAGTCTTTAAAGGTTGAACCTTATTACAATATATATTATGCATAATGTTAGCCCATAAGCTACTATTTTTTTAAAGAAACCAAATCTTTTGAGAAAATGTGCTCTGAATATCAGAGAACTTTTTTATATTTAGACAACCTTCATCAAAATGTTTACACAGAGGAGACCAAGATGACCAATGAATGCTCTTTTCAGAATATTTAGACCTCCATAAAAACTTATTAAAAACTTTCTCAAGTCTTTTGATTATGTTGTTAGGAATTAAGCTATTTTGCATCCAATAACATGAAATGGACATTAAAACAGAGGATATTTGAGTGAGTCTTCCCCCGTAAGATAAGTATTTACTATCTTATTAAGAGATTTTTGCATTAACTTTATCCATAATATGACTAAATTTCCTAGACTTTTTGTTGTTTTTAGTGTTATCCTAGGTAATTAGTTGGAAGATTTTCAGCTGTGAAATCAGTTTAGCATTCAAGGTAATTTACTCTGCTTTGCTGAAGTCTTCTGTTTGTTAATGTCTTGGCCAGATACCTCTTGATATTTATCTAGGAAGCTGTTTAACTTATCAATAGAAGAATGTAAACAATTAGTGAAGACAAGAATTTCATCGGCAGAGGCTAGACAGGGGACCATGTATTCAATTCTAGTAGCATAATGCATTTTTTTTGTTAGGACTAAATAAGTTATATACCCCCCTAGTAAGGACTTCTTCCCCAATTATGAAGAGGCTTGAGGAAAATGGATCACCTTGCCTTAAGCCTCTTTTAGGGTTGAAGTAACCAATAACATCCCCGTAGATAAGCATAGATATATTAGCACCCTTGATCAGTTTGTTAATTAAGCTTACAAATTCATTAGAAAATCCAGAAGATGTGAGAACTTTGCTTACAAATGAATGAGATATTCTCTCAAAAGCTTTTAACATGTCTAATTGTATCATTATGTTCCCCGGTTTTGGCTATCTATTGAGATCATAAATTAATTCCTTAGTTATTAATATGTTCTCATGAATAGACCTTTCTTTAACAAAGGCACCTTGAGTATTAGAGATGATGTTTGGAAAATATTTAGCTAGTCTTGTGTTTATGAGCTTGAACAGGATTCTATTTAGCATAGAACAAAGGCCAATAGGTTTGTAGTTATTCCAGTAAGAAGGATTTGAGTTCTTTTGAATTAAACAATGACCAATAGCAAAGATGTCATTGGGAATAATTTGACCATTAAGGTAAGAATTAATGGCTAAACACAGATGAGACTTAATAATTTTCCAGCCAACTTTATAAGAGAAAATACTGTACCCGTCAATCCCAGCTGCACTTGACGGGCTCATGTTTTTTATAGTGTTCCAAATTTCATCTTCACAAGTAGGCTTCATAAGAGAGTCATTATCCTCTTTAGTAACCAGATTAGGAATGTTGTCGAATATTTTATCTTGCATCATTTCTAGTTCATCATCAATGTTATTGTAAGGATAACTAGTAAGGATGTTTTTAAAGTAACTTTCAGCAATCTTGCCAATGGATTCAGAATCGAGAATCCAGTTGCTACCTTCCTTGATGATATTGATCACATTTTCCATTCTTTTCTTAGAGACATAAGCATGGTAAGATTTTGTGTTCCAGTCTCCATCTTTCAACCAGTTATTATAGAATTTTTGTTTCTAAAAATCCTCTTTAATTATCAAAGCTTGAAGATGCAAACTGTTTGCTTTGGCTAATGCAACTTTGGAGTCAGGATTATTAGTATTAATGTGCATTATTTCTAACTTCTTAATATTCTCTCTAGTGTCTTTAAATTTTCTGAAATTTTACCAAAATGGTTGATGTTCTATTCCTTTAAATACTTTTTGAGTATTCTCAACTTGAACCATAAGATTTGATTAGGGTAGCCAATCATCTTAAGACTCTAATTATGTTCAACAATAGTTAGGAAATTATCATCATTAGTCCACATATCAATGAATTTGAAACTTTTCTTTTTGTTATAAGAATTATTTGAGATATCATTAGAAGCAGTAATTAGAAGAGAAACATGGTCAAAACAAGTTCTGACCATGTGAAGAACCCGAGTTTCTTTAAAAGTGTCAGTTCATTTGTTGTTGAACATTGGTCGATCTAACCTTTTCCATTTTGTGCTTCTATTCTATGTGAATTTGGGCCTAGCTAACCCAGCATCTTCAATCTGGCAATCTGTTATGATTTTGTTAAAGTCGCCCATACTATACTGACACAAACCAACGTAGCCAATCGGTTTCTCAAAGGAAGTAATAACATTGTAGTCCCCAATTATGAGAAATTTTTTTCTTTGTACTAGCCATCTTTTGATCCTATAACTCCAATCTTCGTAATCTCTAACACTTAGCGTACATAACAGTAAGATTAAAATGGTTATCGGTTCCAGGGTAAGTAACTTCAGTATGTAAGCATTGCTCATGATTGATAAGAGTATCAATGGTAGAATCATAATTCCTGAAGATCCATATCTTGTTAGATATGTTACACATGTATTTAGTGAAACCCAGATTAGTAGCAATCTTCTCAATCTTCCCCATTTGACCATAGGTTATTCAATAGCTAATTTTTTTTATTTTCTCCTTGTTGATCATAGAAATCAGTCTCTTAACTATCGAGTTGTTGTGAATACTTCTAATATAGCAGATAAATATTTATAGAGCTTGGTGTTCTCTGAATATTTGAGCGACTTGATCACCACTTTACTAGGCTTTTCCATTTTCTCGCGGTTTTGAGTTTTCTATTCATGATGATGTTGAAATCAAGATCAAGAGGAGAAGCTTTTAAGGTAGGAGTGATCAGAGTACTTCCTATATTGTCTTGGTCCAGGGTATTTCTTCCAGAGTAAAGATTATCATAGTCTTGCAATTCATTTTGTATATAACCTTGATCTAAGAACTGTAAAGGTTCAATAAATTCTATATCTCCAAAAGTTGTAGAATCTTGAATGTTTTCCTTTGGCTGAGTGAAGTCTATGGAATATTTGTTGTTTGAATCAGTTTTACCTGAATTTCATTCCTTATATTATCTTTATTTTCCATGTTTTGACTCTTTTGAATGTCTATGGACTTTATTTTTTGTATGTAGACTTTGTTGGAAGTTTGATTTTTTTTATTCCTGCTTTGAGTTACCTTCTCAGGATTGTGATGGGATTTCTATCAATATCTACGTTTTCATTCACTGTAATATTCTCTTTATTAATAATTTGAGACTTCTTTACAGTTAGAGTGTTTATGACCCATATGATAACAAAATTTACAGTATAAAGGCAGAGTTTTGTAGCTTACTGATAGCCAACTGCCCCTCATTCGTTCCAAATCCAATCCAAATGGTATTGTGTAATTTCGTTGATACATCTAATTCAATAAGAGCAAAACAAACATTCTTGTAAGCTCTGTTTTTATATGAAATGATTAATCTGTAAGGAACTCCTATGGATGCAACAACATCATACATGATCTTTAAATTATATCGATATTTAGAAATTTTCTCAATCCTCACCCAAACTAAAGCGATCAGAATTTCCTTCTTAATGTGAAAATCTAGCACCCATCTTAACAGCCGCATAACAGAGTCTCCAAAGTTTCATTCATTTTTAACCCGGAATCGACTTACATCTTCTTTTAGATCAAACTCAAACAATATATGGCGAGAGTCCTAGATTTCCACGATATAGGCTCCTCTAAACTTGAAAGAATTCAAGAATTGAGTTAATGATGCTTTTCGGTAAACCATTTGAGAATTTACCAATGATTGTGGTTTTCGAATGCTGAATTAATATATCTTTCACATCTTTGGCATACTGGAAAGATATGTGATCTTCTTTTTCCTTAATGTTCTCTGGTTTTAATTCAGGGAAAGGGAGATTGATCAAGGGTTTTACAGTTTCAACATGAGATTTCTTGAACCGATCCTTAGCAGTATCTTCAACTCTGTTTTTTGAAGGAATTACTGAAAATTCTTATTCTTCAAAAATTTGATTGTTGTATATCTCCACGATTGAGAAGGAGAAATCAAAGGCCAGGAAAGAGAAAACAGAGATGATAATCCATCTTCAAGGCTTAACTTCTTGGAGTAGTCATCTTTTTGGAGACAAGAAAACCATCATATCCAAATTAACTTCAAGATACAATGATATGTTATTATTGATATAGTGAACTTTCTTGTCAAATTATCCAACACGTTAATTTTGTTTAATTTATTGGACCATAATTTAAAAAAAATGAGTTATAAAAAAATACGGCTTAATAACACGGTAATCGAATTAATAATTAATGTGTAATTTACTTTTTAGTAGTTTTTTAATATATAACACGTTTATGAATATGAAGTTATTTTATTTTATAAAATAACAAATGTGTAGTGTTTTATTTTGAGTTATTTTTTTATTTTTATTTTTATATATTAATTTTATCGTTTGTATTATCAGGTTGGATTTTATTCGGAATATATTTACTAAAAAAATTAAAATATTAAAATATTTAAAGCCAATTGATAACGAATTCAAACGTGAATATTGATTCGTCCCTCAACGATTGCGTGAAATTTGAGTTTTTTTTGGTGTTTGACCACCAACCCTTTAATTTCGTTTACGGAATTTCAGAAGTTGGCATAGGACTTGCGCGAGGAACAGATTACTAATTTTAAGATGTTTGTAGAAGATTGCGTCTAACCAGATGTCGTGAATCAGATCGGTGATCCAACGTCTGAAGGTCCATCTGGAGGTGGAGCACAAGCTCTATAATAAAAAAATGTACAAAACCACTACCAACAGACACAAATCACATCCATAGGAACCAAAGGTGAGAACAGTAAGGACAAATCAGTACGAAGACCCCCAAACAAAGTGAAAGATGTCGGTGTAAGAAGGGGAGCAAAAGAAGGAGCAAACCCCGATGTTGAAACACACTGAGAGACAGAGGAATAGAGAAACAAGTTTAAAAGAAGAGGTCATCTAGCCATGGGTCACAAGCATGCTGGACTGGCAGCAAGCATCTAGCTCAAGTCGAATGGGCAGCATCATCCACCAGTACCACCGGGACTCTAACATAATCCAGCGGACCCATCAGGTGTACCAGCTGAATCTCAAACAGCAGCAACTAGTGTTCCACACGAATTTCAAATACATATGAAACTTCTCTACACTTTAAAAAATAGCAACTGGAGAGGGGACCCGATCATCTTTGATGATATCTATGATTCACGAGATGACCCCTACCTTATAAATCCAGGGTAGAAAATCTTAAGCATGTGTATAGAAGAAATCACGATATTACAGATTGACCATAACATACCAAAATAACTAAGATACAAGTTATTTGACATTTTCTACCAAAACTTAGACATGTTTTCTTATACTTTTCAGGATGTCGCGTGGGTCATAGTTGAAGTTATGTGTCATATATTATCTTTCAATAACTACTCTCGGCTGATCAAATAAAATGAACGATATTCCTCTCAACAAAAAATAGAAGCCACTGTTGAAGAGGTGGACAAACTTACTCCTTTGGACATATTTGGGATTCACGTTACCCAGTTTAGATAGTCAAACCAGCACTGGTAAAAAATAAGAATGGAAAATGGCATATTTGCATGAACTTCACATACCTCAACAAATATTTTCTGAAAAACCCTTTCCTTCTGCCCTAAATCATCTGCATAATATGAAAAAAGTAGAAATATTTACATGGAGATTGGCTACATTAAATCGATTCATTTCCAATTTTTTGGATAAATGTCAACCTTTATGTAACTCTTTGTGAGGATTAAGGAAGTTCCACTGAAATCCAACTTGTCGGGAAGGATTTCAAAACATTAAGAAGTTCATAATCGTACTAGAATTATTAACCAACCCAAATTAAGAAGAGTTTTTTTATCTATTTAGCGGTCCTAGAGTATGTTATAAGTGTTGTATCGATCTGAGAAGAAAAAAAAGATTCGAAAGGAATCAATATGAAAGTAAATCCTTACTCAGACTCATAACTCGATACTTACATCTGGAGTAATTGACATTATATCATAGCTCGAAAAATGAGACCATACTTTTAAGACCGCACAATTATAGTCCAAATATCCTTACTTTAAAGGAATGTATTGCAAAAACTGGATATATCTAGCAAACTAACCAAGTGGTCCGTGGAGTTGGACGACTACGACATTCAGTTTGAACCACAAACAAATATCAAAACCTAATCCCTGGCAGACTTACTGACCGATTTTAAGTCCAAAATACCAATACCTACCAAAGAGAAGGTTGGAACAACTTGGCAGGCCCGAATGGATTATGAAATCAATCACTAAAACGCGGGGGCTAAAATCCAGCTAACACACCCCACATGATATATCTTGACATAATCTATCAAACTCGAATTTCTATATTTTGAAATAAAGGCAAAATATAAACCTGCTCTCGCAGAATTTGGCTAGCCAAGATCTGCGGGTCTAAGTAGGTTTGACTACTTACAGAATTTCAGTTGGTGGTTAATCAAACACCCGGTTAGAATGAATCTAAAAAAAACTATATCATTTAGTACCTAAAAAAAATTCGATGCAAAAAGACCTTATTAGATTTCATTGTATTTCAATAATTCCTAAGAGCGGAGAATACATTTATCGATGCATTGACTTCTTCGGCATGTACAACATTTTCACCAGGAGCCATCTCTCCAAACAAAACTTTCATCACCATCTCTAATATTTTTATATCAATGGTTTCATATTCAATATTCGTGTCAATCAGGGATAATTATTAACAAAAACGGATTATCGGACACCTATTATCAAATACCTTATAGAATACTACTTCCTGAAAGCAAGATTGAAGCTAAAAAGCGTAAAATAAAATAAGCCATATTTATATGAGTTAGAAATACACTTCACAGGAAATGCCTCACCAAACCATTCCTCCGTTGTCACGGATCTGATGAAGCAGCATCCATAGTGGATGTGCTTCATGATGGAGGAAGCATCACCCGTTGTACGTACAAGGTGTTTTACATAAGAATCTTGCTTAAAGCATACTATTGGCCAACTATGATGGAGGATGCAAAAAAACATGCCAAGAATTATGATATATGCTAATATTTCTCCAGTTCAATACGATTTCCAATCATATTGCTTGATATAATATATGAAGATAATCATTTCGATAGATGGGGCCTAGAAATCTTGGAACTCATTCCAAATGCATTGACATGCAATACATTCTTACATTTAGCGGTGGACTACTTTTCCAAATGAGTAGAGGCGCAACCATTAGTGAAAATCATAACCAATGACGTCACCAACTTCATTATATTCAACATTTATAACAGATATAGAATACAATGAGTCCTCACCAGAATAATAGGACTCAATCCTAAAACGTATGGCTCACGTAGTTCTACGATACAAAAGGTATAAATCAATTTTTTTTATTTCCATCCTCATACGAATGTCCAAGTGGAGGTGACTATCAAAACCATATCTGATAATATCATAATTTTTTTGAAAAGTGTCGCATGAAACCGGCTAGATTTCTTGCAAGAAGTCCTACGGTCTTACAGAACCACTCCAATATGCAAAAAACAATTGCTCTGGTCTACAACATTGAAGCAGTGGTACAAGCCGAACCTGCTATGCTTTTATACCGAATTTTGACATACAAAGAGGATAATAATTTAGAAGCAAGGAGCGTTAAACTCGATGTGATTGAGAAAAAAGAGAGGTTAAATTATACCTTCGGCCAGAGCGCAACAATTTGTTTTTGCGCAAGATATATAATTCCAAGCTTAAGTTTTGAAACTTTGAGATAATAGACGAATTTCTTAGAGTTTTCCTTTATACCAAATATAGAGGTTTCTCCAAAATAGATATTAATTTATAATCTCCTTACACCAGTAAAATCAGGCATGTGTATATTGATGGATGTAGAACGACAACAAATTCAACACCTTTGGAACATCAAGCATTTAAGGCTCTATTATCATGCTTAAGCCTTGATTCTTTCTAATGTTCTTGTATACGTAAAATATTTATTGTACATGATGTATACTTTTTTATCCTAGTGGCGTGAGAATATATTAAGAAGGTACTTATCTTTAATGAATGTTTATTCTTGTCATTACATGAGTTTCAGTTTGTAATTTGTTTGCATCATATTATTCAACATTTACAAGGCAGCAGGCCACAAATAGACATACAGATGATACGTTTAAGATGTTTATGGGTTATTTTCAGCACATAAAGGGGATTTAATCTAGCTACAATAGAAAAAATATAAATTATGAATATAGTCTTCAACCTTCTGAAGAGTTTTGGTCTTCCTACAAGCAAAAACAAAAACAAACAAGGATAAGCTTAAGCATGGTCTTAAGCCTCGTGAAGAGCTTAAACCTTCATACGAAGAAAAACAAAAGATAAGAATGAGAATAATTTTCAACATTAAGGGAAGCTAACACCCTCATCCAAACAAAAAATATATATTAAGAAACAATAGGAGTACTCTATAGAGTCCATGAACCCCTATATTAAAAAAAGATATTAAAGATGATTATTAAAAGATGGTTTTTTCTAAACATAATACAAATAAGAACCTACATGTTCTCTATTTATATCTCAGTCTTTTAGAACTGATCCCTCCAATTTGAACAAAATACTGAAAAAGTAAAGTATATTTTTAAATAAAGTAACAAAAAAAATAAAAATAAAGCACAAGTATAAGAAATTGCAAGTGGTAAAATTTTCTCCATCTATAATATACTAAAATTTTAATATAATAATATTTTCCCCAACTATGAGAACTTTATTCACAAAGTTGCCTAAAACATAGAGACTTTGGTCATCAAACTCATTTAAGATTTATAGCAATAGAAAAATAAAAAATAAGTTATAAAACGGTTACCGGGTTTCAATCCATCCGATATGCATGAATCTCCACGTTCGGTTGATGATGCAACAATGTTTGTACCAATAGTCGAATCTCCAGCATCACTTGAGGATGAAAACAAAATGAATTTATTGGGAGAAATAATTACCATCCGAACATTACCTTAACATTCATATATGAAAGACCATAAAAAGCTAACAAAAAATAAATATTATTGGATGATATACTTCAACACCCCATGAAGTTTTATAATTAGGAATGACTTCGGCGTTGAATTACAGTTCTACGTTAATATCTTTTCGTCCACACAATAATTATTCAACTCAAATTTTTCTTTAGCGTCTATCTATACTCACCTTTAGTTCTGCGCTATTTTAAATGACTCATCAACAATCTCTAAAATTAGTCAAAGATCATCCCTTAATGCAACTTAAGTATGGCATGCTTGATATAGAGTAGTCAAAACATTAAGCAACGTCAACAATACATATGCAAAGACATCAAAATAAATTCACACTACACATCAAAGGGAATTTTTTTTAGCTTACCTCTACACCCAGATTCTATTATCTTTTGGATGAATCCATAAGTAACATATGTGATGGTAACTTTATCTTGCTAGCTATAGAAAAAAAATGACTAACAACCTCATGGACTTATTCTAACGCAAAGACATGAGATTTGGACATCCCAGTCATATATATAACTCATTCGCTTGATACATCAATACCGTGACACATCTGGACATTACCTAGAGGGATTCATGACTTACTTATGGTTGCTCAAAACCTTCGACTGGTATGGAAGCAACATCAGTACCCAGCTTAAGTCCATTCACACAAGATGCATTTTCAGCCCTAGGAATCTCAGTTCCAACAACCAAGGAATCAACAAGATCCAAATCTATGGCCCAACACCTACATGCTTTGAGGCTTTAGGTTCCTGAGTTAGTACCGCAGTGACATAATCATTTATCAGCTCGCCACCCGTACCTACGTCCTTCATCCCTGAGGAGACTCGACTGTAACTCATTTCTCCATTTCTTGGTTGATCCTTACACCACCATCTTCATCAATATTGGCTTTCTGGCAGTTGAGGATCCCTTATCGGCAGTTATTTTACGTTGTTTTACTAATTAACTACCCCAACACACAAGAAAACTCAACTTCATCATTGGTAACCACATTTTTTCTCATCACTTTGAAGACTAACTTTGGCCTCTCATCCTTCAATGGAGCTTTCCTTTTAACTTCACAAACGTGAACTTCCTTGACTTGTTAGGGCCCTCTTTTAGCAATCACAACCTTTTTGGTAGAAGATGCCAACGTATCACTAATCATAGTGAGCTATGCATTTCTATATACAAGTTATTCTCCTATAGATGAAAACATGGTAAAATCATTTCTATTTATGGCTGAAAGACCTGATGTTACAAGGATTCACCCAACACCTTCTTCATCAAAGCTCTCTAAAATATTCCCTTCATAATGAGGAATTCTTGGATATTTCTTAGGAAAATATGTGGTTTTATCTCCGTCATTCAGCCTCTCTTCGGCCATCTCTGAAACTATAGATGTATCGGTCAAAACTTCAATAGTAGAATGATCTATAATTATAGCTCTGATAATTCGATCAATGGCTTCATGTCCAAATCAAGACTTGGGATTAAACTCAACGAATTTCCTTTTAACTTTAACATCATTTAAGCCTACAGTAGATGATGTTTAGGCATACTTGACGGGTGATGCCCCATTATTTGGACCTTCTTCTCTGCCCTTCATACTACAATTATCAGCTTTACTACATGAGGTCTTTTCTTTAGCATCTAAAGTTGTCTCTTTTTTCACCACCACAGGCTTCACAACAGCCAACTTGACCGGTGATTGCCTGACTACAACTCTACTATCCAAAAAACATCTTTTTTTTCAATAATAACTTTAGGAGTCTTTTTAGGTAGGGGGGATTCTCTTTATCATTAGCTTTGGTATTTTTCTGGTTTATGTGCACTGAAAACCCACAAATGGAAGAAATATGGGGTCATAGGTCACTGTTAACAAAATTCTTTGGCGCAAGAAGGGATCGACATGAAGAAGCACCATTGTGCAACGTCCCTCACCAGTCAAGTGCAATGCGCTTCAACATCGGGCTCTTTCTCTCCGGGAGTGCCTCGTCTGAAACTTTTGATAAATCCCATAAAAAACCTAATTAAAAATACAACTGATGTTCAGTAGAAGAATCACAATTTAAATAAGAGACAAGGTGGATGACTCAACTTTCAAATACCGTGTGCGACAATAGATTAATTTCTTCTTTTTAACCTACTCTCTCGTTTTCGAGTTTTGTTCGGCTAGAGTAAATTGAGCTCATCAAGATGTAACACCCATGTATATCGAAAGTTTTAGGAGTTCGACCGAAAATTGTTTGTACCGTTTATATCCAACCAAAAATAAAAACATTATTATTTAAACAAAAAGTACACAAAACAAAATCGACGGACTTAAAAAAAAAACCATCCTAGATTCTCAACAAATATTAATCATTTTTTCGACACTGTCGTTAAAGACTAAAAATACATTAATAACTCAATCCACTTGTTTAACCACGAGAAAATTAAGTTCGTTGGATTATACTTTAAAATCTAAAAATTGAAAACTAAAGAAAAATTATCAACTCAATCAACCAGAATTAATACGAATAATTAATATATATAATTCGTTTCTTAATAATCTCTTGATTTATTATATGTTTATAAATAAAAAATGATATGTCATGGCTGACGACTTTCCGTACATCACCGGAGAGTGGATCCTTTGTTTTTTCTCATAATTATTTCACATGCAAATGGGTTTGCATGAAATTTTTAATAATATCACTATATACATTATATTCCATTATAATATGGCAATTAACATATTTCGTGAACGGTTATTTTTCTAACATCCAGCTACTTTGGAGAAAAGTAGTTCATTAGCTAATATGAAACGATCAGCTCGTCCGAAAATGATTCGTCTGTTAAACATTTTAAATTTAAATATAAATATAAATATAAATTTTAGAGATTTCAGAAAACAGTATTCTCTTTCTTTTGCAATTGTTTGAGTTATTATTATTTATCGATTTAATTTATCATCAATTTTTTTATATATAAAAAGATGAACTATATCAATTATGAGTGGTAGCGGGCCAGCTTATAAGATATTATTAAAATTAACAAAAGTATATCAAGTCTTTAGAGACGATTGCTTATCGAGAAACACTTTAGAGTACTAAAAATTGAAACACCGATTGGGGAAGACTGCTGATCGATAGCTCCAAAGCTTTGAAGAGAGTTAGATAAGCGAGACATCTAATTGGAGGAGGCAAACCTCTTTAAAAAAATTGAGAAAAGTGATTAATTGCACCAACAAGTGTCCTGATCTACTGAGATTTAGGGATCCACTAAGCTTTAGGGTCTTTGAGAAAAATTGAAGGAGAATGATGCTGGGTTCAGAGAAGATCATCTGATGGAACGTGTTTTCACCAAAAGCCTCAAATCTAAACCTTGAATCTCAACAGCAGCCACACACCCTTACTCGAAATCGGGGATACCCACTAGCTTTGAGCTCCTCAAAGTTCTGAAGACAACTATCTTTAATAGCTAAGTTCAGATCCAGTATATCTCCAGTCACCACAATACATAAACCCTGTGTAGCAACAACATCCACATCGACCTTTTCTCGAGTGAGAATCAGAATTGCATTCTTTAAATCGAATCAATTGAGGAAGATTACTCTTAGGAATACAGAGAGGAGTTTGTGAAGCTGAGGATTTAGTTCATAAACGATTTGATGATGGAATATTGCTGATTTCAGAAGGAATTTTGGTGCTACTACAAAACAAAAGATTTTGGTAAGTTATAATCCTTTTTGCAACGAATTGAAGAATAATTAGGGCTCAAAAAATCTCTAATAGCATTAGAATATATTTTAGGTGATTAGAGATTTGCTTATGAGGGAAATCGAATTTATATTTGTACTTATTAGTCCAAAGAGCAAGCCATTCCGCTACTGAATTTTGCTTCATGTATATATGTGAGATTGTCATTCTTGGACAGATAAGTAACCTGCAACAATAAAGTAGAAGAAGTAAGAAACATAGTCCTTTGTTAGTTAGTAAAATAGTTAAGAGAATGAGAGATTCACTCTCGATTTCAATGTCGTATATTTTCGTCATGCTGCAAAGAATTAGACCATCTAGAAGTGCACGAGTTTCAGCAAAGATAGGACTAAGTTTATCATAAGGTCTTCCTACAGCAGCCTTAAGATCTCCTTTAGAATCACACATTATAACACTGCCAGAAGTTTCCCAAATTTGTAAGCATGATGCGTCTGTATGCAGCTTTAGGGTTGAACCAGTACATGGATGCTAGTGTAGAGATTTAATTCTTCTTGTCTGAGTTAAGTGTTGAAAATATTCAAAATCATAAGTCGAATTTTATCCATATTTCCAGTATTCTCTTTTGATAAGGTTAGCCATATCTATCTTTAGGATATTGTGCTTGATATGTGTGATGACCATTAGAGGAGAAGTGTCTAACATCTCAAACTTTTTCTTGTTCATGATTTTCCATAAAGTCCACCATATAACAGAGGGGAGTGTAGACCTAATATGAATTTTAACAGGAGAAAATGTGATCAAAATGTTGACAATATGAGTTAAAGTCATATGATGTCCAATCATACGATTGAAGAGAGCACTGAAATGCTTCCAAACAGACCAAGCTAGGTTACATTATACAAAATAGTGCTGAATTGATTATGTGTTTCCACAAAATTGGCATTTAGACACCAGGATGATGCCTCTTGACTGTAGATTAATGTCCACTGAAACCCAATTATGTAAAATTCTCCACATAAAGAAAGAGAACTTGATAAGAGCAATTTGATTCTAATTTTTTTTAGTATAGTGAAGAGTTAGATCCTTTTATCCTTAGTGCATTCCAAGTATCTTTGAAGTTAAATTCTCCTGAGGTACTTGTTGTCCATATTAACTTGTCAAGAGTGTTAGGCTTAATTGAAATATATATTTCATTCTATTTACATTAGTAAGAGAGATAGATGTCTCAAGTTCAGATCCCAATTGTTGTTAATCCAGTAGGAATTGACATTAGTTTGAGTATACTAAGAAGTGTCCATAGTGCTAGTGAGATCAATAAATCGTTTAGAGTGACTCCACCTGTCAAGCCAAAACTCACAGGAACCGTGGCTAATAGAATAGAAGATGAATGGCTCTGCAATAGATCTAACTTCTTGCATGCTCTTCCATATCCGAGATCTTCTAAATTGTAGTTGAACCTACATAGGATGACCATTAGAACAATATATGTTATACATAATTTTAGAGAAAAAACTAGAGTATTCTTTGAATTATTTCCATAGTTTTTATGAATATATATTTTGAATATCTTCAAATATTCTAACATTAAGTCCTCTTTAATTGTAGGAAAATCAAACTTTTCTCCAATTGGCCTAGGATATAGCTCTTTGAGTATCCGAGGAGCCCCCAAAAAAATTGACTGCAGATAGTTTCAATTCTCTTAATTATTGATCCCGACAGAAGAGAATGTTGGAGTAATTAATTTGGAATTGCAAGCAGAACTGTCTGGATTAAAGTGAGTTTTCCTCCAAAAGAAAGAGAGGTATGATTCCAATATTGAACTCTCTTTCTTAATTTAGTAATTATTTATTTATAGTGAATTACTTTGTTGCTGATGTGTATAGTAGCACCCAGGTAGTTCATAAGAAAATAGCTTTGTTTGAATCTCATGATTTGATTGGTGTAAATAGCTCTACTAGATGGGGATGAGTTAGGAAGGATAAATATAGATTTTTCCTTGCTGATAAGTTGACCAGTAAGATCTTGGAATTCACTTAGAAATGTGTTAAGGAGAAATACACTAGACTTAGATCCATTAGAAAAAATAATTGTATCATCTACAAATGATAGATATAAAATAGTATCCTTATTAGGAATTTTTATCTCAAACTAGGATGAGCTAAGTATAGGTTTTTGAGTCCTTTTATTAGGAATTCCTGAGCCAAAATGAAAGATATGGGGAAAGAGGATCCCCTTGTCTAAGACCATTAGAAGCTTTGAAGTACCCTTTGGCTTCGCCATTAATAATGATAGAAAACCAAACATTATTAATGAAGTTCAAGATTAGCCTAATAAACCTGCAATTGAACCTAAAATTTGTTAGAATATGCTTAATGAATAATAAAGAAACTCTATCAAAATCCTTTGAAAGGTCTAATTTAATAATTAGATTTCCTCCTCTGCTTTTTTCTTTTATATTAAATGCTAATTATTTTGTAAGAATGATACTTTCTTATGTGCAACGTCCCTTTACAAAACCACTTTTCTCATCTGATATGAGCTTAGAAAGTAAGGTAGAAATTCGATCACTTAGGATTCTAGAAATAATTCTATTGAAAACATTACACAGACTAATAGGACAATAGTCATTCCAAGTTTTACGATCTTACTTTTTAAAAATTAGACAAATAGCTTAAGCATATACTCTATTAGGAACATACCCTTCTTTGAAAAAATCATTAATAGTAGAGAATATGTATGTAGATATTATAGACCAACATTTATGGTAGAAGTTGGTATTAAAACCATCTATACCAGCAATGTTGTTAGAGTTTAAAGCTTTGATAGAGTCTATTATGTCATGATCAGTAGGTAGACAAACTAAGATAGAGTTAGACTCATTAGTTAGTATGTTAGGAATGACAGATTGAATAATAAATAAATGAGGAGAACAGTTGTTAGCTGTTAAGAGATCTTTGAAGTATGTAATTGCAGATGTCTTCATTTCTTGAGGATCGTCAGACCAAGCATTATTGATTCGAATTTTGTTGATTCTGTTGTTGTCTTTGTTTATTCACATATGAATGAAATACTTTAGAATTCATGTCTCCATGTCTAAACCATTGTATGCTGCATTTTTTAGACCAATACATTTCTTATCTGGCTACATATTGTAGATGTAGTGCATTAGCTTTGTTTAGTTTGATTTTTTTGTCCTCAGTAGATGATAGTTGATAGACATTTTCCTGAAACTTGACAAAATCTTCAGAGTTAGCTACTAAGTTAAAAATATTACCAAATATATCCTTGTTCCATGTTCTTAGAGAACTTTTTAGCCTCTTAAGTTTGTACCATAATCTCTGAATTGGAAACCATGGTAATTCTTGTTTCTAGCATGGCTCAAGGGTTGAAAAAACTCCGGATGATCAAGCCACGTATTCTGAAACTTGAAGCTTGATTTAACTTTAGTGATATTAGAAGAAAGTTTAACACATAGAGGTGAATGATCAGATGTAGTCCTAGCCATGTGTTTGACTTTAGTTGAAGATAAGAAATTAGACCATGGATTATTATATAATACTCGATCTAATCTCTTCCACTTCTTGGTATTAGTACATGTAAATTTTGACTCAATGTAACCTGCATCATATAATTTACAGTCATTAATTAGGTTATTAAAATCATCTAAGATACGTAAACAAGAAGTAGAGCAAGAAAGTTGTACAGAATGATCTGTTATTGAGTTGAAATCTCTTATTAGTATCCACTCTTTGGTATAATCAGCCACATTTCTTATTATGTCCCAAAGTTTTAGTTTGAGAACTCGAGTGCATTTAACGCAGATTATAGAGATTAGAAAGTCTCTCTCAAAGAAGGGATGCTTCACACTTAAGTGTAAGATCTGTTCATGGTCAAGAAGAGTGTGAACTGAGAAGTTCATGTTCCAAAACACCCACATTTTATTAGAAAATTTGTAAGTAGAATGTTGAAAACTAGATAATGAGAAATTTTGATTAGGAAAGCTTGATTTATCATAGGTTCTTGAATTGTTAAAAAGTCGATTTGCTCAAATTTGATGATAAATTTTAGTTTTCTCTGAGTTTTCTTGTTTCCTACTTCCCAGACATTCCAACAAAGTATTATTATAGTCATTTTTTGGAGCCATTTGTAGGTATGACAGACCTTCTAGATTTCAATACTTTGAAGAATTTAGCATTAGATTTTGTTGAATGATTTCTGGAAAGATTCAGTTCAATGGTGTCTTGTTGATCTTCTTTCTGAATGAAGTTACTGACAAGTTCTTCATCTGAAACATGATGAGCATATGAGAGATCATCATTTGGAGAAGTAGGGAGGCTACATGTATAATTCAATATGGGAGAGTTAGTAGTGGCAATGCCTTTATTATAGTAAAAAATGTCACACAACTTGACTCAGATGTCCAAGATATGTAAAGCTTCTTTGGTTTCAGCTTCATATAGGATAGGAATAAGGTTTAAATTAGTTGGACAAATAAGTATAGCTCTATTAAGGGGTTCTAGAGATGGGCTTGACTGAGGTATAGTAGTTGATTCAGGTTTAGGTGCAGATTCAGCGTGATTGTTGTATGGATGAATATGATCTTGAGAAGGATTTGGGAAACCAATTGGCTTATTTTGTTGATGAAGTAAATCCTGATTAGTTGGATTAGGAATGAGTTTAAGTTCCAAGTTTCCTTAGTTTTATTTAGAAGGGAGTCTTTAGATGGTTTATGCATAAATTTTCTACAAAATTTCAAACTGTGACTCAAATGATTAAACCCAGAGCCATAATGGGTTACTGGCCTCTCCTCATAAGATACCTTAATAAATTGACCTTCCTCATTATCAAAGGTAACCCATAGTTTCTCTTGAAGTGGTTTAGCAAGATTGATCTCTGCCCAGGCCTTACAACAGTTGAACATGACCTGGTTCTTGGAGGGAACCCACATTGTAATAGGATTACCAAATGATTTGGCTAGGTGAAATATTGTATCTGGATTGTAGAAAAATGTTGGAAGATTGTGAAGAGTAATCCAAACTAGAGCTATTGCAGATTCTTTGCGATGGTGAAAATCAGATGTTCATTTAAGTTCTCTCATAGAGTATTTGCCTATTGTCTAAACTCCATGTTTCCATATACACTTGATATCCTCTTTCAACTCTAGTTTAATCATTAGATGTTTATGATCCCATAAGGCTAGACTAACTGGACCTTTGAACCTTAAAGAGTAAAAAAATTGTTGAATTTCTGACATCTAGGGTCTGCCATATGAGAATTTGCCGATTAGGGTAATCTTACTTGGGACTCAATAAGAGTTTTATCGTTTTTCTTGAAGTCAATAGAGGTATAGTCTTCTTGTATTTGTATATCAACTTCTTCATAAAAGACATTCTTGATAGTTGGTTTGACAGTTTCTGCGTACTTTCTCCTTTGAATCTGACTTAGTTGATTTGTTTTGTTACATGTCTGTTGATCAAACATTGGGTTGAGGTGGAGATAGAAAGGAAGATTGGATTTCTGGTGGTTGTTGACAGATAAAGGCTAAGCATTTTGTAATAATAGAAAAGGGATTGATGCAACCAGTGAAGTATTCATCTTTCAATAAGGAATGCAAGAGCGGATTCAGATGGACTTGATTGAAGATCCTGATGCAGAATGAGTTACCCAAATTCCTTCAGAGAAGGAAGTGACAATGAAAATTGTAGTTTATGTTGAAAATTGAAGAATAAAATCGTTTTTTTAGATCAAGAAAACAATTCTTTAGAGAGAAATTTCGTATACCCCATATTTCTAATTTATTGTTGATTAAAATTGATAAATTGACATTGGTTGTTGGTAAATTATTATAGCACTTCTATAAATTTTCATGGTTGTTTTAGACTATTGTATAAG
Organism: Limnanthes douglasii subsp. nivea; assembly: GCA_036936605.1. Taxonomy (NCBI): domain Eukaryota; kingdom Viridiplantae; phylum Streptophyta; class Magnoliopsida; order Brassicales; family Limnanthaceae; genus Limnanthes; species Limnanthes douglasii. Next base: position 340,063,408 of record JAUPFV010000002.1, read on the forward strand.
TTTTTTTTTGTGTTTTTAATATTCAACTCAACGAATTAAACCTTTTTTTTAAATAGTAATTTTTTTATTTTAAGATAAAAAGTTATAAAAAATAATAAATATGTACGGTTAATTTATATTTGGAAAATAAATTTAAATTATATAATTAGGATGTGTATATATTGCATAAGAGAGAATGATATTATATAACGGATGATATTCGCAAAACACCATAAATAATTTGTTTTTGCTCATTCGCAAGATATCACATTTTATAGTGAGTTAATCATCTAAATTTACATACAGTTTTTTGGTTGGGATTCATCATAGGGTGAAGCTATTTCCCCCATCAAATATGTTATTTCCTCTATATTTGAGAAAAGACTCCATGTTGTTATTTCTTCCATAAATGAAATGACATATTTACCATTTTCTTATTTTTTATCATAAACCTCAATTTCTGCAGGTTTTAGCGACAAACAACTGATTCCGAGATGGTATTTAGGAATCAGTTGTTTTGCACAACACAACTGATTCCGAGGTGGTATCTCGGAATTAGTTGTTTTTTCACAGAACAACTAATTCCGAGATACCATCTCGGAATCAGTTGTTTTCAGAATTAGATGATTTTGCACATAACATCTGATTCTGAGGTGGTATCTCGGAATCAGTTGTTTTGTACAAAAACAACTGATTCCGAGATACCACCTCAGAATCAGGTGTTTGTCGCTAAAACCTGCAGAAGTCGGGATTTGTGATTAGAAGGGTTTTTTTTAATACGGATTTTCAAGTTACATGAATATACAACTTAAAAAAAGATTAAATTACATTTTTGGTTGATTGTGTGATGTTTTTCGGTGTTAAAGTTTTTGTTTGGGTGTCTTCCTTCTCTATGGATATTTTTTATCAAATTTAAGGTTTTTTTTTTGTTTTCAGGTTTAATTTTATAAGTTAAAACATATATGTTGGATGCAATTGCCTTAAATATTTTGTTTGTTAATGTAAGTGTTTGAGAATGGTTGGTGGCATAAAATTATAAATAAAATAAAATAAAAAAATAAGGGTAAAATAATAAAAACAAGTGATGAGTGTTTTTAAGAGTTTGAATTATGGAGGAAATAGAAAAAGTAATAGGAGAAATAGCTTCGCCCTTCATCATATACATGACGAGTTGCGGTTGTGGAACATCACCCAACTATCATCGGCCAAAATTGGCGTTTATTTTTCTTCCATTAATAATCTCAAACTCATACTTAAAACTAAGGTTTGGAACAAATTTTTGCTTAGATTTCTACTCATTTATCAAGATGCATGAGTTATATATATATATATATTGTTAGAGTAAAAATTAATATAAAATATTATAATAACATAATATTTATCCAAATATTATAATTACAAATTTTTATATAGATTAAAACTAAATCAGTAAATATGTTAGAATAGTATATACATATCAATATTATCGTCTTATTGTGAATAACCAATTGTAACGGAAATGAAAATCGACATGATAGTGAACGTCCAACAATATAAGAATTAAAGATTTATATAACGAAATATGACGATTTTAATATACCTTTTTGTTGCGAGCATGTTTTAACCACGTTCATGAAGAAAAAAGTATTGATCCAACAATGTAAGAATAAGCGTTGAAAATTTACATAATGGAATGTATATTCAATTGAGATAGTTATTACTATATTGGATTTTGATTTCCACTCGCTAGTCCCGATAGATTTCATTTGTATTGGACATCTACAATTTAGTCTTTTAAAATGAGTTTTCGTTATGTTTGATGTTTAATGTATCAATTTTAATAATAGCCTGATAATAAAATGAATTAATAAAGAACTATTGTATATTTTAATTAAGAGAATGGATCGAGATATTTTTCACTGAACTACTATACCTCTTTTTAGCGACAACACTAGAGTCAAATATGATAAAAAAAAAACTTATTTAACAAGAGTAGTACCATACTCTGGGCTTAAAATATTTAAATTTGTCAATGATTCTTAAATTATTAAATATTATATTTTTAGAGTGAAATGTTATTTAATATTTAAATTTTATTTTATTGAAAAACAGATTTAACGTCATTTATCATCTATCAAATTTTACCAATTATTATTTTATATCCAGTCTTTTTTGAAATATACTAAATATATATGTTATTTTAATTTATGTATCATTTTTTCTCTTATTCTTCCAAAACAAATCACGAAAAATATTATTTACCTCAAGAACTGATCCTTATTGGCGATCTCGTCCATGATGTATGAAATCTTAATCGAACCCTCCAATTTTTTTAAAATCTTTTCATCAACATTTTTCGTTAGTCATTCTCATGAAATCAACACATTTAGTTCATATCCATGAATATTTTTCTCATTTATAGTGTTAATATAAGTCTCTCATTCAAATTTCTCGAACTTTTTTATCTTAATAAACATATTTTCTTACCGTTGAGAATCATTAGATCGGTGAGCTGTTTGGTGAGACAAGATGGTGACCATTCCGAAAAGTTGGTCTCTACCTAATACCAATTGTGGTCGTTAGTGTTGTCAGATCTTTCTTCTATGATCCATATCCTCTTATATTTTTTATATTTAGTCATTGATGAATTAGAAGAGAGGGAGAGAGAGATAGATTACTTCAATATTCAAAGATAAATTTAAGAGCTAATTGTGAGTTATATGAGGTGGAGGTAAGTATGGAATCTAATTTTTGAGCTTTCGAAGCTTTAATGAAGTTTTAAAAATTATAGTGTTTGAACACAACAAAAAATGAAAAATATGGCGTTAATTCGAATCACGATTCACAATTGACCCTTGATTCTCAGTTTGGAGATAACCCATGATTCGCGATTGGTATTTAACCCAGGATTCTCAATTCACGTTTAACCATAATTCTCAATTTATATTTAACCCATGATTCTCATTTTATATTTAACCCATGATTCTCAATTTTCATTTTACCTTTGATTTTCGGTTCATATTTAACCTATGATTCTCAGCTCGCATTTAACATATGATTTTGATTTCTGAATAACACATGATTCTCATTTCGCATTTAGTCCATGATTCTAAATTCACATTAAATCTATGATTCTTAGTTTCTATTTAACCCATGATTCTTATTGGATTTAACGTATGATTCTTAGTTTGGATTTAACCCATGATTCTTAGTTTGCATCTAATATTTGATTCTTGGTTCAAATTTAACTCATGATTCTCAGTTTGCATTTGACATTTTGATTCTCATTTCAGATTTAACCAATGACTCTCATTTCACATTTAACACATGATTCACATTTCATATTTAAACCATGATTCAAAATTCGCATTTAACCCATGATTTTCATCTCGTATTTAGTCCATGATTGTAAATGCATTTACCACATGATTTCCTATTGCATTTTATGACTACACGTGATTTGTGACAAAATCTGACATATAACTAGTAAACTACTATCAATGCAAATCGTGAAGGAGCCAAAACATGCTACAACTTAATGTGGCCCTCAAACAAGTCATGACATAAAAATTATAGTAGTGGCTGGTGTGCCAAAAAAATAAGCAAATGATACAATCATAAACATGGAAGAAGAAGAGTATATTGACTGAAATTGTAACAGATAGACCATTAGTAATTGTGAAATGAGATTTGTTCTCAGAAATATCTAATAACTCCATGAAGAGGTATATAGAAAACCTAAAAATGCAACACTAAGTTCAAATATCATAACACATTTATTGAAATACGCACCCAATATTGGGATTCACATATGATGATCGTAGGGGAGTTGCAACACCTCATCAAGATATTATACTAATAATACTAAAGATGGAAGGAGTGTAGGTAAAAATAGTCATGATATACACATTGAACGTCCTATATAAGATCACGTATGATAAAATAAAAGGTGTCATAATATTGTTTCTACTCAAAAGAATCTAACAAGGTCAACTGATGCATATGTTAATGCGTTAGGTGAGTGCCTTTAAACGCGTTTCTAAAACAATACTAGTTCGTGAAGAAGATATGATGGATGTTCATGATTGTGAATCCACATTCTTTATACAATATAATGTTGGAAAAATCATGGGTGAATTAGAAATGTGTGGTTAATGAAGGAGAAACAATAGAGAGGTGTGGGTAATTAAGGAGAAACAACTTCAATAGAACGTTATGTAGCTTCCATAGCCCTCAAAGCGCGGGGATGTCAGCCATCCTTGATAATATGGATGACTACATAGATCCCCTAACCCATATAACCCCAGAATAAATTAAAAAATATTAAGATGAAATGAAGTAAAGTTATATGACTCAGCCCAGACATACCCACCATTCTCAAGTATAAACTACTGAGACTTTTTAAAAATAAACTTAGACATGTTATGTGGACTGAAGATGGTATAACATGAGTCCCAACAGAGGTCATGTGCCATATATTATCCATCAACAACAATCTTTGACTAATATAATGAGCATATTCCCAACAAAAAACTAAAGTAATTATAAAATAAGTAGACATAATCATACTAGTGGGTCACATGAGATAATCCCATTATCAAGTATCGACAACCAATTTAGTGCTAGTTAAAAATAATATCAAGTGAAGAATGTGCATGGACTTTACATATTTAAATAAAGCATGCGTGAAAGTCATTTTCCTTTATACGTATTGATCAATTGGTTGATGCAATTTCAGGGAATAAGATGTTATCTTTTATGGATGCTTATTTGGGATATAACCAGATCCCAATACAGGAAGATGGCTGAGATCATACTACCTTTCTAACCGAGATGAGACATTATTATTAAAAAGTAATGCCTTTGTATTGAAGAATGTTGAGGACATATATGAGATACCTGTTAATAAGATATTTGTAATATAACTCGGCTGAAACATATAAACATACATTGATGACATCTTAGTTACCAACAATCAAACTAAAATTCACTTAGCTGACCTAGCTAAAACCTTAATAAAACCTCAGAAAAGTATATATAAATATATGCAGAGAAATGTATCATTAGTGTAAGGTCCGGAAAGTTCATGTTACATGGTATGTGAGAAAGACATCAAAACAAATCTTACTCAACTCTCAAACCTAGTTGCAATGAATCTTATTATAAACATAAATAAAATACATAACATGAGGTTGGATGCACTGAATATATTTATTTTAAGATTTTCATATAAGTGTCAGTCATTCTTCCAAATTTTAAGAGGAGTAATGAGGTTCAACGAGATTCCATACTTTAAGCAAACCTTCGGTAATATAAAAAATATCTAAATTATATAGAGGTATTAATAAAGCGGGAGTTGGGAGAATTATTGTTTGTTTATTTAACATCTCCAATTTTATTATTATAGCCGTGCTAATAAGAGAAGAAAAAAATGAATCTAAATTTATATATTATACAAACAATTCCATATTTAATGTTGAAACAAGATACTTATAACTATAAAAGTGAAATTTAGCATTGATAGTTGTGGCTTGGAAGATGAGGCCATACTTCCAAACTCAATTATGTTAAGAAATTTCTTCCCCATAAGAAGTGTGTTGGAAAAGTAAGATGAGTCTAGAAGGCTGACTAGATGGTCAGTTGAGTTAGGAGATGATGACATAAAGTTCAAACTAAGAACTATAATTAAGGCTCAAGCCTTTGCATGTATCCTAACGGTGTTTCATTTAGAGAGACCTACACCATCAGAATAACAAAAAAATCAATTTTGCAAGTCAAAACAGATTGACAAAACAAAAATTTAGGCTATGACGAATGAGTTCAGCTAATGTCTCCAACAAGAGAATTTATAAGCCAATCTATTAAAATTTATTTTTATGCTTCCAACAATAAGACAGAGTATGAGGCTGTAATACCTGGAATTTGGTTAGTAAAAAATTTAAAGCTAAAAGGGTAAAGCTCCTCACATACTCAAAACCAATAGTCAATCGGGTTTTAGGTTAAGCAGAACCTAAGAAAACCTCATCTATTATCTAAGAGAACTTTTGCGCACGAGTACCAAGAGTAGAGAAAGCAGTTGATTACACTTTATCATCTCCAGCTTGTGCAAATTTGGCACCATCGATAATTGTACAAGAAAAATCATCAATTACCATACGAAATAAATTCTTGCCAATAATTTTGGCTTAAAGAGTCATGATAATTGAAGCGCATGAGGAAGAAAAAAAGAGTAGAGAACACATATCAATATATATCTAGTATATGGGAGAATGTTTGAAAATAAAGTCGAGGTAAGGCACATAAAAATGAAATCAACAAGGTATGTATGGATAGCTGACACCTTGTACAATTAGGGAGTCATCGAACCCTTTCTTAGATGCCTCGACCCTGATGAAGCAATTTTTATGGTATATGAATTCCATGATGGAGAATAAATTACTCATTACGGTTACAAGGAGTTAAACAAAATAATTTTGCTCCAAAGGTACCACTAGTATACAATCATAGAGAATGCAAAAAAGAAAGTAAAGTATTATGACACTTGCCCACGCTTCTCAAATTGAATACAAATTATGCCCACTTTGCTATAAATAATTTCAGAGGTTACTCATTTTGACAAATGGGCTTTCGTTCTTGCTAGTAATAGTATATTACTTCTACAAGCTCGTAGAGGCACAACTACTTAAGAACATCACAAACAATGATTAATCCAGTCCTAAAGTGAGTCAATAATACTTAAATCTAGTTAAACTTTATCAAATCAAACGTATGTTGCATATATGAGATACTAAGAATCACCACAATTAGAATAATAAAACTCAATTTTAATATAAAAAAATGACATGATTATACACAAAAAGAGGTATAAAATAAAACTTATACTCTCATTTTCATCCACATGAATACAATCAAGTGGAGGTTACCAATGGAAAAAGTAAAGTGGGGGTAATTCCAAATGTAATCCCCAAGACTTTAAGCAGTCTATCCATTTATAAATAAAAAAGAATAAGATAAGTTTTGGGATGATTCCAAAATTACTCGAGAGCACTTTAGGGAGTTTTAACATCTGTCAAAACAAATAGAAAGAATATAAGTCTACGAGGATACAAAAAGTACTCCTCAACACTTCAGAGAGTCTAATATGTCTCAAACAAACAAACAGATAGGTCCCTGATGATTCTAAAAGTAATCGTTGGTAGTAGATAGAGTCCAAATACTCCTCAATAAAAAAACAAGTATATATAAAATGATTTCGAAAGTAATATTAAACATATTAGAGAGACGCGAACCTTTCAAATAAACAACAAACAAAATTTGGATAAGTTTATACATAATTCTAATAAGAATCAATTTGTTTTTCTACAAGTCTCTATCTTTGGAGCTAATCACTTCGTTTGGAACAATATAGTAGAAAATAAGATAATATTTTCCACCAAAACAGTAGATAAAATCCAGAGAAAATACAAGTCATAAAAACAAAACCAAGCTAATAATCACAATTCTAATGATCTAAAAAACAGAGATGTACATAAACAAACAAATTTAAATTTTTCCTAGCCAACTGAGAATTTGTTCAACAAAATGCTTAAGGGTTCAAAAAATATAACAATTACAAAAGATTATATAACATCAGACTAATTGGTAGGAACATAAGCTTCGAATTGACTGGAAGAAGGTTTACTTGACCTGAAGAAGGAATATTTGGAATTAGATTAGCAACATAATAGACTTCTTTATTTGCACCATCTGTGACTAAAGTACCATCAACTTTCTATACTTTAGCTTTAAAAATAAGTTTAACAACTTTTGATCCACATTTCCCAGTAGTAGAAATGTGAATGCTTTCTCTGGGACAATTTTCCTAGTTGACATCATTTAGTCTTTTCTCACTTGGATAATAATACCACAAAGAATATAAGTTCAATTCAAGATATTCCTCATAAAAGAGAAGAACCAAATTCTTTTCGGTTGCTTTCACTGTTTCCTCACCTTTTTCAAAGTCAAACACGTTTCAAACGATCGATTTTCATTCTCTCTTTCAAAAGCTTCTTCTCATGTACAAATCCATCCATACTCTCTTTCTCTCTCTCTCTCTCTCTCTCTCTCTCTCTCTCTCTCTCTCTCTCTCTCTCTCTCTCTCTCTCTCTCTCTCTCTCTCTCTCTCTCTCTCTCTCTCTCTCTCTCTCTCTCTCTCTCAGTAGTCAGATACATAAAATGTTTTTTATCAACAACTTGAAGCTCTTACGCAGCATGATATTTAGAAGAATACATTCTCAACTCAATAGATAAAGATGTAAATACTTAAGCATGGATAAAATTTATATATATCCTATGAGTTGTAAATTTTCAGCTCAAATCTAATTTTTTTTATTTGCACATTCTAGTTCAGCTTCCATTTGTACATTCGGTGTAGTCTTAGTCTGAAGCTCAGCTCGCAATATATGTCTTAGCTTGGGATTTGAATTTAAAATCAATGTGTAATTTATTTTTAGCTTTAACTTCAACTTTTAGTTCGGCCTTCAGCTCTGAGATATCATCAAAAGGGATACTGCAATGACTTCCAACAAAGGCCAAATATCAGGTATGACAATGCTTAACATGCATTTAAGACATGATTTCCTATTGCATTTTATGACTACACGTGATTTGTGACAAAATCTGACATATAACTAGTAAACTACTATCAATGCAAATCGTGAAGGAGCCGAAACATGCTACAACTTAATGTGGCCCTCAAACAAGTCATGAAATAAAAATTATAGTAGTGGCCGATGTGGCAAAAAAATAAGCAAATGATACAATCATAAACATGGAAGAAGAAGAGTATATTGACTGAAATTGTAACAGATAGACCATTAGTAATTGTGAAATGAGATTTGTTCTCAGAAATATCTAATAACTCCATGAAGAGGTATATAGAAAACCTAAAAATGCAACACTAAGTTCAAATATCATAACACATTTATTGAAATACGCACCCAATATTGGGATTCACATATGATGATCGTATGGGAGTTGCAACACCTCATCAAGATATTATACTAATAATACTAAAGATGGAAGGAGTGTAGGTAAAAATAGTCATGATATACACATTGAACGTCCTATATAAGATCACGTATGATAAAATAAGAGGTGTCATAATATTGTTTCTACTCAAAAGAATCTAACTAGGTCAACTGATGCATATGTTAATGCGTTAGGTGAGTGACTTTTAACGCGTTTCTAAAATAATAAGAGTTCGTGAAGAAGATATGATGGATGTGCATGATTGTGAATCCACATTCTTTATACAATATAATGTTGGAAAAATCATGGGTGAATTAGAAATGTGTGGTTAATGAAGGAGAAACAATAGAGAGGTGTGGGTAATTAAGGAGAAACAACTTTAATAGAACATTATGTAGCTTCCATAGCCCTCAAAGCGCGGGGATGTCAGCCATCCTTGATAATATGGATGACTACATAGATCCCCCTAACCCATATAACCCCAGAATAAATTAAAAAATATTAAGATCAAACGAAGTAAAGTTATATGACTCAGCCCAGACATACCCACCATTCTCAAGTATAAACTACTGAGACTTTTTAAAAATAAACTTAGACATGTTATGTGGACTGAAGATGGTATAACATGAGTCCCAACAGAGGTCATGTGCCATATATTATCCATCAACAACAATCGTTGACTAATAAAATGAGCATATTCCCAACAAAAAACTAAAGTAATTATAAAATAAGTAGAAATAATCATACTAGTGGGTCACATGAGATAATCCCATTATCAAGTATCGACAACCAATTTAGTGCTAGTTAAAAATAATATCAAGTGAAGAATGTGCATGGACTTTACATATTTAAATAAAGCATGCGTGAAAGTCATTTTCCTTTATACGTATTGATCAATTGGTTGATGCAATTTCAGGGAATAAGATGTTATCTTTTATGGATGCTTATTTGGGATATAACGAGATCCCAATATAGGAAGATGGCTGAGATCATACTACCTTTCTAACCGAGATGAGACATTATTATTAAAAAGTAATGCCTTTGTATTGAAGAATGTTGAGGACATATATGAGATACCTGTTAATAAGATAATTGTAATATAACTCGGCTGAAACATATAAACATACATTGATGACATCTTAGTTACCAACAATCAAACTAAAATTCACTTAGCTGACCTAGCTAAAACCTTAATAAAACCTCAGAAAAGTATATATAAATATATGCAGAGAAATGTATCATTAGTGTAAGGTCCAGAAAGTTCATGTTACATGGTCAGTGAGAAAGACATCAAAACAAATCTTACTCAACTCTCAAACCTAGTTGCAATGAATCCTATCATAAACATAAATAAAATACATAACAGAAGGTTGGATGCACTGAATATCTTTATTTTAAGATTTTCATATAAGTGTCAGTCATTCTTCCAAATTTTAAGAGGAGTAAGGATGTTCAACGTGATTCCATACTTTAAGCAAACCTTCGGTAATATAAAAAATATCTAAATTGTTTAGAGGTATTAATAAAGCGGGAGTTGGGAGAATTATTGTTTGTTTATTTAACATCTCCAATTTTATTATTATACTCGTTCTAATAAGAGAAGAAAAAAATGAATCTAAATTTATATATTATACAAACAATTCCATATTTAATGTTGAAACAAGATACTTATAACTATAAAAGTGAAATTTAGCATTGATAGTTGTGGCTTGGAAGATGAGGCCATACTTCCAAACTCAATTATGTTAAGAAATTTCTTCCCCATAAGAAGTGTGTTGGAAAAGTAAGATGAGTCTAGAAGGCTGACTAGATGGTCAGTTGAGTTAGGAGATGATGACATAAAGTTCGAACTAAGAACTATAACTAAGGCTCAGGCCTTTGCATGTATCCTAACAGTGTTTCATTTAGAGAGACCTACACCATCAGAATAACAAAAAAAATCAATTTGGCAAGTCAAAACAGATTGACAAAACAAAAATTTAGGCTATGACGAATGAGTTCAGCTAATGTCTCCAACAAGAGAATTTATAAGCCAATCTATTAAAATTTATTTCTATGCTTCCAACAATAAGACAGAGTATGAGACTGTAATACCTGGAATTTGGTTCGTAAAAAATTTAGAGCTAAAAGGGTAAAGCTCCTCACATACTCAAAACCAATAGTCAATCGGGTTTTAGGTTAAGCAGAACCTAAGAAAACCTCATCTATTATCTAAGAGAACTTTTGCGCACGAGTACCAAGAGTAGAGAAAGCAGTTGATTACACTTTATCATCTCCAGCTTGTGCAAATTTGGCACCATCGATAATTGTACAAGAAAAAAAATCAAGTACCATACGAAATAAATTCTTGCCAATAATTTTGGCTTAAAGAGTCATAATAATTGAAGCGCATGAGGAAGAAAAAAGAGAGTAGAGAACACATATCAATATATATATATCTAGTATATGGGAGAATGTTTGAAAATAAAGTCGAGGTAAGGCACATAAAAATGAAATCAACAAGGTATGTATGGATAGCTGACACCTTGTACAATTAGGGAGTCATCGAACCCTTTCTTAGATGCCTCGACCCTGATGAAGCAATTTTTATGGTATATGAGTTTCATGATGGAGAATAAATTACTCATTACGGTTACAAGGAGTTAAACAAAATAATTTTGCTCCAGAGGTACTACTAGTATACAATCATAGAGAATGCAAAAAAGAAAGTAAAGTATTATGACACTTGCCAACGCTTCTCAATTTGAATACAAATTATGCCCACTTTGCTATAAATAATTTCAGAGGTTACTCATTTTGACAAATGGGCTTTCGTTCTTGCTAGTAATAGTATATTACTTCTACAAGCTTGTAGAGGCACAACTACTTAAGAACATCACAAACAATGATTAATGTAGTCCTAAAGTGAGTCAATAATACTTAAATCTAGTTAAACTTTATCAAATCAAACGTATGTTGCATATATGGGATACTAAGAATCACCACAATTAGAATAATAAAACTCAATTTTAATATTAAAAAATGACATGATTATACACAAAAAGAGGTATAAAATAAAACTTATACTCTCATTTTCATCCACATGAATACAATCAAGTGGAGGTTACCAATGGAAAAAGTAAAGTGGGGGTAATTCCAAATGTAATCCCCAAGACTTTAAGCAGTCTATCCATTTATAAATAAAAAAGAATAAGATAAGTTTTGGGATGATTCCAAAATTACTTGAGAGCATTTTAGGGAGTTTTAACATCTGTCAAAACAAATAGAAAGAAGATAAGTCTACGAGGATACAAAAAGTACTCCTCAACACTTCAGAGAGTCTAATATGTCTCAAACAAACAAACAGATAGGTCCCTGATGATTCTAAAAGTAATCGTCGGTAGTAGATAGAGTACAAATACTCCTCAATAAAAAAACAAGTATTAATAAAAATGATTTCAAAATTAATATTAAACATATTAGAGAGACGCGAACCTTTCAAATAAACAACAAACAAAATTTGGATAAGTCTATACATAATTCTAATAAGAATCAATTTGTTTTTCTACAAGTCTCTATCTTTGGAGCTGATCACTTCGTTTGGAACAATATAGTAGAAAATAAGATAATATTTTCCACCAAAACAGTAGATAAAATCCAGAGAAAATACAAGTCATAAAAACAAAACCAAGCTAATAATCACAATTCTAATGATCTAAAAAACAGAGATGTACATAAACAAACAAATTTAAATTTTTCCTAGCCAACTGAGAATTTGTTCAACAAAATGCTTAAGGGTTCAAAAAATATAACAATTACAAAAGATTATATAACATCAGACTAATTGGTAGGAACATAAGCTTCGAATTGACTGGAAGAAGGTTTACTTGACCTGAAGAAGGAATATTTGGAATTAGATTAGCAACATAATAGACTTCTTTATTTGCACCATCTGTGACTAAAGTACCATCAACTTTCTATACTTTAGCTTTAAAAATAAGTTTAACAACTTTTGATCCACATTTCCCAGTAGTAGAAATGTGAATGCTTTCTCTGGGACAATTTTCCTAGTTGACATCATTTAGTCTTTTCTCACTTGGATAATAATACCACAAAGAATATAAGTTCAATTCAAGATATTCCTCATAAAAGAGAAGAACCAAATTCGTTTCGGTTGCTTTCACTGTTTCCTCACCTTTTTTTAAAGTCAAACACATTTCAAACGATCGATTTTCATTCTCTCTTTCAAAAGCTTCTTCTCATGTACAAATCCATCCATACTCTCTTTCTCTCTTTTTTTTTCTTTCTCTTTGTCTCTCTCTCTCTCACAGTAGTCAGATACATAAAATATTTTTTTATCAACAACTTGAAGCTCTTACGCAACATGATATTTAGAAGAATACATTCTCAACTCAATAGATAAAGATGTAAATACTTAAGCATGGATAAAATTTATATATATCATATGAGTTGTAAATTTTCAGCTCAAATCTAATTTTTTTTTATTTGCACATTCTAGTTCAGCTTCCATTTGTACATTCGGTGTAGTCTTAGTCTGAAGCTCAGCTCTCAATATATATCTTAGCTTGGGATTTGGATTTAAAATCAATCTGTAATTTATTTTTAGCTTTAACTTCAACTTTTAGTTCGGCCTTCAGCTCTGAGATATCATCAAAAGGGACACTGTAATGACTTCCAACAAAGGCCAAATATCAGGTATGACAATGCTTAACTTCCATAAGCTTGATGCAGTATTGTAAAAGTATCGAATAAAGACTGGAAGATAAATTAAGAAATCAAAGTCGATAAGAGTATATACAAAACTAAAATACAAAGAGAATCAAATGTTGGAAACTTATTTCAATTTCCAGGCTCATCTTCCTCATAGACAACTCCATATAGGTTACATGACTTGGTAGCTTTCTCATACTCTCTGAAACTTCAAACTAGTTGAAAATATATGATATATGCTCCAAAGAGAATAATAGTTCGGGTGCATGAATAGAGGGAGTCATGCTTACATAAATAATACCACCTATATGCATTTAGTGTTGTTAACATAAAATTTATCAATTGTCACATCAAGAGTGCCAAAAGTTGCAACATCATTCTAATAATATAACTGGTAATTGGGTGTCGCAACATCGGGAGGAAATTTAGGAGTATTATCAAGAAAATCAACAATTGTAATAATTTTGGAAGATAAATATATTTTTCAACCACATATGAGGCTAAAAATATAAAGATTCGGCTCATCTTTGGAACTGGGTTATTTGGAATTACTTCCTTCAATAAATATTTTATTTATTTTGCTTTGGATTCTTCCTCCCCTTGTGGTTGGCTAAATTAAAAACCGTCAAACTAAGAAATATTCCTCATTTTCTATTTTCTTTTTTCCTCTGAAAGGAGGAACGTTCTTTATAACTTGAGAACCACCCTCACATATCACAACCCTCTTGGTTGTAGAATGAGAAAAAATGTTACAAAATCAAACTTAATTTAAGAGATATCTTCACCAGTGACAACATATTTTGTTCCACCAATTTTAACAACAATTGAGACTCTGATACCATAAGGAATTTGAGCACCAACTTCAACAGAATTAATCCGTAAGAAAGATATTGTAGAAAACGGGTTTGACATTTTATATTCACAAACATAGTAAGGCTTTAGATCAACATCCTTTGATTCAACAATAAATTATGTTGAAGATGAAGTCTCACCAATCAAATTCTTTACACCTTTTATAGATGATAAATATTTAACTTGGGCTTTGGTGTCCACTATAAACAAGTTGTCTACTCTTGCATTTATTTTTGACTTTTCGGCAACTTTGGCCTTAGTCTTAGTAGATTTGCAGTGTCATTCATTGAAAGATAATGTGTGACAATAACCTTCTTCTCTTGAGAATCATCAACCTTATAAATTTGGAAGAAACACTAGCATATGAGGATTTGTTAGCAGAAGGACCTCGAACATTAGTCCTAATCTCGACCGAAATCTTAAAAACCAAATGACCAACAGTTATGTGAGGACTATGCCACAATTCACTAGATATAAAATGTTCAGGAATCATGATGGCTTTAATTAATAAAAACATTGTTCGACTTCATTTGCAAGGCTTGCATACTGATTATGAGTGTACGAAAGAAGAATATTGTAAGACCTCTTCGTATCCAGAAATAATATGTGAAGTAAACATAAATAAAGGTAACACTCAAGAAGAAAAAATAAATTACAGCAAAATTAAAACGCATACAAAATTTCTTACTTTAGGACACCCAGGTGCGAGAAAAATAAGTTTATTATTTTTAACTTTAATCGTCCGGTTGCTGAGATACAAACAAACTCAATCGTCTATATCTTGTTATAATCGGGGATATTCTCTAAGATCATAGCACCATCACACATGATAATATAAAAGAAATAATTATCATTCCTAGAAAAAAAATCATCATCTCCAAAATATTTTATAAGGTTAAAATGTTTGAAAACACAATGAGAAAATGATGACATCCATCAAAAATTTCCATATGTTAAAAAAATCGGAAAATTTCAGTCTCTTTAAAAACGTTCAGTAAGTCTAGGCTAAGAGGGATCCAAATACCTATTTCAAAAATAGAAGTAAAAAAAATTAACTTCATGAACTAGAGCTTTGAAAATGGATTAATCAGGTTTAGAAAATCAAATTTCAACATTGGCAGGAATCCCTCATTCTACTAACTTCATGTCGTAATTATTTTTATTAATATATATATATATATATATATATATATATGATTGGTCAAGCTCGATATCTCTCCAGAACTCATAGAATTGATTATATACGAGATATCAAATTCAACTTAAGCTTGAATTAGAATCTACAAAGAAGAAGAGCCATAGTGAACAACATGAGGAGATCCGTTAACGGTCCTAAACAACGCAAGATAAATGGCAGTAATAGGATATGATACTTGTAGAGCAGCATCATCAATAACAATTGATTAGAAGGATTCTGATGAGAATCCTGAGAACTTACAATCTTTTCGTATTTGTTGAGAGAATGAGTTCCAAGTGGAGCACTAGTGCTCTGATTCTAGCAACCGGAATGATTTTCATCGCTACAAACTTTAAACTTCAAATTCCTTGTTTTTGTCATTTGTGTAAAAATGAAGTAGAAAATTAATAAGTTTCCAAAAGCATAAAATGAAGAAAAAAATTGAAGTCAAATTTTTTAATAGAATAATAAAAGTAAAGCATTACGAAAAACAGTTTGAACAAAATATAAGTGCATCATATCCCTTCAATTACTTAATTAAATACTCTGATCATTTTGCATATAAAGTTCTTAGCTTAAAATAAGTTAAAATGCTAAGATGAAAGAAGGCCAAAGACCAAACACACGTGGAAAACAAACAATTTTGTTACACATTTGCAATACGTGTAAAAATATATTTATCTCTCCAATGAAGCATGAATATAATCAACCCCATCACTCTAACAATCAAATCTTTCACTTCCCCTTAGAAAAAACTTTATCCATGTAGAAGCTTCAAAAGAAAAATCACAGTCACGATATTTATAGATAAAATAAAGTCTCGGTCCAGCAAAAATTTCAAGTTTGGGATTTCCTACTCAAAGAATCGACTAAAGTTACTAGTCATTTCTTCATATTTTGAAAGGACGAAGGGGCTACTCTCATACACACATAGGAAATTTGAAGCAGATTTTCAAAATATATGTCCTTCAACTTGCTTCTGATCTTGAATAAATTTTATGTTTACGAGATTATCGATTGTTAGTAAATTAAGAATAT
Source organism: Limnanthes douglasii subsp. nivea (assembly GCA_036936605.1). Lineage (NCBI taxonomy): Eukaryota > Viridiplantae > Streptophyta > Magnoliopsida > Brassicales > Limnanthaceae > Limnanthes > Limnanthes douglasii. The sequence continues at coordinate 340,080,152 of JAUPFV010000002.1, forward strand.
GGAAAATGCTAGTTATACTTCTACTATTTATTCTTCAACAAAATAGAGATTCTTTTTTCTCAAGAGAGGTTTGAGCCAACAAATGGTTTTTAACGAGGCAAACATAAGGTCATCATACCTTATGACTCTTATGAGCCCCTCCATAATTAGCTATGTAGTTTGGCTCGATAGACACTCAATTGGGCATGAACTTTTTGCTACAAATTTAGCAAGATAATCAAGATCCATAAATTCCATAATAAATAAAGACAAATTTCTCAGGTAAATAAAAATACTTCAAGATTGTAGGCTTCCCTAGATTCTCTCGTAAAGACTATATGAGCTACTGCTAGAAGTAACTTGTGTACAATATTCCATAAAGGTAAACTGAACTACTACTTGAAGATAATACACATTTGAACATAGATATTATTAAATAAATATTTACTCATAAATCAATAGTCATAGATATGTATTCAAATTAGTAAAATATATGACCAGATAAAGATATATAATATATCTCAATTAATAAGATATTATCCACCTTATATATTTGAGATAATTTTTACACTATAATATGCATCAGACCAACGAATAAAAAGATCAGATACTATTTTTTCATGATTTTATTATTTCTTTCTCCATAGTCATACAAAATCCTAACTCCGTACAAAACTTGAGATATATAATCTGAATCCCTCAGTCCAAATTTGCCTCATTAAATTCAGATCTATCTTATATTTTTATTTTATTTTCAACTTTTTATGTTTGAAGAAACTGTTACAATTTTTACTTTTAATATTGTTCTCAAATGATCGTCGCTACTTGAATTTTATTTTTTGTTTATTCTAATTTGTTTTTTTAACTTAGATATTGTATTACTCTCCTCTTAATTCATTTTTTCTGTAAAAAATGTTTTCTCAAAAGTTACTTCATTCACCAAATTTTTGCTCAAAACATAATATCAACTATGTTTCCTAGTTTTTGGCCTTCTATACCATTTTTGGAAGTTCAACATGCCTTAATTTTTTCTATTCTGTAAAAAGTCAAAAGATATTTTTTTGTTATTATTTAGATTTATGTAAGGATAAATTTTTAACCTACTCCCTACCTCTCCCTTTGTATGTGTCGTTTTTCCTTAACACCTGTCATGAAAGCCCGCGAAAGCTTTTGACTTTTTTCATGGTCACCCAATAAGATGCTTGATAAAATTCCAATAGTCCACAAAGACCTTGTGTACTATTTTCTCTCGTTGCCACCCTATAAGATACTTGATAAAATTCCACTATTATCGGACCTTGGTAATATGGGTGGGATGACATGTGATGCCCCATGGATAGTCCTATGATATTTCAATGTGGTATATAAGTTGGAGAGTCATAATGGTTCTTTAATATTTATAACTCTTGGATTGATGACTTTAACAATTGTTGTTACATCTGTGAGCTCTATGATATGCGTGCCTCAACTTAACAATTCTCATAGTCCAATAAGTAGCCTTTTCACCCCCTTTCATTCAATGTTTACTATATCCTTATTACCAATGACTATGATAAATACTTTACAGTATTTTTTCTCACTATGGCCGCCCTCGGACTATAAAACTGCCATCCTTAATCAGGGGTTCCATCGGGCTCATATTAAAGAATCTTTAGGTTTTTTAACATGTGGTAGTCTCACCCCTATTTAATAGTATTTTATTAGCTAACTGGAACTTGTCTTCTAGTAATACCAAATTTTCCACAATAGCTTTAATTCGCGAATTTTATAAAAAATATTGATTCTATCATGACTAGTCATGTTAACCTTACTAGTTCACCTTATGGGGTAGCTAAGGTCTTTGTGGACTATTTTTCCAAGCTTTTGGGCAATCACAGTAACGAGGGTGATCAAGGTCTTGCCTAGGTCACAAGTCTAATCAATACCAAAGTCAAGCATTGCGACAAGGCTAGCTTGACCCACCATGTGACTGATGTTGACTAATACAATTTTGTATCTTTGAATTACTATAGGACATCAATGGTAATGACCTTTATGACGTGGTTTCCCATTTTTTTTAGTCTGAGTGTCTTGATTAATCTTGGAATAAATCCTCCATTTAGTTTCTTTCTAAATATGATACTTTGTCTTCTATTGTAGGCTTCAGATTCATAGATTGTTGTAATGTAATGTACAAAGTCATTTCCAAGGTTATGACTAACAAAATTAAAGATACATTATCCTACCTTATTAAGAAGTTGCAATCGGTATTTGTTTTTGGTCAGGATATATCCGACAACATCCTTTTATTTGAAAAGCTTATATGAGACTATTAGACCAAATGTAAGGACCTTTGGGAGATTCTTAAAATTGACCTCATAAAGACCTTTGACAATATGTGCTGATATTTCCAAACTAAATGATATATTAGATCGTTTAATGCCTCTCAACCTCTTACAAAAATATAAATATTAACGGACCCACACATTAGCTTTCTCGGTCGGTGTGGTCTCAACCATAGATATCCCTTATCTCTTTTTACTTTTTGTTTTTCTTATACAAGTCATCTCCAATATTCTCAAGGAAACAATTATGCAAATTTTAGATTCTATTAAAAGTGTTATAAACTTAAAATTGTGAATCTATGTTTTGAGGATGACTTTATTATATTTTGTATGAATGATGCATATTCTTTTAATATGATTAGGGATGACGCGGTGTAGTTCTCTAACTTATCATGACTCTAGGTTAGCCCTTCGAATAGTCAAATATTATTGTCTTGAATTAAAGATTTGCTTAAAATTGAACTGGTCACTAATCATGGATACAGGATTGATCCCCTCCCTGTTAAGTATTTAGGTGTTCATCTCATTAAAAACTATCTCACCTACAGTGAGTGTAATCCTCTTATAGATGTATTTTTTAGTAAGATAAGGGCTTAAACCTCCATACATCTTTTGTATGCTGGAAGACTTCTACTAATTAAGTATATCGTTTTTGCGGGCCATGTTTATTGCCCTCAATTTACATCTTACCTCCTAAAATCCTGTAAGAACTTCAAGCTCCATGTATATTCTACTGATCTAGCTACGAGATTAAGATCTCATGTGCCAAAGTAGTATGGCTTAAATACACATTGTTCTCTTGTGAAGACAGCCTTGAGATTATATACTTTAAGATCTAAAATTATGTGGTTGTCCTTAAGCATTTGTGATCCTAATTAAGTGGTAAGAATACTTCTATTTGGTGTAACTCGATTAAAACTAGAAAAAAATCTATAAAATGTTAATATGGAATTTTCGCCATCTAAGGCCTAGATGAAAATCATGCATCTTCAACTTATGGTTATTAATATGTTTAAGATGGTGATTTGAAACAAGGAATCAGCATCTTTTTTGTTTGACCCATTCTATCTACATCTCTTGTCACGTATTAGGGACACCATATTATCTGTGATGCTCATTTGGATAGTATTCTAATTGTACTTGATATCATTGTAAACAGTGACTAATATTTGTCTACCCATAGATCGAATAACATTATGAATGAGGGTATCCTTCAGGAACTTATCGATCTTATTCATGCTCTCTATTATACCAATGTTATCAATTATCATATATCTTGTTGGACCTCCAGTACAGGAAGTATTAAGCTTATTATAATAAAAACATCTACAATGTCATTCATAGGTTCCATTCATGTATTGAGTGGGTCGGATTGGTGTGCCACTCATATGATCTTATTTGCCATGTTATTATTCTTTCGTTTGACCCATTCTATCTACATCTCTTGTCACGTATTAGGGAGACCATATTATCTGTGATGCTCATTTGGATAGTATTCCAATTGTACTTGATATCATTGTAAACAGTGACTAATATTTCTCTATCCATAGATCGAATAACATTATGAATGAGGGTATCCTTCAGGAACTTATTGATTTTATTCATGCCCTCCATTATACCTGATGAGTCCGGAAATATTCACCACTCACTGTAGAAACCGGACAGGAGAAATTCGGACAAAAGTCACCCACTGAACCATCCGAACTGGACAAAAGTACTAAATAACTAATCACCTTTTGACTAAGCTAATTGCTAATCTGCTTAATAAACTAATGGGTTTTTGAATTCGACCCGATTTAATAAGTTTGTTTTGAAAGCCCATTTGGCCCATAACCAAGTGTATAAATACCCAACCACTTTCATTAATGAGGGTAATTAACATTTAATACAACCATGCATCTTAAATCTCTCACTACAAAATACTTAAACATTTAATACCTTTGAAATAACACAAAACACCTGACCAAATCACCCTCAGTCGAAAATAATCCACACCAAATTGGCAACCATAATGGGAGAAGAAGGTTCCTGAATCTAGCATTCGAAACCATCAAGAAAAACCAGTTCGGATGAATCCGGACGAGCAGGCAGTGCCACCAACTTTGGCAGAAGTGGTGGGAGAAAACGATGAATATACGATCAAAGAGTGAGACAGATTGAAAGCTGAGATAGAAGCCTTGAGGGCTGCTAAAAGGGTAGAGATGGGCTTGAAAGAAAAATCAAAAGTGTCAGTCGTTCACCACACTGACAATCCAAGGGAGCATGACCCATCAGTAAAGACGCATGTAAGCACTAAAAAGACTCATGCTAGCTCAAAGAAGTCTCACCGGTCTAAACCGGTGGAGAGCTCAGATTCAGATTCAGAGATTTCTAGTAGATCCTCGAATGAAGATGGAATTAAGGAGTCCCTGTCATCTAGCAGTGATGAAGGCCGTTCTAAAAAGAAGCAAAAGTTTGTCAAAAAGTATTCAAGAAAGATGGACAAGCATGGAAGGTTGAAAATGCATCTAGGAAAATGGTCATCTCATGGCCACAGCCATGGCCGGAGACATGTAGACCAACTGTTGATGGATCCTTTTGCTTTTCATGATGAACCGGGTATCTTTGCAACTCCCAATGAAGATACTGTGTTTAATCATGGCCGGAATTGGAGAAAATCTCCATTGTCTTCCAAGATACTGTTCGGAAACCTTCCTAACAGGTTTGACTGTACAAAGATGGAAAAATACGATGGAAGTAAAGATCCAGATAATAATCTGGAGCAGTTTAAAAACTTTATGATGAATTTTGACGATGATGATAAGTTTCTTTGTAGAGCATTCTCCCAATCTTTTACGGGGAGTGCTCTGAAGTGGTATAATAGCCTGCCCCAGGGCTGCATCAGAAATTTTGATACTTTTTGGGTGGTCTTACGGAGGCAATTCGTTGGAAGTAAGGAGGTGAAGGGAAATAGAGACACTATTATCCATTGTGCCCAAGAGCCAAATGAATCTTTGAAAGAATATATAAGTCGCTTTGTGAACACCAAGAATGGATTAGCTGATTGATTTCAACAAGTACCAATAGCTACTCTAACGCAGGGTTTGAACCCTGGCAATCTGGCTGATTCAGTAACCAGGAAGAAGGCCATGACGTGGGGCGGTTTACTGAATCAGGTGGGAAAGCAAATCAATGTGGATGAAACGAAGAAGACCAAGGTGCATAGGCAAGTGAGGTCAGCCCCAGCTGCACCAAACCAAAACCATAATCAGTCTGGGTACAAGGCTAAAGAAGTTGGACAAGGTCTCAACAGGGCTAAGGCTTAATCTCACCCAACACCAACTCAAAGCCAGCAATCCAGAAATAAGTGAGGGCCTTGGGTTTAACCGGAGTGGTTTGCTGAATTGAAAGAAAATGTGGCAACCATTTGTGACAAAACAAAAGATGAAGTACATTTCAGAAAGCCAGTTGCACTTCAATCTCCCAGGGAAAGTCGTAATAATTGTTTCTGTCAATATCATCATGATATTGGCCATAATAACACAAACGATTCCATCGCTTTGAAATAAAAGGTGCAAACTTTGATTGAAAAAGGAAAATTAGGTGCTTACATTAAAAAGAAGAAGTGGGAATAGGCCCAATAATGCCCATCGGACCGGCCCAATAAACAATGTAGGGACGTCGGCTCCGGACGGGGTTATGGTGATAATTGAAAGGTTCGATGTGGACTCAGAGTATTTGGATCCTGATCCAACCCGGAATAAGGTGGGCGTTATCACAGAACACACCAAGACGGTGTCCGGGCTCATAAGTTTTTTTGAGTCACTTAGCATATTTGGAGGAGACACCATGACTGCACCAACTGCTTCTTCAAGGAAGAGGCATGTTCATACCCTGGCTACTTAATTAGAAAGAGGCATGACTTCTTATCAATCGCAAATTCCTTTTCCCTTCATTGTTTTTTATGAAGATGATTTGAGAGACATAGCTGGTCCCCATAAAGATGTTGTGGTGATAGGAGAATCCATTGGGATTAATGACATTAGACGAATTTCGGTTGACACCGGAAGTTCAACCAATATCATCTTTTTAACTTCTTATAAACAAATGAAGAATCCAGCAGTGATTCAACGTTCGAACATGTCAATTGTGGGTTTCACTAGAAGCTCTGCGGACGTGATCGGGGAGTTTGAGGAGGAGGTTTTGTTGGTCAAGGTCCCTTTTAAGAAGATGGTCAGAGTACTCTTCATTGTGGTGGATTGTCCCACGTGCTACAATGCCATTTTGGGAAGGTCTTGGCTCTCCAGGATGCATGTTGTGGTTTCAACAGTCCACCAATGTTTAAAATATATTGTGCAAGGACAAGTGGGAGTTGTCTGGAGTAGACAGAAGATAGCAAGGGAGTGTTATGCAACAGCACTGGCCCTTAGAACTTTGGGGGCAGTTGGAGGGGCCCTCTAGAGAATAGGGTGAAATTGATGACCCCAGAGACACCCCTGGTGCTTTAATACCGATTGAAGAGGTTGAAACTCACTCTCTGGCTGGAGGAATAAATGTCAAGATCGGATCTAAGATGACATCAGAACTAAAAATCAAAGTGTTATCTTTTTTAACAGACCACCAGCATGTTTTTGCTTGGTGCAATGCTGATGTAATCGGAGTACCAGCAGATGTCATATCACACCAGCTATCCATCTGAAGAGATGTAGCACCCATTGTGCAGAAGAGAAGAGCTTTTTCTAGGGAGAAAGTTGATGTTATAGTTCAAGAGGTTGACCGGCTTACTAAGATGGGGCACATAAAGGAATCTCAGTACCCTTTTATGGACCGGTGTTAGTAAAAAAGAAAAATGGGAAGTGGCGTATGTGCATCGACTTTACAGACCTTAATAGGGCTTGCCAAAAAACCCTACATCCGGTCCTCCAGATTGATCAGTTAGTGGACTCCACATCTGGGAACAAGTTGTTGTCCTTCATGGATGCCTTCTCCGGGTATAATCAGATATAAGTGGATCTGAAGGACCAAGAACACACTACTTTTGTTACTGATAGGGGCCTTCATTGTTACAAGGTGATGCCTTTTAGGTTAAAGAATGTTGGGGCTACTTATCAGAGGTTGGTGAACAAATATTTCGCTGATCAGACTGGAAGAAACATGGAAGTCTACATTGATGACATGATGGTAAGGAGTGTGGAAGAAGAGTTACACTTGGTAGATCTGCAAGAGACTTTTGCCAACATGGTAAAAGTTAATTTGAAGTTGAATCCAGAAAAGTGTGTGTTCGGAGTGCAGTCTGGGAAGTTTTTGGGGTATGTGATAAGTGAAAAAGGGATACAGCCTTATCCAGACCAACTTTGTGCTTTATTGCAGATGGATCCTCCTCAATATATTAAAGAAGTACAAAGATTGACAGGGAGGTTAGCTGCTCTAAACCGTTTTATCTTAAGGTCCTCGGATAGGTGTGCCCCATTTTTCCAAACTTTAAAAGGCGCCAAAGAATTCAACTGGTCTCCACAGTGCGACCAGGCCTTTGATGAAATAAAAAGCATTTATCCTCCCCCAAAACTCTGTTTAAACCTACTGATGGAGAAACATTGTACATATATTTAGCAGTCTCTGAATGTGCCAAAAGTGCGGTGCTAGTAAGAGAGGTGGATAATTATCCTCGTCCGGTGTACTACATCAGCAAAATCCTGATGGATGTTGAAAAGAGATATTTAAAGCTTGAAAAACTAGCACTGGCTTTAGTAATTGCTGCTAGGAAAATGAGACCCTACTTTCAGTCTCATTCTATTATTGTCCGAACGTCTTTTCCCTTGAAAAACGTTCTTCAAAAGGCAGACGTATCAAGTAGAATAACCAAATGGTCAGTGGAGTTGGAGGACTATGATATTTATTTCTTCCCTCGAACTGCAGTCAAGGCTCAGTCTGTTGCTGATTTCCTAGTTGAATTCCATTCGGACAGAGACACTAAACAAGCAACAGGTGAAAAGACTAAGAAAGTATGGGTTGTCCGGACTGATGGTGGATCAAGTACCATGGGTTGTGGTGCTGGGATATGTTTAACCTCTCTGTACGGCGACAAGATGTACCAGGCTATATGTTTTGCTTTTAGGGCTTCTAACAATGAGTCTGAATATGAAGCTGCAATAGTTGGTTTGAAGTTAGCCCTGATTTGTGGAGCCAAAAGGGTCAGGTTAATGAGTGATTATCAGCTTCTTATCCATCATGCACAAGGTCAATCTGAGGCCAAGAAGGAGCAGTTGATTAAATATTTATTCGTTCTTAAAGAGGTGGCAGTTAACTTCAAAGACATCACCTATGAGCACATACCCAGAACAGAGAATACACTAGAAGACTCATTGGCAACCATAGCATATTATGAGTCCTACCCATGGATTCATGTGCAAGAATACCCATTCATTCAACTCAATCATAGCAAGGAAGAGGAGGAAAGTCTGAATATACAAGTGATTCAACCTAAAGACTGGAGGTTCCCTCTTCTTCAATACATTTCAGATGGCATCTTGCCTCCGGAAAAAGCAATAGCAAGAAAAATGAAGTATAAGGCTCGTGGATTTTTTATCATAAGAGACGTCCTTTACAAGAAGTCTTTTAGTAGACCTCTCTTGCGATGTTTGGGGATTAAAGAGTCCCAAATAGTGTTTTTCGAACTACATGATGGTGAAGGGTCAGTACATTGTGGTTATAGAGCTTTAAGCCGAAGAGTCTTGTTGGCCGGATACTACTGGCCATCCATAATGGAAGATGCCAAGGAATTGGTGAAGAAGTGTGATCCATGCTAAAGATATGGTCATGAAATTCAAATCCCACATGTCCCTTTGGATTCGATTTCTGAGCCAATACGTTTTGCTCGTTGGGGACTGGATCTGGTGAGACCTCTACCTATGGCGTCCGGAGGGTGCAGAACTATCATTGTAGCCATTGATTATTTTTCGAAGTGGATAGAAGCAGCCCCACTGGCATGAACTACTTCAAAAGTTGTTATAAAATTTATCTTATCTAATATTTGCTGCAGATTTGGGGTTCCACAGAAGATAACCACAGACAATGGGCCACAATCGATAACAAGGATATTGAGAATTTATGTGCCTCTAGAGGCATTCAACATTTCTTCTCCTCTCCCTTCCACCCACAAGAGAATGGTCAGGTAGAGGTGGCGAACATAACCATCATGTCCGGTCTTAAAAAGAATCTAGAAGGGGCTGCTACGCAGGAATCCCCGTTTACCTTCGTATATGGTATGGATGCAATTGCTCCTATAGAGGCAACTCTTCCATCATTCAGAGTCCACAAATTTTTTGAACAAACTAATGAAGTGGGAATCAGAAGTCAACTCGACTTAATAGAAGAAGAAAAAAGTTAGGGCTCATCTTAGAGCCACCCATTATCAGGGATTAATGAGAAGCAGGTTTGCTTCTAGAGTAAGAATGAGGGATTTTCAACCAGGGGATAAAGTGTTGAGGAAAGTCTTTCTACATACTAAGGAGAAGTAGTTCGGCAAGCTAGCTCCAAATTGGGAAGGACCTTATGTTGTCATTGAAAAGCTTAAGCTTGGGACATACAGGCTTCAAGATAAAGATGGAAAGATCTTAAATCACCCCTGGAACATTGAACACCTCCAGTTATATCTAGAATGAAAGTTATGTAAATATTTACTTGTTTAAAGTCCATGTAAATATTAGGGGGGCATACTCTTTCCTACCATGGTGGCGCGGGGAGGTTTTAATGAGTTGTACGGGCTTTTTAATAAAATTTGATGCCTTCTTAAAAAATTCGGAGTGGTTTGGTTGATAGCTTTTAAAAAAAACCTTCTAAGTATCGTTGACAGATCGGATTGATTTGGTGGAATGATGACCATTTGAACATTTGTCATCGAAGAATTTAAACATTCTCACCTTAAAATACTTGTAAAATAACTAGGGGATGCTTAAATATGAGCCATCAAAAATGGGCAAACGTAAAACAAGGCAAGAATTGTGTAAACTAAAACTGCTCGGCTAGTACCAGGGAATGCTATTAAAACATGTAAAAGTGCCTTGGCCACCCAAGGACTTTAAAGTTTTAAAAAAGAAAATGTTTATCCGGACAAAATCTAAACACAGTTACAAAAATTTCTTGGCCATCCAAGGATTTTAGTCTGACATAAGAATAAAATAAAAACATAAAATAGTTAAAATTTTAGGGCTGGGCTCCCTTAGATGTTCCTGCTTCGTCTGGTTTCTTCTTTGGGTCTTTGGGTTCCTCATTAGGGCTCTCTCCGATCCCTTCTTCTTCATCAGTGGTATCATCATAACCACTGGAATAGTTGTGCCTATCACCATCAACCATAGTGTGGAATGGGAGGTCTTCGTATTCCACATATCGCCATAGATCTCCGAGCGTCCTCTTTGGAAATGTCCGATGAAAGAGCAAGACCATGTCAGATTTGACTTCAGCATACCTCTCTTCTTGAGAATCTATCACCTTGTTGGTGTATGCATTGATTTTGGCTTGGAATTTCTTCTCCTACTCCTTTATCAAATCATCTTTCTCCTGGGTGACTCTAGACACAGCATATTTGAGAGAAATTTTGTCATTGGTTAGGGTTTGGATGACGTTATCCTTGGCATTCACTTCCTCCTTCGAAGTGGAGAGATCCTTCTCCAAGCCAGAGCATTTGGTTTGGAGTTCTGTGTTAACCACCTCTGAAGCGGCCAGTCTGGTGGCCAAGTCCTATTTCCCCTTCTTCAACTCCTCGACCTCTCTCCTTAATGCCTCAACACTCTGATTGGTATTAAGCATTTCCTTAGATAAACTCTTTTTGTCTGCGTTAAGTGTGTTGATGAGGGTAGATTGGCTTCGCGCTTGCCGCTCCAGGTTGAGCACCGGTTGAATGTTGCTCAGCAAGGAGTGAGTCACCATGTCATTCTCCCCTGAAACATAAAAAAACTTACCATTGAAGGTAACCATATTTGAGGAGCTTGGAGGAAGGTAGGGGCCAGCAAAGTCGTCTTTTTCGAGGTCTCCAAAGTAAAGGCCAATGTTGTGGAGGCCACTGATATCAACTCCATCGATATTGATATCCCCTCCGGTACACTCTCTGGTTTGAAAGTCACTTGGTATTTGTTCTGCCAAGGTGGGGTTTGTTGGGTCGGCTGGAGGAAGAGGCTCTGAAGGCCGAAGAGCGACTTCATCCCCCGAGGAGATTTTCTTCTTCTTGGCTTCTCTATCTCCATCATCTACTCCCCGTTTTCGATCCTTTTTTGGAGCCTTTGAAGGATTTAATGGTCCACCTGCTTCTTTGATACTCTCATCTTCAACCACTTGAAGTAGAGTAGCATCGATTCCCCCCTGGCCCTGCACTTCCTGATTTGCTGGGATGATCTCCTTAGCACCACCTTGAGCAGCCTCAGTTGCATCTTGTTTCTTCTTACCCTTCTTGCCTTTCATCTTACTTGGGGCTTTAGCTCTAGCAGGTAAGGCCAGCTTCCCATCCTTCTCATTTGTCCTCTACGGGATGCCACCCGGAGGAGGTGGCGTGGTCAGTTCCTCCCAAGTAAGATCTCTCCAGCCAGTTGTGTTCCAGAGATGGGACCTCGCTAAATTTCCGGCAGTAAAGCAATTGTGGAAACGGTTTCCCCATTTGTCAGCAGCCCAAGAATTTAGTTTGGCACAAGTTGTCTGCCCCTCCTCCAAGTAGTCAGAGAACTCCTTCGGCAGCACTACCCAAAGAAAAAGAAGAGCAATTTAGTAACAAATTTTTTATAAGGAAAGAAAAACAAACAGGATGAAATTTTCACATGTGCTTTTTCATCTGCTGGTGAGCATGCTAGGATTGACGCCAGCTTTGATTTTCCTCCATTTTCCCAAGCACCATTAATAAACAAGAATTGGGTCTTCCAATTCTTCTCTCATTCAAGCAAATCATCCACCACCTTAAAGTTGTCACCCATGTTGTAGTGGTAGAAGGGGATGACGTGGTTCTTGCAGAGGCTGGGATATCAGCAAATTGCTCCATCGGAAGAGGTATTCCGTAGAGCCTAGAGGCCATAATGAAGGCTATGAGGGTGTACCAAGCATTGGGACTCAGCTGGCTTGGACAGAGCTTTATCAGATGAAAGTATCCGACGATCTCTTGGTCTAAGGGAAATCTGAGCCCCCAGTTGAACAACTCCGTGTAGATAACTATCTCGCTCAGCTTACAGTCCATTGGGGTCTCCGAAGTGACCGATATCCTCACCTTGATAGATTCAGGGATCCCCCACTTCGTCTGGATCCGTCCTAATTCAGCAGTATGAATGAAGGCATAGTTGATGTTCTGCATGGCTAGTAGATACTTTACGCTCACCTTGTGGAAGCAGGGTCCCACTTTGCCTTCCAGGGACTCCGGCGGGTCAGGATATTTCAAACACAGTTTCTTTGTACCCTTGCCATTTTTATCAGTGGAAGCTTCCCCTGTTTGACCGGAGACGTCGGTCTCAAATGGGGCATCTTCTATGCTGTCCTCCATCACCTCTTCCATCACCATGGAAGGTTTATCAGTTGTTGCTGGTGGAGGAGTGTTGGTGGCAGGCTCTATAAGTTGTCCGAACTGTTGAGCATCATTCTCTCCTAAGGGTCTGGTTTCCGGCCGGGGCTCGGGTCCGGAGGGCTCATTTCGAGAGCTAGTTCCAGTGGCCTCCGGACCGGAGGATTTATCCTTTGAGACTTTGATAGATGCCCCTGATTTAGAAGGCCCTGTTTCCGGGGACTTAGATTGTGAAACGACAGCTTGGCCCTTCACTAAGCGGCCTGTTCGGCGAAGTGTAACCTTTTCTGGGGACTTTTCAGTATCTGACCCCATGGCTATAAATGGAGAGGGTCTCCTTGTGCTTGATACGGCTTTTTCCCGTTCAACGGTGGGTTGTGACTCCTGAGCAGAGGAGCCTGATACAATGGGCGAAAAACTTGGTTGAAATAACCTCCTGGGTTTGGAAATTCTAGCAGAAGATGAACCTCGACCGGCCTCTGAAGATGGTGTCACAGGCTTGTCGTTTGGAGAAACTGGAAGAGCCGCAGCAATGCGCCTTTCTCGCTCAACCCTTTGCGCTTTTTCTAACTCCAAAAGATTAAGCCACCCGCCTTTTACCAATGCGTTTCTTGCCGTGAACATAAACCTACACCAAAAGAATTTTGAGAAGAGAAGTGAAAACTTTGAGATGAAGAAATGAGAGAGTAATGAAGATGGTAAAACAGTGAAAATAAGCAATTTATACTAGTAAGACAAAAAGAGCTGCCAAAAACCTAGGAGAATACGAAAAGACAAAAGTAATGATTGAAGGCGGCGCTAATGTCATGGGTATTAAATGAAGAGGTTGCTTTTTGGGATTAGTGGGAGCGTCGTTCTAGGAGAAAAACGGCTGCTGAGGAAAATCAAAAGATGACACGTGCCCCACGATCCATAACAAAACTTTTGAACTTCTAAGAAGTATTCGGTCCGAAAAAGTCCTGAGTTTAACACTTAGACAGTCCGGATAATGTTGCAAGTACCTAAGAGGATTTTTTAGGTCTTACCAGAGGCCTTCGACAAAACTTAAAAAAAAAGGCTACTGATGAGTTCGGAAATATTCATCATTCACTGTAGAAATCGGACAGGGGCAATTCGGACAAAAGTCACCCACTGAACCATCCGAACTGGACAAAAGTACTAAATAACTAATCACCTTTTAACTAAGCTAATTGCTAATCTGCTTAATAAACTAATGGATTTTTGAATTCGATCCGATTTCATAAGTTTGACCCGAAAGCCCATTTGGCCCATAATCAATGGTATAAATACCCAACCACTTTCATTAATGAGGGTAATGAACATTTAATACAACCAGGCAGCTTAAATCTCTTACTACAAAACACTTAAACATTTAATACCTTTGAAACACTACAAAACACCTGGCCAAATTACCCTGAGTCGAAAATAATCCACACCAATACCAATGTTAGCAATTATGATATATCTTGTTGGACCTCAAGTACGTGAAGTATTAAGCTTATTATAATAAAAACATCTACCATGTCATTTATAGGTTCCATTCATGTATTGAATGGGTCGGATTGGTGTGCCACTCATATGATCTTATTTGCCATGTTATTATTCTTTCGTTTGAGATCTTGGACAAGTTGTCCACTCGGGATGAGTTTATTATTTGGGTAATAAAAACTCACCCCCTCCAATACGATTGTGTGTTATGCAATAATAACCTTTGTAAATTGTGATTTTGCTTACGGTATATGGGTTGCAGCTCGCTTTGTTGCTTGTCAGTAGTCATCCTCTAGTGATGATCACCTCCTCCGACGCGTTTGTACTAAAATAATGTAGTTTGTTTAATTGATGTGTGTTTTTTATTATTTAATAGCGTTGGATTTGTTATTGGTGCATTGGTGTCTTTATTTTTTAATGTTCATTATTATTGTTGTCACGTTTTTATTAAACTACCATAGTTTTATGGTTTTTATTTTGAATTTTCTAATCGAATTTCAAATCTATGTTCTTGTATAAATATTTTGATTATTTAATTAATATTTAATATTTTATTATTAAAAGAAATTAATAAATTATATTTATCTTTCATCATTTAAACATATACTTCATGTAGTCCTTCTTCTAACCCGGACATCAATGAAATAAAGTTATAGTGGATGCTATTAAATTTGGTGTTGGCAATGTGAAATCTTACTCTCCCAAAGTCAATGTAACACATTCTGATTATCAATTCTTTATGGTGTCATGAATCATGTTGAACCCAAAACATACTTGTCATGGTGTGAGTTGAATTCGAAACAGGAAAACAGAATCAAGATGGTGAGTTTGGCAGAAGCAATTATGCGACTTTTTGAAACTTTTGTATCCATTAGATATGATTTTTTTGAGTCATAAGCCACTATCAACAGCTAGGAGAGCCATTTCTTTTTACACATAAACCTAAGTGGATTCATACCTGTGGTGGACCATGTTTCCCAGTTAGATCAATTTAGTGTTTTTTTAATTCTTTTTTTTTTTACTTTTACATCTTGCAGGCATGTGAATACCACCTTTTTTCTTGTTTATTGCTTACTAAAATGTGGACGATATTGAATTTATAACATTAAGTTATTGGTGACAATTGGTTAAAAAATATAATTTGTGGATAAAGAGATTCGGATTACAAAGCTATATCTAAACAACGGCATTTATATAAACTGAATTTATATTTTTGTGAATAAAATATATCTAATCGTAGGGTGAAAAAGGTTTGGGTATTTAGTATCGGAAAATTCAGAATGTGTAACAACGGCGGTGTCCTTCTACCAGTTGTTTGGTGTTCATTGTATATTGATACTTTTAAAACAAAATATGGCTATGCCGTCCATTAAGACTTTATTAAAACGTAACCAGTATTGTTTAGGATATATTATCCAAATAGAAGTCTAAAGCAATGAACTTGGCGGTTAATTAAATATATTTAATAGGTTATTAAAATTTTATATATCAATATTTAACTATCGAATAAAACAGTTGAAAATGATATTTGGTGAAATAAATTTTTTGGTTAATAGTATTTTTTTTTATTAATAAATTCTCTTGTTAGTAAATTGTATATGTAATTTTAATAAGCAAATTATATATTATATTATATAAATAATTTATCAAAAAATTAATATATATAGTTTTATTGACACTTTTAATTTTTATCTATTAAACAAATTTTGTGTTATTTTATATCTCAACAAAAGTTATTCGATCTGATTGTTTTTTTAAGAGTTTTGTTTTGTATAAAAAAATTTATAGTTGAATATTAATCATTTTTACTATCATTATCGGTTCCAGGAATATTATTGTGCAATTACATTTTACGTAATGTTTTTAAAAAGATCAAATTGTTATTTGCTATTTTGGTGGACCCTAACCTCTTGCGGTGTCCAACACGAAATCAAAACATGAACTTGTAATCAATACGTGTCTACTATTCAACTGGTCCTACTATTCAACTGGTCCTACTGAATTGAGGTCGCTCAATTTCGGAGTAAACTGAAAACTGAATTTTTGAACTATTAATTCAATCTGGAGTATTGAAACTGAATTATTGTATTATTGATAACTTAAGTGTATGCATACTATTATTATATAATTTAAAATACTGAAAACCTGATTTGAATTTAATTCTGATTTGAAAACAATCTTATTTGAAATCAAAACCTCTACTCTAGTCAAAACAACAATCCCACTGAATCTGAATGCCCTCTAGACTAAGAACCCCCACAAGAATGATGTGTTCATGAAATACTCTGGGCATTTGAAATTTTAGTAGAAATAGATGGAAAAGAGAAAGATGAATCTTTCTACTTTACTGTAATTTGAGGTGATTAATGAGTTTGTTTTATTTGCTCTATCTTTATTTCATTGATTATAAGAAACTAAATTTATTTATTGTATAGAATTTTATTAAGTTTGCTACAAATTTTATTCCCATAAAATATGCAGGTCCAGATCATACGGTAACACCCACTAAACTCTAAAATCATGCATTTTAAATGATCTATTTAATTGTCTGACTTTTTTATGTCATCATACAATGTGGGATACTTAAGATTGGATGACCAATATCATATGTACAATGGTCCATCTTTAGAATCGCGTAAGTATTTACTTAAGATGAATTTTATATTTTTATCCTAAATTAACAACAAAAGTACATTAAGAGTTCAATTGTCAAAACATATGAACTATTTCGCACCTCCTAAATTTTCAGATAGTTCTTGAGGTGTGTGAGTAAAATATTTATCTTAAATAAACTCATGCAAACTAGAGGTTTGTCGTTTTTATACCATAATGCTTTCACATGCTATTAATGAGTGTCTTTTGTGATAAACCCACAAAATTATCAAGAGTAATCCTGATTATTATTAGTTCCTTAACACATAAGATACCTTACCTATAAGTTTCGGACTTAATATCATTAACATAAAAAAATTGATGACATGCAGCATGCCACTGTAACTTATGCTAATTAATATGACAAGAAACTCTAAATCTGAATCCACTCTCACTGGATTAATAAAATTCATAATATTCTGCTAAGTTAATCTTAAAACCAAAACAAATTACAACTTTGATAGATAATAACTAATGAGATATTTAAACTTAATATCATAAATGAAGTTCTAGTTATTACAGATTGTTAGCTCTACTAGATCTGAATATGATTGTTACAAACCTGTCACTTTTCATATGTTGTAATTAAATTTTACAACTCATCATTCTTAATTAACATAGTTCTTGAATTGCAATATATAGTTCCCTTAATGTTAAAAAGTGTGCAAGACGTATGATGATCCTAATATTCATTTAATGAAGCTTAATTTCTAAAGTGTGCAAGATGTATGATAATTTTATTAAATGTGTCATTTGAAAAATCTGAAGTATAACTGAATTAATTTTCATTCTTGTTATTATAATCCATACTTAAGCATTAAAATTTAAACATGCTCGTGTAGAAACTTAAACTAAATTCTCTTTTTACACCATAATATTTGCAATGTTCTTATGGAGCTCTTTATAGTGTCATATAAGCTAAAACTTGGATTCTTTTATTTCGCCATAAAAGATCTTAATATTTGTGTAGAAATCTTTATGACATTACAAAAGCTGGAACCAAGGTTCTTATGTTGATCATAATAATCTTAATGTTTTTGTGGATCTCCTTAATCACATTGCAAAAGATGAAACCAGATTCTTCTGTTGATCATAAAGAACTTAATGTTCTTGTGGAACTTCTTTATAACGTTACAAAAACTAAAAATGTAGTCTTTTATAAGGTATTGCACTAACTTAATTTTGCATCATTTATTGAGGATGTTAAGTTTACCCTTCATGAAAAACTACAACTTTTTTATTTTAAGTGAGAACTTGAACATTGATTTATATAGGGGAATAAGGAGATGAATTGAACATAGTGATCAAATTCTTATTTTCTGAATCTAAATAATTCATTTCTAATTCTTTCCCAATATAAAAGTTGTTCACTAAATATTCCCCCCCCCCCCCAACTAAATATTTTCAAAATAATTATCTCATATCTAAAATTTGATAGTTGGACTCTAAAATAACTATTATCGAATGAAATTTATTTTAAATAGAGATAATTATTGTTGTATCATATTCTACTTCTCATTGCTAGGCCTGTAAGGCTTTGCTTGTAGTAGACATCTCTAAATGTATAAATTCCTTAAATAATGCTTACGCTACTATAAGGCTTTATGTAATCATTTTTAAATTATCTTCTTATGAACTTTCGTTAATGAGGAACTATGGTAGTAGATCTAGTTTGTTTTTACAGTTCCAGGAGGAGATGGACTCAAGAAGACTATTAAATTCTTGTTCTATACTATTAATAATCAAGTAGAATATAAAGTTGTGTTGGCTTGAATAAGATTTACTCGTATATGTGGAGAAAAAGTCCTTCGTTTATTATCTAATTCTCAGTTGGTAGTTGGTTATTCTAAAAGAAATTTTGAAACAAAACAAAAAAATATGGGGAAATAATTAGAAGCAGTAAATAGATGGAATTTTTTAAAAAATATTATATACAAACACGTTCCAAGAATTGAAAGTAAAGAGTATAGAGGATGATTTGTTGGTAATAATATAAGATATACCGTCCGTTTTTGGAAATATTAAAAAACGGTATGTATTGTCAATATATGATAATAGTGATTGACCACGGGTATATTTACTCTTTTTAAGGTTTTAATTTTACCATTGGATAATGTCAAGCTCGTGCGTTACGATTGCGTGCTGCAAAGTATGTTGTCATTGATAGAATTTTATATCGAAAAAATGTTACATGACCTTTGTTACTATGTTCAGGAAAGAAAGAAGCTTTATTCATTTTAAACGATTTACACGAGGGTGAAACGTCTGCACATTATGGATATCGTGGGTTAATTTGATGTTTTATTTTAGTAGAATTTTATTCACTGAAGCTTTCTATTAAAGTAAAATTGATTGTTAAAATTTGTTATCTTTGTCAACGTTTTTCATATACAATCCATATTTATAGTGAGACAATGGGATCAATATTTCTCCATATCCGTTTGATTGATGGATGATTAGTTTTGTAGGACCATTTCCAATCCCGACGAAAATAATATAATTTTTTATAATAGTTGTTGATTATTTTACTAAATGGGCTGAAGCAAATGCATTGGCAAGAACGAGATCCCAAGAAGTTTGTGAATTTCTGCAATTTTTGCATTTTGAGTTGTTATGAAATTTCGAGGGTGTTAAGACTGAAAATGACCCTTAGTTTCAAAATGACATAGTGAAAACATATTCTATAAAGTATGGGATACGATAATATTTTTCTACTTTATATTATCCAGAAACAAATTGGTAGAAGATGTTACAAATAGAACTATTTTACATGAAATAAAAAGAAAGTTAAAATTGGTTAAGGGAAAGTGACTAGATTTCCTTAATGAAGTTTTATGGGAATATAAAATAACTCCTAAATTTGTAACAAGTGAAACATTATTTAGTATGGTATATGGGATCAAAGCGTACATTCTAACGGAAATTATGGTTCTTAATCACATGGTTCAATTTTATTCATCAGAGGACAATGATAAGGAAAATAAAATTAATATTGATTTACAGAGAAACGATGGATGAGTCTCAAATAAGGGTAGAGAATTATAGTTATTTGATGCAAATCTGTTATAATACAAAATTAAAAATTAGGATTTTTCAGGAAGGAAATTTGGTATTAAGGAAAGTATTCCAAGGAACACAAGATAAAAATGCAAAACAATTGGCTCCAAACTCGGATGGATCATTTAAGGTAGTTTCTAAGAGACATAAAGGAGATTATATATTGATGGATATGGAAATAAATCCATTAAAATATCCTTGGAACATTCATCATTTAAAGTTGGATAAAATGAAATATAAGTTGATAAATGCAATTTACCGACGAGAGTGTAAGGTATGTTTATGATTAATGTCAATGAAATATGTAATTAATATTCATAAGTAATTTCTAGTCAGTAGTAATTGATGTTATTTAAAAATGTTAATTATCAACATATATATTGATTTAAATATAGTCATTAACTGGCGGTTCTTATGACTAAAATGTGGTATATAATAGAAAAGTATAATAAAATTATAACTAATAATCGAACACAATTATAAGTTAAATCTAGTTAAAACGTAAGCGGTTATGCATCTAATTAAAGAAAATTTGGCTAAAAGTCAAGTCTAGCTGAAAAGCGTAAAAGGCTACGGTAAGACTGTAAAGGTCTTAATATGCATGTATGGTTATAAGCCAAGTCTAGTTGTTAAAGCATAAACGGCCACACACTAAAATCAAAGATAATATAACCATAAGTTAAGTCCAACTGACAATTTTAAGAGGTCACACTACTTTTTAAGCGAGAAAAGAAATTATAAGTGTATAATGTGTGAAAACAAACGTAAAAAAATCTAATAGCAAGATATTTTAAAATTATAAATTGTAAGATATACGAGCTGATGTAAGAAAATAAAATTAAAACCTATAATCATAATAGCACCATAGGATAAACATATAATATAAAGATAACGACTAGACGGTAGCTGGCAAAGAGTTTATATTAGATGCTAAAAACAATTAAGGTAACAACTGAATGATAGTTGATAAAAATTTCAAATAGTCAATGTATCAAAAAAGTGTTCGGTCAAGAGTAAGTAAAAATATATTAAGTGGAGTGTGAGGGGAGAGTTGTTTCTTGGTAACGTTGATATCTTCGGTAACATCATTTCTGTTGTTATATTTTTTTTGCATCAACATCTTCAGATTTTTTAATGTTTGTTTTAAGAGAAATGTTTATATTATTTTGAGTCTTGATGGAACTTTCAAGATATGTTTGAAATACACCTTGATATTTTTGGATAAGTTCATCAAAATATGGTCCCATATTGACTATTTTTTGTATGTTGTTATCAAGTATCCCTTTCATGATAACTAGATGTTGTTGTTTCACCAATTCTGCAACCTTTATGAGAACTTGTTGAATTAATTTTTTCTGGATTTTTCAAAATTTATGTCTTTAGCTTTGTTCGAATTATTAACTTCAATTTTGAGTTTTTCAATTTCTCTTATCAAAAGGGTTTCTGAGGATTGAAGCGTGGTGATTTTACCATCTTTTGATTGCAAATCATTTTCAAGCTATAATTTTTTGTTTGGACATTCATTTTTAGCGGTTTTCAATTATATCGTGTTCTGATAGTTTCTTTTGTTATTCTATTGACCCTTTGGCAGATTGAATCAACTCTATAATACTAGTATTTGAAAGCTTCATTTTGTCAATGGTGAAAGTAAGTTAAAAAAAATTAACCTCCATATGAAATTTTATTTGTTGAAGCAAAAGATCAACATTCGAAAGGTTTGATGAATAGTTATTGGGACATTATGCTACAAATTGACTAATGAGTGATTGCGGATCAATTAATGATGAATCACCTATATATATGTGAATATTGAACAATTGTTTTCTAATAAAATTATCTGATGGGACACAGATTTGTTAGTTATAATTAAATATATAAAAATTATGAGACTCATTAAGAATAAATGGATTACTTTAATCACAAGGTATTTATTTTGATGTTGACCGAGTATTAGGTTGATTTAAAATGTGAATCTTGTCTAGATTAGAGTCCTCGGTAACTTTCTTCTTATTTTTACCGTTCTGATTTTTTGACGGACTAACTATCGAAATAGCATAGCATTTTGATACGTTTTTGTAAGTTGTGTCTTTTCTTCGTCATTTCCTTTGGTTTTTTTGTTCCTTGTTGCTTAGGTATGTTGAAATCCATACTCTCTTAACTTTCATCTCCAAGAATATTGATTATATTTTCGGTAAAATCTTTTCATCAACAATAGTATTGGTGTTAACATCCATTATTTGATAATTGTCAAAAAGGAGATAACCTTTTACTGGAAAAAAATAGGGAGTAAAACAAGTTATATTGGGTAAAAAGGTTGTGAAATTTATCGTTCCAAACGGGTTATGCATCTATAGAAACTTTGTTGAGATAACTGTGTCGTGATTTTAACGTTTTATAGTAGTTTGAAAGTTTCTTAGCTTCTGAAAATTTTAAATAAAAAGTATGATAAGTATAAGAGAAATTATAAGAGTATAATTAAATGATAATATCGAAAATAAAACACATTTCTTGATATCTATTGTCTTTCAACGAAATAAGTAATATTAGAAGATTTTGACTCCCAATTGTTTGAAACATAGAAAAACTTCTTTTTCAAACCATGACCTGAAGATGTGAGTCTAACATTGCTTATGTGTTTAGCGATGGTAAAATAATATAATGGATACCAAACTAATTTGTTGAAGGTGCATTCGTGCATGATGGTAGAAAAATTTAACGATTTTTTTGTATCATACATGCAACAATGATGCTTATAAGTATCCGCCATCTGTTTCCAGTAAGTTGGTTGTGGAATATTATACATTCTATGAAAATTTCTAGAATTTTAAGATTAAAGGAACCTAAATCCAACTTTATTGCTCTATAGCGAAAATCAGTCTTCATCTTTGGTAACGTGGTTACGAAAATCACCTTTTGATAAGATGTGTATTTTCACATTACTACCAATACCTCATTTATATTGAATCAAATTTTCTTCATCCAGTTTATCTCCAACATTGATAAAAGATCGATGGGAAAACCATCGATCGAAGAAGCTAATATCTTTTTCATCGTGATTATTAGAAGAAGTGACACCAGCGGTACTCATTTTTCCTAAGTCCTGGTCTCTGGCTTTGTTATCAGAGTCGATGGAATTATAAGATTTGTTGTAAGGGAGTATGGTTTTTTTCTTTTACCAGTATTTTATAATTTATGATTGTTCGGAAGTATTGTTGTTGGGTCAATATCTAGTGGATTAATGTTTTCTCCACTAATTTATAAAGAGGATGATGAGTTGTCTAAATTGTTAGTGCTGGAAGAGTTGTTATCTAAATAACTTTTACTTGATGAATTAGTATCATCGAAATAATTATTGTCACAATTGGATTCTTTTTCAATTGACATGATTAAATGGTAAATGAAGAATGAAGAATAAAATACGAATTATGTATAATTATATATGAAGCCTTCAGATAAATCTTTGTAATCTAAATGATTCTAATTAGATAATATATTTAATTTAATAAATAAGATGGTGTTATACGTAAACATTTGTTAGGAATAGAAAACGTCGGTTCTGAGAAGCAAATTTATAGAGATGAACCAGAGTTTACCCTTTGATCTTATATACAAGCATCATTCATTGAAAGGGTAAACTCTGGTTATTAGTTGTAACCAAGAAGAGTGGTTCATATTAAATATTAGATGTGTTAAAATCAAAGTGTCACAAGTCTATTGGTTGAAAAGACGTGGTAATGATGTCATTACGTATAACCAAAATCAACAAAAATATTGTTTTTTATATAAGTTTATCTTGTTTAATTTTGTTTATAGTCATTAAAACATATTAAATATATTTTAAAGACTAAGGGGAGTCACGATAAGGTAACATGTTGCTAGAGCATCATCTTCATTTATTAAAGGTGTTAAGCGTAAATTTTGTTTCTTGAGAGAGAAAGTAAAAGATAGAGTTTAATTGTAAAGAGAGAAATTAAGAGAGATAGTAAGAATCAATCTAATGAAAATGTGTCACCATTTATTCATTGTCTCAACCTTTATTTATAGGCGCGTCTGACTCAGTTTAACTGAATCAGTTATACAAATAGATAAATTGCACTTCAACCCTTTATATTTACAAGTAGTTCAAATATTGTATTTCAAATATACAATTTATTATATACAACTCTAATTTTATTACATTTAATACCTCAACATTTCATATCCTTATCAAAACGTAGTTAAATTTATTATCAATAAAGCTTTATCAACGTGTAAATAAAGTTATTTTCCTATATCTTCATATAACCTGTCTTATCTCACATAGTGATTACAAGTTTTATATTTTATATGATGTATAGAATCTTTAGCATTATTCAACAAATTGTTGAGGATCATGGATTAACCCTGAAATTTTTTGAACCTCGGACAAGCTACCATCAGGCGGATCGAAAACACTAAATAAATTGAGATGGAACTCAAAAAGAACAATTCTTCTCTTGATATCCATAATGTTTTTGAACAAATGATAATTTCGCGTAACATTAATCTTGAAAGCATTGGAAGATGAGAAAGAGAAAATTAAGGTCTAAAAAATAAGTATATAAGTATGATGAGCTACTCACGAAGATCGAATGATGGAAGAAGCTATTGGTTAAGGGAGATACCTTGTAAGAGAAGTGCGATGAGCTACTCGTGAAAGTCGCATGATGGAAGAAGATTTTAAGGGAGATAATCCAAGAATCAAGTAGTCAAAGCCAGAATGGATCAATGTACAAAGGCAACATCATTTCAAGGGGCCAAAATTCGAACCCATATGAGTCTTGGAATCCACATGACTTTTTCATGGGAACGTTTTGTTGCGGGTTCCCAAAATTGATCATCTTGAAAGCATCAAGCTTAACTTTCATAAAGAAGACAAAAAACGTAGAGGAAGCACATGAAGGTCTTGAAGCCAATCAAGAAGGAATTGATATCAATCCTCCCTTTCTCATTCTCATGGGATCTCACAACCCCTCACAATGTTGGTTTTGGTTATCTAGACCGGCTATATATTAGAAGATAATTTTGAAAAGATGAAATAGACATATGATATTTAACCATGCAATTGGTATGATTGGTCCAACCAAATATTTATGTTGTGCTTTATTGATTTCTTATTTTCTTTAATCTTTATTTTTGTTGAACTATAGTCAATGGATTACCGGAAAAAAAAAAATCAGATAGATGCATGGCTCGCTTGATTTAATTACTTTCAAACTTGTTCGGTGTGAATGTGACCTTATTTAATTTTATGAGATTTTTCTTAGTAGTTTATACTTATTTTTTGCTTTTCCAATATGCTACCCTATAGGGCTGTTTTTTTAAATGTCTAGATGATAGCAAAATCAGACGATTTCTCAAAGGAGGTGATCGCTTACTAGCTGGAAGGTCGTTGAAATTTTGTAAACATTATCTTTTTTTAGGCAGTCGGGTGGCGATCAATCCTTCTCTTTTAAATGGGTCGGATATTAACACCTCATTGTGCTTTGAGGTGTCAAAGTGTTTCCATACACCCCTCATTCCTCATGTCATAGATAAGGGTGAATGATCTCCACAGTTGTCATTTGATGAGTTTTCATTTATGTTCACACACATTTTTGTAAGAAATCAGACCACTTCTCGGTTTACCCATCTAAGTTTTTACGTAGTCCCGTAAGTAAGCTTCGATTTTTACCTCGTCATACCCGTTAGTTTGGGGGCAAAAGGCACTGAAAACTTCTAATACATGCCTTTCATTTGGCAAAAGGAAGTCACTTAAACAGTTTGAAACTATTATTTACCAATTGGTTTTTATCACTCTAGCCATGCCTAACATGTATCATATATTAATTTTTATAAAATTAATTTATTCTTAGCCTTTATCTTTTTTTGTAGTTTTGGACATATCCATTTTGAAAAGTAATCAATTTTTACAAGGTGGTATTGGTGTCATCCTAAATATTTAGATAAAATTTTGACAATATTCAATCCTCATTTATTAAAAAAACTCAAGTTTAATATATATTTTTCTAAAGAACGACTAAGTGGTGAATTTTAGTCGAATGCACTGCGTGTTTACCAGCTTTTGATTGTCGGCCTTGATCATCGGTCAGAAGAACCCTTCTGAGGAAAGTATTATGACTGCAATGATAAGATATCACCTTATCATGGAGATTTTTAATAAAATAGGACTTATCAGGACAGATAAAAAAGAGATCAAGTAAATCTTTACCAATATATTATTCCTACCAACAACACAAACATGTTTGCTTGGATCTTAAGACTTCAAGTCAAAGTTATGTTTGAAGAAAAGATTCCATTTATCTTGTATTCTTGAATCTTCATCCGCCAATCATCCCTAAGATCATTTTCATAGAAATCTTATACGATTTATACGATACATTTTAATTTTGTAAGAATCAATGTCCATTCTTGAAAAATGACCCATGGTGCAATGTTTGAAAATGTCGAAGTATCCAAAAAGTCAACTAAAATATTTTCAGTTGCAGTACTCGACTTATAGTGCACTTATTTTATATATTTTTTCTTATTTCTTAAGAGATTTCATGTATCAGATAAGGTTATTTCTATGCGCCTTTAGGTACATGATTTATTAATAATTGAGATTCGTTGAACCAGTTTATCATTCTCGTGTCATATGATAGTGTAAGGTGCAGTCCTACTATGACACTTTTGTATTATGTCTCGTTGTGAGATGCTTGAAAATCAAAAAAACAATCTAGTTCATTTTATCTCTCAAAAGGGACACCAATTAGACCCCAACTATATTACCCAAAGATCTTGACCAACTTTCAGTTTGAACTATCCATTCTGGAAATGGGCTATCAAAGGAAGGAAGGGGTCTCTCTGAATAAAATTTGGTTAAGAAATCCACCAGATCTTGAGGCTTAATTTTGCTTCTTGGTTTAAAGGTTATATCGAAGTTCGTCTAACTCTACTAACCACCATATTAGATGCCGAAATATGTCAGCCTTCTGTAAGATATTACGAAGTGAAAAAAAAAGTTGAAGCAATGATTGAATGGCCTTTGAAGTAAAGTCTCATCTTCCCTACTTCCAAAACGAGAGTGAGAGCTAACTTCTTTAGTTTAAGGTATCTTGTTTATGTAGTAGATGCGTTTTTTATTTCTCTTATCGTCCATAATAAAGACAATACTTATGACATAGTTATACATCGCTAGATAAAGATAGTTGCTTGGTTGGGATGGAATTAGTTAATATCTTTGGAGTTAACAAATGTTCTTTGATATTATGCAAGGTCAGTTCACACTTTTTTGTCTCGTAGAAGTGACTTGCCTTCTTTAGCAGTAAATGAACTCTTATTGGAAGACCAAGAGATAAACTTGTTTAAAGTTACCAAACTTTCTACTAATTCTTGGACCTCCTCAATCAACCTTAGATGGATAATTCTAGATATAATATGAAAACTTGTATCCCTGTTTCACTTATCATATAGCTAAAAAAATTCATTGCTCGTATCCGAAAGACATATTGTCTGTGATGAAAATAATATATTTTGTCGTCAAGAATGTTTTTATTTGATTGTATCTTGAATAAGCCTCTATAAAAGACACTCGTCAGTTACCATAGATGGAGTCTACTAATTGGTTGATCATTGGAATCGAGAAAAGATCTCTAGAACATGTCTTATTTAGGTGTGTGTGATTCCACCCGTATTTTCTATTTCTAAGACTTCTTTCGGATAATGAGGGAATTGTTGTCCAGATTTTATAATGTGATTCTAGGATATGTCACGCGCTAGTAAATTACTCAAACTCAGTCACAATAGCATATGTTTCTTAATCGAAAAGGTGTGCCTCTTATGTTTAATGGGTCATACACTTGGGTTAACCGATAACTTATAGATTATAACATTATAGGTACCCATGTTACATCTTTTATTTTCCATGCGAAGACATCCATATGATTATCTAAGACAAATACAAACTCATCTCTTAGATTTATAATGGTGTTCGAGCTTCTTACTAAGATTCAATATTTTTGTGTATGCTCCAGGTATTACCAAACTTAGGGTCTCGTAAGGGTCGTTCATTCCATCGATCTCAATTAAGCCTCTGTTAAACGGGTACTTCTTCAAAAATATAGAAGATTGTTTAACACTGACAATAATTTGATTATTTTGGATAATTTCAGCCTTGCTATGTAATTGTGACTTTTATTTATAAAATAATACTTATTCACTATAAATATATTATATTTAATAATTGTAAATTGTATGATCCGCTAGATTTGGTCCACCACGAATGAACCATTACAAGACCAAAACACATTATGTTGAGCTATTACAAGCTTAATACTCATTCTGATGAGACATTATAAGCCCAAGGATTATTCGGAGCATATACAATGAATGAAGGAACAGTATAAGTATAAAGATATTTGTAACTACCAATATACTTTAATATCTATAAGTATTATAGATATGATCTTATAAACATAAGAATAATATCTAACTTATTACAAATAAGATACAATTTCTATTGATTATATTAGATAAACGTTTTACCGGTATAAATAAAGTTCGATTCAAAGAATAATGCATTACTTTCCTGATTATTATTATTAACGTTATTTGGTGTTACTTGCAAGTTAATATCTATTCTAAAAACTCATCAAATTCATATCGCAAGGTATCTTGCTCCAAAAAAAACTATGAACATAGACTTATAATAATTAGTCTTTTCGGTTGCCTATAGACTTTTCTCCACAAATTTCATGGCCAAAATATTCAGTTCTTATTGACAATAATATAATTTAGTAACAAGAGTTAGATTGATACACTTCTCTTGCACCATCAATAAATACTTTGAGTGCAACTCATTTTCAGCTAAAATGTGGGTATCTTTTTTGGCTTGCAACTTGGTTTTCAAGCAACTCATTTTCAGCTAAAACTTGGTTATCTCTTTGGCTTGCAACTTGGTGGTCAGTTTCTATTTAGAAGAAATTTTAGCATCACTCTCTAACTTCAACTTGTCTTTAGCAAAAATATTATATGTCAATTTGCTTGAGCAAAAAATTTAGCTCAAAAATTATTCAACCCCAAAAACAAGAATAAAAAAGTAAAAAATATTTATAACTACCACTATTTTTTTTCTTTAATATTGAGACTTTTATTTCACTAACATATAATACAAAGGGTTCAGTTATGAAGCAAAGCATAAACTGAAGCTAGGTTTACAAAAGGGAAAGAAGCCCCAAATGAAAGAAAAACCACGAAACCAAAAAATATATCCTTGCATTATTCATCTTCTTAATTTCTTCATAGAACATCGATTGAAAAGCAGAGAGATGTCCGAAAACCAGTATGAATCCCAGAAGAAAAATTAAAGAGACCAAGAAGATTCGAAGAAGACCCATTGAAAATCCAAAGATAAAAAAACCCCCAAAGAGGAGAACTATCATGCAAAGAAATCAGGTATGTAATGTTAACCTTACTCCAAAAATTCTTTAGAAAGATGAACTTCCTTAAGAGTTAGGATCCCTTTGCAACTATCTAGTTCCCAATCCTTCAAGGAAGGTAATTTCCCTTAGGTAGCTTGGAGCATCATTCTGGGTAAACTCCACGGTTTTATTGGAAGATAATGTTGCCTTTGCAATCCAATCTGTCGATTCATTCTGTTCCCGGAAGATATGAATCAGTCTCATATTTGAGGATATTAGATTCCGACAACATGAGATAATTGACTTAAGAAACCAAGGGATTTTACCATAAAGAATCATTTCAGTAAGGATAGAAGATTCTTTTTCAATGTCCAGTTGATTTATACTTTTTTCATAACAAAGAGTCAACCCATCAAACAATTCCCTACACTCAGCCACCACCCGAAAGCTTTTACAATATAAGTGACCATAACCAAATAATA
This sequence comes from Limnanthes douglasii subsp. nivea, assembly GCA_036936605.1. NCBI lineage: Eukaryota > Viridiplantae > Streptophyta > Magnoliopsida > Brassicales > Limnanthaceae > Limnanthes > Limnanthes douglasii. The sequence goes on from JAUPFV010000002.1 coordinate 340,110,063, forward strand.
TTGATCCCTCGTTGTCTCTAACTAACCCTCCCCCCCTCCACTAGACTCATCATCACAGTTGAGCTTATATCTGTTTAGTTTAGGGGTGTTCCAAGCAAGAGACAACGAGATCATTGGCTTGTATAGATGGTTAATACAGCCAAGACTATGACCAACCTTTCTGTCTAAATCCCAATTATTTCTCTTAAAGAGATTGGCTCTATCCACTGCAGCCAAAGTATTCTTGATGAAGAAAATCATAGAGTTAGAACTAAACATATCCCCTTTATGTCTCATGTTATTCTTTGAGTACCATATTACCCAGGAAACAATAGCAGGTAGAATGGTACGAATGTATACTGATCTATCAGTTGACCAATACCGGGTCCTTACCATGTGAGAAAAAATCATATTTCTAGAAATGAATATGTTGAAATATTGCTGCAAAATGGCACCACGCATTCCAAGCATTCTCATAGCTTACAAGAACATGGTTACTGCTTTTTGTGTTGTCACAATAATGACATTTAGATGCTAAATATATGTTATTTTTTTGCAGGACAGTATCCACATAGAGTCAGTTGTGAAGAGCCCTCCACAAAAGCATAGAGCATTTCCGAGGTGTAATTGGGTTCCAAGTTTTCCTCCACAATTTAGAGCAGTTTATTTTGATTCTAATAGCATTCCATGTAGATAGAATCAAGTATCTCTTCATTTAAAGAAACTTTCTGATTGTTATGTAATTCAGAGAGTATAGAAACATCATCCAGCTTGGCCAAATTCCAGTTGCCATTATTCCAAAAAGTCCCTTACTTCTCTACATTCAAACTTAGACCTTTCCTCATCCTGATTGAATGTAATAAATGGTTGAATGGAGAACCATTTTTCAAGCCGAATATCCATTTTATCTTCCCCAATATGCCAGAAGATAAACCTTTTTGCACTGTCCCTAAAATTAAGAACTCTGATCCAAGTTTTTGAACTTCTGATAGGTTTATGGGCAGTTATAAGATGATAGTTTTTGCAGTATATTGAGAACATTAGTCTGGACCATAAGAATTTCTAAGTTTTGAATTTTAACCAGACTTTGTGAGAAAAAACATTTTGAAGATTATCAATCTTCCTCATGTTTAAACCTCCCTTTTCAAATGGTTTGCAGACCGTGGACCATTGAGCCCAATTGATAGTCCAATTCCTTTCTTTAGAACCCCCACAGAAATTTATTAAAGAGAATTTAAATTCTTTGAATAGTTGTCTAAGGTAGCACAGAGCTTTGAATAGTGTAAGTATGGAATATATAAAGAATAGACTGAATCAGGATCACTCTACCACCAAAGCTTAATGTAGTTTGATCCCAGTCATCTATTTATATCTGATTTTAAAAACTAACTCATCATATTTAATGATTGAATTGGTGTTACTTACAGGAGTTCCCAAATACTTGAATGGGAGATGGTTGTGATTGCAACCCAACATAGATTCCAGAGCAGCAATCCTTTGAGGTATAAAATTATTTCAAACTATCTGTTTTGATTTATCTTTATTAAATAATTGTCTTGATTTGTCTTCATAATGTGATAGCAGATTCAGAATTTTTGAGATGGAAGAGGAGGCCCGTTTCAGAAGATCAGTACGTCATCAACAAAAGCCAAAGCATGTATGTTTATGTTTTTCCTGCTTTTATATTTTGTAGAAGGAAATTCTCTGATTAACCTTTGCAACCCCTGAGTAGATATTCTTCAGCCAAAACAAAAAAACTAGGTGACAGGGGGGTCACCTTGTCTTAGCCCTTTGCTGAATTTAAAAAAACCTTTAGCTTCCCCATAGATAACCACTAATAAATGGTAGTTGTCAATACTTTTCTCAATTAGCCTTCAGAAGCCCTAACTGAAACCAAATGCAGCAAGAATGCTTAAGAGGAAGGTGTGGTCAAGCCTATCAAAGGCTTTCGCCATATCTAATTTCAAAATTATGTTGCCCTCTCTAGATTTTAAGTTGAGATCATAGGGTATCTCTTTAGTAATCAAGATATTCTCATGAATATCTCTCTCTTTTAGAAAGGCACCCTGAACATCAGAAATAAGATTAGGCAGAATCATAGCCAGTCTGTTGTTTATAAATTTGGACACAATTATGTTGAACAATGTGGTTAGACTGATAGGTCTAAAGTCTTTCCAAGACTTATGGGATGTATTTTTAGGTATGAGACATAAAACAGTAACATAGATCCCTTTAGGAATAGCAGAGCCCTTGAAAATCTCACAAATAGCATCACATAGGTCATCAGCTATAATAGGCCAACAAACTTGGTAGAATTTCTCGTTGAAACCATCACACCCATGTGTTGAATTAGGATTCAAAACCTTGATAACATAGTAGATTTCAAATTTATTAGGATAAGCCAAAAGCATTTCATTGTCTTCATTTTTAACTAGCTTAGGGATGTAGTCAAGAATCAGACTGGAGTTCCAAGTATTAGCCAGATCTGTCATCAAATTCTTATAATAATCCATTGCTGAGTCACCAATAATGGAAGGGTCATCAATCCATTTAGAGCCAGGCCATATCCTATGAATCTTATTATGTCTATTTCTTTTTTCACAAAATTATGGGGAAAACAGTGTTCTTATCACAGTCTTTGAGCCAAATAGAGCGGGTTTTCTGCTCCCAATAAGCCTCTTCTTTAGAAAGTAGAGTTAGATGTTCGTTTTTAGCAGAGTTTAAGAATTCCTTGTCTTCTGTAAAATTAGTTTCCAGATAGTTAGCTTCTTTATAGTTGATTTCATCTTCTATTGCTTTGTAGAATCAAAGATGTTCCCAAATACCTCATTGTTCTACACCTTTAATTCAGATTTGAGTCTTCTTAGCTTGTAGCAGAATTTCGTATTAGGATTTCCAGTTGTAATAGGATACCAGTTATTTTCAACCATCTTGTAAAAATCTTTGTAAAGGGACCACATGTTCAAAAACTTGAAAGAAGATCTGACTTTCAGATGATTAGAAGCAATAGTCACACTTAATGGATAGTGGTCAAAGCAAGTCTTGGCTAGGTGTATAACCTTAGTAGTGTCAAAACATTTGAGCCAGATGTTATTATAGAGAACCCTATCAAGTCTCCTCCATTGTCTTCCATTAGTCCATGTAAATTTATTGCCAGAATATCCTGCATCAGATAGGTTGCAATCAAGTATAAAATTATTAAAATCATCAACACTATTTAGGCAATTAGAAGAGAAATGAAACTTCTCATTAGTGTTAGCAATAGTGTTTAAGTCCCCTAAGATTATCCATTTATAGTGTCATCTTCAATAGATTTGAGGTTGTCCCAAAGAGAGTTTCTCATAATTCTAGAACACTTAGCGTAGATAACAGTAACTCTGAAATTCTTGTTGTCATTATTGTGTTTGACGTTCAGATGAATAAATTGTTCATCATTGAATATAACATCCACAAGAAAATCCTTTTTCTAAAATACCGAAACTTTATTGTTGATATTATGAATATAACCATGAAAACCCAGCTTCTTAGATATATGATCAAGATTAGTATGATTGATCATAGGCTCTTGAAGAGCCATAAAGTCCGGTTTTTCTGATCTTTATAGAGATTTTATCATAGCCATTGTTTCTTTGTTTCCAAGCCCATAGACATTCTAGTTCAGAACTGTAATTGTCATTTAATGTTAGAAGATTTTGCAGTCTTTTTAAGTTGCACACATTTGGTTGATATTATGTATTTTGTGTTGAGAAGTTTCACCTTTTTGGTGTTCTTATTCTCAAATTTATTTGGGTCATTACCCTTTATTTTCTTTATGTGAGCAGGGGAACCAGGTAAGCTACCGGTTGTTTCTTTTGAATGATATAAAGTATCTTGATGAGTATTATCAACAGAGATATTTAAGTGATTCAAAGTTCCAAGATCTATCATATGAAGAGCTTTTATCACTTCCGAGTCTTCAACTTTAACAAGTAAGTTCATGTTTACATTATTTTTAGGAATCAAATCAGGATTTGGGGATGAGAGATCTTCAATAATAATTTGATGGTTATTAACAATGACAGATCTTATTCTTAAAGAGCTTTGGGTAGGGATTAAAGTTTTATTGTGATTTGCTGCAGGATTTGACAAGGGATCATCAGATTTGGGTATTGTAGATGTCACATGAACAAATGGTTGATCACAAGGAGCAACTTGTTTAACTTTTTTGCAATTTTTCTCGGAATGACCCATGTGATAACAAGTTTTACAGTATTCTGGGTAAGAATCATAAACTAAACCTTGCCAAAACCCTTCATCACCAAATGATACCCACATCTTTTTAGGGATAGGTTTAGAAACACCCATTCTCCACCCAGACTCTACAGTAGTTGAATCTGGCACGATTCTTAGTAAGAACCTAGGGAATTCAAAGGAGAGCCAAGGCTCTTTGCGAGTTCCATGATAGTATTCTTATTATACATACACTTAGGGAGTTTGGGAAGGTTAATATAAACATGGGTTATAGGTTTTTCATAGTTTGTATTAAAAAAAAGGCCTCCATTTGATAAGATACATAGTTTTGTTCCCAATAAACCAAACATTTCTGCGCCATAGAGTTTTTAGATCATCCAGGAAGTTGAACTCGATAAATACATGTTTGACATCCAGATTAGTGATACTGAAATCACCCTTAAATCTAAAATTCTCCAAGAATTTCTTGATAGATTTAAAGCTTGGTTTACCCGTTGAGAATTCCCCCACAATTGTATGCTTAGAAATAGCCTATCATCATCTTTTGTCTCTAGCTTCAAATTTTATACCAGGGAACTCACAATTGAGATTGTGAACAACATTTTCATGGCTGATTTTTTCTGATTTAAAAGAGAACAACTCAGCAAATGATCTACTAGGTTTACTAAGTAGAATTGATCATTTATTTGTAGTTTATTCAAATGTAGGGTTGTTTCTGATATTTGGGTTATTTGATTGTTGTTGTAGTGAAGGGAAATGAAGATCGAGATCAGCAGATCTTTGACAAGAAGAAAAACGGTCATCTTCATCCATCATAGAAGCTGAATCAAAGAAGAATCAAGAGGAAAGGAAGTGAGAAGGATCAGAAGTTGGATTCTTGATTTTCTCGGGAGAAAATCATAACTGATTTTTCTTCAAAAAGTTTATAACTACCACTATCTTGTTATATTTATAAGTGCTACAAAGCATATTCAAATAAAAATAGTTAATTATAGATAAAATATAAAATAACTTGGATTTGGATTTAGTATTATATACAGTACAATCTATTTAGATAACTCCAAGAAACTCAAGAATTTCTTTTCTTCTCCTGGCCATTAAGAATCCTTGATTGACCTTCTAGATTGATAGAAGAGGTAACTGTTATTCATCATCTTGATCATTCAGCTATCAAGTTCAAGCTTCGGGATAAAGAAAAGTTGAAAGAAGTTGCTCATCACACCATTATCGGAAACTTTACAACATGGAAATCTAGTTTAGATACTATCAAAGTTTTCTTGCAAACATTCAAGTTTAATGGTGAATTCAATATATCTTAATTCGATTTCAGACATATCTTTATTGAATTCACAAGGGTAGAAGATTTGAAAATAATTTGGAGAAAGAATGTTTGGATAGTTGGGAATAAAACTATGCATCTACTTAAATGGGGACCTTTCTTCAATCCTAACATCAAAAATCCTATTACTCCGGTTCAAATCAATCTTCCTAAACTTCCTGAATTTATGTATAATGCAAATACTATAATAGAGATTGCTAAAGGATTAGGGTCTCCTTTAAATGTTTGGGTTCCTGCTAGAAGACGTGTTATGACCAATTACTGCAGAGTATGGGTCGAAATGAATGTTTCCAGACCTCTACCAAAAAAACTAAGGATTCTTTTGGTGAAGAAGGGTTTTGGCAAGATCTATTTTATGAACCTTATCCTAAATATTATGGTAAATGCAATCACTTGGGTCATGAGGAAAAAGATTGCAAGAAGATTTCTCATAAATTGTATCCTCAAAGAACAGTTGATTCCGTATCTTCTCCACCTGGAAATCTGCAATACCAAGATAACAGACCTCGGTCGATTATAGTTAAAGAAAATAATATAAGTAATAGCTAAATTAGATTCAACTAGAAGCTTGGAATCTAATAATGTGATTACTTTGATAAATTCATCTACAAGAAATATCGAAGATGGTTTTGAAGTTGGAAATAAGGATCACACGTTACCTTTGGAGTTGGAAGAAGCTGAAGTAATCGAAGCTCTCCATGCAATTGAATTGGGATTTATGGCTCACATCAACACTAGTAGAGATTTACAGCAAGATTCTACCTATCCAACCTTGGAAACCTCTGGCAGTCTTCCATGTTCTCCTGGATACATAAAATTTAAAAGTGTGAAAGAAAGTTCTAAAGATTCAAAGAAAACAGAGATCAAGAAAGCAAAGAGACTTAAGATTCTGAAGACTAGAGGGTTAATCTCTTCCAAAGTAGTGTATCGAAAAAGCACTACTCAACCTTCTTCAACTTCAAAATGACTATTAATATTCTTAGTTGGAATGTTCGCGGGATAGGTAACAAAGGGACTATGTCTAGACTTAAATCCCTCAAAATATATGAGAAATCTAACGTTTTTTCTCTTCAAGAGCCTACGGTCAATGAATTTAAGTTAGAATTTATTTCTAAAAGATTGGGTTTTCAGGGTTTCCTAAACAATATTAACAATAAAGTGTGGGTGATATATAAGCAGGACTATCAGGTGGAGATTTTAGCAAATGAAGATCAATTTGTTCATTTGAATGTTAAACATAACTCTATGGACAAGGAATTTTGGGTTGCTGTGGTGTATGCTAAACGCTGTAATATTCTTAGAAGACAGCTCTGGGAAGGTCTAAAAGCAATTGATGAGGATGCTAATGAGTGGATGTTGTTAGGAGATTTCAATTCAATCACTAACCTAAATGAACAGCTTCATTGCACTTCAAACTGCCTAAAGGGTATTGATGATTTTAATGGCTTTATTCTGGATTGTAATCTTAATGATGCAGCGTATTCAGGTCCTAGATTTACTTGGACCAATGGTAGAAAGTTGCGCAGACTGGATAGGGTTTTTTGCAATAATAAATGGCTAAATTACTTTGAAAGCACTAAAGTGATTCATCTTGCGAAATCCTGCTCAGATCATGCTCCTCTCAACATTTCTATGTCTACTAATCTTGAGAAAACTAAATCTTCTTTCAAGTTTTTGAACACGTGGATCCTTCACAAGGACTTTTATGCAAGGGTTGAATCTAGTTGGGCTGAAGAGACTGATGGTTCTGCTTTTCAGAGGTTTTGGTTTAATCTTAAAAGGCTTAAGAATGACCTAAAAGACTGGAACAAATTAGTTTTTGGAAACATTTTTTATTCTATTAAACAGATTGAAGAGGAAGTTCTTTTCAAGGAAACTAATTATCAGAATTCTAATTCAATATAACGCTCTGTTAGACTCTACTAAAGAGACTCATCTAGATTTATTTGCTAGAGATGAAATATTCTGGGAACAGAAGACTCATGCAACTTGGGTCAGGGATGGTGATAGGAACATTAAGTTCTTTCAGAATCTAGTTAAAAAGAGATATAAAAGAAACAGAATTTCTAGAATCTGGTCGGGTTTTACTTAGCTTGATGATCAAGATAATATAAGTAACTCTGCAGTTTATTACTACAAAGTTTTTATTTGTGATTCTGAAAACCCTTGGAGCTCTAATGTGATAAATGACTATATTCCTAACCTTGTTACTAGTCTTGAGAATGAGATGTTAATGGCTATTCCTACTTTTAAAGAGACTATAAGGTTGTCAAGGATCTTAATCCTAATATTGCAGCTGGGCCTGATGGTTTTAATGGGAAGTTAATCAACATTATTGGCCTATCATATCTGGAAACCTGTGTGATGCTATTTGTGATATCTTCAATGGTGCTAATCCTATTCCTATAGGATTATATGTTAATCTAATTTGTCTTATACCTAAGAATACTAATCCTAATTCTTGGAAGGATTTCAGACCTATAAGTCTAACTACTTTATTAAACAGGATCATATCTAAGGTTATTAATAACATAATGGCTGTTATTATGCCTAATCTTATCTCTGAAGAGCAGTGTGCTTTTGTTAAGGGTCATAGCATTCATGAAAATATTATGATTGCTAGGGAATTGATTTATGGCCTAAATCTTATGATTAGGGGGAACAATGTACTTCTCAAGGTTGATATGGCCAAAGCCTTTGATAGACTTGACCATACTTTTCTTTTAAGTATTCTAGGCTTCCTATGGTTTCTGTCAAAGGATTCTTCGGTTGATTAAGGAGCATTGATAATATTCATTTTTCTGTCATTATAAATGGGGAAGTCAAAGGATTCTTTAAATCAAATAATGTTCTAAGGCAAGGAGAACCCTTGTCTCCTTACTTTTTTTTCCGGAGGGAACCCGCAGCCGCTACTCAGAGTGCAATGAGTGCGCACAGGGTAAACCCTCAGTCTGACGCGATAGCCTGCAAACCAACGCCAGAAGGTAAACCACACAAGGTGACAGGCTCAACCGAGAAAGCGTATGTAGAGGGACTCGAACTCATGACCTTTTGGTTATAAGAATGCCATACTCAACCAACTCGGCTACCCCCTTGGGGGCCCCTTGTCTCCTTACTTGTTCATTCTAGCAGAGGATTATCTTATTTGGGGTCTTAAAAGGTTGATTATGGACAACCCTTCTAAAACTTATAAGAGTAGGGGGAATATCAACATACCATACTTGGCTTATGCTAATGACTTCTTGATATGTTGTAATGGTTCCTCTTCTTCCTTCTCCCTTTTCAGCAACTTCCTGTCACATTATGAGGAAAATTCAGGTCAAATTATAACTAAAGAAAAGTCAAGAATTATTATAAGCAAATACCTCAAAGACATTATGAGGAAAATTCAGGTCAAATTATAACTAAAGAAAAGTCAAGAATTATTATAAGCAAATACCTCAAAGGATTAGATGTATTGAAAACTTGCTGAACTTCAAGCACTTCTTCATTCCTTTTAGGTACCTGGGTGTAACAATAAATAACAGTAATAAAATGAGTAACTTTGATGATTTACTCTTCAAAATCAGATCAAAGATTGTTGATTGAGATTCATCTGTGATTTCCTTTGGGGGTAGACTTACTTTAGTGCAATCTATCCTATCTTCATACCCCTTGTACACCATTCAAAATACCCTCATCCTTAAATCTGTTATTAAGAAGAATGAGCTCTTATATAACAACTTTCTTTGGGGTTCAAAAGTAGACAAGTTTACCATCGAGTGGGTTAAGTGGTCTACTCTTTGTAAACCCTTTGAGGAGGGGGGTCTAAATGTCAGAAAAAATTCTGATTTTCAAATGGTTTTCTCTCACAAGATTTGGTTTTCATTCAGAAAGCAGGAATCTCACTGGTCTAAGTTGGTCTTTTCTATCTATTGTAATGAACATCACCCTCTCACTGCTACTCAACCTACAAGAAACTCTATGGTTTAGGTCAGATTAAAGAATGTTAGAGATAATGCTGAGGGGTATATAATTTGGTCGCCTGGTAATGGTAATATGGATTTTTTGGTGGATAGATGGTGTTCTCTTCAGCCTTTTATTTATTTCACTTCAAGTGAAGATAGAACTTCCTTTATTGGTAAAAAGGTGAAAGATTTCTGGATTGATAGTTCTTGGAAACAGCAACTGATTGAAACGTATGTCTCTAATACTGAATGCCTAAATATTCAGAAGGTCTCTCTTAATAAGAATTTAGACTCAATCAGTTGGACTCTTTCTATGGATGGTCAATTCAATACTAAGATTGCTTGGTATTCTATCAAGAAAAAAGGAAATGTCTCTAACCTGTTTTTAAAGAGTTGGAATGTTATTACTTCTCGAAAATGTTCTTTTTTGCTTTGGAGAGTGCTTCATGGGTGGATTCCAATTGATAATATCCTACAAAAAAATAACTTTTCAGTTAGCTTCTAAATGTGTAAATTGTGAGAATACTGAAAATATTAAGCATAATTTTGTGGAGTGTCAAGATGCTTGGAAGGTCTGGTCTCATTTTGCAGCTATGTTCAACATTCAGATTTCCCAAAATATAGATTGTACTCATTTGATTAGATGGTGATACCGGTCTACTGTCAAACCAGTCAGCATCAGGACAATTCTTCCACCTACTATATCATGGGTTATCTGGTTTTCAAGAAACATGAAAAAGCACAATAACCAAAGTCTTTCACAAAAGGCTATGATAGACTATGTTATCCATATTATTTCTAGTATGGACAGAGCTCGTATGCTTAAGAGAAAGCATTGGGGAAAAGATATTAAGACTGGTTATCTTTCGGGCTCTGTTAACCATATAAACAAGCCGAGACCTCCTCTTTCTCTTGTCTGGTCTAACCCTAAAGCTAACAGGTATAAACTTAATTCTGATGGGGCTTGTAATCTGTCTGGTGAAGCTTCAGGTGGAGGTTTAATTCGGGACTCTAAAGGTGATATCATTATGGGCTATGGTCGATTGTATGGTAAGAATCTTCCTATAGTTGCAGAATGTCGAGCCTTATTTGATGGATTAGCTCTCTGCAAGGCCAATGGTATCTCTCAATTAGATATTGAGACTGATTCGAGTATTTTAACAGACATAATTCTCACTGGAAAAGCATCGTGGTTCCTTATTCCAATTTTCAACTACTGTCGTAAACTTATTTCTCCGAATATGATTTTGACTCACATTTTTCGTGAGCAAAACTCGGCAGCAGATTGGATTGTTAAAGAAACTTTAAGGTCTGGTCAGAACTTGAATTTCAGTCAGAATCAAGCTCCGAACTACATTAGTGTTATTACTATTTTAGAAGGATCGGGCGTTGGATATATCAGAAGCAATCCCAATCATTAATTTTGTTCAGAAATCAATCGTAGATTAAAAGCGTACCTGAGCTTGAATTGTAGTGTTTCTCGTTGAGGTTCCTTGGTGTTGAAAATCAACTCGTTGATAGCTGTTTCTGGAGACCATTCTATTTTGGATTTTGTTCTTGTTTCTGGGTTGCTTTGGTTGGCAAAGAATTTTGCGAATCATTTGCGTTTGTTTTCAGTTTAACTTGGTTGACAAGTGAGTTGGTGGATCGATTTGGAAAGGGAGTTTTCTAGTGGTGGCGGCTGCTGCTAGTTTAATCGAAAGAGAAGAAGTTCTAGGATTTTTGTTGAAGGGATTTTGTTTTGAGCTTGTAATATTTTAATCCGGTCTTGGGCTCTTTTGGTCTGGTCTATCGTAATCCCGTTGTTGATGAAATAAAACAATTCGATTTAGAAAAAAGAAACTTATTATACAAAAATAAATTTCGAAGTTCAATCAAATCAGGACTCATCCGGTTTTACTAAGCACAGTTAATTATGCTCGCAAGTAACGAATCGAAATATAAAAATAACAAAAATACTTCTATTACAAATATATTTCAAAAGAACTATTGCCAATGATTTTTGTGTAGATCTTAAGAGCCAAATGCTCTCGTTAGTAGTTTGGATACAGAGAAACATTTGCTGGCAATATATTTACTTGAAACTTTGATACAGATTACATCTAATTTTAATCTGGTGAATATCTAGCTACGGACAGTTACAGCATTTTCTTTTATACAACCAAGAAAAATTAAAAACAATCCAGAAGAAACAAGTGATTAGCTTGTATGGGCAAAGAGCTCATGAGCCTTTCTGTGGCAGGGTTTCAAATGCCGATATAGTATTCTCGAATTTGATCCGATGCAGAGGAGCACCGCTTTGTTTAATTGCGCAAGCAGTTTTATCCTCGAGAGGGCAGCGTGCTTTCAGCATCGAGAAAACATGATTGTTCAATCTCCTTGATTTCTTCATTGCCTCTAATAGTGCTTCCCATCCCTTTTCCAACAACAATCATATGTATTTAGGAAAAAACCAGCAATGGAGCCTGAATGGCTATGTCAACGTTCAACATAAAAGAGGCGTTTTACCTGAACAACATGAGGGCTCCTATGTGTTTGTGCAATTGACCCAGCTTCCACCTCGGCTACATTAAGGATTTGATAAGAGAAATCAAAAAGCTCGAAATGCAGCTGCTGTCCAAGCAAATAAATTATGGTGCAGCCACCCCAAGCAACCGAATCGCCAAGGATTTCAGTATTGTTCGATAGCGTGATAGCAGACTCAAGATATCCCTACATTCCAAGACCAAAATCCATTTAACACAAAAGTGGTAATATATATATATATATATATAAAACTGAGATTTTTTAGGCATGGTGTGGAAGATGGCAAACTTATTTTAATAACTATATATATATATATATGTGTGTGTATTAATTAGCAAATGGATGAGGGAGGCAACATACATAAGCTTATGATCATGAAATGTAAATAAGTACAAGAAGAAAAATTGCTTTAAGATCTCATTCCCTTACAATTTGAAGGCCACTGTATATACGGTAGAAATCTTTTGAAGTTGTGATGTCAAGGAACCCTGTCTTAGGAGCAGCACTCCATTTAGTACAATATTTATCTAGCGCGGCACTTGTAAAAGCAAGGGTATATTCAAGCACGCTCCCAGAGTTCATATTTGCCTTGTGCAAAAGATCTGCAACAAAACCAGACACAACAATGAAATGGAAATATGATTATCTGATATAGGTCTTGGATGTTTTCTAAAATAATACACACAAGTAAATGGGATGCAACCTACCTGCAGCTTCTGCTTGTTTCGACATTGTATAGAAAGCAGTTGGGGCAGGACAACCAGGATTCGAGACAATCGCAGTTGTAGCTGATTTGAAGAGACTGACAAGAGGGCTATCTCCATTTTCTAGAGAATGCAATATTTGGCCATCGGGAGACGGAATTAAACCCAACCAAGGAGATGTTTGCATGAATCGCATAGTGTCCACTTCTCTCTGATAAGTATTTGTCATTCCAACAGTGAGAACCAGATATAATATCAAGATTAACCAGAAACTAAGAATATGAACCGCGGCCAAAAACAAATTCAATTTAGCTATTGCCTTCTTGGCCCATTTAGACCATGCCTACCAACTTAGGCAATTTTATTATTTAAGTTTATCTCTGTCTCGGGTTCTTAACTATTTATTCGTTTTATCATTAAATGAGAAATATATGAATAGATCCGCTCTACATGTAACACTTTCTATCGCAAACGTAGGTGTACGCAATGCCCAGGAGGTCTATATGTGTGTCCGAGAAATCCATCCCTGTAGGTCAGCTCCAAATTTTACATTTCATGTAGGAGGACCTGAAATAGATCCTGGTATATCCAGCTAAAACCGTAATGAATTCTGTATGATCTTCCTTTAGATAAAAAGAAAAAAAAATGTGTTTTTGGGGAGCACATGTAAACTGCAACTGTATCTTCTACTATGATAAACTCTTACGGACGTAGCAAATATATAATTTATCAGTCTATGCGTGTAAAAGATGCATCCACTATCTTAAACACATTTCCAGAAAATTTCACATGATTGATGATTTTAAATCAAGCTAGTATGAGTACTAACCAAGACTATATCAAGAATCCCCATCCAATATATTACACTTCCGATCTCCTTCATCCCACGAAGAACCTCTGTTCTGAGCTCCAATTTTGCCCCCCAGTTAAGTTGCTCTTTAACAAGCCTCATACAACCTGCATAGAACAATAAAGTATAGATACCCGAATGAGATACTCTGCGGAAAAGAAAAAATGCATCTGCACATCGCAATATCATGACTAAAAAAGACTGGAGTAGGCTTCTATTTCCAATTAATAAAGAACATCACCAATAATTACACTATTAGAAGCTTTTTCTCTTAATGCTGGCAACATATATAATATACTTCATTTGTATCTTTCGAGCTAAAAAATGCAATAATAGTTTTTTCTTTCCTGGTCAAGGGCTTCTACTGTCGAACGGATAATTCATTTCCAGGCCTTTATTAGAGAAAAGAGATTCAGTCTAGCACATCTGTTAATTTCATCTAGACCTGCTACATAGACAAAGCTGTACAATTTTCTTACATATCTAGCAAAATATGTATATCATATCCCAAATGTATTGCCTACAATTGTAAATTCAAAGAATCATTATGTTTTTAAAAAAGATTATCGACTTTTCATGAAAGAAAGATTGTATTTTGTTTAGGAAGAACAAAGGAAAGAGAAAATGCTTTGTGAAATTTTGCAGCCCTCTTTGCATTGGAGGCAGGAACTGGAAATAACTTTTTTATAAGAAAATGAATTCCAATATATACCTGCTACACCTGTATCGAAAGGAAGCAGACCAATGGACTTTGGCAAGGCTTCTTGCAATCCCATAATCATCGGTTCAATGGAAGTTATCTATAACGTAGTACATAGACAAAACATTTAGCCGAAACTCAACTAAAGTTCATCGATTAAACTCTGAGACATGTAAAAGCTCAAGAATTAATACATTAAAATACTCTTATAAGAACAATCAACCAATCATTTTGGCAACATTGGAGTTCTCTTTAAGCACGTTGAGCAGAATCTCAAGTTTATATATTAGAGGGTGAAATTCTAACCCCCACCTTATTTGATATATGATCAAGTAGCGCTCGGATAATCCAAGGCAAGGACCTAGGTCCAAGAAGTCTGACAATGGAAAACATATGTGGTATCCCAAAGAATTTGCCGTGCAGACGTGCAAAACTTTGATGGGCAGAATTCAAATCCTAAAAGTAATCAAATATCAGAAGTATAAAATAGAAAAGTGAACAAATAACAGATGTTTTCTATAGAAATAGAAACAAAAAGTCTTCTAATTATTAGTCCAGTTATTTGATGTCACAATACAAGAAGAAATACAGAAATTATACTATTAGAGTAAGCCAATTTGATAGAAACCGCGAAGCAACAATTTCTTACTTGAGTACCACAATAGAAATTAGGTTTTGCATAAGGCACTGATGGCTTCTGAACAGGAGGGGCAGAAACTTTTGATGATCTTATAAAGCGTTGTGTGGTATTACAAAGGATAAAATTTGGCAAGAAATCACTTAGCATCTCCGACCAAATCTAACAATCATCAAATAAAATTGGTTAGAAACAAAGATAATAGCATTTCCATTCTCTTTTACCTCCCCTATCCAGCGAGACATTCGTACTGTCTGCTTCCAAGCATAACAAACAGATATGCGACTAGCTTGATATATCTACTTTGAAACCTTGAGATGTTAGCACTGAGTGTTGTATTTCTTAATCTTTATAACCAAGAAACTGGACTGGTGAAAAACTAATTGACACCCTACGGATGAAGGGATGCTTTGAGATTATGATCAAATAGATCTACAGAGAACGGTAGATAGAAAACCATTTAAAATACCTGAGACGCAAGTCTACTAGAAAACGACACAAGCGAGAGGTTCTCTTGCATCTCATTTAACATCAGACTAAATGAGTCCAAGGAAAGATCTTTTGATAGCAATTTATGGGCATGCTTTAATATATCTAGTAGCTTCTCCAATTCCTGCAATTGAAACAGCACGTGTTTTATCTGCACTCCATAAAAGAAAATAATAATTGTAGTATACTTAATCCTTGAGAACCAAAAGCAAACAATAAACATACCACTATCGCACATAGATCTTGGGACTCAAAACGATCGAAAAGAAACTCGATGTTCTCTCTGAAAGTTTTGTTCATCCTTTCAGCAATCAAACTTCTTAAATTGATGGTCCTTCCAAGCAACTGAACGACATCAGGATTTGAATAAAGTTAGATCACTGAAGATAAAAAGAAGGTAGCTAGCAATTTTTTAAATAAAAGACCATATATTAGACCATGAGTAAACATCACACAAAGGCTGGAAACAGACCAGCGCATTTTCGTGATAACAAAACAATAATGAAGTTGGCAAAGGTATTTGCACCTTCACTTTAGTCATCTTAAATAGTGCTGTAAACCTCATAGGCTGCACAGAATACTTCTTGCCATTGTCCAAGGCAGAGAGGAAAGATGGATCAAGCAGCTCACTGGAGAAGCAACCAACAAATAAAAGCATCAGGTTTACAAATTATATAATGAGACTATAGTAGTACAATAGAAGCCACATGGTGTACGTTGCAGCCCAGCTCTTGTAGTATGTGAAAATAGTCTCACAAAGTTTCTCAACAAATATATCAAAACAATGGTCGACCTGCATGGTGTAAATAAGGAAAAATAAGTTATATACCAGTTGACATTCTCGTTACAAAAATAACACAGAAATACAATATTAAAGCATGCATGATTCTGTGCGTATATGCTAGACATTCAGCACAAATCTGTATGTGGCCGATAAATGCATGCTCTTTAGAGGATCTTATATTAAATTACTATATGAGTAGCACGCCTCATTGTTTAAGTTTGAGAACATTTAATATGAAAGACATTATAGTTTTTATTTAATGCAAAGCATACACACACGTCTGGTTTAAAAGCTGGAAAGATTCATATACCTCAGCCTCAATTTCATCATAGAGGAATCTTTGCTTTAGCCCGACTAAAGCTTGCTGAGCAGAATCATTATAGATGTCAAAAGGCATCATAACGCTTTCAAGAAGACCTGTATTATGGGACTCTAGGACATAATCTACCAGCATCCATGGAAGGGAGCATTCAATCGGAAACTGAGTACAAACAAGCATAACTGAAAGTCTGATTTAGGCATTCAAAAGTGTCACAGAAAATTAATGCGAGTACTTTTACCTGAATTACCCGTGACGACTCCAAGTAAAATTCTCTATACCAAAGGAAACCAAGATCTGTCATAGTCGCAATTGTTGCTGCAACATGATTGTGCAAATTAATCACCAACCTAGATAATACCATTGAGAGCACCCAGGGAAAAAAGACTACCTTTGTAGTCCAGTATATGCAGGAAAAAACTAAGCTTGTAAAAGAATATTTCCAGCTGCTTCAAGTCACTAACAGGAATCTCAGACCCATTATTTCCAAAGAGCCCCCCGGGTTTTCTAAGATTGCCACCAGAGACCACCTCATATATTAGGAATTGCAAGCAATGCACCTAAATAGAGATGGTAAAGTCATAGATTGTAACAATCAGCACCAGGAGAGTAGGGTAAGGACACAGAATGCACCTACATTTGTCTAAACTAAATATCTGGCTTTAGTATCTGTAGATTAGATTTTTTGTATGGTTTGCAATAAAACAACTTTTCTTCACCACCAACAATAGGTCCAGTCTTTACTTACATTTTGCAAAAGATATTATATTAACGTAGCTCATAGCATAAGAAAATATCATCTCTTAAACAATATAGTGTGCGAGTTCAAGAAAAAGTGTAACGGGTTACTTTTTGCTGGTGAAAAGATTTTTGGAAGTTAAACAGAGAAGCTGATAGCCTCAGATTTGTTATGTTAAGTTTAACCAATGAATGCAAAATATTGGCAGGTTGAAGTGCTGCCAGTTTCACATTAACAAATAGATACCCTGCAATCTACTATACTACGATTTGACGGGTCTTAAAAGCACAAGGTAGGTTGAAATCTTTATTGCCTTTAAATTAGGTAACAGTACTCATATCCAGTCACACGTATAAGGGAACTTAATGCTTACTCATAGTATTGCACAGGTATGAACTGAACATGAAATATAACTATATTCTTTCTATTTGCCTTTAACCTCCTTTACCCGTAATAAGCTTATTTTCTATTGTTCAGGAGCAATCACTTTTAAGAGAATATAAACGAAGTAACTACCAACACGCAACAAACGTTATGCGGTCAAGAGAAACCTGCGCAGAAGTTGGTGCAACAGGTCTTGGGTAAAAGAAAGTTCCCCTATTTTCATCACGCTGAGAAGCCGGAACATCAGTTTCTGGCTGGCTTGTATTTGCCATCCAGTCTGCAGAAAGGGTCCGCATATCCGAAAGAATCCTACACATGTTAACAATGAGAAACATTATAACATGATTGATTTGGCATATGCTACAGCTAAACCAATGTGGAGATGCCCTAATCGCTAGCTTATTGCACAGATTTAGCTAAAACTCCACTGTTTTATTAAAGCAAACGCAGCACAAAGAGTGCATGATGCGAAAAAACAGCATATACAAACAGACTACAAACAGACTAACAGCATATACAAACAGTTGCAATGCCCATTATCAGAGGACAACTAACAGCATATACAAACAGACTAGACCGCTATACATGGCTTATCTTGAAGTAAAAACAATTTTGTTCGGCACTTGCCACACGCAATCAATAAAAATTTGATACACGTCATATTGTTTTACTCTGTTCTTACTGACAATAATCACGAAGATGTTAAGATTGATATTTCTTAACAAATTCTATTGAGGTATGCAGAAGTAAAAGAGGGAGAACTTGTAGAAACCTTGACCAGGAATTTTATCAATTACCTTGAAATTTCTTTCTTCTTTCGAAAAGTTGTGCGCAACATTGTGGCTAATGTGTTCTGGACAAAATCTTGGACCTCGGCATGTATAGTCTCCCACAAAGAATCTGCAACCAGTGTGTCACATCTCTGCATCATTGATCCTACACTCTTTATGCAGCTAACAAGTTCAACCAATGCTTTTCTTTCCTCCGCAGTATAATTGTATCTGACTACCTATGGAATTTACCAACACATATGTCATCCCATGCAAAAGAATAGAAGTACTAATGACTTTCAGTACATATGCACAGATCATGCATATTCTGTACAAAAAGAATAAACTTTATATTGAGATGCACACATGCACGGCACTCAGACACTGAAAATATACACAAGCTAATTGTAACGTTTTTTCTTCCAATACAAGCCAACAATTACCTAATTTTAAGTTATAGTATATAAAAAGCACTACCTTCTCATAGTCAGAATATGATGCTGAAGTTTCTTGTGATTCCGGGGAAATGCCATCCTTGCATGGTCGAGAAAATTTCCAAGCACATTGTTCCCAAATGCGTGCCATCCATCTGCTTAAAAGCTGAATACCTTCAACAGCCATATCATACATGTTTCCCTTAACTTCTCTGCACCATTCCACATCCGTACCATCATTTGACTTCATCAATAATAGCTGGACGAACAACAATGACCAGAATATAAATGAAATTTAGAAATTGAACTTGTGAAAATAAAAGAAAAACTCCAGCACATGAGGGAGAAGTGATAGTTGGAAGAACCTGATTCATTGCTGAAGAAAAACGGATGGTAAAATCATCATGCTCTGCACGGATAACTCCAATGTGATTGACAATGAGATAATGCCTCTGATATGTAAATATGTCAAGGCTTCACATTGATTATGCAAGAGCTAAAAGTTCTGTCTACAGTGAGGCTAATATATATATATATATATATATATATATATATATATATATAATAACCAAAAGAAAAAAAACATAAAGAGTGATAGGATATTCTTGTGCTTCTCGGGGAGGGAGCTCATGGGGGGCTGGAAGCATAAGAAGACGAGCTTGTGAGGCAAACTTCTGAAAGTACATTGACAACTCTTTCATAATCGCGGCAGGAGAGAGATGGAGATCTGGGAATGCAGGAATGACAGGATCATTCTTGCAAAAGAAAAATTGTAAACTAGTTATACATGTTCAGCGAGCAGTAAGCAGAATAAAGATATATGATATATGCAACACAAGCATACATTATTTTGCGTGAAATATTCAGTGTCAACAATATCAGATATATCACATGAAGCCTAATACCTTAAATATGTTAATCAGTCTATTGATCTTCACCCTCTTGTATAATGACTCACTATCTTTCTCCGATGACGTTGCTAAAACAACAAGCACAGGCAAAATGCGCAGAAGAATGTGCCTCTCCGGGAAGAGAAGAGCAAAATCCAACTCCAATGACTCAACAGCAAAGACTATAAGAACTTGAAGAATGTCTTCTACGCTATGTGGAGTTAAGGTTTTCAAAGAATACAGACAAGTAACAAGTAAATTGCTAGGAAACAGGTGAATTTTTAATCTGAATTAGAAACTCACCTCTCTTAGTAGAATACCCAAGCAGTTTCACAACTTGGCATATGGTGCACTGATAACACATTTATATCTTCGCTGAATAACTAAACAATTAGACTAAGACAGTGAAGTAGAAGCCAATTGTACTTCCCAAAAAGCACAACTTGGCATATGTTCGCAGTGCCAATAAAGAGATGCAGTGTAAACAAGAAGGGTGAATGTTTTTGTCATAACTAAATTGTGGTCAAACTAATACGTATCAGAAAGGATACTTATTAACCCGAAACATTTCAGCATGCAAGTTTAGTAAGATAGCCCACCTTGTGCTCAGGAAAATCTGCGATCACCAATTAATTTGTTTCAAAAGAACAGAAAGCAAAATACAGCCAAGCTAACAGTTGTAAGACACAGTTACCTACTCCTTAGATTGCTAATTATACTCACCTGTAAATCATCTAACTCCTCCCTCATTGTATCAATATCTTGCCACTGTACGCTGACTTGTGTGAATGTTCTGGATAATTGGGAAATAGAGTTAAGAATCATATATAGAACTCCATCTCCTAATATTGTATCCAATTTTAGATAATCTTCAACTATTATACAAAATTATGTATCAATGGCTCAATGCTATTAATAACTAATACAAAAATGGAAGAACCATATAATAGTATACATCCTTTCAACAAAATTCTAGTGGAGGAGTATCTATTTAATCTTGAAGTCACATTTCCGATTATAGTATTTTCTGTCAGAAAATTAAGATGAATAAGACAGAGCTTAGGAAGGAATTTAAATTGCCATTTTGAGCATATGGAGCATTCCTTGTAGACTTCACCTGTCAAACCACTCAACGTGTTTCGAGGGAATCACTGTCATACCACTACCACCATTGATCACATTGACACTGTACTCCTAACACACTCATCTTTCCAACAAATGTAGTTTTGGTTACCAAACTATCGAACTACTATTCTTATCAGATTGACATAAATGCTACAGTAAAACTTAGTTCCACCTAACTAAGTCATTTTAATGTCAACTTGTTCATGTATCATAAAGCGAGAAACTTTATCGCGCAGTGATAGGTGTCCTGGGTATAGTCGAGCTACAAAAACCCAAACTTTTTACTTTCTTTAATACCTTTTATACCAAGAGAAGTCATTCGGTATGCTAGCTTTAGCATTTTTAAGATGATCAAGTTGCACTAAGATATCAAACAACTTCAACATTGACCTGCAGTATGCAAAGAAAGGTAAAGAGGTAAGTATTGATTGTATAATGACATTAAGATAATGGTAAATAGTCAAGTAAGAGACCAGAGGTGAGTTACGGTAGGTCCATTGATGCGCCTTTCAGGTCTAGAAAAGCGTTGCATATCTGCAGCTAGCTGCACATAATGCAACAATTAAGAATTGCAAAAAGGTATTAGACATGCAAAAAAAGTAATAGGTTGAGTTTGAAAGCTCATACTTTAGAAGCAGCTGATGATTGCCATCGCAGAATTCCACGCAAGCGAATCATCTCTAAATCCAGAACTTGATATGTTTCCAGATACAAGTCAGCTTGACTATGCTTCATCGATTCGGGAAGCTGCATGTTATATACAGTAATACAGAAGAAAATTGATTCAGTTGTCAGTGTTACATATTACCAAATAGATTGCTTGACCAAAGATTTTAACCCGTCAAGTTTTTTTTTTCTTTTGTATTTCAGTATATTTATTTTACAGGCATTTACTTCTACTATACATTCAATTTCAAAGTTGGCTGTCGTATCAAACTTGAATTTCTTAACAGACAAAGGATCTGCACTAGCAACTATTTCTCCATATGATGCTATAAATAACCCAGATAATAGAAGGACTTATTGCTGCAAGCTGAAGTCAAAGTAACCTGAGGAAGTGCTTTGACACAACTTCGATATGTATAAAGCACAGATGTCATCTCCTTCCCCTCTTGAATAAGAGTGTTCTGCAAATTATCAATAGACAACAGAAACAGTGCACATGATAGTAGGTCCTTTTATATGTAGTTCAGTGCTTAAGAAGGCAAAGCGAAAAAAGAAGAGAAGACATATACCAGTTGATTGAGAGCTTTTGTATCTTCTGACAATGACAAGCTATATGCAGAGACATCACTATACTCTACGCACACACACACACAAAAAAGCCGTAAGTTTTAGCCTTAATCAGAATCAGACACCTATACCGTAAACTTCTAAATTTCACCTTTTCCACTTTCCCGGCGCATAAAAGCCAAACAACTTACCCCTCCCTACTAACATTACATCAAGCATCCCCGCAAAAGCTCCTAAATCAACCATTTGAACTAAAGCTCTAAAGCTCAAGTGATAAAATCAAAATACATTCCACTTCTACAATACAACTTTCGTGCAACTGAAAGTTTCCAACACAAATCATCAGTTTCCCACAAAACAAGCAAGATCATCTTTCACCTTATCACTGATAGTTACTAATGCATCTAACGAACACAAAGGCGCATCCAATATCGTTAACAAATATCCGTATACAATATTTTTTATCTATAACCCCGCACAAATGCCAAAAAAGGAAACAAAATCTATAATAAGAAACTAACTCATTTTATAGAACTTATTCCTAAAACGAATGTTTTAAGCATACCAATCGGACTATTAGTTGCTCCTCTTTCAGTAGACACCATAACAGCTGGCCCTTGCACCTCTGGTTGCTCATCCTGCATTATCATTGCCAAACACAAACCCCAGCAAAAATTTATAACTCAAAAAATGGAAGAAACTTTGTATTTGCGTTTTCCAGAAACGAACCTCTAGTGAGAATGTAGACAGAGCTGCAATTGCTTCTTCGACAGGGACCGCCATTGATTGTCGACCGAATTACGATTGATTCTATTACGATTATCTATCAAGATCCAGTAGCATTACGAGAAGTAATAGTAATGCGAATTTGGAGTCGAAGTTTACTTGAAACCGCTCGCCAATATCTTCTCTGATGGAGAGCGAGTCAGACTCGGAATTGTTTGCGAGCTGAGTCGTGACTGGAACTTGACCTCTCCGATAGGGAAAATTAGAGCTATACAGCTACTAATACTATTTTTGTACTGGAAAGAATACTGGTTTACTTTCCTTCTATTTTGAACTTTAATTTTTATTTTGATAGTAATCTTAAAATGAAATGTTCATTTTCTTAAATTTATTATTAAGGAGTATGAATATAAATTTAGATCCAATGGTAAACTTTAAACATCTTATTCTTATATAACTAGAACTTTATCGTAGAAAATATTGCTGAAAAATTAATCTATCGATTCTGAAATCGAAAGGTAGGTGACGGTCTTTTTAACTAGAATTTAGTAGAGCCATAACTATCTTTTTATTTTATTTTTCTTGTTGAGGATTTAAATTGACATTTTAAGGTACGGTATTTGATGGTACAAAAGTTAGGTTGGTGTAAATGAAATCTGGAATGAAATACCCGGCCTGATAAAACTTATGGACAGTTATGGACGTTCTTGCTTGAAAATCAAGATATATATAATCAGGTTATCTTTTGCCAGAAGCAAAGCTAAATGGCCACTAACATAAATATAATAACTAACCTTTTGTCATGGAATTTTGAGTAATTTAACTAATAAAAAATTTAGCTAGTGGTTCTCACCGTAGATCGTAAATTTTGGGTGGTTAGTTAACGGTAACGGGTATATATATCTATATATATATATATATAATTAATTAAGTGGAATTATAGTTCTTTTGATAAATACGTATAAACGAGAAAGGATGCATCTCGTTCATTATAAAAGACACGTACAACGCCATCCGTATGCCTGTCCAGAAGTGGGATGAGCGGGGTTAGTTTGGAATAAATTTAATATTCCGCGTCACTACTTTATTACTTGGCTGGCTATTAAAGGAAAACTAGCTACCAGAGACAAACTACTTAATTGGGGTTTAAATACCCCTGGGTGTTCTCTCTGCAACTCTGAGTTGGAATCTACACCTCACCTTCTCTTTGATTGTAGCTTCACTCAGAGTATCTGTAATTATGCGAGTCATAAGTTTGGATTTATATTCCACCCCTCATGCTGACAATCTTGGATTGCTGAGGCGTCAAAATTGTCAAATTCTCGTACCCATTGTATTTGGAGAACTTGTTTCAACGCGGCCATCTACCACGTTTGGAAAGAGCGGAATTCAAGAATATTTGGATCCACTCCGGCCATGGCTTCCTCACTATTTTACCAAATCTTATCGGATCTCCGATATAGATTCCATGGTACCAAGATTGGCTGGCCGATGTAATATATACTAAAACCTAACTTAAATTTTTGATTCAGGTACTTTCTGTATTGGACGGGAGTAGGGCTGTCCACGGTTCCGGAGAACCGAGAACCGTACCGGGACCGAACCGATAAGGACCGGACCGAGAACCGGACCGAACCTTAACGGTTCGGTTCGCGGTTCCATTCTAAAAACCGAAAACCGATAAGGAATCGAAACAAAAAACCGGTTAGAAACCGAACCGATAAATCGATAGGACCGATATGGAATCGAACCGATAGAACCGATACGGAAGCGAACCGATAGAACCGATAAACCGGTAGAACCGATAAAAAATCGGACCAGTAAAACCGTTAGAACCGATTATTTATTATTATTATTTATTCTTTTATAAATTATATTAATTACTGATTTTTAAAATATTAATTTATAAACTTTAATCTTTATATTATTTACCTCAATATAAAAAATTAAAATTTAAATTTTAATTTAATTAATTTTTTTTAAAGTGGACCGAACCGGACCGAAACCGGACCGATAACGAACCGAACCGAAATCGGACCGAATCGAAACGGACTGAAACGGGACCAGACCGAACTCGAACCGAACCGAACTCGGACCGAACCGAAACCGGAACTGAACCGAATCGGACCGAACCGGACCGGACCGAACCGAACCGAAAGCTTAGCGGTTCGGTCCGGTTCCAAAAAAAACCGAAGCTTAACGGTTCGGTCCGGTCCGAACCGATAAGCTTAGCGGTCCGGTCCGGTTCCGGCAAAACCCGGACCGAACCGGACCGATAACAGCCCTAGACGGGAGCTAGGATTATGGATTGGGATCCACTTGGAGTCTTCTCTCAGCCACCCAGTTTTCTATCTTATATTTGACATGTTTTATTTTATTCAAGGTGCCATTTATTGGCATCTTGAGTTTGGTCCTCTTTATTAGAAATGTGTAATATCTAGGGGTATGCCTCAGAACAATGTATGAACCTTTTATTAATTTTAAATTTTTCTCTATCAAAAAAATTATCAAACGATTTCTCTATATTAAAGTTAAAAGTGTTTCTAATTTCTATGAATTATGAATTTTTATATCATTAATACTTATTTTATAGTGATATTAATTTTGATGGTCCACTGATCCATAAAATTTTGAAATAGAGGGATTCGAGCTTATGAATTTTGATCCACCAATTCGACTATCTTTTTCTTTTTTGGGTAACAGTTTTGTGATGTTCTAGTGGATTATGAATTATTTGTTAAAAGAAATTATGGATGGGTGTCTTAGTAATATATTTGGTCATTGTTATAAGTCTGTTGTAATTAATAAGTAATCTGATTGATTATATTAATATATATTTAACATAAATTAAATTTATATGTGAAAACGCATTATGGATATATAAATATACCATTTTTTCTTTTTTTTCGGAGGGAACCCGCAGCCGCTACTCAGAGTGCAATGAGTGCGCACAGGGTAAACCCTCAGTCTGACGCGATAGCCTGCAAACCAACGCCAGAAGATAAACCACACAAGGTGACAGGCTCAGCCGAGAAAGCGTATGTAGAGGGACTCGAACTCATGACTTTTTGGTCATAAGAATGCCATACTCAACCAACTCGGCTACCCCATTGGGGGCAACAGTTTAGAATGCATTGATAAATAGAGAGGGGGTTTTACCTCAATTGCATTATTTATACCTAAATGACTTAGGTTATGAATTCTTTTACCATATCGCATATACATCTGTCGTTTTTGTGTTAGAATATTCACACGAATTTTAAGGTAAATTTCATTCTTTTGTTAATTCTATCATTTCTCTCTATAAATATTTTTGTGATTTATCACCGAGTTTTACAAGATTAAGGACTATACTGCATATAAGATTAAAGAAGAAGAGTGTTAGGACTTCACCTACGCATCTACTAGAAAAGATTATTGATAGTATGTCAAATCTATCAAGTAAGTTTGCTTTGTGTAGTACAAGTGAAACTCGTAATTGGATCAATTCGTTTTAAAAGCATGTGATAGAAATATTGAATGATTCAATAGTGTATATCAATTGGTATTAGAACCCTACATTTATTATTCAGACGGTATGAATTTTTTATTATATATATATATATATATATATATATATATATATATATATATATATATATATATATAATAAATTAAAAGCATGTTCCTTTTATCGTAAAAAAAATCCATATCAATTAAGATTATGCATTAATTACAGTGGTTAAGGTATGAATTTTGGATTTAGTTGAAGAAAAAAACATGTTAATTATTGATTTATTCGTAAGTTATATGATTAAAGAGTGTTTTTAATTAAATGATAATATAAATTATTATAATTTTGTATTATTTTTTTAAAAAACATTTAAGGTTTATTTGATGGCTGATTTTTTTATCTCAAATTTGCATCAAATAAATGTTTAACATATAAATTAGACCTGATTGGAAAACGGCTAATCGGAGGAGTAACCTTAGTTGTTACTATCGGCCAAAAAAATGGCCATAGTGAACACGTTAGAGTTGGGGAAGAATGTTATAACTCGCAACAAGTGAGTAGTCGCGATGTTGCCGTGATGAACATAGTGCAATGTTGGTTGGGTTGCTGGCCTAGTGACAACGTGTCGTTGGTTACGTTCGGCCCAACGACATCATGTTGATTGGGCCAAACGGTCCAACGCTGTTTGAGTTTTTTGAAATTTTTTATTTTTTTAAAAATTTAATCTTCTAGAAATATTAAGGTCTTCTTTCAATTTATATTACCTTAGCCACGTGATTTGTGTTTGGATATGTTGGATTTGTATGTGCATGTGTAGTGTGAATAAGTTATATGTTTAAATATTTATGTGATAAGCATAACTAAGGTTTCATGTTATAGTAAGTGAATCATAAAATCAATTAATCAACCTAAAAGAAGGTTAATTGATGGATTGAGGATTTATGGTCTAACAAGTTCAAGAGATTTATTTAATTTCAAGTATCATGAGTCGGAGAAAAATTACGAAAATTTATCTTTGTGTTTATTTTAGTTAAAGTATATGGAATTAACTCAGACGAGGGTTTCACTAGTACTTAACAAATTAAATTATATTCTAATTAAAGTAGGTGGAATCAGTTTAAATGAATGTTTAATTGTTACTCGATAAAATTAAAATATTAAATTTAACAATATTTTTTTCAAAACTCATATATATATATATATATATATATGTTAGTATGTTTGCCCAAACATATCTTATTATCACTGTATGTTGTATTTTACATGCATATACCACGTTTAAGCGCGTTTATATATGTTATATATGTTCTGTATTGAATAATTAAATAGTTGGGATGGTTGGTCACATTTTGATGGGGTCTAACCCTCTAATGTTGGATGTGTCAGATTTCAACCAATGGAAGGAAGCTATTAAGTTATAAGAGAAATGTTATGATTATAACCGAACACTAATGATACCCAAATCAGCTCTCACTACTAAAGAAAGTACACTTGAGAAATAAAAAGATTTGGAGAACTATGAAATGTGCAATCGATTGTGAGTGGCTCTCATGCACCAAAAGATATTATCTGGTCATCGTGGGGTTATTCGGAAGGAGATTACCCTAGCCTCTGAATTTCTCGAAGTGGTTGAGAAATCATTTTCTGAAAATAAGAAGGTGGAAATGCAACATCTCATAAATGAGATTTCCACCAAATGAATCATAGAACATGTAGTGGTATTTCATACCATTCATATACGACTAGAGGCGGAGCTACATGGGTTCATGTGGGAGCCTAGGAACCGATTCTTTAATGTATATAATATATTTAGTATTAAATAATAATAAATGTATTTTGGTTTAATAGAATTATCAAAGCCTCGAACCCACGAGTCATAATATACATATAATATGTTCAGCTATTAATGAAAACAATTATTATTTCTGATGAGTCCGAATCCAGAACATCTCCCCGGAAGGGCAGGTCAGTGTAAATTCTCTCCGAGTACCGGACAGATCATTTGGACCGGACAGATCACTTCGAAACAATGTGAGCCTAAGGCTGTTCGAACTATGACAAAAGTACTAAAAAACCTAAACACTTCCTCACTAAGCTGCCTGTCCTCCTGCTTAGAACTCATGGGTCTTTAAACATGACCCGGGTCCATTAAACTTGACCCGAAAGCCCATAAGGGCCCAAACCTCACACTATAAATGCTCAACCACCAGCATTAACTTCTAATAATGAAAATTAACTGCTACCAAGCTGCTTAATTATCTCTCCACCTTGAAACACCCTTACACCACCGTTAAACACCCTTACACCACCGTTAAACACCCTTACACCACCGTTAAACACCCCCGTACCACTTTGATACTCCACTTAAAATTACTAATCTACCCTCGGGCTATTTTTATCCACATCAAATTGGCGACCACAGTGGGAGGAGAGAGGTGCCTGAATCAAGCATTCAAAACCTGCCAAAAAATTCTGTCCGGATGAATTCGGATAATCCAGAGCTTCCACCAGCTTTGCTCGAAGTGGTGGAAGCAAACGATGAGTATACTGTCCAAGAGCGTGACAGGTTGAAACTTGAGATAGAAGCTCTAAGGGCTGAAAAGGCCAAAATGGGCGTGAAAGAGAAATCCAAGGCATCGGTTGTTCATCACACCGACAACCCTAGAGAGCCTGAGGCTTCGAAAACTCATGTGAGTACCAGAAAGACACATGTTAGTTCTAAAAAGTCTCACCGGTCCAAGCCTGTGGAGAGCTCTGACTCAAGTTCAGAATCTTCGGGCAGCTCTTCGGATAATGAGGGAAATGAAAAATCCTTGTCCTCCAGCAGTGATGAGGGTCGAACCAAGAAAAAGCAAAAGCAGGTTAAGAAATATTCAAGAAAAAGAGATCACCATGGAAGAATGAAAAGGCATATTGGTAAGGGATCATCTCATAACCGGAGGCATGTGGACCGGATGCTGATGGATCATTTCGCTTTTCACGATGAACCAGGTATCTTTGCAACTCCCAATGAGGATACTGTGTTCAGTCGTGGAAGAAACTGGAGGCAATCTCCATTGTCTTCTAAGATTTTGTCCAGGAACCTCCCTAAAAGGTTTGACAGCACCAAGATGGAGAAGTACGATGGCAGTACTGATCCGGACAATCATCTGGAGCAATTCAAGAACTTCATGATGAACTTTGATGATGATGATAAACTACTGTGTAGGGCATTCTCCCAATCTTTTACGGGGAGTGCTCTGAAATGGTACAACAGCCTGCCTCAAGGTTGTATTAAAGATTTTGATACTTTTTGGGTGGCCTTTCGAAGGGAGTTTGTGGGAAGTAAGGAGCTGAAGGGTAATGGAGACACCATAATCCATTGCGCCCAGGAACCAAATGAATCATTAAAGTAGTACATAAGTCGTTTTGTGAATACAAAGAATGGGTTGGCTGATTGCTTCGAACAGGTGGCAATAGCATCCCTAAGACAAGGTTTGAACCCAGGCAACCTGGCTGATTCGGTGACCAGAAAGAAAGCCATGACCTGGGGAGGGTTGCTAAATCAAGTTGGCAAGCAAATAAACGTTGATGAAACAAAGAAGACCAGGGTACACAGACAGGTGAGGTCCACCCCGATGGCACCAACTCCAAATCAAAACCAGTCCGGGAATAGAGCAAGAGAAACCGGACAGGGGCATGGTAGAGGAAAAGCTCAGTCTCAGCCAGATGCTCCTGCTCAAAGTCAACAATCCAGAAACAAAAGGGGACCATGGGTCCAACCGGAGTGGTTCACAGAACTTAAAGAAAGCGTGGCCACCATTTTTGATAAAACAAAAGATGAGGTACACTACCGGAGACCGGCAACCTTGCAGTCTCCCAGAGAGCATCGTAACAACTCCTTTTGCCAATACCACAATAATATTGGCCATAGCACTGATGATTGCATAGCATTGAAGCAAGAAGTACAAAATTTGATTGAAAGGGGAAAGTTGGGTGTGTACGTTAAAAGAAGAGGAGGCAACAGGCCTGACAATACTCACCGGGTTGGTCCAAGTAATGCTGCCCCAGAGGGGGCTATGGTAATAGTGGAGAGGTTTGATGTGGAATCTGAGTACTTAGATCCTGATCCAACGCGAAATAAGGTGGGTGCTATAGAGGAGTATTCCAAGACAGTCTCCGGGCTCGTTAAATTCTTTGAGTCACTAAAAATTTTCGGAGGGGACACAATGACTGCTCTTACTGCTTCTTCAAGAAAGAGGCATGTTCATAATTTAGCCTCCCAGCTAGAAGGAGACATGACATCCTATCAATCACCAAACTCATTCCCATTCATAGTCTTCGATGAGGATGATTTGAGAGATATTGCTGGCCCTCATGAGGATGTTGTTGTCATAGGAGCATCTATAGGGGGCAATGAGATAAGGCGAATTCTGGTGGATACTGGAAGCTCTGCCAATATCCTTTTTCTAAACACTTACAAGAAAATGAAAAATCCAGCTGTGATTCAGAAGTCGGACAGATCAATCGTGGGTTTCACGGGCAGCTCAGCTGATGTGATCGGGGAGTTTGAAGAAGAAGTGTTGTTGGGCAGGGGCCCTTTCAGGAAAATGGTTAGAATACTCTTCATTGTGGTGGATTGTCCCACTTGCTATAATGCTATTCTAGGGAGATCTTGGCTCTCTAGGATGCATGCAGTGGCTTTGTCAGTCCATCAGTGTTTAAAGTATGCTGTTCAGGGACAGGTTGGGGTTGTCCGGAGCAGCCAAAAGATTGCTAGAGAGTGCTATGCCACTGCCTTGGCTCCACGAACGCTGGGGGCAGTCCGTATAAATAATCAATAGCAGTTTGAGGGCCTTTCTGGGGGTGAGGGTGAAATTGATGACCCCAGAGAGACCCCTGGAGTGTTAATTCCGATTGAGGAGGTTGAAACGCACTGCTTGGGAGAAGGGAAGAGTGTCAAGATAGGGTCCAGAATGCCACCAATGTTGAAAGAAAAGATGTTGAAATTCTTGAAAGACCATCAGCACGTTATTTGCTTGGTGCAATGCTGATGTTACTGGAGTTCCTTCAGAGGTGATTTCCCATCACCTATCTGTCCGGAGGGATGTGGCACCTGTGGTACAAAAGAGGAGAGCTTTCTCAAAAGAAAAGGCTGATGTCATAGTACAAGAGGTTGACAGACTCACAAAGATGGGGCATATTAAAGAATCTCAATACCCTTTGTGGACTGCCAATCCTGTCTTGGTGAAAAAGAAGAATGGCAAATGGCGCATGTGTATTGACTTCACAGACCTCAATAGAGCTTGCCCAAAAGATTTGTATCCGGTCCCCTGGATAGATCAGTTAGTAGACTCTACTTCTGGGAACAAGCTGCTCTCCTTCATGGATGCCTTCTCCGGGTACAATCAGATCCAAGTAGATCCAAAAGATCAAGAGCACACCACGTTTGTTAATGATAGGGGTCTGCATTGCTACAAGGTGATGCCTTTTGGCTTAAAAAATGATGGGGCTACTTATCAAAGGTTAGTTAACAAGGCATTCGCTAATCAGATTGGAAGAAATATGGAGGTTTATATTGACGATATGATGGTAAAAAGTGTGGATGAGCAGTTACACTTGTCCGACCTCCAAGAAACTTTTGCCAACTTAGCAAAGGTGAATTTAAAGTTAAACCCTGAAAAGTGTGTGTTCGGAGTACAGTCCGGGAAATTCTTAAGGTACATCATAAGTGAGCATGGAATACAGCCCGACCCGGACCAACTCAATGCCTTATTCCAGATGGAACCTCCTCGAAACATTAAAGAAGTACAGCGACTAACGGGGAGATTGGCTGCCTTGAACAGATTCATCTCCAGGTCTTCGGACAGGTGTGCTCCATTCTTTCAAACCTTGAAGGGTGCAAAGGGGTTTGAATGGACACCACAGTGTGATGAAGCATTCAATGAAATCAAGAAACATCTTTCCTCTCCCAAAACTTTGTTCAAACCGGTTGATGGAGAGACTCTCTTTGTTTATCTGGCTGTTTCAAGTTGTGCCATCAGTGCGGTATTAGTAAGAGAGGTCGATGGGCATCCTCACCCAGTGTACTACATCAGCAAAAGCTTGATTGATGCTGAAAGGCTTTACTTGAAACTCGAAAAACTGGCATTAGCTTTGGTGATAGCTGCAAGGAAAATGAGGCCCTACTTTCAGGCTCATCCAATCGTCGTTCGGACATCTTTCCCTTTAAAGAATGTCCTTCAAAAAGCAGACATTTCAAGCAGAATGACAAAGTGGTCAGTAGAGTTGGGGGACTTTGACATAGACTTTGCTCCCCGGACAGCAGTGAAAGCCCAAGCTGTGGCTGATTTTCTGGTTGAATTCCATTCTGATAGGGATTCAGAGCAACCTACTGATTCAAAAGACAAGAAAGTGTGGATTGTCCGAACAGACGGAGGATCTAGTTCCATGGGATCTGGGGCAGGGATATGTCTCACTTCCCCCTACGGGGACAACATGTACCAAGCTATTTGTTTTGCTTTCAGGGCATCTAATAATGAGTCCGAGTACGAAGCAGCCATAGCTGGGTTAAAGTTGGCCTATATCTGTGGAGCTAAAAGGGTCAAGCTACTAAGTGACTCCCAGTTGCTTGTCCACCATGCTTTGGGCCTATCAGAGGCTAGAAAGGAGCAATTGGTCAAGTATTTACTCCTCCTCAAAAATGAAGCATTAAAGTTTAAGGCTGTTGTCTATGAACACATCCCCAGGGCAGAAAATGAACTAGCAGATTCATTGGCAACAATAGCATATACGGAGTCCTATCCATGGATCCATGTGCTTGAAATCCCTTCTATTGAACTTGGTGAGGGTGGATAAGAGGAAGTCTTTGAAATACAAGTGAGTAGGCCTCAAGACTGGAGGTCTCCCCTTATGCAATATATGTCCGATGGTATTGTGCCCTTAGATAAATCACAAGCCAGAATGTTGAAACACCGGGCTCGTGGTTTCATTATGTTGAGAGAAGTCTTGTATAATAAGTCCTATAGCAAACCTCTCCTACGTTGTTTAGGGGATCATGAGTCACAAATGGTTCTCTCCGAATTGCATGATGGTGAGGGATCAGCCCATTGTGGATTTAGAGCTTTGACAAGAAGAGTGTTACTCTCCGGATATTATTGGCCATCAATCATGAAAGATGCTAAGGAGCTGGTAAGAAGGTGTGACCCATGCCAGAGGTACAGCAATGAAATTCATGTACCAGCCATTCCTTTGGAATCAATTTCTGAGCCCATCCCTTTTGCTCGATGGGGATTGGACTTGGTTGGACCTCTCCCTGTGGCTTCCGGAGGGCGTAAAACCATAATTGTGGCCATCGACTACTTTTCAAAGTGGGTGGAAGCAGCTCCCCTGGCAGGGACAACCTCGAAAGCTGTCATAAAATTTATTATGTCCAACATATGTTGCAGATTCGGTGTCCCACAGAAGATAACAACAGACAATGGGCCACAGTTTGACAACAGAGAAATGGAAAGCTTCTGTGCCTCAAGGGGTATTCAGCACTGTTTTTCTTCACCTTTCCACCCACAAGCCAATGGGCAAGTTGAAGTGGCTAACAGAACATTACTGTCCGGTTTAAAGAAAAATTTAGAAGGGGCTGCTGGGAAGTGGCCTAGTTATCTACAAGAAGTCTTGTGGGCCTACCGGACAACACCTGGGGCTGCAACACAAGAATCCCCCTTTGCCTTGGTCTATGGAATGGATGCAGTAGCCCCCATAGAGAAGACACTCCCCTCCTTTCGTGTTCATAACTTCTCCGGACATGCTAATGAGATGGCAATCAGAAATCAACTCGATTTGATCGAAGAAAGACGGGTTAAAGCTCATCTTAGAATTGCACACTATCAGGGATTGATGAGAAGCAAGTTTGCTTCTAAAATTAAAAGGAGAGATTTTCAACCAGGAGATAAAGTATTAAGGAAAGTTTTCTTGCATACTAAGGAAAAGCTCTTCGGAAAGCTGGCCCCAACCTGGGAGGGTCCGTATACTGTGGTTGAAAGAATCAAGCCTGGGACTTATTGGTTGGAAGACAAAGATGGCAGGGTTTTAACTCACCCTTGGAATATTGAACACCTTCGAATGTACTTGGAATAACACTTGTGTAAATATTTACTTGTTTAAACATCCATGTAAATATTTGGGGGCATACCTTCCCCTCTCCGGTGGCGCAGAGATCTTTCAATAAAATTTGGTGCCTTCTTCGAAATTCTCTAAGTGTTTTCAAAGTTTTATCTCTTATCATACTACCCGGACTAAAAGATCTAATGGCTATTTAAATTCTAGCCGGATAGCTTTAATATTCTCACAATACAATAAAACTACTTAAACTCCAGCTATTTAAACAAATAATGAAAGAAGAGGATGGTTGAGCAAAATAAAAACATTCATTCAACAACTTAAAATTGCCTTGGCATTCCAAGGACTTTTTGAACAAGTTTGGGCATAGTACAAAAAATCTGTCCGAATAATACGGACACCATCACAAAAAGAGTGCCTTGGCCTTCCAAGGACTTTAGTTCGAATAAAAGATAAACAGAATAAATTATAAGTTAAGGTTGAGCCTTTGAAGATGGCTCGCCCTCATCTACTTTCTTGCCCTTGATGTCGCTCTTCTCTTCGACTATCTTCTTGCCCTTGGGATCAATTTCTTCTTCACATGGGCTCTCTCCGATTTCCTCTTCATTATCAGACGAGGACTCACTGGAATATCCCTCGTCAACCATAGTATAATAGGGAAGGTCGTCATCATCCACATAGCGCCATAAGCTGCCCAGTCTCCTCTTCGGGAATTTTTCGTGAAATAGGAGAACCATATCAGACTTCACCCTTTGAATCATTAGCTCCTCGCTTTGTATCATCTCCTTGGCATAGGCGTTGATCTTGGCCTTAATTGTGGCCTCTTGGTCCCTCACCAAAACAACCTTCTCTTCAGCAGCCTGAGTCACTGCATTCTCTAAAGCAATTTTGTCAGTGGTCAAGTTGGTGATGAGCTTCTCCTTGGCTGCAGTTTCTCCCCTTGAGATTGTCAGGTCATTCTCCAGTCCGGAGAGCTTAGCCCGGAGGTCTTTTATGGTCTCTTCCAAAGAAGCAACTTTTGTGTTGCTTTCATCTTGATTCTTCTTTAGCTGATCATTTGCCTCCTTAAGCAAATCAATCTTAGTGGCAGCAGTCTGGAGGCCATCGGACAGCTTCTCCTTCTCAGACTTGAAGTCTTTGATGGTGTCTGCCTGACTTCGGACTTGCCTTTCCAAAGTAAGCACTGGTTGTACATTGCTAAGTAAAGAATGGGCTATGATGTCCTTCTCGCTAGAAACCATGAAAGTCTTACCGTTAAAATTGACCGTGTTGGAGCTGCTCGGAGGGACGTAGGTCCCTGCGAACTCGTCTCTGGGCAGGCCAAGAAAATATTCACCAAGTCCACCCAGACCGGTGATGTCCATTTCATCCAAGTTAAGCTCTCCCCCCTCAACTTCATCTGTATGGAATTCCTTTGGAATCTCTTCTTGAAAGTCCCTTAGGATCTCTTCGGCCAATGTTGGGTCAGTAGGGAAAGAGGGCTCCGGGTCCCGGAGAGCAATCTCATCTCCTTGGGAAGTCTTTTTCTTCTTGGCTTCCCTGTCAGCACCTTCACTTGCTTGCTTGCGAGTCCTCTTTGAAGCTCTTGAGGGTTTTGGGAGATTCACTTCCTCCTTTTCGCTCTCCTGTTCCACCACTTGTAAAAGGGTTGCATCAATTTGAACCTGGGCCAGTCCCTCTGGGTCTGTTGGGGCCTCCTTCTCAGTGTCACCTTCCGCCTTCCTGCCTTTCTTCTTCTTGCCTTTCATTTTGCTTGGGGCTTTGGCCCGGGCAGGCAGGTAGAGTGTCCCATCCAGCTCGTGGGACCTTCTCAGCACAATGTCCTCATCAGGCTGGGTGGCAAGCTCTTCCCAGGATAGGTCTCTCCGACCTGTTGTGTTCCACAGATGGGACCTTGCTAGGTTTCCATTGGTAAAGGCCTTGTGGAAACGGTTCTCCCAGTTCTCTGCAGCTCATGCGTTGATTTTGCCACAGGTAGTCTGTCCGGCCTTCAGGTAGTCCCCGAACTCCTTTGGCAGCTCTATTAAAACAAAAGAGAAATTGGTTAGTACAAAGAAGAAAAGAGAGATTCGAACAGAGACTTAAAATAAAAACTTACGGTCACTCCTCCATCTACTCCTGAGGAGGCTTGGATTCTCTCCGGCCTTGATTTTCTTGCCGTTTTCCCACGAACCACTAACAAACAAGAATTGGCTCCTCCATTTGCTCTCCGACTCCAGGAGATCATCAACAGCTTTGAGATCATTCCCCATGTTGAAATGGTAGAAGGGGAACTGATGATGCTTGCACAAGTTGGCCACTGCAGCAAACTCTTCCATAGGAAGAGGGATCCCTGATAGCCTGGATGCCATGATGCATGACATCAAGGTGAACCAACCATTGGGGCTTAACTGTGATGGGCAGAGTTTGACCAAGTGAAAATAGCGCACTATCTCCGGGTCCAGTGGGAACTTGAGTCCCCAGTTGAATAGCTCCGTAAATAAGACTATCTCATTCTTTTTACAATCCATCGGGGTCTCCGGATCGATAGGAATCCTTATCTTTACGTTCTCAGGGATCCCCCACTTTGTGCGCAATCTACCCAGATCTGAAGTATGAATGAACGCATACTTGGTCTTCAGAAAGGCCAAGAGGTATTTGAACTCAACTTTGTGGAAGCATGGCCCCACTCTCCCTTCAAGGCTCTCCGGCAGGTCCGGACGCCTCAGATATAAGTTCTCTTTGCCCTTCTTGGCAACAACAATAGCAGTATCAGCCTGTCCGGAGGACTCGGACTCAAAACGGACCTCCTCAGTAGAGTCCTCCATCCTCTCCTCCATAATTGTTGGGGGAGCTTCTGTAGAAGTAGTCCGGGGAGGATTGAAGCTTGGCATAGCTGACCCTCCGGACTGTTGACTGCCCGTATTTATTCGACTTCTCCCCTCAATTTGAGTCTCTGAAGCAGAAGATTCTTTGGGGGGTAGTGGGCTGCTGGCCTCTAGTCCTGACGGCCTCTCCCGGGGAGCTCTAATAGTTGCCCCAGACTCAGATTCACTGTTTTTTGCCCCCGATTTCGAGGGAGTGTTTTTAGAGGATAGCCCTTTGACTAACCGTCTTGGCCTTTTGATGACTAGCTTATCCGGGGAGTGGTCAGAGTCAGACCCCATGGCAATAAAAGACGATTTTTTTCCTAACACTGGTAGTAGTAACTCCTGGTTTAACAGCAGGGATTGACTCCTGAACTGAGGAACCAGAAACTATGGGAGAAAGGGTGGATTGAAAGAGCTTTTTAGGCTTAGTACCTTTGGAAGAAGATGAACCTCTATCAGATTCTGCGACGGAAGAGGCTGGTTTCTCAACAGGCGACGATGGTAGCCCTGCTGCAAGTCTTTTTTCCTTCTCGACCCTTTGTGCTTTCTCCAACTCCGAGAGGTTAAGTCAGCCGCCTTTGATCAATGCTGTTCTTGCTGTAAACATAAACAGCCAAGGAAGTTTCTAGAGAGATAAAGCTCTGGGTGAAATTGCAGAGTGAAATTTGAAAGAGATAATGAGACAATGAAAAGTGAATGAGAATTTATAGTAAATGTGAAAATAGAGGAGTTGATTCCTAGGAGAATCCGAAAAGTCAGGTAATGATTAAAAGACGGCGCTGATGTCATTATTGGCAATTAAAGAGGTAACTTGTTAAAGAAGGTGGTGCGAAATTCAAGGTGAAAAAATGGCTGGAGTGGCCAATCAGGGAGTGACACGTGTCCCATTAACTCTGGCAAAAACCGTTTGAAATTCGTAACGTTTGACCTGTCCGGGTATATCCATAACTCTCTCCGAATTAAGATCCACTTCCTGTAATCGGACAGTTTTTTAGATCTTTGACAAAGACACTTGCTCAAACACCTAAAAAAGGGGCTCTTGATGAGTCTGAATCCAGGACATCTCCCCGGAAGGGCAGGTCAGTGTAAATTCTCTCCGAGTACCGGACAGATCATTTGGACCGGACAGATCATTTGGACCGGACAGATCACTTCGAAACAATGTGAGCTTAAGGCTGTTCGAACTATGACAAAAGTACTAAAAAACCTAAACACTTCATCACTAAGCTGCCTGTCCTCCTGCTTA
Source organism: Limnanthes douglasii subsp. nivea (assembly GCA_036936605.1). Lineage (NCBI taxonomy): Eukaryota > Viridiplantae > Streptophyta > Magnoliopsida > Brassicales > Limnanthaceae > Limnanthes > Limnanthes douglasii. The sequence goes on from JAUPFV010000002.1 coordinate 340,148,550, forward strand.
GAACTCATGGGTCTTTAAACATGACCCGGGTCCATTAAACTTGACCCGAAAGCCCATAAGGGCCCAAACCTCACACTATAAATGCTCAACCACCAGCATTAACTTCTAATAATGAAAATTAACTGCTACCAAGCTGCTTAATTATCTCTCCACCTTGAAACACCCTTACACCACCGTTAAACACCCTTACACCACCGTTAAACACCCCTGTACCACTTTGATACTCCACTTAAAATTACTAATCTACCCTCGGGCTATTTTTATCCACACCAATTTCTATTTTATATAAAAAAGTTGATTAGTTCAAAATAATAAAAATTATATTTATTTTATAAAAACAAATGAATTTAATTGGTCATAAACACTTAATGTTATTTAATATTGTATTGGTAATATTCAACCACACTTAATTTTAAATTGATTTCTTTTCTTACAACATCAAATATATTGATTTAAAAGACAATAATATAGATTTATATATTCATTTATATATATATATATATATATATCATTTATTTATGAATGTGTATAATATAAATAAATATATTGATTTAGAAGACCAATAATATAGATTTATATATAGATTCCACAATTAAATGATCTAACAAATGGGGTTTCAATATTTTTAGAAAATTATAACCAATTAGCATAATCATCTACCGTGTCAATATCAAATACAATAGGAAAAATAGTTGCAAAAAATTATGAAAAAATATATATAAATTATACCATTGTTAGTGCATCTCGAATCTTATTAGTCTCGCATCTATCATATGAGGTGTCTTGCATGTTAATAGTCTTGCATTTATCATATTGGTTATGCATAGTCTAGTATCTATCATATTGGTTATGCACAAGTCTCACATGCATCATATTGTTTATGCATAGTCTCGCATATATATCATATTGGTTATACATGATCTCGTATATACCATATATTTTGCCTTACTTTTTTTATTAGTCCCGTATTGGTTATGACTAGTCTTCATTAACCGTATTGGTTATGACTACTTCCATCTATCATATTGGTTATGTATAGTCTCGCATCTATCGTATTGGTTATGTTCTCGTATTTATAATATATGTTTCTCGTATTTTGCATCTAACATAAGAAAAAACATGTTTTGAAATTAAAAATAATAAAGAACAAAACTCACAATTGTACCATTTTTAGCTATGACATATAACAATATCTTTTTATGTTTCATGTCAATAAGGCTTCATCAATAAATAAAACTAGACGACAATAATGGAAACCTTCAATACAGTGACCAAATACTATGAAACAACACTTGAAAATATTAGTTTGCAAAATATACTCCAGTAATTAGTCTTTCGTACTATTAATAATCTTTAATAATTTGAAGTAATTCTTAAGTAGTTTATAAGAAGTAGAAGTATCTCCATAAATAGTCGTTTTAGCTTTTTATACAAAAATCCAGGAAAGACGATACGAGATATTTAAAATATAGCCGTCTTTTACAAATTATTTTATGATTTTAAACTGTAGCCTTCTTTTACAAATTATTTTACAATTTTGGTTGTAACTGTAACTTTGGTCATAATACAATCACATACCTCATTAGAAATTAAATTCAACGATAAATATTTTCTAGTTTCTATACAAAACCTAGTCTCACAAGTGTAAGGTTATACATACTTCTTAACAACTATAGAATCACTAGGCTTATTACTTATCGTATAAATTTTCCATGGACAATCCTTTATTTTTTTTAATAAATATTTGTTTGTATATATAATTATGTAACTATTTGAAAGTAAAACCTTCTTATAAATCAAACTTACTAATAACTAATTTTAGATCTATTGTACATTATTTAAAAATTTGTCCAACACCGATATATTCATCAACCCAACCAACAATAACAAGTTATTTTCTTTATGACCAAAATAACTCATACCATCACTACTTTACCCCTAATAAAATGTTCATTTAAACCTTCAAATAAAATAAAAGCAGCTTCACTAAAAAATTTGTCAACAACAACATCAATTTATATTAATAATAATAGTTGAACAATCTAAAATATCAACAATTGATAACATACCAACAAATCACCACACAACCTAAGATAATATTATTTAGGTTAGTGCAGTATTATCTTATCTGAATTTACCTTGAACCAATACATCTCATTTATTTAAAACAAATTTAAGAATACCTTCAAAGTCTTCAAACATACCAACATCACTAATTACAATTTCATCATTTAGTTTAAATATACATAGTCGAGTTTTGGACATCATGTATGATGACGACTAGTGTCGAAACAAAGTTATTGGTTGTAAGAAATCAAGAAAAGAAAAACGAAACAATGGATACAGAAACCCTAACCCTATGTTAGAGATAAAGAGACTTAGAAAAAATCAATCTCAAATTTGATTCAAAAAGTCTGACGACAAAAGTAAGGTTTGCGAGCCTTTTATAGAAGTGACCAAAACCCTACATAAAAATTACAACTCCTTCTTTGCATAATAAAATAAATACCAACCCAATTTCGAAGCAATTCGAGTTCGGTTAAGTATTCTAATTAAATCTAAAAAATAGGAATATACATAAAAATAACGAAAACACAAAAAATAATGCTTCTGAAAGTCGTTGGGTTTCTCGATGCATTCGATTTGAATGGTCGCAATGCCTGATTCGGATAACCGAGCCCCAAATAAAGCCCATTTCCATTTTTCCAAAAGGTCCATAGAGTCATGGGCTTGTGCAACTACATCAATGTACCTGCATTTTAAAATTCAAGTAACACTAAATATGTACCTCACATCTCACATTGAAAATTACAAAGTCTCGCGTTTGAAAATTAACAAAGTCTTTCATGTATTATAATGTCTTGCACTTATCATGTATAATATTGTCTTACATTTGTCATATAGTTGTACAGCATTTATCATGTATAAAAAATCTCATATTTAAAAATTAAAAACTATCGCATCTAAAAATCAACAATATCTCGCATCTCGCATATCACCTAAATAAAGTCTCGCATCACTAAACTACTATAACCAACCATTTGTTTTCTCTCTTCTTGCAAGTACAAGACGATATACACGGGACAAAATTAACTGCAATATGCGAAACACATGACCCAGGCCCTAGCACTTCATTTTCCTCAAGATTTTACCTAAAACATAGAATTATAAACGTAATAAAACTTGTTTAAAACCATAAACTCAAACTAAAATATAATTTATTTTAATTAAAACAAAATAAAACAAAAAAATCGAATAAAATTGATTTCGAAACTTACTTTTACTGAAACTGAAAATCGAATGAAAAGTTAAATCGTGTCTATATCTACAACAAATCAAAAAATAAATTGAAATCTATGAAAAAATATATTAAAAAACGACACAAAAACTAAAACTCAAGTAGAAGATAAATTGACAAATGTTAGAGTGTCAGGGCTATAGTCAATTGTATATGGGTTGTTTTATAATGTATATGTGCTATTTAATATTAGTCTCTATATGTATATATATATATATATATATATATACACATACTATAACTGTGATATGCCTAAATAAGTTATTTGGTTTACGTGTCAAAATAGTGAAGATATAAGAGACACATTCACTTAACATGGTATCAGAGCCATCATGTCATGTGATTATATTGAAAAAACTAGCCTCCAAATTTTCTTCTTGCTCCGACTTGTTTCAGGCCTTTGTTCTCTTATTAATGACGTATTTTAGGTCTTGTTCCTATTGCACCGACATATTTATGGTGTAGCATTCATCAGTCGACGTGTTTCTGGTATTTTTTCTCTCGCGACCGACGTATTTCCGATCTTGTTCCTCTTGCACCGACGTATTACACATGTAATCTTGTTTGTTTTCTCATCACCGACATTTTTTCCGATAGTTTTTTAAAGGATCTGATGACATTTGCGGTTTAGACAGCCACCATGGGTCCGTCGGCTGCGACTATTTCCGAGTCAGCTGCTGGCGAGGCTTCTCATCTTACTTTAGTTGCAGTAGTTCATTTTCATATCTTCCAGCAGATAAATTTTCCTAGACTGGTGATCTTTTGAGTGGTGAGTTGTTCAATATCCATTAGATTATTGATACTAGGGCTCCTAATAACATGACATTTGACATCTCTCTATTGTACAATGTTACTATTATATCAACCTGTATAGTATTTCTGCCCGATGGTTCTTAGATTAATATTACACATTATGGTAGTGTGTGTTTGTCTTATTAGTTGTCTTTTCACAATGTATTTTTGTTTCCCAAGCTTACTTGTAATCTGTTTTCAGTATCCCACTTGACTGATGATCTCGATTGTATTATATGTTGTGTTAAGTTTGGTTGTATTATTCAGGACCCGATGATCAAGGACTATGATTGACTAGGTGACTATAGATGTTAAGTGTAATACTTCAGCGATGCTGTGAAAATGAAGTTTGTAGTGCTGTAGTGGTTGCTAGTGATGTTGAGTTATGGTACAGTAGGTTGGGACTGATGAGTTCAGAGTTTTTGATTACTATGCCCTAAGTAAATCTACTTATCCGAACAGGGGCAATTCAGACTATATTACACCACTAAATATCTGAAGAGGATAAATGTATTAACTTTTGACTAAGCTAGTTGTTAATCAACTTAAAACTATATGACTAACGTGTCTTTAAATTCGACCCGGTTTCGTGACCCGACCCAATAAGCCTATGGGTCAGTAATTAAGGTATAAATACCTCAACCACTCTCATTAATGAGGGTGATCAGAATTGAATACTAGTAGGCAGCTTAATTATCTCTCTACTCTACACACTAAACACAAAACACCACAAAATCATCAAAACACTCTCTAAACACTTTACCATATTACCCTCAGCCAAAAATAAACCAACCAAATTGGCGACCACAAGGGGAGGCAACGGTGCCTGAATTTTACATTCAAAACTAGTAAAGAAAGCAGTTCAGATGGATCTGAATGCGTAAAGTACTTCACCCCTGAGGTGGAAGTGTCAAAGGTAAATATAGAGTACACCATCGAGGAGCGAGACCAACTGAGTGCTGAAATAAAGGCGTATCAAAGAGAAATATGGAGCATCAATACTTCACCACACTGACAACCCTGGGGAAAATTAGCCATCTTTAAAGACTCACCTCATTTCAAAGAAAACGCACCGGTTTAAGCCTGTTGAATGTTCTGGATCTGAATTCTCCAGCAGCTCATCGAATGAGGCAGAGCTTGAAGAATTGTTGTCCTCAAGCAGTGATGAGGGGATATCTAGAAAAAAGATAAGATTAACAAAAAAGCACTCGAGGAAGAAGGACAGACATGGTAGGCTTAAAAGGCACAAGGGAAAAGGATCATCACTGAAACATGATGATCAATTGTTGATTGATCCCTTTGCTTTTCAATTCGAACCATGTATTTTTGCAACTCCTAATGAAGATATTGTTTTCAGTCGCAAAAAAAACTGGATACAGTCTCCTTTGTCCACAAAAATACTGTCCGGATATCTTCCTAAGAGGTTTGATATTTCCAAGATAGAGAAATACGATGGAAGTCGAAATCCGAACAACCATCTGGAGCAATTCAAAAAATTCATGATGAATTTTGATGACGATGATAAGCTTTTGTACAAAACTTTCTCCCAAAAGTTTATGAGGATTGCTCTTAAAGGGTATCTTAGTTAACCTCAGGGATGTATTAGAAACTTTGATACATTTTGAGTTTCCTTCTGAAGGAAATTTTTTGGAAGTAAATAACTGAAGGGTAATGAGGACCATTATCCATTGTGTGCAGGAACCAAATGAGTCCTTGAAAGATTACATAAGTCGTTTTGTGAATACAAAGAATGGGCTAGCAGATTGCTTTGAGCAGGTGGCAATTTCTTCTCTTAGACAAGGATTGAATCCTGGGAACTTAACTGATTCTGTGACTCGAAAGAAGGCTATGACCTGAGATGGTTTATTATACCAAGTGGGAAAACAGATCAATGTGGAAGAAATAAAAAAACAAGGGTGAACCGTTAGGTAAGGTTCACCACTACAACAACTCCTCCAGCCACTAACTAATCCGGTTACAGGGCAAAGAAGACTGGACAAGGATCTAACCGATCCAAGTAAAGCTAATCCAACCAGAACCAGAGCCAACAAACTGGAATTAAGAGGGGTCCATGGATCCAGCCTGAATGGTTCACTGAATTGAGGGAAAATGTAGCCACAATTTATGATAAAACCAATGATGAAGTACACTTTCGAAATCCGACGACATTGTAGTCCTCCAGAGAGAACTGGAAAACTTGTTTTTGCTAATATCACAATGATATAGGCCATAGTACTCAAGACTGTAAAAACATTGAAACAAAAGGTCCAAAACCTTATTGAGAGAGGCCCATTGGGAGCGTATGTTAATAGGCGAAATGGAAACAGACAAAACAATGCACAGAATAATGCTCCTCGGACAGGTCCTTCAAACAATCCTGGAACATCTGCTCAAGAGGGTGCAATGGTGGTTCTTGAAAGATTTGACGTAGACTCTGAGTATCTGGATCCAAATCCAACTCGAAATAAGACGGAGGTGATAACAGAGAAAACTAAGACAGTTTCCGGACTGATCAGCTTCTTCGAATCATTAACCATTTTGGAGGAGATACTGTGACTGCACCTACCACTTCATCAAGTAAGAGGCATGTCCATAATTTGGCTACCCAATTAGAAGGAAGAATGTCTTCCCATCAGTTTCATTCCCCATTCCCATTCATAGTCTTTGATAAATACGACCTGAGGGATATTGCAGGACCTCACGTGAACGCGGTGGTTATAGGAGCTTCTATAGGGGGAAATGATATACACCGAATTCTGATTAATTCAGGCAGTTCGGAAAAAATTCTATTTCTAAGCTTCTACAAGAAAATGAGGAATCCGGTAGTTATTCAACATACGAACAGAACCATTGTAGGCTTCACGGGGAGTTCGGCAGATGTAATTGGGGAATTCGAAGAAGAAGTGCTGTTGGACAAGGGGTCTTTTAAAAAAATGGTAAGATTTCTATTTGTTGTGGTAGATTGTCCCACATCATACAACGTAATTTTTGGGAGGTCTTGGATTTCCAGAATGCATGTTGTGGCCTCTATAGTCCATCAATGCTTAAAGTATGCGTTTCATGGACAGGTAGGCATTGTCTGAAGTAGTCAGAAGATATTGAGGGAGTGCTATGCAACATCTCTTGCTCCTAAAACATTAGGGGCAGTCCGGATTAATAAAGATTAACAACTACTGGAGCCTTCTACTGAGGAGCGTGAGATTGACGATCCCAGAGAGGATCTTAGTGTCATAATAACTATTGAAGAAGTTGAAACTCATTCCCTTGCAGAGGGCAATAATGTCAAGATTGGTTCCAAATTAGCACCAAAATTAAAAAAATAAGTTGTTATCTTTTTTTGCTGGATAATCAACATGTGTTTGCATGGTGCAACAATGATGTAACTGTAGTACCAACATATTTTATTTCACACAAGTTGTCTATCCTGTGTGTTGTTTCACCTGTTTGTACAAAAAAGAAGATCTTTTTCCAAGGAAAAGGCGGATGTAATTGTTAAAGAAGTTGACCGGCTGACCAAGATGGGACATATTAAAGAATCCTAATATTCTTTATGGACTTCCAATCCTGTGTTAGTCAAGAAAAAGAACGACAAATGGCGTATGTCTAGGTTTGCCCTAAAGATCTGTATATTGTTCCTCGAATAGATCAATTGATGGATTCTACATCTGAAAATAAATTTTTGTCATTCATGGATGACTTTTTAGGGTATAATCAGATACAAGTGGATCTGAAGGATCAAAATCATACTACTTTCAACACAGATAGAGGTCTTCAGTTTTACAAGGTGATTCCCTTCGGTTTGAAAAATACTGGGGCTACTTATCAGAGGCTGGTGAACAAAACTTTTGCTAATCAGATTGGCAGGAACATGGAAGTGTACGTAGATGACATGATGGTTAAAATATTGGAGGAGGATTTACACATATCTCATCTTCAAGAGACATTTTCCAACTTAGAGACTGCGAATTTGAAGTTAAATCCGGATATATGTGTGTTTGGGGTCCAATATGGAAATTGTTTGGGCTACATAATAAGCAAGAAAGGTATCCAGCCTAATTCAGACCAGTGTAATGCCTTGTTAGCAATGGATCCTCCTCGAAATGTTAAAGAATTTCAAAGGCTCACCGACAGATTGGCTACTTTGAACAAATTTATTTCAAGGTCATCAAACAAGTGCGCTCCGTTTTTCCAAATATTAAGAAATACTAAAGACTTCAATTGGACCCCACAGTGTGACCAATCTCTTATAGAAATAAAGAAACACATATTTATCACCCAAAACTCTTTTCAAACCTGTTCGGGGAGAAAAGCTTTATGTGTACCTAGCTGTATCAGAATGTGTTATAAGTGTTGTCCTAATAAGGGAATTGGACAGTTACCTTCGTCTGGTGTACTACATCAGTAAGATTTTACTGGATGTTGAAAGAAGATACTTGAGGTTAGAGAAGGTGGCACTGGCCTTAGTAATTGTAGCAAGAAAGATGATTCCATACTTTCAAAGGATGATATATCAAGTAAAATGAACAAGTGGTCAGTAGAATTGGGTGACTACAACATTGATTTTTCCCCTCGAACGACAATTAAAGCTCAATCGGTAGCTGACTTCTTCGTAGAATTTCATGTTGACAGATATTGCGGAAAAGATTCATAAAGCAATTTCAAAACATAATTGGTGGTTCGAAGTTTTGGTGGATCAAATACTATGGGTTGTGGAGCTGGAATTTGCTTAACCTCCCCATATGGTGATAAAATGTATCAAGCTTTATGCTTTGGATTCAAGGCCTCCAACAATGAGTCTGAGTACGAGGCAGCTATACCTGGTCTTAAACTAGCTCTCCTATATGGGGCTAAGAGAGTCCGGTTAATGAGTGACTCTCAATTACTCACCCACCATGCTCAAGGACAGTCTGAGGCAAAAAAGGAACAGTTGGTGAAGTACTTGTTGATATTGAAAGAAGTGGCAGCCAGTTTTTTAAATGTATTTGCTATAAGCATATTCCTAGATTGGAGAATACATTGGCAGACTCCCTAGCAACTATAGCCTATTATGAATCCTACCCTGGATTCTTGTACATGAATGCCCATCTATACAGTTAGATCAAAAGAAAGAAGAGGAAGAAAATATGAGCATACTTGTTATCCAACCTAAAGATTGGAGATACACACTTCTTCTATATATTTCTGATGGGACATTGCCTTCAGATAAAGTTGTGGAAAAAGAAATTATATACAAGGCTCGTGGTTTCTTGATAATAAGAGAAGTTTTCTACAAAAAGTCTTTCAACAGGCCTCTACTACGCTGCTTGGGATTTGAAGAATCCCAGGTTGTCTTATCTGAATTACATGATAGGGAAGGCTCAGCACACTGTGGATATAGGGCACTGACCCGAAGAGTCTTGTTAGCCGGATACCATTGGCCAAGCATAATGACAGATGCTAAAGAAATTGTGAAGAAATGTGATCCATGCTAAAGGTATGAGAAGGAAATTCATGTACCAGCAGTAACTATGAACTATATTTCTGAACCAATCCCCTTTGCCAGATGGGGGATGGATTTGGTGGGGCCTCTACTTATGGCATCCGATGGGTGTAGAACTATCATAGTCGCCATTGACTACTTCTTTAAATAGACAGAGGTAGTTCATTTGGCTGGAACCACATCAAAAGCTATTATTAAGTTCCTTATATCCAACATATATTGTAGGTTTGGAATTCCCTAGAAGATTATTACAGACAACGGGTCACAGTTTGATAAAAAAGACACAGAAGCCTTCTGTACCTCTTGAGTATAGTTGTCATGTGGCGGTCGTGGTGATATCGCCTCAGGGTGGGGTGTGGCGAGTCCCTTAGCGTGGCGCTCGCCGTGGCGCCCGTGGCAAAGCGCTAAGCATGGTATGATATTTTTTAATTAAAAAAAATAAAAACCTAAAACTAAGTTTTGGAAAGGTAAAGATGTTTTGAAAGGAGTTGATGTTGGAGCTGTTGAGGTTGAAAAAGTAGACTACAATCTTCGGTCAAAGAATCTATCATCTTCAACGGTTTGCATAAGAGATCAGATGCTTGTTGATGAAGACTCTTAAGAAGAAGAAGATATTGTATTATGAGATATAAATAGAGAACATTGTGGAGATGAGAGGTGTGAAGATGCTGTCTCAGACGATGATGTATTAAAATGTTTGTCATTTAACTCGAATGTTTTGAAAATTATGTGATTTGATGTTTTATAGTTGGATCTTTAATCTATATGTTTGTCATTTGACTCGAATGTTCTAAGAATTATGTAATTGGACGTTTAAGTTGTTATTGTCGGTTTAAATATCTAAATAGTACTACTTAAATTACAGTTATGTGCTATAAAAATATTATTTAGGTAATGGATCGTTGCATGTCATGTGGCCATCGCCTCGCCACTCGCCTCACCATTGTGGCCTTTTTAGCCCTATTCGTCATAGACCGCTGCATGCCACAGATAACTATGCTCTAGAGGCATTCAACATTGTTTTCCTCTCCTTTCCACCCTTAAGCAAATGGCCAAGTTGAGGTTGCGAATAGAACCATCTTGTCCAGATTAAAGAAGAATTTGGAAGGAGCTGCAGGAAAATGGTCAAGTTATTTACAAGAAGTATTATAGGCATACTGAACTACTCATTGGGCTGCCACGCAAGAATATCCTTTTGCTTTGGTATATGGGATGGATGCAATCACTCCCATGGAAGCTACTTTACCATCACACAGGGTCCAAAACTATTCCGAACAGGCTAATAATGTACCAGTTAAACCAGTTGGACTTAATAGAGGAAAAAAAAGGTTAAAGTACATTTGAGAACAACATATTACCAAGGCTTGATGAGGAGCAGGTTTGCTTCCAAAGTCAAAAGAAGATATTTTCAAACTGAAGACAAAGTTTTAAGGAAATTATTTTTGCATACTAAAGAAAAGCAGTTCGGTAAATTGCCTCCAAACTGGGAAAGCCCTTATGTGGTCTGTGAAAAGGTCAAATCAGGGACATATAGGCTTCAAGACAAAGAAGGAAGAGCTCTAAAGCATCCATGGAATGTTGAGCATCTCAGGTTATATCTAGAATAAAGTTTTTCTGTAAATATTTCTTGTTAAGTACCAATGTAAATATTATGGGGCATACTTTTTCCTACCCTGGTGGCGCGTTGAGGTTTTAATGAGATGTCAGGATTTTCTCAATAATACATGATGCCTTCTTCAAAAGTCTAATGTGACTTTATTTTAATTCAATTCAAATATAAGTTACTTATTCAATACCCCAACTCTCAAGTTTTCTTGAGTAGATCGAATATATTTAATATCATGTGATCGGAGATATTGAATCAGAATTCAACACTTCTGAAATTCTAGGGGCTACTTAAACATTAGCCGTGAAAGATTTAAAACAAAGTATTAAACAGAAGGGAAATTGAATAATTAAACCTGATTGGACTCAAACCGACCAATAGTACAAAAAATACCTTGACCATCCAAGTACTTTAGTTTTTCAAAAGTAAAAGTTACATAATAAAACCTTAGGGCTTGTTCCCTTCAGATTTTTATTCACCATAATCTTTCTTGGGACTTTTGAGTTTGTCATTTGAACTCTCACTCGTTCCTTCATCATCACCACTTGTGGAATCTATTCCACTAGAGTAGTTGCGTTTGTTACCATATGCTAGATTATGGAATGGGATGTCTTCATACTCTACATAATTCCATAGGGAACCAATGGACCTCTTAGGAAAGGTCTCATGAAACAGAAACACCATGTCAGATTTGATCCCATGATTTCTCTTCTCTAGGGAGTCCACCACATCTTTGTCATACTTCTCTATACCGTCGGCAACATTTTATTTTTGTTGGCGTTCCAAGGCTTTCTTTTCTTCGATCTTCTCTTGAACAATGCTTTCCAACTTCGTTTTCTCATTGGATAGAGTCTGGATAACATCATCCTTAGTCTTCAACTGCTCATTCAAAGCTGTGAGGTTTTGTGAAGAAGATGTTTCTCAAGGTTTGAGTATTTGGTTTAGAGCTCAGAATTGGTCGCCTCCGATGCGATCAACTTGACTACCAAATCTTTTTTTCCTTCTTCAGCACCTCTATGCTTTGCGGAGCGCTCAGAAGATTATCTGACAAGGTTTTCTTGTCAATCGTTAGAGAATTGATAATGTCTGTTTGAGTTTTTACCTGCCTCTCCAAATCAAGTACTGGTCGGATGTAGCTAAGGAGGACTGGTCATGGCTCAAGGTGTCTTGCTCTCCGGATATAGAGTAGGACTTCCCATTGTAAGTTACCATATTGGAGGAACTGGAAGGACAGTAAGGATCTGCAAAATAATCTTTCTCGAGATCATTAAATTAAATACTGATGTCTTGAAAGGCTTCAAAGTCCACTTCGTCATTGCCAACACCAGCAACCTGCCCAGACTGGAGATCTGTTGGGATTGCCTCTTGTAAGGTGGGATCGGTAGGAGCTGAGGGAGGGACTTCTGTTGGGAAAATGATTATCTATGCCCCTAGACTGACCTTCTTTTTCTTGGTAGCTTTCTCATCGCTACTGGCTTTGCGCTTCTTGTCTTTCTTATGAGGCCGTGGTGGGTTTTTTTTACCCTCCGGCTTCCTTTACAGTAACCTCGACTGCTTTTAGCAAGGCCACATTAATGCCTCCCTGATTCTCCGAACCAGTCCCCTCCGTAGTTGTTTGAGCTAAGTCTGTTGTGGCCTTCCTTTTCTTATCCTTCATTTTGCTAGGGGCTTTGGCCCTAGAAGGAAGATACAACTTGGCATCCTTAACTTCTGTCATCTTCATGATTACATCAGCAGGGGGAGGTGTATTTAACTCTTCTCATGTAAGATCTCTTCTGCATGTGCTGTTCCACAGGTGAGACCTTACGAAATTTCCTGACTTGAAGCAATTATGAAAGGCGTTCCCCCAGTTCTCCGAAGTCCAAGCGTTTAGCTTCGTACAAGTGTTATGCCCTGCTTCTAGATGGCCCATGAACTCATTCGGTATAACTCGGGAGAGATATTAGTTAGTCAAAATAAGAAAAATATAACTTAAAAAAATAAAAAATAAAAGAAGAAGAAGTTACCAGTGCTCTTCCATCGACCGGTTAGAAGGCTGGGGTTCGTGTCAGCTTTGATTTTCTTGTCATTCTCCCAAGTTCCACTAATAAATAGGAATTATGTCCTCCAGGGCTTTTCGGATTCTAGCAGGTCATCCACTACTTTAAAATCATTCCCCATGTTGTAATGATAGAAGAGGATTTGATGATTCTTGCATAAGCTTGCCATAACAGAAAACTATTCCATTGAGAGTGGAATTTTTAACAGCCTGGACGCCATGATGCAGGCTAGGAGGGTGCACCAAGCGTTGGGGCTCAACTGGTTATGGCATAACTTGATCAGATGAAAATATATGACAATCTTTGGATCCAAGGGGAACTGAAATCCCTAGTTCAGTACTTCAGTGTAAAACACCATCTCATTCAACTTGCATTCCATTGGGGTCTCCGGAGTAACAGGGATCCTCACATTTATACACTATGGGATCCCTCATTTAGTTCAGATCTGACCCAACTCAGTTGTGTGGGTGTAGACATAATTGATATTCTGAAGAGCCAACATGTATTTGACACTAACCTTTTTAAAATAGGGACCCACTTTACCCTCTAAGCTTTCCGGAAGAGCGTCCGGATGAGTCATGCCCACTTTGGTTTTACCTTTTGTATCCCTTGTTTGACCGGACGCTTCAGCCTCGAAAGAGGCTTTCTCAATGTTGTCCTTCATGTTCTCTTCCATCACTGTGGAAGGCTGCTCAGCTGTTTTTGAGGGAGGTTGTTATGACTCCTTTGATGGTGGTTCTATAGTTGGTTGTGCAGAAGGTTATGTAATCAAGGCTTCTGAGATTCTAGTATCTGGTGGAGGCTGCTGTCCGAATATTTTAGCTTGTGGAACAACCTTTGTTACCTCCAAACTTAAGGGTTTTGAAGACGTGGGTGTGGATTCAGTTTTGGATTGACGTGTAATCCAGCAAGGAGTTAGCTTATCTGGTGATCTTTCTGTGTCCGAGCCCATTACAATAAATGGTGAGGGTTTCCTGGCACTGGAAATAACTTTTTCTTTGGGTAACGGGTTTTGAGATTCTTGGACTGAAGAACCAGATTGGAGAGGTAAAAGGTTTGTTGTGAATGGGAGTTTTCTGGTTGTAGGTTTTTTTTTTAAGAAGATGACCCTTGATTGGCGTCCTGATTTGGTTGGTTACCTTTCTCGCTTAGAGAAGCGGGAAGACCGGTAACAATACGTTTATCCCTCACTACGTTTTGTGCTATCTCTAATTTAGACAAGTTCAACCAACCTCATTTAACTAAGGCGTTTCTGGTTGTGAACATATATGTCTCAAGAACAAGTTTAAAGATGAACTGAGTTTTCTCTCTAAGAAAATTTGAGTGTGGAAGACAATGAAACAGTAGAAAGTTTTACATATAACAGTTAAAGTAGCAGTTACTAAAGAGAAGATGAATATAATTTTCGCAATGATTAAAGGCTGCAAAACGTGTGAAAAATTGAAACCTAGGTAACAATCTAGACCTAGTGGGTGCGATAATCTAGGAGAAAAAACAGCTGGGAGGTCACTAGATCTTGACACGTGTCCCACGATTCAAGGAAAACTCTTAGAATATTGAGAAGGGAAATCAGTTCTGAAAAAGTTCGAACAGGGTCACTTGTGAAGAAAAGTTTTTTCAGTTCAAACAACACGGGCATATCGGAAAAAGTTGGTGTTAATTTTGTGAGTTTTATCTCTTCCAAAGATTTTTTGCAAGACCTAAAAATGGGCTACTGATGAGTTCAGATTTTTTGATGACTATGCCATAAGTAAATCTACTTATCCGAGCAGGGGCAATTCAGACTATATTACACCACTAAATATCCGAAGAGGATAAATGTATTAACTTTTGACTAAGCTAGTTGCTAATCAACTTAAAACTATATGACTAATGGGTCTTTAAATTCGACCAGGTTTGGTGACCCGACCCAATAAGCCCATGGGTCAGTAATTAAGGTATAAATACCCCAACCACTCTCATTAATGAGGGTGATCAGAATTGAATACTTGTAGGCAGCTTAATTATCTCTCTACTCTACACACTAAACACAAAACACCACTAAATTATCAAAACACTTTACCATATTACCCTCAGCCAAAAATAACCAAACCAGGGACATCCCTCACCTAAGATAGTTTAGTGTTTACCTTTTGTTTCTAGAAGTAGGGATATGAGTGTAGCTCACCCGTGATATTTGTTTTCACGTTAAACAGACTCGTTAATGTTTTTCTGTTAGTGATTCTAAAACGTCTCCTTGCTTTGAATTAACTCATTGTGCTTTATGAGGTATTTATCATACTTTGCCTTCATGTGGTGTGCAATATTTATTCATTATTATTGATTATTACTACTGTGTTGTATGAATTTATTTGGCTGAGAAAACAAAAGTAAGTTCCATGTTTTTATATTTTCTCGCAATGGCTAAGGAAAAATTTAATGAAGTTGTTAAGACAATGCGCAGTGACAATGAGACTGAGTTTTTCTCTATGCGTCGTGTTTTTGATTAGTTGGGTATTGTTTTTTAATCTTCATGTGTGGGTACTCCTCAACAAAATGGCAGGGTCGAACGGAAACATAAACATATTTTGAATGTTCCCGTGCTCTTAGGTTTTATGGTAACTTACATGTTAAATTGGGGGGAAGTGTATTTTGATTGTCGGCTATTTGATTAATAGAACTCCTACTCTATTTGAGATGCTTTTTGTGCCTCATGTGTTCTCTGAGCTTTGTATGTTGGGGTCTCTGTATTATGTGCATTATCAGAGGTTGAAGGGTGACAAGTTCTTGAATCGTAGTTGCCGTTGTGTTTTTATGGGCCACCCGTATGACAAGAAAGACTATAAATTATATGATTTGAAGAGTCAATAATGTTTTGTTTCCCGTGATGCGATTTTTTAAACATACATATCCATTTGTATCTGTTGTTGTGCTATCTGAATTGGCTTGTCGTGAGATTGGGTTACTATACCTCATACTACTACTCCGTATTTTTGGGAGGAAGTTGAGAAGGTCTCGCCGATTGAAGAGGGGGAGTCGTTGGATGGAGCTACCCTATGATAGCATCATTCGCGGTTGGTGGCAAGGGTTCTCAGATCTGCCACTAGTTTCGGATGTTGTTTCAGATACTTCGGGCATTTCTTTAGATATTGGAGGGGGCAAGTGTGGTAAAATTCCTTTTACTCGTTTAAAGTATTTTGTGATGACTACAGTATTACATTCAACATCATCTACTCCTTATGCTCTCGGTTCTAGTCCATCTCCTGATCATGGTATGGCTTATTATTTCACTAATTATATAGACAATTCTCGTTTCTCGTTGGCAATATATACCCGTTTCTCGTTGGCATACTTGCTTTCATATGAAGGACTTAGTTTATCTCAAATATTTTCTTGGAGTTGAAGTAGCACGGAGTCCCGCGGGTATCTTTATCTATCAACGTAAATATTCTCTTGACATTATTTTTAAGACAGGTTTACTTGGCAGCAAGCCTGCACCATTTGCCATGATGCAAAACCACCAGCTTGGCAAGAGCGAGTCGGCGATACTCATTGACGGGTTCGTGTACAGAAATTTGGTGGGGAGACTCATTTATCTAGCGTATACACGACCATATATCTGTTTTTCGGTACATATTTTTTATCAGTTTTTGCATAAACCACAGGAGGATCATTGACAGGATGCATTACAAGTTGTTCGTTATCTGAAAGACAGCTTGGGTCAGGGAATTCTTATGTCGCGTAGTTGTAATCTCACTCTGACAGACTGGTGTGATTCCGTCTGGGCTGGATGTCCTAAGACTCGGTGCAATGTGAGTGGTTGGATGGTGTTCTTGGGTGATTTCCATGTTTCTTTAAAGACTAAAAAATAGGGTGTTGTTGCATTGTCTTTCGCTGAAGCAGAGTACCGGTTTATGACAGGATTGACTTGTGAGTTGAAGTGGTTGCACGGTTTGCTCAAGGATTTTAGGGTCTCGCACTCAGAGGCTATGCAAGTTTTATGTGATAGTCATTCGGCTTTACATCTTGTCCACAATCACGTGTTCCATGAACGTTCAATGCATATTGAAGTAGAATGTCAAATTCTATGGGATACGATACTTGATGGGGTTATTTGCGCATCTCGCGTCCCCACTCAGTCTCAGAATGCAGACATCTTTACCGAAGCACTAGGCAAGCACCAATTTGAGTTTTTGCTTGGCAAGTTGGACATTCATGATCTTCATACTCCAACTTTAGAGGGGTGTGAGAGTGTCAGGATTAGAATCAAATGTATATGGACTATGTTAAAATGTATATGTGTTATTTGATACTATAATTATAATATGCCTAAATAAGTTATTTGGTTTACAGGTGAAGATATAAAAGACACATTCACTCAACACCCAAATGGAATGTCGGAGATATAAGGTTTTAAGAGAAAAACAAATCTGCCAATTTTTTTTTGAACTTTTATATAATTCATTAAAAATTATTTGAAGTATTATATAAGAAAAAAGAAATGGATAATTGATCTTTAAATGAATTGTTTTATAAAAAATAAATAATAATTAAAATAATAAATAAAGTAATTTTACTTTTGGATAGCTATTATTGTTTTACCCTAATTTTTTTTAAAACAGTATATAACTTTTACCTTGGAACAATAATCCAACTATAAAAAGTTTGGGATAATGGTCTCAAGAGAAAACGTTAAAAAACTGTTCATAATGTTGATTGCTAATAGTTTTTAGTTATTAAATAAATCTTGATATCTAAATTTAGGATACGGTGTTTGGTGCTAAAGTTTATTACTGCAATACTTTTTTCTTTCTTTGTGCAGGATTAACATTGCAGCTACAGCTACTACGTTTAATGTTACTAAATTGGGCGTAACGTGTAAGGTGCGAATATCATTTATGACATTTGAATACTAGATGCAAAATGATTAAACTTATGGACAGTTTTGCTAATTTTTTCTTAGAAATCAAGATTTACAATTTGATAACCAAAGCAATACGTATTCATGAATTAGTTGATGGTCTAAGCAGTTCTTATTTTTCACATAAGCATGTACTATTTATTCCACAGAAAAATCACCCAAAATATTTAATAAGAAACCCAACTACAATACATATATATACACACAATAGTTATAGCAACTGAAAAATATTTTAATGTTAAAAGATAAAGAGTATTGAGGGCTACGAATGTCTCTAAACAGAGAACGAGGTAAGGTAGAAGACCTGTGGGAACTTCTAATGCCACTAAAGAATTGTTTCACCTAAACTAAGATTTCTAATTCCTATTGTAGTTTTTTAAGCATTCTAGATTATCTAGGCACCCAAACCTAGAAGAAGAATGCTGCTGTGTTTTCCAGAAAATAAGTCACTCTCTTGAGTCGGCAACAGAAGTTGCAGGAATGTCAATAGTCTGTCTAGCCAGGATCACCTTATCAAGGGTTTCATCTGGGACTGTGATTCCACTGGTCTCCATGTCTGCGACAATTGCAATAGCTGCGTCTAGCTCTCCAAGTTCAACGCAAAGCGATATTATCTCGTCGTAAAGAGGACTGCAACAAGAAATGGCACAATTTAGATGTGTAGTTACCTGTGCCTAAAAAAAATCTAATTCGGAAAAAGAAAACAGGACTGGACATTAACTTTAGGTCTGAAATCAGGAAAAACAAATCATCTGGTTTGAAATCCCGGTCAGGTCTGAGTTTTGATGTTCGGAGAAACCAATCAGTTTCAGGTATTTGACAATATGGGCTGGAAATAAAAGAAATAAAGTTACATTTTCTAATTCAAAAATTATATAAAATGTTTCAAAAAATAGGGTTGAAACCAGGTCAGATCTAGCTTATCAGGTCTTATTAGTTAAAACTGGGGTTCGGACACACACAGAAAAAAAATATATAAGCTGGACCTGACCCAAAACTGCATTTTTGCCACAACTATGTACAAGTTCCCAGACGCACACTCAACAGTTCGGACTAGTTATTTTGAATCAGAAAAAGTAAACAGTTGAAGGGTTTACCCAAATAAGGTACGTGATCTTACCTCCCAAAAACATAACCAAGACCGTGAGAGGTTTGCAATATTTTCAAGAAAGCTGAAGGAATAGGAGCCCTTATGGCTGCACGCAAAATCACAGCACAATCACCAATTGTAGGTGTTCCACCCAACTCGATCACCTGAATGATAGCACAAGGAACCATGAGAGAGGAGGAAGAAAAGAATGCACAGAGATCCATTCTCTTCTACTGCAAATAGAACAGACGGACTTACAAGACTGGAAAATAAAAAATATTTGGTGATAGAAGTATACCTTTGTCATTACTTGAATGGCCAACTCCACTTCCAATTCTTGAGACCACTTCTGTGGAGCTTTGTTCCTCCGTTCTCTCTCCCATGTCCATCCCCAAACATCAGCTATTGTATACATGTCAGAGACATCGAAAAATTTCCTTTCTCGCAATTCCTTCAATGCTTCATGTATATCTAAAGGGAACCAATCATCGTCGTTGTCATCCTGCATTAACAAGAATCAGAGAATAAAAATTGTAACAGCATTATGCCCAATTTATGCAGCCATAGCTGTTACGTGAACTGAACTGTTTTAGCAAAGCAAGAAATTAAATTATCTTGTCAGTAGAGTAAGTACTGAGAAATAATTACCTCAGCAGATACGCGAGAAGCCCTTCTTCTTGTTTTTTTTGATGGAGCTCTTTCATCTGCTTCTTTCAGCAATTGGACTCCAATCATTTGAAGAGGGTTTTTAGCTTCAGCTTCTTTTTCCTTTATCCTTGCTCCATCTTCCTGATCCTGACTTTCAATGGGTTCAGCTTCCTCCTCCTCATCAGCCTCGTCATCTTCACCATCTTTCACAACATCTTCAGTCACATCTGCATCCTCCAACTCATCTAAAGGTTCGGATTCAGCCATGTCCACTGGCTTAACATGGTCACCAACCAATCCTTCACCAAGAAAACGACGTTTCCAAAACTCCGTGTTTCCATCTTGTAGCTTGATGCGTGAAATTAGTTCATCCAGTTCTTCATCAAGCTGTTAAATAAAGGCCAGTATTGATATTTGTGTAAACAGAAGTGTATAGTTGCATCCAAAACTGCAAAACTTGTTACACCAGGAAGACTACGGAAATACGCAACTAAGGCCAAGAAAAATACAGAAGTAACAATGTTGAGTAAAGAAAACTGATTTTAAAAGGTCATACAGACTCACCTCCTCCTCTTCCTCCTCAATAGGAGGAACCCAAAGTGGCCGGCCACGAGATCGGTTGATTCTTCTTGCTTTTTGCACACGCTGGTATAGAACATTTCTGGTTCCATCAGTTGGCAAATCTTGTGCTTCCAGTTCTTCCTTCAGCTCTAATACAAGCATCTTACTAGCAGCTTTGGGCTTTAAAACATTCTTTTCAGGACCTTTTATTATTTTTTGCAATCTCTCCACCACTCTACTGTAGTCGTACTCAGATGCATCCCCTAAAGCAGCAACTCCTTCATTCAGTAGATTTTTTAAGAGCTTCCTGTGGTGCACCTTCCAGTCATCAAGAGACCTCTGTTTGAAAGAGTACTCGATAGGATTTGAATATATAAATCCATCCGCATCTGGATCTAAAGGTGTTTTTCCTTTTCGAGGCACCCATCGTTTGCGCTCACCAGTGAGTCCACCCTCTGCTACGTACCTAATTGTTCTCAAGAGTGTCAATGTCTACATATAATGAAAAAAAAGTTTGGTATGCATGAAGCTACAAGCATCTGACATGCAGGAAATAGGAGAAAATAATTTCCATTAAATTCAAAGAGCACAAAGTATATACATGTTGAGCGGCGTTTCATGAAGTACAATAGAGTACCAAGCAGTAACATGTCAAATGGGTGATGCATGCAGATGTCAAGCATGTTCTATGAAAACATAGAGCTTGATATAATATATTTAAAGACACGAGTGGAAGTATCTGCATCAGTCAGCTGTTTTCAATGTATGAAGCAACTAGCTAAATACCCACTACCCTATAACACAAGAAAGTAAGTGATCCACCATGGTTCAACCGAAACTGTTGCTTCTTGAATGCATTTGCAATATGATAGAAGTGAGATACAAGAGCTAAAGAGCAAGCAACTATGACTAAAAACGAATTTCCTGATTAACTTGCTAATTTCAAAAGGTGCCTCAACAAGGAATTTTTTTTTGCAATGGCATATCAAGTACATCCAACACCCTGATGCGATCAAAAATCATACTACTCTCTAAATAAGAAAATATTCTTCTATGTCCACTGATTAATGAATCCTCCATGATTACAAACTTTCAACTCTCTTTATTTATAGGCCAATTCAAGCCTATAAACATAATGTCACTCGTGTCTATCAGGGACATATCAGTCTTTTATCCTAGTACCGCTGTACTTTGGGGTTATAAAAGCAACTTGGCTATCTGAGGCGAGGATTTTAGAGTAATTTTTCCACACAAAGCCATCTCAGCGCCATCTTCGCCGCCTCTTAGGGTTGCCACTGAACTTAAAGATGTGTCTCCTAACTTACAGAATGATTTAACCAATGGTAGAGTTTTACGTGCCTCACTGCTATAGGTTCTTTTCGCAAAGCGCATATAGTTATGATATAGCCTATAGGTTCTTTTAAAGTTACCCAGCAATTTGAACAGTTGAATTACAGCATCAACAAGATGCATTAGACGTTAGATCCAAAAGAGTAATTTCAATGATATCAAAGAAAACTAAGTATCATTAAGTTCTAATTAAACCTGGCGATGTAATCAATCTCGTATCCAAGTTCAGCTTCTTCTTGCAAAGGTTCAATCCAGGAACTAACTAATGTCCGATATTTTCTGCTTAAAATCATCGCTCTTGGTGGAATTGGTTGATTATCCTTGACCATGGCTTCTAAAGCTTCTAGCAAGTCAAAAATTCTTCCTGGTTGAAGCATGGTAAATCAAATTAAGCATGATTTATATAACAGAAAGCAAATAACACAATAAACATAATGACACCCGCAATATGCTTATTTCCTACCAGACAATAACCTAGTTAAGAACTACAAATAATAACAGTCATATAATGAAATTGTACACAGTATGTGTAGATGTACCTTCTCGCGCTAAAGCCCTAAGATATAAAGAAAGTGGATCTCCGTGTTTTCCTTCATTGTGTAAGACTTTTGTTCCCCCTTCAAAGTTTTTGAGTGCAAGAAAATGTCGAATGGCTTCGCGTACAACACAATACTTGGTAAAGCATTCTACTAATAACCTGAGTGTGCAGGCATACGCTTATCAATTTCCAAAGGCATGGGAAATTACCAAGAACTGGAATAGAATAGAAGAAAGTTGTATGCTTCCATTTATATTAGCTTTATAAAACATAAAAACTCAAAATGCTACTCAATTCACAACCCTAAAGAAGATTAACCTATAGATTCTAAAGTTCTCCACGAAGGTACTTCAACCATTTCTAGCACATGTTTCTCATTTAAAGCATAAACCACGTCTACATCTATTCATGCTAGTTGCTACTGGTTATTAGATTGCAACTGTCTTGAACTAATCAGAGTTAAAGAAAATATATTTTTACTTACGCATGGGTTCTCACATTCGGCTGGATACGTTTATGATCTTCAACCATCATCCCAAGTAACTCCGCAACATCTTGCACCCTAGAATTCATATGAAAAGCTCAAGATGAAGGTTGGGATCCTATAGCAAAGTGATAGATTCATATCAACTCATGAACTATGAAGTGTTTAGGTGCTGAAAAGAAAAGAAAAACAGAAATACATTGTTTATGCAACTGCGTTTTTCCTTTGCCCCGTACTGTTGTTTCCTATGGTAACCTTTATGCATACAACATCGCCAAATTAAAACTTATAAAAAAGGGATACAGTTCAAGAGGAATATCAGCATGAACTATGCCAATGTAGGAATTAGTTATTACATACAAACTTGGATTGACTGTAGCATCAAGTCCACATATGCTTCCATATATATATGTACCAACTAATTATTCCCATTCAACAGCAAACCTCAAATAAACTAATAATTTTTTTGTATTCTATCAGAAGTGTAATAACCATAGAAACCGTAACAATGGTAAACACACAAAAAAAAACATAGGTAGATGATCAATTCTAGCTCGTATTGATAAAAGAAAACTTCATCACACCTAATCAGCTTTGTGAAACCATAGTTAGGAGGGTCTGTTATTTAACAAAAAGTTACCTATCATAAGATTCAGCTCTTGTATATGCTTGAATCACCCAGTTATATGTATCTGCGTCAGGCTTCATATAATCTGATATACAGAGATAATCATAAGTTAGTCAATTAAAACAGAAATGAAGTAACAACAAGATCTAAGTTTGACAAGAAAAATAAAATCTATAAACCAACAAGACTTTGCATTTTAAGAACGAACAACAACCAGAACTTTTTTGAGAAGAAAGAAATCGAATTTTAATGCTACAGGAGCAGACCACTCTACTCGATGATTTTTTTTAAAATCCGATTGAAAGAAAATGTAACAAGGAAGAGAACCTTTTCTAAAGAGTAGTATTCTCGTAAGCTGTAACCAAATGCAACAGGGATATAGCACAAAAATCCCTATAGCTACTCGACCTTTCTAGCTATCCCATATATAAAAATCCCTCAATCAATTTTAATGCGAGCAGGGTACCAACACAAGGACAAAACATTACACTTAATAATTGCAAGTTCATCCATGGTTCCAATAGATGCGAGAAATTCTGTGGAGGATAATATCAAGATCCAATCTTTCTATCAGTTAGTTTTTCATTCATACCTTACATTTCTTTTCCTAACATAAAAACGAACTCACTATTTAACTAAAGATACTCAATTTTGCCGATTAGCTTTCATTGAAACGATTTACCGTCGAGCACAATTTCAAACTGCTAAACTTCGTTACTACTCTCTATAATCAAAACATAGGAATTTGGAAGAAGTCAGAAGCTCAATGAAATCAAGGGAAATGCAAACCTTCTCCATATTCCATGTTCTCAAATGTTGAAAAAGCTATCTCGGGAATTCCGCATGTGGCCTAGATAGTTGGAAAATAATGATTAAGTTTTGTCAACCCCTTTACTTTTTCAGATAAAGTCAGTTAAGAGAGTGCATACAAAAGGGTTAAAACGCAAAAACAGCATCCACAACCAACCTGACAACTAAGAAGGCAATTAAAATGAAAGGTGGTTGCCATTCTCCCTGCGGCCTCCATTTCATAAGAAATTTCTAAGGCATTAGAATGATCTCCAGCTTTACAGTCTTCCTCGATCATGAGATCATAAAGCTCATCAGTGGCTCTAAGTCCACCTTTCGCCCCCTTCAAGAATACATTGTTTGCATCTTCCAAATAGTTGTTCCTCACCAGCTCCTCTGTTTTAAAGAGCATTATAATCTTAGAAACTATACCACTTCTGTTCTTCGAACCACAATCACTCTCTTACACGAATCAACTGGTTATACATGAATCAATTGATAGAATTTACAAAACAATGTACCAACGAGAATCAGCCAAGCTTGACGAATGTCATAATTTAACTTCTGCATTGCTGCGAGGACCTCTAAGCCTCTGATGGCATGACCTTTTGATCCAAACAACCGAACTAACGCAACCAGTGTCTCATGAAGAGGGCGAATTCCCGCACTTAACGCCTTTCTCAGTGAATGCATCTGCATTTATTTTAAACACAATACTTCCTAATTAAGCCGGTTCAAATGATGTAGAAGATTCAATCAACATCTAGCAATGAAAACAATAATAGATTAATAAAAAAGTGTTTACTGTGGATAAAAGAATGAGCTAAAACAAAGACCATCATATATGTGTGTCTAGAGACATTAAAACTTTGGTTTGCATACACAAGATTAAAGCTAAAAAGTTCAATGCTAACCATACACACAAGAAAAATAGACTAATATACAGACACATATATCATATAGATAAAAGGGGAATTGGAATATCTAACATGTATAGAAGCAGCTCATACCCCGCCTTCTTCATCTCCGTTAAGTGCATGGGCTACCACCAGGCCGTGAAACGAACGTGGACCAGGGCTGAGCCCGGCGGCAATCATGTCGTATATGACGTCGGAGACGCCGACGGCGTCACGACTCCGAGCTCGCTCCATCAACTCCTCCATGAAAGTAAGACGGAGACTCTTCTCCAACGCTGATACGACGCCGGCGTTGATTGTACCTGATGAGTCATCGTCTGCTTCGTCTTTCTGCTTCTTTCGCCTCCTTGGTTTCTTATCCACCGCCGAAATCGCGCAGCGAATAGGGCGGAGTACGGCAGTGTGGTGGCGGAGGGGGAAGAAATTGGAGGGAAATGTAGTGTGGAGTGAGGGAGAGAAGAGAGAGAGTGGCATGAGCTTGTGTTTTTAAGCGGATAAGTTAGAGAGAGAGAGAGAGAGGAGGGAGAGGTGGTTTTAGTTATTTAAAGTCTAAGTTTGAAATGGCAAACTCTTGTGTCAATTGGTTTGTTTGTTGCCCAGAGAAATTGACTTGCGCGACCATGGGATATTGGATCCCCCGCAACACAAGTCACCACAGGGTTTCAAGCTCCGACACCGAAAAGTATATTTCCAAAACTAGACACATCGACTATGAATGAGATAAAATTCAAAGTTGCCACTTTCATTAAGTACATTTCTTTTTTCTTTTTTTAGCTACAGAAATTATTAGGATTAAATTGGAAAGGGTACAAAGTTGAGGACCGAAGTAAGTCCTTAAAGCTATATAACAAAATAGTTCGACCTATATTGTAAACAACCCCCAAATTGAGTAAACCCTAAATTGTCTATAAGGCGGTTCATCTTCTAAATGTCAATTTCTACTTCCATTCTAAATGTCAATTTCTACTTCGATCATAAATCATCGTGGGTAAGGATAATATCCGAATCCGAATATCCACTAAAGTATCTTTATAAGCATCATTATTGGTTAGGCTATCTTTATAAGCACCTTAATAGAAATTCATATTCCCATTTTAGATGTGGGATAAGGTTAAATTAAATATATAGCAATTATTTCCACATTTTAGATGTGGGATAAGAATCATAAGACTAAAAAAGATATACTTGCTATGAAAATCCACCATGTCTTTTATAAACAGCTTGGTAGCAATTCTTTTTCCAACTTTAGATGTGGGATAACATATAATTTTTAAAGAAGCAATCTTCCATATTTATGGACAACTTTGTTAGTATTTGTTTTTGCTTTTTACGATGTGGGATAGCTAAAAAAACATGTTTAAATAAAAAAAAATTATATTTATTTATTTATGCAATTTCGGAATACGGATATGACTATATCCATATCCGCTATTTTTGGATTCGAATTCGGATACGAATATTATCCGTTTTCTTTCGAATACGGATATTATCCGTTTTCTTCGGATTCAATATCGAATATTTCGGTCGGATATCAGATTTTTCGGATTTTTTTTACAGCCCTACTTTGATATACAATCCTTTGAAGTAGTACTACAAATCACCATCAAAACGTCTACATCCTTGAATGGGAGTTCATTGAAGCCATCGATTTCTGGAGGTCTCTATTAAGAGAGGAGCATGCAACTCTTGAAGTGTCTTCTGGTTCAGTG
Organism: Limnanthes douglasii subsp. nivea; assembly: GCA_036936605.1. Taxonomy (NCBI): domain Eukaryota; kingdom Viridiplantae; phylum Streptophyta; class Magnoliopsida; order Brassicales; family Limnanthaceae; genus Limnanthes; species Limnanthes douglasii. Next base: position 340,175,378 of record JAUPFV010000002.1, read on the forward strand.
ACCCAATCCAGAATACTCAATCCTGAAACAAGTGTAAGTTATTCATCAATTCGTATATAACCTATATTTAAGCTTTCCAGCAACATAATAGCATCTAGCATGGCTGGTGTTTTAAAATCCCTGTAATCGAATTTCATCTTACATCTTTGAGTCTATCGAGCAAGCCAATCGGCTGCTCGATTTTGTTCTCTAAAGATGTGAGTAATTTTCATTTTACAAGTGATTAAAGATTTAATGTTGCTGAGAATATAACTTAATTTTAATAGAAATTTTCCAGTAAAGAGAAAATAGATAATTATTTCTGATTCTGTCTCAACATTCACTTCTTTGTATCCTTTGATTTTACATAGTTGAAGCTCGTCATGGATTGCTCGAGCTTCAGCTTGAAGCGGGTGAGTATTCCATAATTTTTGCCATAGCCCAGAGCAAGATTGCCATGGTGGTCTCTAATGATGACGACGTCGCTCGCTTCCCCTGATGAAGAGCAACTGGCATCAGAGTTAAGTTTGTAGCGACCAGGCTCTGGAGGAGTCCAAGTGAGGTAAGAAATTTTCTTCTTGATGTGTTAGTGTTTAGTGCAGCCAAGAGTAATGGCAGCATCATCGTAGTGCTTCCAATGTTTAACTATAAGCATCTTAGAGTAGTCTAGGGTTATCAACATATTAGTAATGTGTCTGGTAGCTGTGCTTGAAGTAGTTTGAACATAATTCATTTTCCTTTTGTTTCTTTGTTGCCAAATGACCCAGCTAATTAGGGTAGGTAATATTGTTTTGACATGAATTTTGTTATCAGCAGACCAAAACCTTGTCAAGAACATATGCTTGACAGTCATAAACCTTTGAATATCCACCCTTATAACTCCTACAAAATAAGACCAAATGTCCCAAGCAAAAGAACAGTAGATAAAAAGATGATTTGTAGATTCATAATTAGGACAAAATTGGAATTTCGATGCCAGAGTAATATGCTTGGTTTGAAGAACAAAGTCAGTAGGAATTTTATTAAGGTTGAGTCTCAAGGCCAGAAAGGTGCACTTCCTATGAGAAATTTGGTTCCACAGATTACCAAATAGGGTAGAGCTATTGTAGGAAATGCTTAGAGCTTTGATACTATCTTTAATATTAAAGATACCATCTTTAGCTAATGTCCATAGTATAGTATCATTAGTTAAACTGTTAATTTTAAGTTTAGTGACTAATTTCATATTATAGTCACTAAGAATTTCCTTTAGCTTATTCAAATTCCAGCTATTAGCTTCCCACGACGACCTTACCTTCTTACCCTTAAACCAGTTATTGTTATGATTAAGATTAAGCTTTATAAGAGGTAACCTACCAAACCAACTGTCTAACCAGATATCTATATTACCACAACCCAGATTCCATTTTATATGGGATTCAGCAAACTCCCTTATTTTTACCAGCCTCTTCCAAGTCTGCGATCCATATTTACAGTCCACCTATATAGGGTTCTTATCTGAAAAATAGATATTATGTAGGAGTTTTGCCCATAGAGAAGTATTTTCTCTAAATCTTAGCCATAATTTACATGAGAATGCTTTTTGACTGATCATTAGGTTGTTAACATTGAGGGCCCCCTCTTCAAAAGGCTTACAAATGGAGGGTCATGTAGACCAGTGTGTTTTATTGACTTTACTGTTGGATCCCCATAAGAATCTATTCATCAATCTTTCAATTTTTGATATGATTGATGAGGAGAGCCATCAGTTTTGTAACCAGTAGAGAGGTATTGACATTAGAACATATTTCACCAAGGTGAGACGCCCACCGAAAGATAACATCTTTCTTTCTCAATTAGAGATTTTGTTCTTGATTTTTCCCAACAAAAGAGTAAAGTTAGAAAACTTGTTATGGGGACTAAGAGTTACCCCCAAATATGTAGTAGAATGTAGAGAATTATTGTAGCTTGTTTGGACAGTAAGATAATTTTTTCTATCAATAGGCATGCTTGCTGCTGTTATAATCTCACTTTTTTTTGTTAATGGATTGACCAGAAATGTCCTGGTAGGCCTACAAGAATTGTGCAATTTTTTTAAGGGAAACATGAGAGCTATTAGTGAAAACTAACACATCATCAGCAAATGATAAAACAAGTATATGCATATTTCCTTTACTTTAGTATCTCAATTTTTTATTAGATTCAAATAGATGATATATCCCTTTAATTAGGACTTCTTCAGCTAATATAAATAGGATTGGAGACAAAAGATCGCATTGTCTCACACCTCTATTAGCTTTGAAGTATCCAATAGATTTACCATTTATAAATAAGGATATATTGACAGATCTTATAATGTTACTAATTAGTTTAGTAACATGATAATTGAAACCAAAACCTTTGAGAACCCTTATAACGAAGCTATGAGCTAAGTTATCAAAGTCTTTAGACATACATAGTTTAATAACCACATTTCCAGCTTTAGTTTTTCTACTTATATCATGGATTAACTCTTTAGCTATAAGTACATTATCATGTATAGATCTTCCATGCACATAGGCTCCCTGAACTTCAGATATAAGTTTAGGTAAAACTTTAGAGAGTCTGTTATTGACTAATTTAGACATTATTCTATTAGTTAGGGTGCATAAGCTAATGGATCTGTATTGACCCCAAGTAGAAGGATTAACAGTCTTAAGTATAAGACAAATTCCAGTGGCCATGATCCTTTTAGGAATGACCTGCCCTAGGATGAAAGATTTAAGGGCATTACAAAAGTCAGTCTTTATAATATGCCAGCAATAAGTGTAAAAATATTTGTTAAATCCATCAATACCAGCTGCTCTAATAGGATTCAGACTCTGAATAGTAGTCCAAATTTCTGATTCAGTAGGCTCCTCTAGTAGTATTCTATTCTCTGACTCATCAGTTAGCTTAGGAATAATTATAAATAGATTGTTACTCAAGCTTTTAGTTTCTGCATGTTTATTGAAGTAAGATGGAGTATAAAGCATATATGAGAAGTAGTCCTCTACAAAATAGTTAATAATATCTTCTTCGATAGTCCATATGTTGTTGATCTTGATGCCTTTTATTGTTTTTGGCCTTCTTTTCTTCATTACATAATTATAGTATAGTTTGGTGTTCCTATCACCATCCATTAACCAGCTTGCGTGTGTCTTTTGTCTCCAGTACTCCTCTTTCGTGTAAAGGGAAAGCAGGTGATCAGCAATAGCTTTGGAGAGGCTGATTTTGTCTAGAGTGATGTCATATCTTCCTGAAATTGTCTTCACAAATCTGTAAGTTATCTTCTGCTTGTTTAATTTTATCAAACAAGTTGTCAAAGAACTCCTTGTTCCAAAATTTTAAAGCTGCTTTCAACCTCTTTAGTTCATTCCAGTATATATAAAGGGTAACCCATCATAGGGATAGTTCAGTTGGCTTCAACAAAGCCCAAGAAGTCCTTGTCCATAGTCCAAACATTAAAAAACTTGAAAGAACTGCTTTTTTCTTACAATCTTTAATTATAGTGATACATAGTGGGGTATGGTCTGAACACGTACGGGTTAGGTGAGATACTTTCGTAACAAAAAATGATTCAGACCATTCCTGATTAAATAAAACCATGTCAAGTATTCTCCATCTTGTTTTGTTAGTCCACGTAAATCTAGTACCCACATACCCAGCGTCCTCTAGGTGACAGTCTTCAATCATATCTAGGAAGTCATTTGCACTACCCCAACAGAAATTAGAGCAACCAGATTGCTCTAAATGAGATATTATAGTGTTGAAATCACCTAGGAGTAACCATTCTTTAACCTTAGGCTCAAACAATCTGATATTATTCCACAATTCCATTATACTACTTCTTTGACACTTAGCATAAATACAAGTGATGTAAACTACTTTATTTAGGAGAGAGTGCCTGACTTCCATATGACAGCATTGGATTATGTCCTCCAGGATATTAATCTCGAGATCCTCATGCCAAAATACACAAATTTTATTATAAACATTAGCAAATGAGTTAGTAAGATTAAGTTTGGTGTATAAAGTGCTAATCTGGTCACAATTAATCATAGGCTCATGTAAACATAATACTTTAATACATTATTTTCTGATAATGGATTTTAGTCTTCTAACAGAAGATTGATTTTCAAGTCCCTTAATGTTCCATCTTAAAAGCTTTCTCATTTTGAGCTTTTGAGAGAGGATCTCATAGTCTCTTCAAATTGAAGAGATTTTATAACAAGTGGTTTGTTTTTTTTTGCTTCTTCTTGTTTGCTTAAGTTTTTTATCCAGTTTTTTGTGAAAATTGGGATCAACGTTTTTGAGTCTGTGAGTAGGTGATGATGGAAGGCTCCCAGTGTTATCCTTTGATGATGTTATTTTAATAACAGGAGGAGTACTTTCATCAGTTAGTTGTGAAAAATCTATAATGTTCTCAAGAGATTTGATAGCATCAATTTTGTCCTCATCCTGTTGGTTAGTATCATCGCATCCCTTGTTCAAACTTGATTCCTCAGATAGCATTTCAGCAGAAGTTCTTCTAATTACAATATCTTGATTCATTTCAGGTATTTTATCTTGGTTTTCAGCAATTGTATTGGTTGCTTCTTCAACTGTCTTCAATTTAGTTTCTTGATTTTCTACAGATGCACTTACAAATTTCTGGTTCACTTTAGGTATTTTGTTCTGATTTTCAATAGTTGTATTAGTAGACTCTTCTGACTTGTATTGATCTTCATTAGTTTTAAACCTTTTTGTAGGTTTTATCCCATTCAAGAGGACTTTCACAGATTCAGTTTATGCTTCTTGCTCAGAGACAGAATATGAAGGATGTTCAAGATTTGAATGAGGTATTTGTGTTGTTTTACTGATCTCAACATTGTTGATTAGTCTTATTTTGCAGGTAGAAGAGCCATGCCCCACATAGAAGCAAGAGTCACAATATCGTGACACATCCTTATAACTCAGAGTGATCCAAGCACCCATGTTACTGCTAAAGCCCAACCATACATGATTCTGAAGCTTATTGGAGATGTCAATTAACACTCAAGCGTAGCACACATTATACATGGCTTTATTCTTAGGAGGTATCCAAATCTTAAGATGAGTACAAGATGCAATGGAGTTGATGATTCCTTCATTGCACAACTGTTCGTGTAATTTTTCCATTCTAGTCCATATAGGAACCAGAGGACACTCCTGCTTAACATTGAATGAGGGCAACCATTTCAAAACCCTCATGGAGTATTCACCAATTATCCATATTGTACGAGACCATAGTTTACCTACATCTTCTTTAAGTGAAAATTCAATAAATAAATATCTTGAATCCCAATTAGTATACGTATAGTCACCATTGAATTTTCTATCTTCAAAATCCTGTCAAGAACAGATTTCTTGGGCAGACCTTTAGAAACTTTGCCTATCAGCGTGTATGATGAATCCTTCAATAAATCATCGTAGATTGGGTGTTCAAATTGTATAAATATGTGGTCATTCTTGTGCTGAGTACAAGAAGGCTTGGTTTCATAAGATTTTTGGTTTGGTTGATAAAATAACTTGAGAATATGTCTTTTGGTAAGTGAGAGACTCACTATTTTGAATTATGTTTTCCAGGTTTGAAGAATTCAGAACTGGATATTCATCCATTCTTCAATGAAGCAACAGAATACCAAAAGGAAACAACACAAGATCAGGAAGAAATCAAACACCAGGAGGCGTCAATCATTACAACTAAGGAAGCAGGCTTGAAGATAGTTGTTACTTCAACTTCAAGAAGAGATTTCTTGGAGCCTTGATATTCGACCTCGCTTTCATTAAGTACATGATACATCAGTTTTTTTTTTAATTCAAAGTTGCTACTTTTTAATTTATTTATAGTTTTATATAATTATTTTAAATTTAAAGAACATGTGATATAATCATAATTCAAACTATTTTTATACATTTTGAGAATAAAAACTTTAAAAACTAAAAAACCAATATATCAAATATAAAAGTTCTAAAAACATTTTTATAATCAAATCCAAAAAATAAAAAAACTCAAAATTGGGTTCAAATCTTATAAAAATTGAAAAATCTTTATAAATCGAAATCATTAAAATTGTTTAAGTCCGAAATATAATTTAATTTTATAAAAAGTAGTTTTTTTAGTATGGGTAGATAGCGAATTAACTAGTAACACTAACATCGAATAGGGAATGTCAATGTTTTTAGTCGATAATAGATGACAATCAATATATAACATGGTTTATATTTTGATATGTTTATTTTTTTAATTTATCATTTTTTATTTTATCAATATAAAATTATTTGCACGTATTTACAACATATACACATTCGGTTTGACGAGGATAATATAAATATAAAATAAGTAATTAACTTATATAGGTATATAATGTATAAAATGTATTTTATGTAAAATATAAGGATAAAAAACTAGAAGTGCAATATGTGAATAATGTGTTTACATTAAGTATTTGGATGAGATATCTAATGTAATAAACATTAATCTCTTACTCGTAACAAATCATATATAAACATGTGTACTCTTTTCAGAAAAAAGTAGGATTTTGGACTTTGTGATTTGACACTTGACAACTTTCTCTCTTAACAATTCTTAAATAACTTTATCTCTATAGAAATTCCTTAAGTCAGTCTACAAATATTTTTAGACCTATTTACCACTCACAAAAATATTTGAAGCAATTAGATGACGACCACTATTGGAGGTATGTTTGGCACCTAGATTTCATATATAAAACTATAAACACAAACGTTCGAATCAAATAAATATCATGAATCTCAAAGTGCAAATCGAGCCAACGGTGTTTGTTGAAGTGGAGGTGGTGAAGTCAGGTATTGGTCGAAGAGAAGCTCAGGTTGATCCGCAGGCAAATGACCAGAATAATCATTTGAATTTAAAGGATTAGAGGAATCAATTGCTGGAACAAATAGCCAGTTTGGATGGCAGCTAGTACATAAGAAACAATCTGTTAGACTAGGGAGAGTTCAATCTGAAGTGTAAATGGTGAATGAAAGAATAAGCACAAATGATCATTTCTGATAAGACTCATAAAGTTCTTCGAGCAAAGAAAAATCATCGAGAAGTAAAATTCCAGTTAGACCAAGGATATCATTCTTTAAGTAGGCAGAAAAAAAGATAAACATCTGTATATTCCATCAAACTCTAGTAAATCCTCTTGGTCTGATTCCGATGAGTATTCTCAGACCCTTGGAAGCATTGAAGCTTGTAGGAAGAATAAAGATATACATTATTTGAAGAGGCGTGATAGCCGACATCAGGGATATCGAAGGGAACACATGTCCAAAAAGAAAAATGAATCTAGATTTATGGTTGAAAATCCAACCTTTGAGTATAATATGGCTAATCAATTTACTCATCCCTCAAAGTGGTACTGGTCCACTGATAAGGTGATCCATATTCGAAACATTCTACCTGCGATTATTGTTGTGGGTCTTGTGATCTGATAGAAATAAGAGCAAGATGGAAGGAAAGATTCTGTGCTCCAAAGACTTGATTGGCAAAATTTGTTATATCCTAAATGGTCTCGATAACACTAACCTTTTGAAAAGAAAATTATGGGGTAAGGACAGTGGAGTTGGGCCATCATTGGGTTGCTTAAACCACCTTCAAAGGTCTGGTATTCCTATCTCGTTGAGTTGGATCTGTCCTAAATTAGGAAGATTCAAACTCAACACTGATGGTGTGTGCAGTAGCTCTGGTGAGTGTTTTGGAGGTGGTCTGTTAAGGGATAGCACTGGGAAGATTCTTTTTGGTTATGATAAGGTCTACGGTAAAGGAAATGCTATTATTGCTGAGACAAGGGCTTTATTCGATGGTATTCAGGTTTATTTCAACAGAGGTTTCAAAGAGCTCGATGTTGAGACTGACTCTCGTACTTTAGCTCTGACGATTCTCACAAGGAGGTCTCCATGGTTTCTCAAGGCCATAATTGATTGCTGCTACAAACTAATCTCATCAAATATGAAGGTTATCCATATCTTCAGAGAACATAATGTAGCAGCGGACTGGGTGGCTAATTTAGCCATAGAATCTGCTAAGGATTTCATAATCGAAGAAGATGAAATTCCAGACAGACTTAGAACTATATCTTTTCTTGAAGAGATCAGACTTTGCTAAATAAGAATAAATCTAGAGGAGTAGATCAGATTCATACCTGGTCGCTTCTAGATTTCGTTGATTTCGTAACAGCTATCAAGATTGTTGCATGCGGCTTTGCTGGTTGGTTCGATTTGGTTGGTTTTCTTCTGGGTTTGGTTTGATTTCTGCTGGTTTTTGGTTCGTGTTTAAAGTCGGTCAGAAGGATTGCGTTCGAAGAGAAAAAGAAGAGAAGTAGAGAGAGGTGAATTAGGGTATCATTTGGGACTCTTGTTTTATGGTTTGAAGTTGAAATCTTTCAGTGTGTAATTCGACCCAATTGAAATAAAGGCCTAAAAGTTTGCTGAAAAAAACATTTACTCATCCCTCAGAACAAAGACCGTATACGCTTATAGAAAATGGTATAGGAAGTGGCCTATATATACAAGATGTGGATTATAGGACTTCCAATTTGCCAGCTGATATAAGGTCAATTGCATTTATGAAATGTATTGATATTGCTAAAGTAAAACAATTAGATGGGATGCAGGATCTCGATGACCATATTGAGAAATTTAAGAATTAGATGATGAATTTTGATGATAATGACAAGTTATTGTATAGAGCATTTTCATAGAACTTCAAAAGCACAACCTTAAAAATGGTATAATAGGATTATGAGGGATCGATAACTAATTTGGGGATGTTTTACACTACGTTTCGAAGGTAATTTATGGAAAGTAAAGAGTTGCGAGCTAATGGGGATACCATAATCCTATACGAGCAGGAAGTTGGGGAAAATTCGAAGGATTATACTAAACAGTTTGTGTTAACCAAGATTGAGGTGGATGAATATGATGAACATGTATCATGTGTTGCTTTTAGACAAGGGTTTCTCCTCGAATATTTAGTGAATGAGATAACCAGGATAAGGGAACTCACTCTTGGAGCTTTGGTGCCTTAGGTAGATGAGCAAATTAAGGTTGAAGAATTGACAAGAGTTCAGGTTGAACCTAGTTTGGCACAAAGGCACTATAATCAAGGAAGATCTCCCATCAATCAAGGTTATTAGGGTAGCACTTCAAACTATCAAGGACCTCTTCGATCCATGACATCGATAAATTTACCTCTTCGGTTTGGACCATCTCAGGTGTTGGTTTTTAATTACCAACAAACCTAAAACTAGGTCAATTTAATAGGCGCAACCAGATTATTATGCAAAACTAACAGAGAATGTAGCAATCATTTTTGAACGAGCTAAAAACCATGTCCAGTTTCAAAATCCTCTACCTATAACTAGACCCAATGATGAGAGAAGTAACAAATTTTACAAATACCACAATAATATTAGGAATGATACACTATATTGAACAACATTACGTAAAAAAATCTAGGTTTTGATTGAAATGGTAAGTTGACTACTTTTGTTAAAAGATAAGGTAGAATTTAGGAAATTCTAAGCCTGAATCCATAGGCACGTCATAATGTAAATATGTTTTCGAAACAAGAAAATATGATGTTGATAACGAAGTCTATGGATGGGTTTGATGTGTCTGCTGATTGCCTCGATCTCGATCTGAATTGCAGGGTAGTATTGGTGGTTGATGAGCCAGAGTTACAGGGTAGTGTTAATGGGTTTGTGTGATTATTTGGTTGCCAATGTGTTATTTTTGTCAATATATGAAAAATGTGCAATCCCTCGGTCATTTTCCAGTCAAATGAATGATAGTTGGCTTTGCTGGAGTGACAACATAGGTTATTAGAGAATTTGAAGGTGATATTTTATTGGGACATGGTATGCTCAAGAGAAGGGTGCGAGTATTATTTGTGGTGGTTGACAATCCGAAGAGCTACAATACCATATTTGGGAGATCTTGGCTATAAAAATGAATGTCATCGCTTCCATGGTTCATCAATGTTTGAAATATGTAACTAGAGATCGTGTGTGTGTAGTTATAAGTAGTCAACAAGTGGCTTGTTATGCAACGACTTTGCGCACTAAGCAAGCTGAGGGTATTGAGAAAATAATAGAATATCAATTAAAGGGGACTGCCTCGGGTGTGGAGAGGGTGTATGATCCAAGGGAGACCCATGGTTCATTAGTTACAAAATAAAATGTAAAGGTGTATGTTTTTCCTAATGGGAAGAGTTTGAGAATATGAACACTATTATCACCATAAATACAATTCAGAATGATAAACTACTTGTAAAAAATATTAGAGATTTGTGCTTGAAAAACTAAGGATCTTGTAGGGTTCTCTTCGAGGTGATTTGTCATAGTCACGTAATTAACCCAAAAAGTATGCCTTTTATTAAAAAACAAATGACTCTTTCGATGAATAAATTAGAGGCAATAATGGCAGAGTGGATCGACTGTCTAATGTAGGTTATATTCGAGAAGAATGACTAGTAAGCACTGCAAATTATGTGTTTGTGAAAAAAGAATAAAAAATGGATGATGTGTGTCAATTTTACCGATCTCAATAGTGCGTGTCTGAAGGATCCATTTTTCGTTCTAAGAATTGACCAACTTGTTGATTTAACATAAGGTAATAAACTTCTTTCGTTTATGGATGCTTTCACTGGGTATAATCAGATCCAAATGAACCCAAGTGATCAATAAAGTACTACATTTATTACTAATAGAGGGTTATATTATTATCGAATTATGCATTTTGGTCTAAAGAATACTGGTTCCACCTATCAAAGATTGTTAAAGCTTTTGCCACTCAAATTGGAAGAAATATAAAAGTGTACATATACGATATGTTGGTAAAAAATACCAAGGAAAAATATCAATTTTAAGATTTAGAGGAGACTTTCTCGAATTTAAGAGCTATATGCTTGAAGTTTGTTAATGGAAATAATAGAAGATATTTGACTACATAGTTTATTATAGTCAATAGTAAATTATAATTTATTATATACATCATTATGGTAGACTAGACATTATTATAGTATATTATTAGAATATATTCCCAGCCTATATATTTATGGCTTTACTATGTACATAATTATATGCCAATAATAAAAAATCTATTTTATACTTTTACATGATATCAGAGCCAGGTTAGGGTTTTAGGGTTTTCACAACTTTTTTTTTCATACCCGTTCTTAATTTTATCAGATGGAAGAAAATAGATTTGGTCAGAGTCTTCACTATAATAATCGGGATATGTTCAATAGTTATGAAAGATGTGGTTTTCGAAATCTCAGCCATATAAAGTGTTTCTATTGTCATGGATTCGGTCATACAAAGTGGAACTGTACACAACAACCACAACAATCACAAAAGTCAAAACAACCACAATAAACACAACGAAAACAACAGTTTACTAAGAAATCTTTCAGAGCACCGGTTGTGCTTTCTGCGGAGGAATATGCTCAGGTTTATGTAGAAATTAATACTCAATTTAATTGTTTGGTTCGTATTTTAAGAAGTGATAATGGTAAAGAATATTGTTCAACTGCATTTCAATCTTTTATGGAACAACATGGAATTTTGCATCAAACCTCTTGTGTAGACACATTATCTCAAAATGGTATCTCTGAAAGAAAAAATAGACATCTTCTAGAAGTTGCTCGTGCACTTATTTTTCAAATGAAAGTGCCAAAAACATTTTGGGCAGATGCTGTTTCCACTGCTTGTTATTTAATAAATCGAATGCCGCTTTCTATTCTTTATAATAAGATTCCATATTCTGTGCTTTTTCCTTCAAAACCTTTATTTCATACTGAACCCCGTATATTTGGTTGTACTTGCTTCGTTAGGGATGTTAGTCCTAATCGTACAAAATTAGATCATAAATCTTTAAAATGTATTTTTCTTGGATATTCTAGAGTTCCGAAGGGATACAAATGTTTTTCTCCCTCACTTAACCATAATATCGTGTCTAGAGATGTTACATTTTTAGAGCATGTTTCATTTTTTTCAATGGGGCCTAGTGTGAACTTTCAAACAGATAAAGAGGACGATGACCTCCTCATTTATTCTATAGTTCAGTCCCTTAACATTACTAAAATTGATTATGTTACGCAATCTGTTGCACTTCCTCCACCATCTCGACCTCCCATTACACATGTTTATTTATGACGTCCTAAACCTCCTCTAAGATTCCTATTGTTGATTCTTTCATCTTCGGATCCTGTTACGAACGATAATCAGTCTGATATTGACCTTCCTATTGCTCATCAAAAAGATAAAAGACAATGTACTTATCCAATTTCATCTTTTGCAAAATAGAATCATTTTTTACCTTTTATGAAAGCTTTTATTGCAAGTCTTGATTCTATTTCTATTCCAAAAACTGTTCGTGAAGCTTTATGTCATTCTGGTTGGAAATTTGCAATTTTTGAAGAGATAAAAGCATTAGAAGATACTGGTACTTGGAAGTTGGTTAATTTACTTGCAGGAAAACAAATATTGGTTGTAGATGGGTATTTAATGTCAAAGTGAATCTAGATGGGACGATATCTCGACTTAAAGCAAGACTTGTAGCAAAAGGATACACTCAAATTTATGGTGTTGACTAATCTGAGACATTTTCTCCGGTAGCAAAGTTTACCTCTATTCGTTTATTTCTTTCTTTAGCATTTTCAAATGATTGGCCATTGCATCAGTTAGACATAAAAAATGCATTCTTACATGGAGATCTCCAATAATAAGTGTATATGGAGCAACCACCTGGGTTTGTTGTTCAGGGGGAGAGAGGAAAGGTATGTCGTTTGTACAAATCTTTATATGGTTTGAAACAAATTTCACGTGTTTGGTTTGGAAAGTTTAATGAGGCATTCAATGAATTTGGGTTAAAGAAGAGTAGTTGTGATTATTCTGTATTTTATAAAAGTTCTGCAAATGGCATTATACTTGTGGTTGTGTATGTTGATGACATCATCATTACTGGTAGTGATAGTGAATGAATGTCTTTACTCATAACATTTCTACATTCAAAATTTAAAATAAAAGATTTAGGAGCATTGAAGTTCCTTTTGGGAATGAAAATAACAAGAAGCAAGAAAGGTATTCTCCTATCACAGAGAAAATATGTTTTGGATTTATTGACGGAAACATGCAAGTTAGGAGTAAAACCATGTAATACACCGATGGTTCCTAATTTAAAGCTACTAAAAGATTATGGAGAATTATTTGGTGATCCAGAAAAATATCATCGATTGGTATGAAAACTTAATTATCTTACAGTAACTTGACCAAACATTGCGTATCCGGTTAGTATTGTGAGTCAATTATGTCATCACCAACGGTTAATCATTGGGTATCACTAAAACATATCTTGTGTTATCTCAAATCATCTCATGGACTCGGATTGTGGTATGGCAGTAATGGTCATACTAATATAAATTGCTTTGCATATGCAGATTGGGCTGGATCTAAAGCTGATACAAGATCAACCACTGGTTACTGTGCGTTTGTAGGGGGTAACTTAGTATCTTGGAAAAGTAAGAAGGAAAATGTTGTATCAAGATTGAGTGTTGAATCTGAATATAAAGTGATGGTTCAATCTACTTGTGAGATAATTTGGATTTCTCAATTGTTGAATGATATTAGCATAAAAAATACCATGCATGCAAAGTTATTGTGTGATAATCAAACGACGTTGTGCATTGCGTCTAATCCTGTCTTTCATGAAAGAACGAAACATATTGAAATTGATTGTCATTTTATCCGCGAAAAGATTCAACAAAATCTCATTCATACAGAATATGTCAAAACAAGAGAACAATTAGGAGATATATTCACAAATTCCCTCAATGGATCATGTATTAATTATATTTGCAACAAGCTAGGCATGCTTAATATATATGCTCCAACTTGAGGGGGGATGTGATTTTGTTTTGGCCTTTCGATCAAGCTTGCAGTTCAAGTACTTTTGTACAAGTTTGAAAGACTTCAAACCACGACAGTTTCAAGTAATTTCGCACAAGCTTGAGGGGGGGTATTAATGGAGATAATAGAAGATATTTGACTACATATTTTATTATAGTCAATAGTAAAGTATAATATATTATATACATTATTATGGTAGACTAGACATTATTATAGTATATTAGTATATTATTAGTTAATATTCACAGCCTATATATATGGCTTTAGTCTGTACAAAATTATATGCCAATAATAAAAAATCTATTTTATACGTTTACAAACTTAAACCTTGAAAAGTGTAATTTTGGGGTTCGATCAGGAAAATTCTTGGGATACATAGTAAGTGAAAAAGGGATAGAAGCCGATCTAGAGCAATTGAAAGCTTTGATAACCATGACTCCGTCTTGGTCAATAAAAGAAATGCAGATTTTAACGAGAAGATTAACAACTTTAAATAGATCAATTTATAGATCTTCAGATAAATGCGCTCCATTCTTTTAGGTGTTGAGGCAGGCTAATGAGAGTTAGACATACCGAGTGCGACTCAACATTTGCAAAAATTAAAGAACATTTTTCATCTCCAGAAGTGTTGTCCAAGCTGTTTTTTGCTAAGGAGGTATTTTTGTATATTGCGGTCTCGAATAACAATATAAGTGCCATTTTGGTAAGGGAAATAGAAGGTTATCTGCTCCCGGTATACTATGTGAGTAAAAGTTTGATTCTTTCAGAAAAAAGATATTTGAAGTTGGAAAAATTAGCCATGACTTCGGTTATAGCCGCTTGAAAGATGCATCATTATTTTCAAGCCCATTGAATTATAGTTTGAAAGTTATTTATATTAAAATATGTATTAGAGCGGCCGGATGTTTCGGGGAGAATGACGAAGTGGTATGTAGAGTTGGGAGATTATGATATTGAATTTACTCCTCGAACAATAATCAAGGCCCAAGCCTTGACTAATTTTCTCTTCAAATTTTACTTTGAGCATTCTAATGCAGAGGAAAACGATACAGATGAATTAGATTTAAAGGAAGAATGATTGCTTAGAACTGATGAAGATTCAAGTATTTTAAGATTAGGAGCGGGAATTCAGATGGTAGCTCCGTTGTTGGAGGCCATGTATCAAGCTATACGATTTTTCAAGAAGAACAAACTCTACTTCCTCAAGAAATGAAAATTGAATAAACAATACTTTTTATGAAGGTCCACTAGAGAAACAAAAAGTGATATATCTTCAAATTATATAATGTATCTTCAAGATCACAAAGATTTTTATGGTGTAACATAATATGACTTATTATGTTTTCATAAAACATGAAAAGTTTTTATTCTCAGTTGTGGATTAACACAATGAACGAAGACTACAAATCAATATAATATACGGCGGTTTAAGAGCTTGTCCTACTGTTTAAAAGAATAAAATTGATTGGTTGCTGGATTTTCAAAACCAAAAGAGATTCTAAGGTTAATGTGGAAGATATAAAGTACGAATTGTGGCAGATAACCTGATGAGATTGGCTTTAAAAAAACCTTATTGCCAATTTTTTTGAAAGATTGTTTTAAAATAATTATGATACTAGTTGCACATCTGGACGTAGAGCTTCATCAAATAGATATGAAACCCGTTTATAATACTGTTATTCAGAAAATGATCAATATGGTGCACCTTAAAATTTTATATCCGACAATCCAAAATCAATGGTGGGCGACGTAAAGAAATTTATTTATAAAGTCAAACAAGCTTCTCGTTAGTTGTATCATAAAGATTTTGAAGTTATTTTCTCTTTTGGTTTTAGGACAAATTTAGTATAGAATTATGTACCCGAGGAGTCCAGTGAGAGTAATTTCATATTTTTAATGATGTTTGTTCGCGACATATTATTTGGCCACAAACTATAAGGATCTGTTGCATAGTACAAATAAATTTATTTTAGATAAATTTGATACGAAAGTTTTTCATGATGCAACTTTTGTGTTTGTAATTAAAATTTATTACGATCAACTCCATGATATTTTGGGTTTATAAAAAAAATATTGAAAGCATGCTACAATATCATGGAACGACAAACACCCAACAAAACGATACTCATTCTACAAAACAAGATATGTTTAGTTTCAGTTTATGTCTAAAGACAAAACTATATATTGAGGTAATCGTGAGGAGTTTAATATATTCTCAAGTTTGTATAAAACTATATATTAAATCTTTTGTTAGTATGATGAGTAGATACGTAAACCGATTATTTAACATTAGAAAATAATCAAAAGAGCTCTATGATATTTTATAATGAGTAAAATATATCAAGTTGGCGTTTAAGAAATCAAATAATATAAAAATCATATAATACATTGAATCATATTTTTTCAGATGTATGGATACTCGTCATTCAATTCAGGGAGCCAAATTAATTTTAACGGGACATGTAATTTCATGGGAAAATATAGCAGATGCAATAGTGAAACTTTGTCTGAATAGTGAAAGAGCTACAAAATCCTATTTAAGTAAATTGTGCTAATAATTATACAATACTATATTCAAACAATAATGTGAGCTTGGCTGAGTCCAAACATGTAAATACCAAGTTCCCATATATTGGAGAAAAAGTTCAGAATCGTCAAATTAGTATATCACAAATTAGAACTAACTCTATGCTAGTCAGATCCTCTAGTTAAGGGATTTATACCCAAAGTTTTTAAAAAACACACAACATTCACTATAAATCTGGTATCCATGTAGTTACTTCCATAATACTTTGTCTATAAGTCCACCTTTTAACATTTTATTAAAAATAAAGATAGTCAAATATATCATTAAACAGTTGACGATCCAATCGAATCAGAGAAATTCTAACACTCATATACTTGAATCTTCGTATGCTACTATATGATGCATATACTAAATGAAAATTCTAAATTTCTACCCTCTATATTGATAAATTAAATAATCTTATACATGAATATGATGAATATAGAACTAAAATCGCTATAAACGCAAATGAATACATTAACAACCACGGTATTCTAATAACCAGTTACATGAACCATAATACTATCATGGTGCATAAATTAAAAATGATATTATATATAAGGTAATCTACCAATAGCCACCTAACATCAAAACTATATACAAATAAGCACCAAATGCTTGAGAAAGTACGATAACCACATAGTTTTAGAACTTAAGTGTCGCTAACCACGTGAAACTTCTGTTAATATCAATATACCTCTTAACCGTTCTGTATCTCTTTGTTTTTTTTTTGTTTTTTCAAAAGTCATATCTTTCAAACTATAGCTCCAAAAAACTATCAGAAAATATGATTGGTCTTATTTTTTTCAGATACACAAAACTAGATTCTCAAAAGACGTTTTTTAATTGGTTTTTACCATATTTGGTTGTGAATATAAGAATAGTCAAGTTGCAAAGTTAGTATGGGAAAAAAATTGTGTTCGAGTTGCGTAAGTAAAACATTCTTTGGTTGCAAAAAAAACAAGTATTTTCAATTGTAGAATTAAGTGCAAATGAGTTGCGTAAATAAAAAGAAAAGAGTTGCATAAATAGGACTTCGGTTGCGAAAAATAAACTGTATTCTGGTTGCGTATTATGTGCAAAATGTATGAAATATGAAGAAAATTTTTGCGTAAATAGGACTTTGGTTGCGAAATAAGTCTCATAAAAGAAATATGTGTTCGACTTGCGTCGTTAAGTGTCATTAGATTGCGAAAATAAGAAAAAAAATACAAAAATTCTCAAACAATATGACTCATGGATTTCGTTTTCTTCGTCTTTTAATATATATATATATATATATATATATATATATATATATATATATATATATATATATATATATATATGTGTGTGTGTGTGTGTGTTTTTCGATTTTTTTGAGTTAGGGTTTAAAAGCTATGAAATTTTGAAGATTAAAAATAACTATGAGCATAACAATTAAATATTTAAATACAAAATAAATTAAATTTTTTCGTGAACCTAATTTAGTAGTTTATTTTATGTTAAAATGCTTGAGATTTCATTTAAATTTGTTACAAAAACTTTTAATTAAATTTTTTTATGAGTTTTAACTTAAAAAAAGTAGTTCACAAGCTAAAAAAAATTCTGATTTTTTTTGTTTTTATATTAAAAAATATTATTAGTAAATTTTATGTTAAAAATATTGTGAAATTCTCTATGATTATCGGAACTTTTAATCTTCCGCGAAAGATCATGGGTAACTTCCCCTTGTATAAACACAAGGGGTATTGTTATAGAGAATTGCTAAAAAAAAGCCAAAACTACTCCGCGAAGTCGCATGTTTCTGATTTTCAATATTTATAAAAATGCTACTAACCAAAAAACCCAAACAACCTTTAGAAGTCAAATTAATTACAAGTCATGCCATTTTAGAGTCCAAACTACTTCATGAAGTTGCAAACATAATTTCAAACCTCAACCTTAATTCATATTCTTCAAACCTACTAAAAACAGAAACTTAACAACCAACAAAACCATTTCCTCAAAAACTTCAAAACCTTTACAACATGGACGAAAAAGAGTCGGAAGCACTTCCCATGCAGAGCATCATGGTCGCCGAGGAGGTACATTGCATTTTCCTATTTCATTTTCGCAAAAAAATAGATTTTTTTGAAAAAACCCGTATTTGCTGTTCTTCGCCACCCTCTGGCGTGGATGACACAGTGTACGCCAATGAGAAGGCGTAGGACAGGATTGCCACGCCGTCTATTGGCGTGGGGGACTTTGCATACGCCACACGGTCGGCACTCTCGGTAACACCGCAAGAACGGTCGCCGCACATACTCCTACTAATTCCGGAGCAAAACCGCCAAAAAATAAAGCAAAACGGGTTTAATGCGTTGGTTTAGGCACTCTGGATGCGTCGAACCACATCAAGGCTATACCGTTATTCTCGGCTAGGCTACCAAATGTCTTGGACTCGAGATTTTTAAAAGACATACCTCAATATATGCGTCCTTTCATAAGCCGAATTACAATATAATACCCGACGGTAATTGTGGTTTTAGAGTCATCGCGCATAGTATGGTCGGTAACGAAAGTGGATGGCTAATGGTTAGATAAGCCTTGGTTCAAGAGCTAAAGAGCGATCAGGAGTTTTATAAACGGGTTGCATATTACGACGATGAAAGCGAAGTTGATAAGGAGATAAACCGATGACTTTTAATAAAGAGAATGCAAATTTCGCAAATTAGATGTCCTTGCCTAGTTGCGGAAAACTAGTCGCGACGACATTCAATTATATTTTCTATTGCCGCGCTCCCGACGGAAGTACGACTTACCTACCGGTGAAAAATGCACCGTCGAACGATGGTACTTTAAAGGAGATCAGCGTGACATTCCTAAATAAAAACCATTTTGTTCACGTGAGTAAATAACTTTTACTTTTGCACGCATTTAATCATTTATTTTCTTAACGCGCATTGATATTCAATGTGGATTTGTAGGTTGACTTGGTTAAAGGGTCACCTTTACCGACTATAGATCCAACGCGGATGCGAACGACGAGTGAAGACGCTATTTCTTGGTCGATCCCTTTGCTAGATAGAGTCTGTATATTTTCAAGACTGCAAAATCCCACCCCGACACATTCCGTTGAATATGATGATCCCATATTGGACTTAACCAAAGATTGATATTTGAGTTGGTGTTGTAATATTTAGTTTAAAATCGAATTTATTTTGTTCCTTGATTATGTTTTTTTTGTTGTAAACTCACTTTGTATTGTATTCATGTTCTATTTTGTGTTCAATTTTATTTTAAAAAAAATTGAATTCACAAATTCTAAGATATACGTTTTCGCCGTCACGATGGCGTAACTGACAACGCGCACGCCAACGGTTGACGTGAGCCGACCTTTACACGCCAACCGTTGGCGTAGGATTACCACCGTACGCCATTTGGCTGGCGTAAATGACTTTTTTGGAGCTTTTGTTCCAAAATAATAGAGGCTCCATAAGATTTAACCCTATTGCCGCCACATGTTGGCGAATAGGGCTTCCCCTACGCCATTGTCTGGCGGCAATAGGGTAAACCCTAAATTCCATTGTTTTTTTGTTTTTTTATCAACTGTAATTTTAATTTAATTTGTGGTTAATTAAATTAAATAGACGGCTAATGTTAGCAACTTTTAAAGTTCGAATTTAAATTAAAATGTTAATTTCAAAAACTGAGACATAAACCGAAACTTCAACTGAAATACAAACATAAACACAAACTAAAACATAAAAGCGAACATAAACAGAAACATGAACTTAAACATGAACTTAAACACAAACTGTATTAATATCTCAAACTTAAAATGTGACACGTGTAAAGTTAGGGGGGGGGAGAAAGATAAGGACAAGGACGAACCCCTAAATTACTCGGTGAAGTTGCATAGATTATTAAATTCAACAGGGACCCACCAATAACTCCAACCGGCATAATAACTCCCGCCAACACAAAAACTCCCGCTAATAAATACCCGCCAAGATTTCAATCCCCTCCAAAAAACACCTGCCAAATGCGATTCTCATTAACCCAAAAAATCCCGCCAATGCAATAGCTCCCGCCAAGAGTAACTATACTATATAAACATGTCACAAAATACAATATTTCATAATATAAACAAAGAGTCTACATACAAAAAAAACACAAACACTTGAATAGATGGAGTTTACAACTGATGAAGACTATCATATGCTTAAGGCAGTGAGGGTTGTCCGTTGAGAAATGGGGGAAGATCGTAGCGATGCGTTCTTCGACCGTCTCCTATGTCAGATGTATTTCAACTATGGGCATTTAGGAGTAGGAGACGTTCAAGTGCAAAATCGTGACGAAATCAAAAGCAGGTACCGCTTCGTCCAACCGCTCACTGTTCTGCTTTTCCAACCAACTAGAATTAAGAAAGAAGCACCTTTGGTCTGGAACATGACGGTAGCAGACTACACAGTAGAGATATGGTGGCGTATCTGTAGGATAGGATTGCGGCAAGGAATGAGGGGGACAATTCGGATGACAATTTGGGATACAATTTCGACGACTGATCATTTTACTATTTCTGTGTTTGTGCCTTAGAGTTGTTATATTTAGAGTAGTCTGTGTTTAAATTAAGTTACTCCTGAATGTGTGTTGTTTTAGGTAGTACTACTATTTCAATTATGTTTGAATTATGTTAAAATTATGTTTCAACTCTGTTTCAATTACTTTTAAATTATGTTTCAATTACGTTTCAACCTGCTTTCAATGTACTATAGTTTTAAAACAACCAAAACATCTAAGAAATTGCAAAAATACAGATATATCAACTTCAAACTGAGTGACCGCATAGTACGCATATAAAAAAACAAACAAACCATCAAAGTAACCGACAACAATGTTAAAGTATCATACAAACAAAAAATACAACATAGTGTCTAAGCAAGTCTCATGGCAGTGGACAAAACATCCTCGTAAGCCCCAGCTAGACGATCAAAATCATGATCAAACTCACCAACTCCAGGAAACAATGAGATCCTGCATATACCAGCACGCAAATGTCGGATGATAGCTCCCTCTCGATCCTCATGCACATAGTTATCGAGCGAGTAGATAGCAGGGTTGATGAGGTCGACCATCTAATCCTCTGATGAAGGAGAAGGTACTCAGGCTCACAAAAAGACTTCATATCGTCCCCCACCATCGGTCCCCAAAAGGCCTGATGCAACTTGTTGCTCTCCCGGTTCTCCCAATCATGCGCATCAAATGCATACGCCATCGTCTTCGGTTTTCTCATTGACTTCGACTGCATATCTACCAAAGGATGCGCGATAGTCCTCTGGACACGGCCAAACTGCCGCTGAACGCGCTCTGGATAATATCCATGAGAGTGCTCCACACCACATATGACATTTTGAAACCACGCTATATGTTTGAACGTGAAATGATCGCGTATAGCACGATAAGGATCAAACAATATCTGCAATACAGACGGATATGAACATAAACACATAAAAAATAAGTTTTGGGATCACTAAAGAATAAGACTTACATCGCTCTCTTCTAGGTTGTTGACGCAGATACGAAGGTTCAGCTTCGTCCGGGAGTCAGATACTGCTGCAGCTGTATCCCATCTACCAATAGTAGGCTGGCGCTCAGTGTAAGTGGAACGAGTAACAGGACGAAGCATGGCAAAATGATCCAGTATCCATGTGTCCAGCAAACCGATACATTCGGCCATAGTCCTCGTGTCGTGAAGGGAGGCCTCACCCAGATGATGGTACAAGTAAGCGAGAACAACACTACCCCATGAGTACCTACCGACACCCTCCTGAGTCAAATCGCGCAATAAAAACAAATATTTGTAATTGGAGTACATGTTGCTCTTGTCCGGGAATATGACCGTGCCGAACATATGCAATATGTAGGCGCGGGCAGCCGTATCTACCATCAGATCACTAAGACCAGGGCTGTTATCGCAGAACTCTGGCCTACTAAACCTACTCCGGAGCCATTTAAACCCCAAACCAACGCCCTTGCATTTCTCAACCTCCGTCACGAAGGAAAACTCATCCACCATAAGCAGTTCAGCGCACTCGTGCATGACCATAGTCTTGTCAGATATAACGGGAAACACAAAAAGCTCACCCTGAACTGGGAGTCCCAAAATGGTGTGGACGTCGTCGAGAGTAATCGTTATATCTCCGAACAAGAAATGCAAAGTATTAGTTTTCATATGCCACCGCTCTAGAAAAACCTCCGTCATGTTGGAGTGTGTGTGCATGTGATAGAACGGCTCTATGAGACGACCGAAAGGAGTGGCATCAACTACGGCGCATACCCTAGTCTGTGCAGCCAAACTCCATGCTCTATGACTAGGATAATGGGCATACAACCGCATCTCTCGCTCCTGAAAAGATTTGTTCGAATTAGCATACGACAAAACTAAACAGTCATAAAATGTCAAATTGGAATTTCGATATTACCTCTCCCATCCAAAGGTGGTATGCAGTGTGGGAGATGAAAGCCTCGCCGAATAGCGGTGGCAATCTGGACGGAGGAGGAGCTCTACGCTGCCTTGTAGGTGGGGGAGGATGGCGTCGTCCACGAGAAGCGGAAGCAGAAGCTGAACTCGATCCGGACGCATGCAGTCCGGAAACTATAGGCAGCTCATCCATCGGAACTGCTGAATCGACAGCTAAAACGGGCTGACTAGCTTCCCGTACCCTACTCTACTTTTTTATTCTCCTCGTCCGCGAGCCATCCGCAGACTGTGCTGCGTCGCCATGATCCATCACCTGAAATAAAAAAACGTACTAAATGTCAAGTTTGGTCGAAAACACAAATTGTCATGCTCAAAGCGTTTTTAGACAAATAATAGCATAAACCAGGTTAACACACACCAAAGAACAAGAATAAACCGGTCACGGGCCATTCCGGTGACCGGAGCAGCCAGCGCCATCATTGTGGCGTAGGTATAAGGTTGTACGTCATAACTGAGCCGTACACCCTTATACCTACGCCAAAGTGATGGTGTGGGGCAGGGTCCTTACGCCACGCGTGTGGCGTAGGATGAGTTTCCTACGCCAGAACGACGGCGTGGGATCCTAAGTTTACGCCTACAAGAGGCGTACACCCAGGATCCCACGCCATCTCCCTGGCGTACGAAACCAATCCTACGCCACACGATGGCGTAGGGACCCTTTTCTTCGCCCCGTGTGGCGAAGAACAGTTTCGCCATGGCAGAAGCTTCAAGCTTCTGCCAAATCCTACGAACGCCTCTAAAATCCTAAAAACTACAGTACTACCCTAACTAAAATATCTAACAACAACGAAATCAACTTACAGTAATTGTTTCGATTCCAATTCGGCGAATTTGCTCGTCGGTGTCGATCCGATTCCTTCTTGTTACTCCGATTTGGTTTTCCGGTGATGATTTAGGCTTCAGTGGGTGGTGGTGTGTTCGGTCGTAGTGAGTGCCGGTGGTGTGGGAAAGTCGGCTAGATAGGGCTTCGGGTGGGAGAAAGTGTGGGTTTCGGGTGGGAGAAGAGAGGTGAGAAGTTTTGTTCTACTTTAATATTTAGGTTAGGTTAGACTTAAATTTTAGATTTAGGTTACTTTTAATTTTAGATTTAGTTGAGTTTTAATTTAATTTAGTTTAGGTTAGTTTTAATTTTTGTTTTAATTTTAGTTATAATTGGTTTAGACTTTTAGAGGGAATGTAGAGAGAATTTAGAGAATTGTGGTTTTTTTTGAAAATTATGATTAATTCGCGGAGTAAATTTGACTATTTATAAAATTTCGTAAAAGTAAAATCGTCAAACAAAATAACTTTACGAAGTAATTTTTAAAAAAAATTACATACAACTTCGTGGAGTAGTTTTGTCAGTTTTTTTAGTAATTTCCATTATTATGTTTTTCTATCAACTCTGTCCTCTTGAATTTTAAAGAAGACAGAAGAAAATTCTAAAAAGCTAAGATTTCAATACCCAAATCATTTCTATCCGATAATCGGAAGCAAAATATTCACAAAATTAAAATTACAACTAATCATATCCAAGAGCTTTTTCTTCAACAACACTAAGGAATCGATTCATGAATTTTTTCGAACAAATATTTAATTCTTCATTAGGAAGACTCTAATCTCTGGGTGTTTAGTCCATTAGTTTTAAACTAGAATATTTTTTGGTATAGTTTAAACTAGAATTAAATGAATTAACCTCGTATAATTTGAATAAGTCTACGGATCACCAGTGTTGCATTGTGTAGACATTGGATAATTTATCACCTAGTTGAGAACCAACGGAAATTCAAAGTCTAAGAGAAGAGGAGACAATATAAGTTATTATCATAGCAAATAAGCAATCATAGCACAATACATTTGAAAACCAGACATAACGAGAACAATACAAATCAGGAACTAATCAATCAAGTTCTAGAATCCAAAGCAAACATGGTGCTTAGATTCATAGGCTTCATATACTTCTCAGAGCCCACCATCATTTGCTGAACTATGATTGTGTTAGCCCTTTCTGATGGGTGGAAACCATCCCAAAATACATACACGTCTCTTCTGCGGCACAAGTTTGAAAGTGGGGTGCATAGTCCTATTCCATTGTATGCTCCTTGGCCACAGCAAGCTACCTTTGATGTAGTGAATCCATATGCTCTGGGACTGCTGATGAAATCGGTGTGCATTTGATGCGTGTTAGCACTGATAAACACATCCGTCCCGATATTTCTGTTGAGACCGTTGAGCATGCTATAGAGTTGAGGATTGAACAAGGCTGCTGCGCGTTCTAGTTCGGGTGAGCATCCACCGTTGGCTGTGCCACGTTGAGCCAGTTCAGCTGGAACACAGCCCATTGGTCCAGTACCTGTCACAAGTACTCTGCGTGCTCCTAGCTTGTATAGCCTCTACAAACCCGAAAAAAAATCCGTCAATTACAATGGAAATCACGAGATTCAAGGGCTTAAGGTGACGCGATTCGCGTAATATTTTCACACCGATTGTTTGATTGAGAATAAATAATATATGATAAACGAGTATTACCAATAATAGCTTCCGGTACTCGGTAATAAGAAACTTAACATAATCAGGCAACCGAAATTGGCGAGATCTTGCTGAATAAGGAACCAGGTAGTAGTTGTTAACGAAATCGTTGCCTCCTACGGTTATGAGCACAAGGGCTTGGTTCACGAGCCTTTGCGTCCGTTTAGGTCCAATCATACTGATCATTCGCTGCTGGTATACTTCGAAGTAATAAAGTTGTTTATACATTCTAATTATGTTTAGCTGCACCCAACATATCCAATTATTATTATTGTTCTTATTTTACTGAAGAAAACTTTGCGCGAAAATGAATTATATAAATTTATTTAACTTACAAATTGAATACCGGTGTCATTAAGAATTCCAATTCCAGCAGAGGCGAAATTGGCACCATTGAGTAGCCTTTGGCCATTCAGGTACGGACTCAAGTAAGGCAATGGTGCTTCTATTCCCATTTGTGCACCTGCCAATACCATACAACAGTAGAAATGTGTGATATAATGTTTGAAATATAAAAGTTGAATATAATTTTGTATAAACGAAATTTGAATAAGATACTCACTTATAAGATCAGGGAGATTAAGGCCGTTAGAAAAACGACCGGTAGGAGTACGGCTAGGAAAATCGATGCCATAAGGAGGTGCATCGGCCCGAGCCGTGGTTGCTAGATAGTTGTTATTGCCGCTATCGACGAGCGAGTCGCCGAATACGAAAAATGCTCGAGCTTCGGCTTGGGTATCAAGTAGTACTGCTCCTATTGCCAAAATAAATGAAATGAAATGCTGAGTGAGTATTATTGATGTTGAAGATTTAGTTGCCATTGAAAAGGTC
Organism: Limnanthes douglasii subsp. nivea; assembly: GCA_036936605.1. NCBI lineage: Eukaryota > Viridiplantae > Streptophyta > Magnoliopsida > Brassicales > Limnanthaceae > Limnanthes > Limnanthes douglasii. The sequence goes on from JAUPFV010000002.1 coordinate 340,201,722, forward strand.
TTTTGTTATGTAATGGAATTGAGAGAAGTAGATTGCCAATAGTGCTTTATATAGAGCAGTTGAAATGACATTATGACCAACACAAGCTCTCTTCCATTTTTATTACGTAGAAATTTGATCTAAGATTTTAAATAGACTTACGAAAAAAGAAGATTTTTAAAAAACAGTCATACAAAAAATATATCATAATAACAAATACGTGTCAACCAATAATACCTGACTACCAAAATAACAAGCTGAAACCAAAATAACATTTGTAAAAAATTCGCGATTCGCGTTTGACAAATAATTTTCAAAATAAGCTCACGGCTATTCTTTTCAAAGTTAATTGTTAATTTATTATATCATATTTAAATGGATTTTTTTAAAAAAAATTCAAAAACACAACCAAACTAATAGGCTGATATTATGATAAAATGTTAGAAATTAAAACAAATTATAAAACAAATAAACATATCGAACTAGCGTTTTTTTTTTTATAATTTTAGTCTAACACCTGAATAACAAATTTAAATTTATCAAAATCATCGAAGCTAAAAAATGCCTACGGAATATTTTATCATAGATTATAGACGTTTTCTAAGTATTGTAAAATTTTGAAACTAAATTTATTAAAAAAATAAAAACACTATAAAAACAAATAAACATATCCGACAAACATCATTCGATTATGACGGTTTTGATAAATTTAATATTTTACATATAAGAAATAAAATTTAAATTTATCAATATTTATCACTCGCTAAATATTTTATCATAGACTATATACGTTTTTGATTAAATATATTGAAATAAAAAAAACTAAATTTATTAAAATTAATAAATCAAATTTTCTTCCCTAAGGAAATAGCCGAGTTGGTGGAGTAAGAGTTCAAGTTCATGAGTTCGAGTCATTTTACAAACGCTTTCTTGGCCGTCCATCACCTTGTGTGATTTACCTTCAGATTGAGGGTTTATTATATGCGCACTCGTTAAATAGCGGCTGCGAATTCGCTCTAAAAATATAATTTTTTTTACTAAATATTTGAAAAAAAAATAATTATATAAAAAAATCGTAAAAAAAAAAATTATGCACAAGTTTAAACGCTCACATCACTCTATTTGATGTATAATTATTTATTAATGTTATTATACTAATAAATGTAAAATATATTGGTCATTTTAGTAGTTGTGGTAGTAAAATATGAAAACCATGCAACTAAAAGTGAAGAAGTAAATAGAGGTTGATGTCAGCACCTACATGATGTCATGAATAAACAAAAACAGCCAACTTTGTGTGTCATCATGTGACTTATTGGTCACAGTTTTTACTCACTCTTACTAAATCCCACCTCTCATTTGCTGTAAAGCTCAAAGATGCCATAAAAAGCTCAAAGTTTCAGGAGATTCATAGGCAAGTCGGTTACTTATATTTAATGATTATACATTCGACTGATCACATTTCAGTCTCTTCTTTCTCATGGTTTGAGATTAAACATTACCGTGAAAATAAATATTAATGGATATTTTTTCTAACCATTATATATATATATATATATATATATATATATATATATATATAGAGGGATCCAAAATGTGCTAGCTTTCTAAATTCAATAATATCGTTCAGATTTAAACTAATCATTTATGAGTTTTTTTATGCAATAAAATTATATAATATGGTTTTTAGATGCAATTTTAGATATTTTAAATATACGATATTAAGATATTAAGATGCTTTTATATTTTATAATGGCTTCTATAATATTTCAATTTAAGATGTGTTTCAAAAGTGGTATAAATTTTGAACCTTAAATTTTAAAAGCGGTTTGGTAAGAACGTCGACAAATAGATCTGCTGACGAAACACATGTAACACAAAGAGCACTTCGTTGTACTTGAACCAAAGTAAAGTGATAGTCAATTTTCATATTTCATGTGCTAATGAAAGCTGTATTAGAGTAAAGATAGGTGGTACAAATATCGTCACAATAGATAACATGCAGTGTAAGAAGAGTGACGTTAAGTTCTCAGAAAATAAAACAAATCCAACTGATTTCAGATATCGTAGCAGCAACTGAGATAATCTACATGATCGAGCAATTGTATGTTGTTTATTAGATAACCAAGAAATATGATAACGCTCTAGATAGACAATATAAGAACTCATTGAGGTATGCAAATCTTTTATTTTTAACACAATCAACATTTGAGAATGTATAAAAATAAAGTGAGTTTTCTTTGTTAATAAATAATCCATGAGTTAATGTGTCACACAGATACCGGAGCTGTCGTTTTGCATCATTCCAACGTTCAACGCCAGATGATGCATGATTTGGGAAAGCTTGTTAACAACATATGCTATATCTTGTGAAGTGAGGTAAATATACTGAATATTTCCAATAATTGTTCTACATTTTGTGTAGTTAGTCAATCTTGTACCAGTATGAAGTGTGGGATATAAATATGTAACAAGCGGTGTAACAAAAAGTTTTGTACCAATTAGTTTTGTTTGGTGAAGAAGATTAGTGATGTAGAGCTTTTGAGTAAACAACATACCAAAGGGAGCGACTAGAGCCTCAATTCCTAGAAAATGAAACAAGTCGTCAAGATCATTGATTGGAAATATTTGTGTCAAGAGGTCAATGTGGCGTTGAGTAATACTGATGTTGGTACATGTGATAATAATATCATCTACATAATCAAATAAATATACAGTATTTTTACATGTCTGAAGAATGAATATAGAGGTTTCCACATGAAAGTTTGTGGACCCATCTCAAGAATATTGGAGAACTTCAAAATACCACACTCATATGGCCTCTTTGAGTCCATATATACCCTTATGTACTTTTATACACGTTTTGGATTGTCTTTATCAATAAATTATGAGGGCTCGACCATATAGACATATTCGTAAAGATGTCCCAAAGAAAAACATTATAAAAATCCAATTTTAATGATTTCCAACCTCTACTGATTGTGAGGCTTAGAACAAACCGTATTATTTTCGGCTTGAAAACCATACTAAAAGTATAATGATAATCCACTCAAGGCCGCTAATGAATGCATTTTCCCCATAAACTAGTTTTGTACATGTCAATAGAATCATTAAGAAGTCGTTTAAGACAAAAAATCCATTTACATCCAACATATTTTTATAGAGAAATAAATGGAATAAAATCATAGGTACCATTTTGTATAAGAGAATTAAATTTAAAATTCTTAGCTTATATCCATTTGGGATATTTTGGGGAATGGGAAACAATATGGGGATCAATGTTTGATTGCTGAAAAATGATACTAGTGTGATTCATCTTTTTTTTTTCCAGAGGGAACCCGTAGCCGCTACTCAACGAGTGCGCACAGGATAAACCCTTAGTCTGATGCAATAGCATGCAAACCAACACCAGAAGGTAAACCACACAAGGTGACAAGCTCAGCCAAGAAAACGTTTGTAAAGAGACTCAAACTCATGACCTTTGATCACAAACATGCCATACTCCACCAACTCGGCTACCCTATTAGGGGCAAAATGAGTCTTCAGTGTGATTCATCTTGGTTAGAGGTTTTTGGATGTTGTTTTTTGCTATAGTGGTCATGAGATGAGTATTTTGATTGGTGGGTTGTGATATGGTTAAAGTATAAAATCTCGCAAACTTTTATGGTTCTAGTGGTAAATGTTCGATCATGGTTTCTTGATGATTAGCCAAACTGTGTTCGAGTAAATGGAGGCATGTGAACTGGGGTTGATAGTCTACTGGTACGGAAGAGCAACGGACTATTTTGGAATTTTATAAACAATGTTTACATGCATGATCTTTTTGTGGAGGTGTGTTGTGTGAGTCATTTTAAGTTGGTAGAATTTGGGCCTGGAGAATCTAGTTGAAAATAATTTCTTGGCTAGCACGAGCTTAATGAGATTGGTGAGGGGTAAAGGAAAATGAGTTTTTAAGAAATTTGACATGACGAGAAATGTATGTTTTAGAAATGTATAAAGTAAGACAAATATAATAATTTTGTGTTAAATAATAACCAATAATAACATAAAAAGTAAAATATGAGGCAGATTTATATTGAGAATATGGACAAAGCCATAGATAACATAAGCAACCAAACACCCAAAGCTTAACGTAGTTGGGTTAAAACCTAAAGAGTTTCTCTAAAGGAGATAATATTTTAGTGTCAGTGTGGGTATATGGTTGATGGTGTATATAACAAGGACAAAAGCATAAGTTCCATAAGTTTAAGGCAGTGATGCATGAGTGAGAAGATATAGTCTAGTTTAATAATAAAATGATGATTTTGTTCGTAAAACCATTATGTTTTGTTGTATAGTAAGATGAGATATACCATTTATGGAGATGAAATGATCAAGAGATTCATATTCACCACCATTATCATTATAGAAAGGAAAAATTCATTGTTTAAATTGGTTTTTGACTAATGCCTTGACACGCACAAATACATCATATGCATAAGATCCCTATTTAATGGGATAATACCAAATATGTCATATAAAATGATCAATAAATACAACATAATACCTAAAACTATCAACAAAATAAACAAGTGAGGTACATACGTAAAAAAAAGTTCATATAGGTGGGATGAGGTTAAGTAGAATAAGAGAATTTAATATTATGCATTTTGTTGTATGAACCTGCACTATAATGCGCGAAAGATGATAACAGATTATGATGAATTCAGATAGTTCTTAGTTATTAATCCTGCCAAAACTATGTTCGTATGAAAGTGTTTATCAAAGAAATGTTCGTATGAGGTATTTTTACAAAGAGAAACTGAGCGAGTAGAGAGAGAAAGAGAGAAAAGGAATAAATGTAACAATCATTGACTAATCATTGGACATTTTCCCAAAAAGGTAATATCCTTTATATAGTCCATGAGGTAAGTTATCAAATTACATATTTACCACTATTAAGTGGATATCTCACCCCACTCATTTACTATTCATAAACAAGTTTACTAGTTATTACATTTGACCCCCTTAGTCCTTATGTTTCCCTTAGATTAGTCCTTAAAAATTAATTACACCAATTTGACCCTTGTATTTACTATACTAAAGCTTATTTATCACCATATTTTCCTTCCCTTATCAGACTATATAATGGTAAATGAAAATTGGAAAGATGATTTTTTTAATAATAGTAAATATTGAATGACCTAGTATGGAGTGCAACTAGGACAAAATGGTTTTGACATTGAAATTTAGAAGAAACATTGGAAAATAAAATGAAGGAGATATAGTTGACTACTAATATACACCATCTTTATATTTTTCCATCAAAAGGATTGCCCATGTGTTTAGCTCATTTACGTGAAAATAGAAGGTAAAAAATTAATAAACACATAATTATGAGTCCAAAATTTATAAATCAAAATTAAATTATTTTAATAGGTGGAACATAAATAAAAGTTTATAAAGTAAATGTGCGAGAAGAACTATGTATGATGGTTGAACTTGTATAGGCAAAGGCCGGCCCATCACAAATCATGACATCATCAAATACTTGGTACAAGATCTAAAGAGAGATATTTCTCAACTCAGATGTAGTATAATAAGACATTCAACCATCTAGTAGCCAAGTAGGTTTCATGTTGTTGCTAAGAAAACCATGACTGTCTCATGGTTGTCGTGTTGTAAAAAAAAGATATCCCTGAGAGACTGGAAGATGAGATGTCGGTGATTATTTATTAATGACAAACTGAAAGATAAGGAATTTTTGTGGCAGTGTGTCCTAAGGTTTCCGATGCTTGACAATCACCCAAATAAGGGATGGGTTGACGTTGATCATGAGGAGAAAGCATAGTGGTAAGACATGGTTATCATGGATTAGTGGCTGATAATTTTGTGATATTAAAAAGATTGAGTGTAAGTAGAAGATGGTGAGGTTCGCAAGAATTATGGATAATGATAGGTTCTTTCGGATCGTTGGTGGAATATAAATTTGTATCTTAGAAGGAATGAGAAGTAAATTTATATATATAAGTTCAGTTTTAATAATTATCCTGAAAGTATTATATCCAATATCCGCAATATCATATAAGATACAAAATCATCATACGAGAAAAATAAATATAATTTGTTGGTTTATTAATAGAAAATTCAAAAGTACAAAGTTTGACCATTTTGTAGCAAAAGTATATTTTAAAAAAAAACGATATACGCTTTAGAAAAATAAAGTTTTCCAAATTCACACATAAAATTATATAATATGGTTTTTAGATGCAATTTTAGATATTTTAAATATACGATATTAAGATATTAAGATGCTTTTATATTTTATAATGGTTTCTATAATATTTCAATTTAAGATGTGTTTCAAAAGTGGTATAAATTTTGAACCTTAAATTTTAAAAGCGGTTTGGTAAGAACACAAAGAGATCTGCTGACGAAACACATGTAACACAAAGAGCACTTCGTTGTACTTGAACCAAAGTAAAGTGATAGTCAATTTTCATATTTCATGTGCTAATGAAAGTTGTATTAGAGTAAAGATAGGTGGTACAAATATCGTCACAATAGATAACATGCAGTGTAAGAAGAGTGACGTTAAGTTCTCAGAAAATAAAACAAATCCAACTGATTTCAGATATCGTAGCAGCAACTGAGATAATCTACATTCGTGGATGATCGAGCAATTGTATGTTGTTTATTAGATAACCAAGAAATATGATAACGCTCTAGATAGACAATATAAGAACTCATTGAGGTATGCAAATCTTTTATTTTTAACACAATCAACATTTGAGAATGTATAAAAATAAAGTGAGTTTTCTTTGTTAATAAATAATCCATGAGTTAATGTGTCACACAGATACCGGAGCTGTCGTTTTGCATCATTCCAACGTTCAACGCCAGATGATGCATGATTTGGGAAAGCTTGTTAACAACATATGCTATATCTTGTGAAGTGAGGTAAATATACTGAATATTTCCAATAATTGTTCTACATTTTGTGTAGTTAGTCAATCTTGTACCAGTATGAAGTGTGGGATATAAATATGTAACAAGCGGTGTAACAAAAAGTTTTGTACCAATTAGTTTTGTTTGGTGAAGAAGATTAGTGATGTAGAGCTTTTGAGTAAACAACATACCAAAGGGAGCGACTAGAGCCTCAATTCCTAGAAAATGAAACAAGTCGTCAAGATCATTGATTGGAAATATTTGTGTCAAGAGGTCAATGTGGCGTTGAGTAATACTGATGTTGGTACATGTGATAATAATATCATTTACATAATCAAATAAATATACAGTATTTTTACATGTCTGAAGAATGAATATAGAGGTTTCCACATGAAAGTTTGTGGACCCATCTCAAGAATATTGGAGAACTTCAAAATACCACACTCATATGGCCTCTTTGAGTCCATATATACCCTTATGTACTTTTATACACGTTTTGGATTGTCTTTATCAATAAATTATGAGGGCTCGACCATGTAGACATATTCGTAAAGATGTCCCAAAGAAAAACATTATAAAAATCCAATTTTAATGATTTCCAACCTCTACTGATTGTGAGGCTTAGAACAAACCGTATTATTTTCGGCTTGAAAACCATACTAAAAGTATAATGATAATCCACTCAAGGCCGCTAATGAATGCATTTTCCCCATAAACTAGTTTTGTACATGTCAATAGAATCATTAAGAAGTCGTTTAAGACAAAAAATCCATTTACATCCAACATATTTTTATAGAGAAATAAATGGAATAAAATCATAGGTACCATTTTGTATAAGAGAATTAAATTTAAAATTCTTAGCTTATATCCATTTGGGATATTTTGGGGAATGGGAAACAATATGGGGATCAATGTTTGATTGCTGAAAAATGATACTAGTGTGATTCATCTTTTTTTTTCCAGAGGGAACCCGTAGCCGCTACTCAACGAGTGCGCACAGGATAAACCCTTAGTCTGATGCAATAGCATGCAAACCAACACCAGAAGGTAAACCACACAAGGTGACAAGCTCAGCCAAGAAAACGTTTGTAAAGAGACTCAAACTCATGACCTTTGATCACAAACATGCCATACTCCACCAACTCGGCTACCCTATTAGGGGCAAAATGAGTCTTCAGTGTGATTCATCTTGGTTAGAGGTTTTTGGATGTTGTTTTTTGCTATAGTGGTCATGAGATGAGTATTTTGATTGGTGGGTTGTGATATGGTTAAAGTATAAAATCTCGCAAACTTTTATGGTTCTAGTGGTAAATGTTCGATCATGGTTTCTTGATGATTAGCCAAACTGTGTTCGAGTAAATGGAGGCATGTGAACTGGGGTTGATAGTCTATTGGTACGGAAGAGCAATGGACTATTTTGGAATTTTATAAACAATGTTTACATGCATGATCTTTTTGTGGAGGTGTGTTGTGTGAGTCATTTTAAGTTGGTAGAATTTGGGCCTGGAGAATCTAGTTGAAAATAATTTCTTGGCTAGCACGAGCTAAATGAGATTGGTGAGGGGTAAAGGAAAATGAGTTTTTAAGAAATTTGACATGACGAGAAATGTATGTTTTAGAAATGTATAAAGTAAGACAAATATAATAATTTTGTGTTAAATAATAACCAATAATAACATAAAAAGTAAAATATGAGGCAGATTTATATTGAGAATATGGACAAAGCCATAGATAACATAAGCAACCAAACACCCAAAGCTTAACGTAGTTGGGTTAAAACCTAAAGAGTTTCTCTAAAGGAGATAATATTTTAGTGTCAGTGTGGGTATATGGTTGATGGTGTATATAACAAGGACAAAAGCATAAGTTCCATAAGTTTAAGGCAGTGATGCATGAGTGAGAAGATATAGTCTAGTTTAATAATAAAATGATGATTTTGTTCGTAAAACCATTATGTTTTGTTGTATAGTAAGATGAGATATACCATTTATGGAGATGAAATGATCAAGAGATTCATATTCACCACCATTATCATTATAGAAAGGAAAAATTCATTGTTTAAATTGGTTTTTGACTAATGCCTTGACACGCACAAATACATCATATGCATAAGATCCCTATCTAATGGGATAATACCAAATATGTCATATAAAATGATCAATAAATACAACATAATACCTAAAACTATCAACAAAATAAACAAGTGAGGTACATACGTAAAAAAAAGTTCATATAGGTGGGATGAGGTTAAGTAGAAGAAGAGAATTTAATATTATGCATTTTGTTGTATGAACCTGCACTATAATGCGCGAAAGATGATAACAGATTATGATGAATTCAGATAGTTCTTAGTTATTAATCCTGCCAAAACTATGTTCGTATGAAAGTGTTTATCAAAGAAATGTTCGTATGAGGTATTTTTACAAAGAGAAACTGAGCGAGTAGAGAGAGAAAGAGAGAAAAGGAATAAATGTAACAATCATTGACTAATCATTGGACATTTTCCCAAAAAGGTAATATCTTTTATATAGTCCATGAGGTAAGTTATGAAATTACATATTTACCACTATTAAGTGGATATCTCACCCCACTCATTTACTATTCATAAACAAGTTTACTAGTTATTACATTTGACCCCCTTAGTCCTTATGTTTCCCTTAGATTAGTCCTTAAAAATTAATTACACCAATTTGACCCTTGTATTTACTATACTAAAGCTTATTTATCACCATATTTTCCTTCCCTTATCAGACTATATAATGGTAAATGAAAATTGGAAAGATGATTTTTTTAATAATAGTAAATATTGAATGACCTAGTATGGAGTGCAACTAGGACAAAATGGTTTTGACATTGAAATTTAGAAGAAACATTGGAAAATAAAATGAAGGAGATATAGTTGACTACTAATATACACCATCTTTATATTTTTCCATCAAAAGGATTGCCCATGTGTTTAGCTCATTTACGTGAAAATAGAAGGTAAAAAATTAATAAACACATAATTATGAGTCCAAAATTTATAAATCAAAATTAAATTATTTTAATAGGTGGAACATAAATAAAAGTTTATAAAGTAAATGTGCGAGAAGAACTATGTATGATGGTTGAACTTGTATAGGCAAAGGTCGGCCCATCACAAATCATGACATCATCAAATACTTGGTACAAGATCTAAAGAGAGATATTTCTCAACTCAGATGTAGTATAATAAGACATTCAACCATCTAGTAGCCAAGTAGGTTTCATGTTGTTGCTAAGAAAACCATGACTGTCTCATGGTTGTCGTGTTGTAAAAAAAAGATATCCCTGAGAGACTGGAAGATGAGATGTCGGTGATTATTTATTAATGACAAACTGAAAGATAAGGAATTTTTGTGGCAGTGTGTCCTAAGGTTTCCGATGCTTGACAATCACCCAAATAAGGGATGGGTTGACGTTGATCATGAGGAGAAAGCATAGTGGTAAGACATGGTTATCATGGATTAGTGGCTAGTAATTTTGTGATATTAAAAAGATTGAGTGTAAGTAGAAGATGGTGAGGTTCGCAAGAATTATGGATAATGATAGGGTCTTTCGGATCGTTGGTGGAATATAAATTTGTATCTTAGAAGGAATGAGAAGTAAATTTATATATATAAGTTCAGTTTTAATAATTATCCTGAAAGTATTATATCCAATATCCGCAATATCATATAAGATACAAAATCATCATACGAGAAAAATAAATATAATTTGTTGGTTTATTAATAGAAAATTCAAAAGTACAAAGTTTGACCAGTTTGTAGCAAAAGTATATTTTAAAAAAAACGATATACGCTTTAGAAAAATAAAGTTTTCCAAATTCACACATAAAAAAACACTAGACACTAAATTATTATTCATCTATGAAACATATAAGGTCTAAACTTCTAAACACTAAAAGGATGTTTTTTCGGCATTCTAATTTAGATTTGGTGTTGTTCATCTTCAATTGACTTCAAAATGGTTTTTTATGACAAGTGCAATGAAGCACATGTATGTATCATATCACCAAATAAATTATTTGTCATCCATGATATTGACTTCCGAACTAGTAATAAAATTTTATCCTTTAAAATGTTTGTGCCAATCATTTTTCTTGAAACATTACAAATTTTTACAAAATGACTTTTTCCACGACAAACATAACAACTATTTCTACATGTTTAAAACTTGTTTTATTTTTGATTTTGTGTTTTTCTGTGAGAGTTTTTTTATTATTTTTTGGCTAATTTAGTTTCTTCATCCGCTTTATCTTAAACACGTGATTCATCTTTAATTCATAAATAATTTTTGGATTTTTTTTTAAATTTAAAACATTTTTTTAAAATTCAATGTCATTTAGATTACAAATGTAACCATTTATTTTTTTTCTAGATGCATATGCAACGATACAAATAATATGATTTTTTGGATCTAATTTCAACTTATTTGGATTCACATTTTTTATAAAATGATAGACATAAGTAACTAATATATGACTTCTTTCTTTTCTAAAACTCATGTTATAAAATTTTAAATTTTTCAAAAAGATATAGGATTTATGAACGCACACCATACATTAATGCACAACCTAAAATGAGTTCACATGCTATTGCACATTTTCGTCATCCATTCTATTTTGTCGCGGTGTAATAAACGTTGAACATTGAAGAAATATCTCTCATTTTTCGTAAAAACTAGAAACTCATTGGAAAAGTACTATTATCCTATGTCTCTCTGTAATATCTTTTTATCTTTTTATCTTAGTGTCTAAATGGTTGTTAATTTTAGCTGTAAAAATATTACATGTTGTAACATATTTTTGTTAAGAAAATAAACATAAGTATTAGGTGTATGCTAATAGTGATTGGTACAGTTTGTCAATATTGAAGGGTCGAGATTTGAGATGACAAAAACTTAAGGGCATGAACTACTGAGAGTCTAAGTGACAGAAGATCAACATATACTTAGGTTCTAAATATCTACTAAAACCTAAGAGAAAGAGCTATGTCGAGACTTGCTGATAAGTATTTGCTGGAACTAAATGCAAGATCATTATATGTTTGAATTAGGTGAAGTGACTTATCTAGCTGAGGTTGTGAAGATACTTATGTGTTTGCGTAAGGAACTAAATTCACTATTATGTTGAAAGTTTGAAATGGATAGAAGATCTCAGCTAATGATTAATGAAATTAATCTAAGCATACTTTGGAGGAGAAAATATAGAACAGTGTCAGGCGTCAGGATATGGTGCTACGACCTGCAATTTTATTCAAGCCAATACGGATGTTAGGGTGGTTGTTTCTATTAACCCTCAACTATTTTTCATAACACGATGACAACTGCTAATGTGATGATGTAATATTTCACCCATCATTGATTCTGCAAATACTGAAAGAGACGTATGAAACAACTTCTATATCATGAGCTAGAGCTGCTGCATTTATGTGTGCAAGATAAACTAAAAGTTTTTTTAAAAAGATAAAATAATTAAGAAATAAATAATGAGATCCATAATTTTTTTTCTGTAAGCCAAAGTAGATTTGTAACAGAAAATAGTTGGTTGTGTTAGTTATGTTTGAGATATTTTCTTTTTAACACTTATTCTATATAAAATTAGTGTTTGTTGCCTCTTGATGTAAGATTTCTTCACAATCCAAACCATGTTAAATCATTTTGTGTGTGTTTGATTTAACTTTTTTTTAAACTTTGAGTTTGGATATTACAGAGCCAAAGCACTACATTTTTCCTTGCACATTTGCAGGAAGTAAATCGCATATAGGTTAAGATTTACCCTACTATTGAAGTTGCATTAGTTTAAGCCTAAGATCTTAACAAGTCGAATGACTTACTATTGTGATTACCACCGAGTTTCAACACTAAATATTCATGTTTTAGAGTCTTTTACCCCAATAACTGGTGCGACGAGCATGTATATTATGTAATAATGTTGTTAGTAGGGATATAAATACAAGATATAAGAACACATATCATTTTAGATGTGTTAAATATTTTGGTCTCACTAGGAAGTCAAAGAGAAACATAAATATGAGTTCCATGAAAATCGATCTTGATAAATTTAATGATGATGATTATTTTAACCTCTAGAGAATTGAGATCAAATATTTTTAGTACAGAGATATGAAATCAATTAAAATCTATTTACACAGAGAAATCCTTAATTAGTTAATTTTATCTCAAGAAAGAATTGTATACACTCACAATGGATGGTAACAAAAAGAATTGAATACACTAGTATGATATCAATAAAATCATTATTGATTTGAATGAAGTTAGATTTAAAGTTGAAGATGAATATCAAGGAATAATCCTATTATTTTTTTATGTTGGGTATGAGTACTTTGTTGAACCCCTACAATATAGAAACAATCCCCTTACGATAGTGAAAGTTAAGAGTGCTCTGAACTCAAAATATCTTTAATGAAAGATAAAATTTAAAGGTAACTCGTAAGTTCTAAATGAGAGATTCAATCAAGAATATAGTAAACTCTCAGTCCATATCTAGAATATTTACGAGGGGTTCTAAGGTTCAATGTTGTTTGTGCAAGAAGGAATGCCATACCAGTAAGAACAATTAATAGAGAAAGAAGGGGTATTGTATCCAAAACATGAGGTTGAATATGCTTCGATGGCCTTAGATGATTATCAATATAATGATGTTTTAATGGCTTCAACATGTATTTTTAATGACATGCGGGTCATTTACTCAGGACCTTCATTCCATATAACTCCCGATAAAAATTACTTTGAAAACCAGATATTATTTAATGGTGGCAATGCCATATGAGGGAATGATAAACCTTATGATGTGAAAAGAATAAACAATGTTCGACTCAATTTTTATACAACACTTGAGAGTGTGTGAGGTATGTTCTCTAAGTGAAAATAAACCTTCTAATATTGGAATGTTCGATGATGAAGAGTTTACTTATAAGGATTAAGATGGCAGACTTCAGATTGTGCAAAGCTCACTAGTTGCTATAAAATCCTATAAAACTAATGATATTTTAGTTTTGAAGGTCTTGTAGTGGTCAATTATATGTATATTGTAGATAGATAATCAATAAGCTATAATATATGAGGTTAAAGCATGTAAGTGAGAAATACTTTTTTGAGCTTAACATACAATGGCTTTTGGAATGTAATACAATTTATAAGTTGAGCTTCTGTAAACTTTATGTATTGTGTTCCAGGTTTTACCAATAAATTTGCATCCTCAAGATCCACATGTTTGATTTAGTATCCAAAAACAACAAGAAGCTGAAAGAAACGTAATTTGAGTAATTAAAAAAAAAAATTAAATTATAAGAAACCTTAATCGTAAATACAATCGCAATTGATAAATATTTTTACTCAAATTTTAATTTTAATATCTTATAGTTTAAAGTAGAAACATTGGATACGGTGTTCGTGGTTTTAGGGTTTAGAAAATAAAAAAAAAGTACGGTGAAACATAATGAAATAAAGGGTGGGATTGTAAAAGACTTATGATACAACATGAATATCATAAATGCATGTAGGTTCCTTGTGTTAATTATAAATATTAAAGAGAAAAAAGTAAAATATAGAACAAGTATTATAAAAGAAAATTAAAAATTAAAAATAAAGTGTTGATTTTGATAAACGAAAGAATTAAAATATGAAAAATAAATTGGCAAGATTAATATACATATTTTTCTTTTGACTTTAGGTTTACTCGCTTTAATTTTGGATTTACATGCTTTAAATAGTTGTAAAATAATAAAAAGTTTACAATCATATGTTTGGTGTGGTGCAAATTCATGGAAATTATCGATTTGTAGTTGCTTTCGTAGGTAAGAAACACTTTTGTGGCAAATTCGTTATAAATACGTTATTAAAGGTACTCGACTTTGCACCCGATTTGATGGTGGATTCCAGAAGATTATTTCACAAACAGTGATTATAGATTCATATCATATGCAAGGAAACTACAACTAATTAAGATGATATTTGTGTCAAGCCAAGTTTACTAGAACTCTATATTAATTCTTGCTATAGATATTATGAATAATGGTAGGAAGTTCCTATAAAATGGGCATGGAAGAAAGTATATTAGGGCTATAGTTTCTTGAGAGGCCATTATGCTTTATTAAAACAAAATAAAAACAAAATAAAAACTAGAAGTTTATGATTTGAAAAGTTAAAATTAAGCTGTTGTGCTCAAAAGACTTTAAGATAGAATTATCAATAAATCCAACTCTATTTGGTAGATTTAAATATAAATGAAAAAGCTTAAGATAAAAAACTTTTAAAGTTAAAAAGATCCTCATCATGTTGCGTGTGTAAGAAAGCTCTCAATTAAGGAAGGTTAGAAATATCCCATTTCTATGCATAAAATTAACACCCATGAATTATGAATCATCCTATATAATACGAAATAAATACTTACAAGTTGAAGTCATGGTAAAAAATTATGAATTTGATTGATATTTGCTTCGTGATTCTGATCTTTTCAAAATTTGTATCCTGATCATTCAGTTATGATGGAATAATCAAATATGAAAATCTTTTTCAATTTAATTTTCTGAGTATGTATGTTTTTCTCTAAAATCACAAACGGTGATGATGAGGTAAAAAATTATATAAAAAGTTAAAACGTTAAATGTGAGGTATAAATAAGATAAAAAAGAACTTGATAATTTTTTTTGAAAAACATTTGTATTTATTTTGTAAGAAGAATTGCAGTTGTTATAACTCTATGTTTATAATATCTGATGAGTCCGGAAATTTTCACCACTCACTGTGGAAACCGGACAAGGGCAATTCGGACAAAAACCACCCACTAAACCATCAGAACTGGACTAAAGTATTAAAAGCTAAACACTTTTTGACTAAGCTAATTGCTAATCTGCTTAATAAAACTAATGGGTTTTTGAACTCGACCCGGTTTCATAAGTTTGACCAGAAAGCCCATGTGACCCATAATTAAGGGTATAAATACCCATCCACTTTCATTAATGAGGGTAATAAACATTTAATACAACCAGACAGCTCAAATATCTCACTACAAAACACCCAAACATTAAATACTTTTAAAACACCATAAAACACATGACAAAATTACCCTCAGTAAAAAATAATCCACACTAAATTGGCGACCACAGTGGGAAAAGAAGGTGCCTGAATTTAACATTCGAAACCATCAAGAAAAGTCAGTTCGGATGAATCCGGACGAGCAGGCAGTGCCACCAACTTTGGCAGAAGTGGTGGGAGAGAACGATGAATACACGACTGAAGAGCGAGATAGATTGAAAGCTGAAATAGAAGCCTTGAGGGCTGCTAAAGGGTAGAAATGGGTTTAAAAGAAAAATCAAAAGTTTCAGCCGTTCACCACACTGACAATCCCAGGGAGCATGACCCATCAGCAAAAACCCATGTAAGTACTAAAAAGACTCATGCTAGCTCAAAGAAGTCTCACCGGTCCGAACCGGTGGAGAGCTCAGATTCAGATTCAAAATCCTCTATTAGCTCCTCGAACGAAGATGGAGTGGAGGAATCCCTGTCATCCAGCAGTGATGAAGGTCGTTATAAAAAGAAGCAGAAGTAGGTTAAAAAATATTCAAGAAAGAGGGACAGACATGAAAGGTTAAAAAAGCATCTAGGAAAAGGGTCATCTCATGGTCACTGCCATGGCCGGAGACATGTAGACCGATTGTTGATGGATCATTTCGCCTTTCATGATGACACCAGGTATCTTTGCAACTCCCAATGAAGATACTGTGTTTAGTTGTGGCGGGAATTGGAGACAATCTCCATTATCTTCCAAGATACTGTCTGGAAACCTTCGTAAGAGGTTTGACAACACAAAGATGGAAAAATACGATGGGAGTAAAGATCCAGATAACCATCTAGAGAAATTTAAAAATTTTATGATGAATTTTGACGATGATGATAAGTTACTTTCTCGAGCGTTCTCCCAGTCTTTTACAGGGAGTGCTCTGAAGTGGTACAATAGTCTGCCACAGGGCTGCATCATAAATTTTGATACTTTTTGGGTGGCCTTCCAGAGGCAGTTTGTTGGAAGTAAGGAAGTGAAGGGAAATGTAGACACTATTATCCATTGTGCCCAAGAGCCAAATGAATCCTTGAAAGAATATATAAGTCGTTTTGTGAACACCAAGAATGGATTAGCTGATTGATTTGAACAAGTAGCAATAACTTCTCTAAGGTAGGGTTTGAACCCTGATAATATGGCTTATTCAGTAACCAGAAAGAAGGCCATGACGTGGGGCGGTTTACTGAATCAGGTTGGGAAACAAATCAATGTAGATGAAACAAAAAAGACCAGGGTGCATAGGCAGGTGAGATCGGCCCCAGTTGCACCAAACCAGAATCAGAATCAGTCCGAGTATAAGGATAAAGAAGCCGGACAGGGTCCCAGCAGGGCCAAGGCTCAATCCCACCCAACACCAGCTCAGAGTCAACAATCGAGAAATAAGCGAGGGCCATGGGTTCAACTGGAGTGGTTTTCCAAGTTAAAAGAGAATGTGACGACCATCTATGACAAAACAAAAGACGAAGTACACTTCAGGAAGCCAGCTGCGCTTCAATCTCCCAAGGAAAGTCATAATAATTGTTTCTGCCGATATCATAAAGATATTGGTCATAACACAGAAGATTGCATCGATTTGAAGCAAGAGGTGCAGAATTTGATCGAAAGAGAAAAATTGGGGGCTTATGTTAAAAGAAGAAGTGGAAATAGGCCTGATAATGCTCATCGGACTGGCCCAAACAATGCAGGGACATCGGCTCCGGATGAGGCTATGGTGATAATTGAAAGGTTTGATGTGGAGTCAGAGTATTTGGATACTGATCCAACCCGGAATAAGGTGGGCGTTATCACTCAACACAGCAAGACGGTGTCCGGACTCATTAACTTTTTTGAGCCACTTACAATATTTGGGGGAGACACCATGACTGCACCAACTGCTTCTTCGAGAAAGAGGCATGTTCATACTCTAGCTACTCAACTGGAAGGAGGCATGACTTCCTATCAATCGCAAATTCCTTTCCCTTTCATTGTTTTTGATGAAGATGATTTGAGGGACATAGCTGGTCCCCATGAAGATGTCGTGGTAATAGGAGCATCCATTGGGTGCAATGACATCAGACAAATTTTGGTGGACACCGATAGTTCATCCAATATCCTTTTTTTGACTTCCTACAAACAAACGAAGAATCCAGCAGTGATTCAGCGTTCAAATAGGTCAATTATGGGTTTCACTGGAAGCTCAACAGATGTGATCGGGGAGTTTGAGAAGGAGGTTTTGTTGGGCAAGGGCCTTTTTTAAGAAGATGGTTAGAGTACTTTTTATTGTGGTAGATTGTCCCACTTGTTATAATGCCATTTTGGGAAGGTCTTGGCTTCCAGGATGCATGCTGTAGCTTCGACAATCCACCAATGTTTAAAATACGTTGTGCAAGGACAAGTGGGAGTAGTCCGAAGTAGTCAAAATATAGCAAGGGAATGTTATGCAACAACACTGGCCCCTCGAACTTTGGGGGCAGTTCGGATCAGGAAGGATTAGCAGTTGGAGGGGCCCTCAGAGGGAGAGGGTGAAATTGATGACCCTAGAGAGACCCCTGGTGTTTTAATACCAATTGAAGAGGTTGAAACTCACTCTATGGTTGAAGGAAAGAATATCAAGATTAGGTCTAAGATGACCCCAGAACTGAAAAGTAAAATGCTGTCTTTTTTAACAGACCATCAATATGTTTTTGCTTGGTGCAATGCTGATGTGACCGGAGTGCCCGCAAGCATTATATCACACCAGCTATCCATCCGAAGAGATATAACACCTGTTGTACAAAAAAGAAGAGATTTTTCCAAGGAGAAAGCTGATGTCATAGTTCAAGAAGTCGACCGGCTTATTAAGATGGGGCACATAAAGGAATCCCAATACCCTTTATGGACAACCAATCCGGTGTTAGTAAAAAATAAAAATGGGAAGTGGCGAATGTGCATTGACTTTACAGACCTTAAAAGGGCTTGCCCAAAAGACCTGTATCCGGTCCCTCGGATTGATCAGCTGGTAGACTCTACGTATAGGAACAAGTTGTTGTCCTTTATAGGTGCCTTCTCCGGCTATTATCAGATTCAAGTGGATCCAAAGGATCAAGAACACACTACTTTTGTTACTAATAGGGGCTTTCATTGTTATAAGGTGATGCTTTTTGGGTTAAAAAATGCTGGGGCTACTTATCAGAGGTTGGTGAACAAGGCCTTCGCTAATCAGACTGGAAGAAACATGGAAGTCTACATTGATGATATGATAGTGAAGAGTGTGGAAAAAGAACTACACTTGGTAGATTTGCAAGAGACTTTTGCCAACTTGGTGAAAGTAAATTTAAAGTCGAATCTAGAAAAGTGTGTTTTCGAAGTGCAGTCCGGGAAATTTTTGGGGAATATGATAAGTGAGAAAGGGATACAGCCTGATCCAGACCAGCTTAGTGTTTTATTGCAGATGGAGCCTCCTCTGAATATTAAAGAAGTACAAAGATTGACAGGGCGGTTAGCTGCTCTAAACCGTTTTATTTCAAGGTCTTCGGATAGGTGTGCCCCGTTTTTTAAACTTTAAAAGGTGCAAAAGAATTTAATTGGTCTCCACAATGTGACTAGGCTTTTGATGAAATTAAAAAACACTTATCCTCCCCTAAAACATTGTTTAAACCTGTTGATGGAGAGGCACTGTACCTATATTTAGCAGTCTCTGATTGTGCCATAAGTGCGGTGCTAGTTAGAGAAGTGGACAATTACCCTCGTCCATTGTACTACATCAGCAAAAGCCTGATGGATGCTGAAAATTGATATTTAAAGCTTGAAAAGTTAGAACTGGCATTAGTAATAGCCGCTAGAAAGATGAGGCCTTACTTTCAGTCTCATTATATTGTTGTCCGAACATCTTTTCCCTTGAAAAATGTTCTTCAAAAGGCGGATATATCAAGCAGAATGACCAAATGGTGAGTAGAGTTGGGAGACTATGATATTGTTTTTTCCCCTCGAACCGCAGTCAAAGCTCAATCTGTTGCTGCCTTCCTATTTGAATTCCATTCAGACAGAGATACTAAGCAAGCATCAGGTGAAAAGACTAAGAAACTATGGGTTGTCCAGACTGATGGTGGATCAAGTACCATGGGATGTGGTGCTGGGATATATTTAACCTCTCCGTATGGCGACAAAATGTACCAGACTATATGTTTTGCTTTCAGGGCTTCCAATAACGAGCCCGAATATGAAGCTGCCATTGCCGGTTTAAAGTTAGCCTTAATTTATGGAGCCAAAAGAGTCAGGTTAATGATCGATTCTCAGCTTCTTATCCATCATGCAAAAGGTCAATCCGAGGGAAAAAAGAGCAGCTGATTAAATATTTGTTCGTTCTTAAAGAAGTGGCACTTAACTTCAAAGATATTACCTATGAGCACATACCCCGAACAGAAAATACTCTGGCAGACTCCTTGGCAACCATAGCATACTCGGAGTCCTACCCATGGATTCACGTGCAGGAATGCCCATCCATCCACCTCAATCAGAGCAAGGAAGGGGAGGAAAGTTTAAACATACAAGTAAATCAGCCTCAAGATTGGAGGTGTCCTCTCTTTCGATATATCTCAGATGGTGTCTTGCCTCCGGAGAAAGTAGTGGCAAGGAAAGTAAAGTATAAGGCTCGTGGATTTTTAATCCTAAGAGACATTCTTTACAAGAAGTCTTTTAGCAAACCTCTATTGCGATGAAGAGGCCCAAGTGGTGCGGTCCGAACTACATGATGGTGAGGGATCAACACACTGTGGTTCTAGAGCTTTAATCAGATGAGTCTTGTTGGCCGGATACTACTGGCCCTCTATAATGGAAGATGCCAAGGAATTGGTAAAAAAGTGTGATCCATGCCAAAGATACAATAATGAAATCCATATCCCAGCTGTCCCTTTAGAGTTAATTTCTGAGCCAATACCTTTTGCTCGTTGGGGGCTGGATCTGGTGGGACCTCTACCTATGGCGTCCGGGGGATGCATAACTATCATAGTTTCCATCGATTATTTCTCAAAGTGGATAGAAGCAGCCCCATTGGCAGGAACTACTTCAAAAGCTGTCATAAAATTTATCTTATCTAATATCTGCTGCAGGTTTGGGGTTCCATAAAAGATAACCACAGATAATGGGCCACAATTCGATAGCAAGGATATGGAGAGCTTATGTGCCTTTAGAGGCATTCAGCATTGATTTTCTTCTCCTTTCCACCCCCAGGCGAATGGTCAGGTTGAAATAACAATCAGAACCATCCTGTCCGGTCTTAAAAATAATTTAGAAGGGGTTGCTGGAAAGTGGCCAAATTATCTACAAGAAGTACTATGGGCCTACCAGACTACTCCTAGGGCTGATACACAGAAATCCCCAGTTTCCTTGGTATATGGTATGTATGCAATAGCTCCTATAGAAGAAACTGTTCCTTTATTTAGAGTCCACAATTTTTCCGAACAGGCTAATGAAGTGGTAGTCAGAAGTCAACTTAACTTGATTGAATCAAAAAGGGTTAAGGCTCATCTTAGAGCCACACACTATCAGGGTTTGATGAGAAGCATATTTGCTTCCAAAGTTAGAAGGAGGGATTTTCAACCAGGAGACAAAGTATTGAGAAAAGTTTTCCTACATACGAACGAGAAGCAGTTCGGAAAACTAGCTCCAACTTGGGAAGGACCCTATGCGGTCAGTGAAAAGCTTAAGCCTGGGACATACATGCTTCAAGATAAAGATGGAAGGATCTTGAATCACCCCTGGAACATTGAACATCTCCGGTTGTATCTAGAATGAAAATTATGTAAATATTTACTTTCTTAAAGTCCATGTAAATATTAGGGGGAATACTCTTTCCTACCCTGGTGGTGCGAGGAGGTTTTAATGAGGTGTCCGGGCTTTTTAATGAAATTCGATACCTTCTTGAAAAATTCGGAGTGTTTCAATTAATAGTTTCTTTGAAAATTTTTAAGTATCAATGACAAACCGGATTAAATTGGTAGAGTGATGACTATTTAAACATTTGTCATCGGAGAATTTCAACACTCTCACTTAAAAATACTTGTAAAATAACTAAGAGCTATTTAAACATTAGCCATCGAAATTGGGTAACTATAAAACAATGCAAGAGCTGTGTAAGGCAAAGTTGCCCGGCTAACACCGGGGAATGATATTAAAATATGAAAAAGTGCCTTGGCCATTCAAGGACTTTGGAGTTCTAGAATAAAAATCCGGACATGAGCCGGACACATTTACAAAAATGCCTTGGCCATCCAAGGACTTTAGTCTAACACAAAAATTGAAGAAAATAGAAACATAGTTAAAACTTTAAGGCTGAGCTTCCTTAGATGTTCCAACCTCACTTGGTTTCTTCTGGGGATCCTTGGATTCCTCGTCAGGACTCTCTCCGGTCCTTTCGTCTTCATCATTAGTATCATCCCAACCACTGGAATAACAGTGCTTATCACCATCGGCCATAGTATGGTGAGGAAGGTCTTCGTATTCCACAAATCGCCACAAATCTCCAAGTGTCCGCTTCAGAAATTTTTCATAAAAGAGCAAGACCATGTATGAGTTGACTTCAGCATACCTTTCCTCTTGGGAGTCTATCACCTTGTTGGTGTATGCATCGATCCTGACTTGGATTGTCTTATCCTGCTCCTTTATCAAGCCATCTTTCTCTTGGTTAGCCCTAGACACAACATCTTCGAGCGAAATTTTATCGTTGGTTAGGGTCTGAATGACGTTGTCTTTGGCCTTCACCTCCTCTTTTGAAGTGGAAAGATCCTTTTCCAAGCCAGAAAACTTGGATTGGAGTTCTTTGTTAACCCCCTCCGAAGTGGCCAGCTTGGTGGCCAAGTCCTCTTTCCCCTTCTTCAACTCCTCGATCTCTCTCCTTAGTGCCTCTGTATTCTGGTTGGCAGTAAGGAGGTCGTTAGACAAGCTCTCTTTGTCTGAGTTGAGTGTGTTGATGAGGGCTGATTAATTTCGCACTTGTCTCTCCAAGCTGAGCACCAGTTGAATATTGCTCAACAAGGAGTGGGTCACCATGTCATTCTCTCCTGAAACGGAAAAAAACTTACCATTGAAAGTGACAATGTTCGAAGAGCTTGGGGGGGAGGTAAGGGCCAACAAAGTCATCCTTCTCAAGGTATTCAAAGTAAAGGCCAATCCCTTGAAGGCCACTAATATCAACACCATCAATGTTAATATCCCCTCCGACACCCTCTCCGGTGTGAAAGTCACTTGGGATTTTCTCTGCTTGAGTTGGGTCTGTTGGGTCGACCGGAGGAAGAGACTCCGAAGGCCGGAGAGAAACTTTATCTCCCTTGGAGGTTTTCTTCTTCTTGGCTTCCCTATCTCCATCTTCTGCTCCTAGTTTTTAGGAGCCTTTGAGGGTTTTGGAAGTCCAACTGCCTCTTTTGTACTCTCATTTTCCACCACTTGAAGTAGGACAGCATCAATTCCTCCTTGGTCCTGCACCTTTTGGTTTGCTGGGACAGTCTTATCAACAGAACCTTGGTTGACCTCGGCTATATCTGGTTTTTTCTTGCCTTTCTTTCCCTTCATTTTACTTGGGGCTTTAGCTCTGCCCGACAAGGCCAGCTTCCCATCCTTTGCATCTGTCCTCTAAAGAATGACACCCGGAGGAGGCGGTGTGGTTAATTCCTCCCAAGACAAGTCTCTCCGGCCGGTTGTGTTCCAGAGGTGGGATCTCACCAGATTGCCAGCAGTAAAGCAATTGTGGAAGCGATTTCCCCATTTGTCAGCAGTCCAAACATTCAGCTTGGCATGGGTAGTCTGCCCCTCCTCCAAGTAGTCAGTGAACTCCTTTGGCAGCACTACCAAAAGAATAAGAATAATATATAAGTAAGCAAACTTTTTATAAGAAATGAAAAACTAACATGGTGAAATATTTACCTGTGCTTTTTCATCTGCTGGTAAGCATGCTTGGGTTGTCACCAGCCTTAATCTTCTTCCCATTCTCCCAAACACCACTGATGAACAAGAATTGGGTCTTCTAATTCTTCTCCGATTCAAGCAGGTCATCCACCACTTTATAATTGTCGCCCATGTTGAAATGGTAGAAGGGGATGATGTGGTTCTTGCAAAGTCTGGCCACAACAGCAAATTGCTCCATCAGAAGCGGGATTCTGGAGAGCGTGGAGGCCATGATGCAGGCCATGAGAGTGTACCAAGCATTGGGACTCAGATGGCTTGGGCAGAGCTTTATCAGATGGAAATATCTGACGATCTTTGGGTCCAACGGAAATCTAAGTCCCAAGTTGAACAAATCTGTATAGAAAACTATCTCACTCAACTTGCAGTCCATTGGCATCTCTGGATCGACCGGTATCCTCACTTTAACAGATTCTGGGATCCCCCACTTCGTCCGGATCCGGCCTAGTTCAGCAGTGTGAATGAAAGCGTAGTTAACATGGCTAGCAGATACTTCACACTCACCTTATGGAAGCAAGGTCCCACTCTACCTTCAAGGGACTCCGGTAGGTCTGGATGTTTTAAACAAACCTTCTCTTTACCCTTGCTTTTCTTAACAATGACAGCCTCCCCCGTCTTCCCGGAGACGTCAGTCTCAAAAAGAGCTTCTTCAACACTGTCCTCCATCACATATTCCATCACCATGGAAGGGTTGTCAGTTGTCTTTGGTGGAGGAGTGCTGGTAGTAGGCTCAGTGAGCTGTCCGGATGGTTGAGCATCGCTTTCCCTTTCAGGTTTGGTGTCCGGCTGGG
Source organism: Limnanthes douglasii subsp. nivea (assembly GCA_036936605.1). Classification (NCBI taxonomy): domain Eukaryota; kingdom Viridiplantae; phylum Streptophyta; class Magnoliopsida; order Brassicales; family Limnanthaceae; genus Limnanthes; species Limnanthes douglasii. The sequence goes on from JAUPFV010000002.1 coordinate 340,226,433, forward strand.
GCTCAGATCCGGAGGGTTCATTTCGAAGGCTTGTTCCGGTAGCCTCCGGACCAGACGACTTGTCCTTAGGAACTTTGATGGGTGTCTCTGAACCTGTAGCTTTGTCCTTGGCCCCAGACTTAGAGGGCACTGATTTCAGAGATTTAGATTGTGGAGCAACAACCTCGCCTTTTACTAAGCGGCCTCTTCGTCGAAGCGTTAGCTTTTTTGGGGAGTTATCAGCGTCTGATCCCATGGCTATGAATGTATAGGGTCTCTTTGTGATTGTAACAGCCTTTTCCCGTTCGACAATAAGCTGTGACTCTTGAACCGATGAGCCTGAGACTATTTGTGAAAGACTAGGTTGAAATAACCTTCTAGCTTTGGAGCTTCTGGCAGAAGACGAACCTCGATCACGCTCTGAGCTTGGTGTTTCAGATTTGTCGATTGGAGAAACTGGAAGGCCTGCAACAATGCGCCTTTCTCGTTCGACTCTTTGTGCTTTCTCTAACTCCGAAAGATTAAGCCACCCACCTTTTACAAGTGCGTTTCTTGCTGTAAACATAAACTTACACCAAAAAGGGTTTAAAAAAAAGAGATGAAAGCTTTGAAGAAAAGGAGTGAAAGAGTGATGAAGATGGTAAAACAGTGAAAAATGAGGTAATTTATACTAAAGAGACAAAAAGATGGAAGTAATGATTAAAGACGGCGCTGATGTCACAAGCATTAATTGAAGAGGTTACTTTTTGGGATTAGTGGGAGCGCTGTTCTAGGAGAAAAATGGCTAGTGAGGCAAATCAGAAGGAGACACGTGTCCCACGATCCATGGCAAAACCTTTGAACTTTTGAAGAGTTTTTCAGTCCGGATAAGTCCTTTACTCAATTCTACATCCGTCTGGAAAATGTTACAAGTGCCCAATAGCGATTTTTTAGGTTTTGCAAAAGGCCTTCGAACAAAACCTAAAAAAGGGGTTACTGATGAGTTTGAAAATTTTCACCACTCACTGTAGAAACTGGACAGGGGAAATTCGGACAAAAACCACCCACTGAACCATCCGAACTGGACTAAAGTATTATAAGCTAATCACTTTTTGACTAAGCTAATTGTTAATCTGCTTAATAAAACTAATGGGTTTTTGAACTCGACCCGGTTTCATAAGTTTGACCCGAAAGCCCATGTGGCCCATAATTAAGGGTATAAATACGCAACCACTTTCATTAATGAGGCTAATGAACATTTAATACAACCAAGCAGCTCAAATCTCTCACTACAAAACACCCAAACATTAAATACCTTTAAAACACCATAAAACACATGGCAAAATTACCCTCAGTAGAAAATAATCCACACCAATATCCACTTTAACTTTTAATTTCTTTGTTGAATAATTACAATACCCTTTATTTAGAAACTTAGATTTGGTGGTAGAAAGATATCTTCCCATTGGTTCAATCTTTTATGACCTCCTGGCTGCTTTCTTAAATTCAAGTATATTCTTTTAACTCCGTTATTATACGATGCCAGATGCTTTATCCATACGGTGTAATGTGCTTTAACCGTACAGTATCATATCTACTTAAAACAAATTTAACAATATCTTCAAACTCAGAAAACAAACCAAGATCACAAATTGCAAGCTCCCCATTTAGTTTAAAAATGTACATCATACTACTAGACATCGCGTACCCGCATTAGATAAAGGTTTAGCATCTATTATTAGCAAACAATACATGAGTTCCACTTATATCTGTAAAACATGTTTTTCATATCCTTCGTGGAAACAAAGAACAGTTAAGCGCAGACTAAAAACTTATAAAAACTAGAACACAGACTGAAAAATCAACGAAAACTAATGCTAATATCACAAATATACTGCATTAACAACGTAAAATAACAGATGAATACTAAAAGCACAAATAAAAAACAGATCGACTAAACCTAATATAGAGAAATATAAACTCGCGATCCAAATTTCAGTAAAACTCGAAATGCTAACCTATAACAATAAAACTTACTGCGAAATTAACCTAAACAAAATCAAAAAAAAAAAACAAGAAATCGATTAAGAATGGAGAATTACCTATGATAATAGTGAGCTGTTAAAGTAGCGTAGAAAAAAATTAAGGAGAAAAAAACTCAAATATGAGTGTCAAAACTTTTATATAAGTAAGTAGGGGTCTAAAATGTATTAATGAGTCTTAGATAGTAAATATTTCATAAAAACGGATCTTTTTTGGAAATATATCAAAATATGGATCTCAAATGGATAATATTTTAAATATCGGATCTTAAATAATACTTTACCCTAATTATAACTCATAGTTGAGATAATAATAAAAAATAAATTTGCTTTATAGTTATTAATATATTACCTTTCTTAATCATACATGTTTTAATACTAATAATTAGTGGGCTAAAAAAAGTGTACGAAATAAATAAATTAGTTACTTAATGATATACTAAACATTTATTATATTGGCATATTTCTATCTTTGACAATTTGATCATATCTGCATCATCCTTCACACCCTCTTTCCATTCTCCTATATAATAAAGAGCTGAATTGAGATTATAACTCATTCCAAAAATTGTATCAACCTAATAATCTAGTCACTATGTCGACTAAAGTTTCAACTTCTCTATGCTGGATTTTGTTTCTAGCCATTGCTTTTCACGGTAATTTTGATATATGTCTATACAAATTTTTATTAGTAAATTATTTTCTTAAATATTAAACATTTATATTATTTATATTTGTTTTAAAAAAATCGTCACCGCTACCTAACAAATGTGCATAGTCTAAAACTTCGATTTAGTGTTGGCGACTAAACGAATTCATTTTACACCATCAACTTAGTTATCTTTTGTGATGATGTATATATATTGTTTTTGTTTTGATGGCCAGATTTAAGCTTATAATTGTTGAATTATTTTTTTATATAACATAAAAAATGCAAATATTTTATAAATTTTAAAATAATGATTTTATTTTATATAGAAGGATCAAATAAAATAGAAATAATAGAAAAATGGTGAAACATAATGTTTTTATTAAAAGAAAATATGAGTGAATATTTTATGATACATTAAGGTTTTAATTATTGTATTAAATGTGCAGCTGAAGCTTGTGTGAAGACAAATATAAAGGTGTCGATTTATCCTACGGGAGAGAAAGTAGAGGGGCACATTCAATATAGAGTGAATATCTATAACAATTGTCCCTGTGCTCTTAAGGCGAATACGGAGTTTGATGTCACTGGCCCGCATGATGAGCTTGATCCTTCGGTGTGGATTGTAGAGGGTGGAACAGATTATCTGCGAAATCCTCTTCTTCCAAAGTCGAACGTCACTTTCATTTTTACTTCAACAAGTATTGCATTTTTTGAACCTTCTTTGGGAGTGGTTTGTTAAGTTAATTTAGGGCATTCTCTTTCCTAGGAGACAGTGAAATTATAATAATATGATACTTTCTTTTACCATTACTTTTTTTTTCCTTCTCTAATTTAAATACCACCGAAATACATGTTGGAATACCATAGATTATTTACAAGTTTATTTTTTTTAATAAAAAATTATAATATATATAAGGGTTAGCAACATAGTGTGAGTTATATATATATATATATATATATATATATATATATATATATATATATATATATATATGATCAATTGCATATATAATTTTGATCATATATAATTGTTCTAAACAAAGATGCTAATAGGTTAGTTGTCCAATGTTAGATAACTAACCACAAGAATTTCGAGAATAGATAGCTCTCAGTGGAGTTGTGGTTTGGTTTAGTGAAACTTTATAGTTGGTATTGCAGTGTGATGCCCATTTCGCAATCTAATAAGGTGCACGATCCCGTTCTGTATATATATTTATTGAAGTTATTAAGTTTCATCATATTAATTAATTGATTATGGTTAATGACGATTTTAATCTAGAACGGTAAGATGATCCAAATTTTATTATTTATGTTAACCTGTCCAAAGTTGAAGCCTAGGATTTTGGAGATTTCGTCAATTTTATCTTGAGAAATCATTGTCTCTTGTATATGAAGTTTGCTTTTTCAATTTAATAATTGACTTGAGTCCACGTATTGTCTGTTTGTTATTTATTTCATGGGCAATCCAATTTAGTACTCTTAAAGTCACTTATATATAGAGTTGAGGGATGCGGAAGATCCTTTAAAGTGAACAAGCTTTGTAATAAGAGGGCTTTTGTAATTTTTAGCTTTAGTTTTTTTTTCATAATTTTTTTTTGCTAATTAAATTTTTGTTGTCTTTTCTTTCAATTATCTTTTCAAGCACTGAGATAAGGGTAAAGTATCCGTCAGAGAGAATTTGAAGGATTCTTGTTGATTTTCCAGAATTTTCTAAAACATTTGAAGAGGTGAACATTTTGCACTAACTCTATTGTGTGCAATGCCTATATTATCTAATTACTTGTAACTTTAGTAGAGTCTTGTTCTCGTGGTAATTCTTTTAAGTTTATATCATATTTATTTTTGGTTTGTTCATGCTTGAAATCCTAATCTTTTTGTTTTCAATGAACTTTAGTCTATGTTTATTGTTGGAATTTGAGTATTTAAGGTTTGTTTTAATTATTACAATTTCAACAGACTATTGGTTTTCATTACAATCGATGTTGTCACGGGCTATAGATATTTTTGACAATTTTAGATTTTACTTTTGGAACCCATATTTCATTTTGAGAAAATGGGTTCATATTAGATTTTCAGTTGATTCAGTTATTTGTTGTTTATCATTTATAGTTAACTTATCCTTGTTCATAGAATGCTTATTACACTTTATGGCGTTATGTCCTAAATACGTGCAGTAAAGACAGTAAGATGGCATATCACCATAGGTGATATTTTTCCAAAATCCATCATTGTCCCAAAGCATATCGAGATCTTTTGGGAGAGAGATTTAGAGACATCTTTTTTGAGCCAAGTTTTAAAGTAGTTAAAGCTTGCTTTATTTTTTAATGGTACCCATGTTTATAAAGGCATACCTATTTCCTTAGGAATATTAGTTATAGAATCCCAATTATACATATATTCAGGGAGTTTACGGAAAGACACACATGTTGAAGTTAAAGGAGACTCTATTTTATGATTAAAGTTTGGATACTATGTAAGTGACCTAAGGGAGAATTGACCTACATCCTAGATGTTGTGTTTCCATAGTTTTTAATATCTTTTTTATTATTTAGTTCTATTAGTATAGGCATATAGTCCCAAACTAATAAACTATATAGGCATATGAATTTAAATGTTTCCATTTTTTTTATTTCATCTGACTTAGGTATACCGAATGAGAACTTTGATAATAACGCGAATTTAGATGCAGAAAGAAGGAAATTCTTATCTTATTCTTGGAAGATGAGTACTCTGAATTCTCCCTTGTTTTAGAATAACACTTTGTCGCGTATGAATTCCTTCCCTTTATTTCTGGAGACTTTAATATATGATCTTTTTTATTGTCGTTAAGCCCGGATTGCTTTTGGTGTTGAGTTGGAGAAAAATCATCATAAATTGGGTTGATCCTGATTTCTTGTATTTGAAGAATGCCAGACTCGAATTGATTCTTTGGATTATGAGATAACAATAGTAAATCTTCATCTTGTGTATCTTTATCCTGCTTTCTTGACTCTTGATTTGATTTGATACTGTCTTTCTTGATCTTAAGATCTGAGTGTGCAGATTTTTATTTTTTGTGGGAGATTTGAGTTAAAGGCAAAGTAGTCTCGAGAGAATAATGGATTTGTTGATCTGCCATTGATTAAGGTTGATCCAAGATTTTGGTCTCTAATTTAGAGGTTTGCGGATTTCATTTGTGAAGGAGAACACTAAAGGGGTTCTTAAAAGAAGTTCCCTTAAATATTCAGTTTAATATTCTTAACGATTTTGATCAAAATTCATAAAACAATTTTTTTATAATATAATAAGTTTTTTATTATTTTTTTTAAAAATCAACAGCGTACGATGTTCAATATATATATTTATAATTAGTGTTTTTTTCATCTTTTATCAATCTCTCACACACAAATGTTTTAATAGTGTGTTTATTTTTAATTTTGTTTATCGTTATTTTGACGGTGTGCTTATCCGTTTCAAGAAACATAATTGGAGCAAAACTCATCATGAGAAATGACACATATTATAATAGGTACAATGTTAACAATATTTTTTTTATCTCTAAACACACATGTCACATGAAGATTCAATTGTATTAAAAGTTATTTGAAATTATCTCTGAAATATCATACATCGTAGATGAAAATGAATTTTATATGCTGAATCATTCTATAAATAATTTATTTTTACTCATTGAAAAATACAATGCTTAAGTTTTCTATACAAAAACCGGGTGCCACCATTTGCAAAATATCGGTTAAGAGTTTTAGTCTCATTATTCTAAACATAGAGTTTACTAACTGCTGAGCCAATGGTTTGGTAATAAATCTACCAGGTTCTCACTAGAACACACGTAGGAGACCGATGTGACTCCACTCTAAATTAAGTGTAGTGTACTCATATATTAGACTTATGTAGCGATATTTACCATTGTAGATGCCATTATAAGCTATACCCATCGTTGTTTAACTATAAAAAAATACTTGGATTATCATGTTTTCCCGCTATAGTGAATTGTATTTCCTTCAAGAGCTCTCTAAAAATTACAGTTTCCTTTCTTGTTGCAAGCGATGCTATAAACTCATATTAGACACACACACACATTTCTCTTTGATCCCCAAGAAACAACACACACAGTAAATATGAAGACCCACCCATAGTTAATTTGTATTAAATAGAATGATGATCCAACTTCCGTATCTGTATTCCTAAAATATCCTAGAAAAATTAGAATATTAAAAGTATATGTTTTTTGAATTCTTCATGTGCCTAAAAACCTTTCCAATACATTCAATATCCATACTTGAATTAATAGTAATCTGCAATACTTTACTTACCGTAATTAAAATATCTAGCCTAGTGCATAAATATGTATATCAAACTTCCGATAACACCAACGTATTCTAGCTGAACCATTTCTCGTCTATTATTTCCAAGTTTTAAAATATGATCAAATGGTGTATGTAGTTCTTTAAATTCCATATGTTCAGATTTATCAAGTACATTTTTATTGTTATGATATTGACAGAGGGAAAAACTCCAAATATCTTTATTATATTTATCCCCAAAATAATATATATGTTTTAGGAACGTTTATCTTAAATATTGAAGATACAAACCTTTTCATTTCAATAATCTCTTTCATGCCATTACTCAATATAAGTAAATCATCTATGTATAGACACACCACGAGCATTGTGTCACCACTAACCATAATATATAAACATTTAATCACCATAAATAGTATTAGATACCATTACATGATAAAAAATTTCATGTCATTTCTTTGGTGATTGTTTTAGACCATAAAATGACTTACAATATTACAGATTTTTTCTTTATTTTTTTATAAGTACAAAGCCTATGAATTGCTTCAAGTAAACCTCCTCGTCGAGATATCTAATTAGGAATGTTGTTTTATAATCTATTTGATGAATTCTAAGTTTATATATTGATGCAGTTGCAAAAATCATTCTTATTCTCGCGTTTCTTGCAATTGGACCATATGCATTAAAGTAATATTTTTCCTTATTTTTTTCAAAACATTTGAATAATACTATGATTATAACATTTATTTATAATACCCACTTACAACCACTTCATCTTTAACTCGAAGGTAAATCAATAAATTCTCAAGCGTTGTTTGAAATAAGTGAGTATATTTAATCATTTATGACCTTTGTTTTAAGTAGATCGTCTTGAAAGGGTTTGCTTTCTTACTAGATTTTGGGTCATCGTTACGAAAAATACCACCTAAATATTACGTGTGATTGTTTTACAACTTTATTCTACCAAGTAGAAAGAAGTCTTTTAAAAATATATTCATAAGGATATATTATTTTGATAATATATATTCTTCATATTGATGAAATATATTCATGTTAAGAGTTGTTAAAAGATAAGATGCACAGAAGATAAAGAGTTAGCAAAAGTAATATAACAAAGATATTTAAACTGAAAGACATCTAGAAGACTACACAAAAGGCTATCCAAAGAGAAAATATGAGGGTCTTTCATAGATTTCTAACTGAGAGACACCCATAAAGCTTTAAAAAAGAAGATTGCAAAAAATCATGAAGATGAGGATCTTCTAAATATCTTTAACCAAGAATCATCCAAAAGACTGTTAGACGAGAAGCTAGCGGCCACCAGAAGACGAGGGTCTTCAAAATATCTTTAACCGAAAAACACCCATAAGACTTTTAAACGAGAGGCTAGCAAAAGAGAAATAATGAGGATATTTCATATCTCTCTAACTGATGGACACCCATAAGGTTTTAGATGAGACGCTACCGAAAAGAAGAAGATGGAGGTCACTAAAGATCTTTTACTAAGAAGCGTCCAACATACTATAAATGGGATCGTAACGGAAATACATAGTAAACTAAAAGGATGATAAAGCTCTTCGAACAGTGATAACTGTAATACACGTGTCATTTTTTAATATCAGTAAGATAGGTTGTTAATCAGTTATAACACGTGTAATATGTTGATTTAAGGATAGTAAAATTCGAATGTTATAATTGAACACTTAAAGCCCCATTCGAGGATTATCATAATAATAGAAAAAATACATTTTTAGACTTTGAAAAATTGTCATTTCATGGTTGTGATTTATTATGTTGGCTTAATATTTTATAAAGATTTTCCTTCATCAAATGTGGCACCTTCTGGTTGTGAATTTTTCTTTTCAAGGCTTAAATTTTAAAGTAATTACCAACGATGATGGTGAGATCAGGATTTGAAAGAGAGACTCTAGTGATTTGACCAATTCGATCTATTTTGGTAGTCGTCTCGAAAATCATAATGAATTTGTCAGCTGATGTAGTTAATCTAGAGAAACTTCAACATTAGGACGTGGCAGCCGGTGCTTGCATTTTAATAAGTCAAAAAGTGAGACCTCTAGGAGTAATTGTAACATATATAAATCAACGACCAGAAGCAGTAACTTGAGCACTTGAATTGTTCACGCCGGCTCAGGGCGATAACATCCAAAATTAAGGTATTCGTGCTACCACATCGAGTATTCAGATTCTAGATCTTAAAATTTAGAAAATAAAGTAAGAATAGGGTATATCGAATATGATACATGCTGAGAGAGATCGCGAGGTCAGGGAAATGATGAAAAAATTAACTAAGTATTGCAATTTCTATAAAAAAACATAATTTCAAAAGTAAGGAGAAAAAGAAGTCAAATTTTAAAGAAAGAAATACGAGTTATACACGGAAAACAAACGAAAAGAAAATGACTTTTGTGAAAAGAAAACTAGAATGAATAATTCAATTGAAAGAAAGCAGAAACATGAAGCTGAAAAATGGAAATGGAAGGATTCTGATTTCAAGGCTCAGTCAAGTAAATTAAGAATAAAGAAAGGAAATGAAAGAAGGAGGTGGAATACAATGAAGAACAAAAAAAAATACGCGAGTATGTTTTCCAGTAATCTCTATTTTTTAAGAATATTCTTGAAGTAAAACTCCTGATGAAATTTAATCCCCTTACGATGCCAGCTTAGGACAAATCAAGGGATCGAAAACATCACTTATAGCAGTTTAGAAGCATGATAATGAGGTTCAGTCCCGACGATGTTTTGTTATCCAAGGCATTATCTATGAATTTTAAGGGAAATTCCTGGACGAATTCAATAGCTTACCAAACGAATAAATTCGAGATCTTTAAAGGACAGTAGAGTATGTTTAGGAACCATTTCATAGATAATCGGGTGAACAAGAAATAGGGAAACTCAATTATGAACTTGTATCAAACAAGAGGGGAATCTTTGACAAGTTATGTGCAAAGATTCGTAAAAGAAAATAATAGTGTGTTGACGGGAAAAATGGTAGTTGTTCTGGCTCATTTAAAGAGAGGGTTACATTATGAGGGAAATCTTGACGAAGATCTGATAAAGTTTTTTTGTAGAGATATTTTGGCTAGTTCGGAACAATTTATCAGGCTTGAAGATTGTAAGAAGAAAGCTTCTTAATTTTTAAATACCAAGAATATAAAGCTGTACTACCCGATCGAAGGATAGTAAAAGAATTGAAATAGGATGAGGGCTAAATAAGGCCAACTAATAGAGAAAAATTCTCGTTTTACGATAATCTAAATAAAACATATACCAATATAACCGAGAATAATGCAGTTATCTTTGATAAGATAAATGAGATATCAAAGTGAAATCCGCTAAGATTGATATTTGCCTTAACTATCAATAGATCGTGAAGATTCTTTTGTGCTTTCTTCGAAGATCATGGGCACCATACTATTGACTGTTGGCACCTGAAGATGTGATTTTAATACTTATTAATAATATGGATTTTATAAAATTCATTAAAACAATATAAGAGGATAAAATCGAGATAAAAACAAAGAATAGTTTAAAGGTGGAGAGAAAAGTAGGAGATAAGAAGATAAAGGGAAGCAACAACTTGTGTCTACCATCTTTGGTGGAGATACGATGTTTAGGAATGATTCTGCTTCAAGAAAAAAGCAAAAAAGGGATTTAGAAGTCACCTTGGTTGAAGAATCATCTTACCATCATTGTCGTAAGCCAATATCTGATTTAAAATTTGTTATGATCAAATGCAAGGTGTAACTCCATGCAAGCAAACTAATAGACAACTTGTCAGTTATGAAGGGAATACTTCAGCTTATGTTGGTGAGATTGAACTAATATTTCTTTTAGATTATGGGGATATCGAGAAGGTTGTAAGAAACTTGTTCATGATCTCTGGTAAACCCATCATTTATAATGTTATTGTAGGGAGACCGTGGCTGCACAAAATGGAAGGTACAACTTGTACTTTCATACAGTGTTCAAAATTTCTCGTATGAAGATTGTCAATAAAATAATAGCAATGAATGTGAAAAAGAAATTGACGATCCCAGAAGAAATCCAACATGAAAATTTGTTGAATAAATTAACTGAGGAGATAATATGAGAGGGTCATGTTGTGAAAATTGGAAGATTATAGAACTTCCAAAAGGAAATTTTGACATCTTCACTTGAACTAATAACGATATAATAAAGGCCAGTTCTTCCATTATTTATCACGAGTTTTCGGTTGACAAAAGACTGAGGCGAATGAGCATAAACAATAGTGCTTTCTCTACCGATGTGGGTTGTTAATATAGTGTTGGTAAAGGAAAAAAATGGGCAATGACGTATGTGTATAGATTTTGATGAGTCCGGATTCTGTTACATCTTCGGACAGGGACAGTTCGGACAAAGACCATCTAACCGGACAGAGCAGTTCGAACACCTTATCCATTGGACTGTTCAAACTAGGACTAAAGTACTTAAAAACCTAATCACTTCTTGACTGAGCTACCTGCTCTCCTGCTAAGAACTCATGGGTCCTTAAACATGACCCGAAAGCCCATAAGGCCCAAATGTAAAGGTATAAATACTCAACCACCAACATTAAATGAGGGTAATGAAAATTAAATACAACCAGGCTGCTTAATTCTCCCTCTACTCTCTACTCAAACATTAAATACTTACAAACTTTCACAAAATACCAAATAAAAGTTATGATCTTACCCTCAGACGAAAATAAACTTCACCAAATTGGCGACCACAGTGGGAGAGAAAGGTGCCTGAATCGAGCTTTCGAAACCAACAAAAACAATCAGTCCGAATGAATCCGGATGCCCCGGAAGTACCACCAGCTTTGCTTGAAGTGGTGGGTGAAAACGATGAATACACTATCGAGGAGCGTGATAGATTAAAGGGCGAGATAGAAGCTCTGAGGGTAGAAAAGGCTAAGATGGGCATGAAAGAAAAGTCAAAAGCATCAGTTGCTCATCATACCGATAACCCTAGAGAGCATGAGCCTTCAAAGACTCATGTGAGTACCAAAAAGACTCATGCCAGCTCAAAAAAGTCTCACCGGTCTAAGCCAGTGGAGAAATCAGACTCAGACTCAGAGTCTTCTGATAGCTCATCGGATGAGGAAGGAGTTGAAAAGTCCTAGTCCTCCAGCAGTGATGAGGGCCGATCTGCAAATAAACAGAAGTTAATAAAGAAATATTCAAGAAAAAGAGATAGACATGGAAAGTTGAAGAGGAATATAGGCAAAGGATCATCTCACAGCCGGAGGCATGTAGACCGGATGCTGATGGATCCCTTTGCCTTCCACGATGAACCAAGTATCTTTGCAACTCCCAATGAGGATACTGTGTTCAGTCGTGGCCGGAATTAGAGACAATCTCCATTGTCTTCCAAGATTCTGTCCGGAAACCTCCCTAAGAGGTTTGATTGCACTAAAATGGAAAAGGCTGATGTTATTGTTCAAGAAGTTGACAGGCTCACAAAGATGGGGCATATAAAGGAGTCTCAATATCCTTTGTGGACTGCCAATCCGGCCCCGGTGAAAAAGAAAAATGCATCGACTTCACAGATCTCAATAAGGCTTGCCCATAAGATTTGTATCCAGTTCCCCGGATTGATCAGCTGGTAGACTCCACCTCTGGGAATAAGCTACTCTCATTCATGGATTCTTTCTCCGGGTACAATCAGATTCAAGTAGATCCGAAGGATCAGGAGCATACCACGTTTGTCACTGACAGGGGTCTTCATTGCTACAAAGTGATGCCATTCAGGTTGAAAAATGCTGGGGCTACTTATCAAAGATTGGTGAACAAAGCCTTTGCTGATCAAATTGGAAGAAATATGGAAGTATACATTGATGATATGATGGTGAAAAGTGTGGATAAGAAACTGCACTTGGTGGACCTCCAAGAAACTTTTGCCAACTTGGTAAAAGTGAATTTGAAGCTAAATCCTAGAATAATGTGTGTTCGGAGTGCGATCCGGGAATTTCTAGGATATATAATAAGTGAGAAAGAGATACAGCCCGATCCAGACCAGCTTAATGCACTATTCCAGATGGAGCCTCCTCGGAATGTTAAAGAAGTACAACGATTGACGGGGAGGTTAGCTGCTTTAAACCGATTTATATCAAGGTCTTCGGACAGATGTGCCCCGTTTTTTCAAACTTTGAAGGGTGCAAAGGGATTTGAATGGACTTCACAGTGTGATGAGGCTTTCAATGAGATTAAGAAACATTTGTCCTCCCCCAAAACCTTATTTAAACCAGTTGATGGAGAGACCCTCTTCGTATATTTGGCAGTTTCAAGTTGTGCCATCAGTGCTGTGTTGGTGAGAGAGGTGGATAACTACCCCCATCCGGTGTATTATATCAGCAAGAGCTTGATAGGTGCAGAGAAACGCTATTTAAAGCTCGAAAAGTTAGCATTAGCCTTGGTAATTGTTGCAAGAAAGATGAGGCCCTATTTTCAGGCTCATCCTATTGTAGTCCAGACATCCTTTCCCTTGAAGAACGTCCTTCAAAAGGCAGACATTTCAAGTAGAATGACTAAATGGTCGGTGTAATTGGGCGACTTCGATATTGATTTTGCTCCTCGAACAACAGTCAAAGCCCAAGCTGTGGCTGATTTTTTAGTCGAATTTCACTCTGATAGGGATTCAGAGCAGACTACTGAGATGAAAGACAAAAAAGTTTGGGTCGTCCGGACGGATGGTGGATCCAGTACTATGGGGTGTGGTGCAAGGGTGTTCTTGACTTCTCCATATGGTGACAAAATGTACCAGGCCATATGTTTTGCTTTCAGAGCTTCCAACAATGAGTCCGAATACGAAGCAGCTATAGCTGGTTTAAAGTTAGCTTATATATGTGGGGCCAAAAGGGTCAAGTTGATGAGTGATTCCCAACTTCTTATCCACCATGCACAAGGTCAATCTGAAGCAAAAAAGGAGCAGCTAGTGAAGTACTTACTTCTTCTTAAAAATGAGGCTCTTAAGTTCAAAAGCGTTGTTTATGAGCATATACCCCGGGCAGAGAATGAACTAGCAGATTCTTTGGCATCCATAGCCTACACTGAGTCCTATCCTTGGATTCATGTACTGGAGAGCCCTTCCATTCAACTTAATGTGGGTAAAGAGGAAGAAATTTTCGAAGTACAGATAATACAACCTCAAGATTGGAGATTTCCTCTCCTACAGTACCTCTCTGATGGAATTTTGCCTCCGGATAAATCACTAGCAAGAACGGTGAAGCACAAGGCTCGTGGTTTTATCATACTAAGAGACGTTCTGTATAAAAAGTCTTACAGTAAACCTCTTCTGCGTTGTTTGGGAGATGATGAGTCTCAAGTAGTCCTCTCCGAATTGCATGATGGTGAGGGATCAGCTCACTGTGGATTCAGGGCTCGAACAAGGAGAGTTTTACTGTCCGGCTACTATTGGACATCTATAATGCAAGATGCTAAAGAACTGGTGAGAAGGTGTGATCCATGCCAGAGATATAGCAATGAAATTGATGTCCCAGCTATCCCTTTAGAGTCAATTTCTGAGCCAATACCTTTTGCTCGATGGGGGTTGGATTTAGTGGACCCTCTTCCTATGGCGTCCGGAGAGAGCAGAACTATAATTGTTGCTATAGATTACTTTTCAAAGTGGATTGAAGCATCCCCTCTGGCAGGCACAACATCAAAAGCTGTCATAAAATTCATTTTATCCAACATATGTTGCAGATTTGGTGTTCCACAAAAGATAACAACAAACAATCGGCCACAGTTCGACAATAGGTAAATGGAGAGTTTTTGTGCCTCAAGGGGTATAAAACATTGTTTCTCTTCACCTTTCCACCCACAAGCAAATGGTCAGGTTGAAGTGGCCAACAGAACTATACTGTCCGGTTTAAAGAAGAATTTGGAAGGGGCTGCTGGGAAGTGGCCTAGCTATTTACAAGAGGTTTTGCGGGCTTACCGGACTACACCTGGGGCTGCAACGCAAGAGTCACCCTTTGCTTTGGTCTATAGGATGGATGCAATAGCTCCCATAGAAGCAACTCTCCCCTCGTTTCGAGTTCACAACTTCTCCGAGCACGCTAACGAAGTGGCAATCAGAGGTCATCTTGACCTAATAGACGAAAGACGAGTTAAGGCTCACCTTAGAGCTGCACACTATCAGGGTCTAATGAGAAGTAGGTTTGCTTCTAGAATTAAAAGAAGAGATTTCCAACCGGGGGACAAGGTTTTGAGAAAAGTCTTCCTACACACTAAAGACAAGCTGCTCAGCAAGTTGGCCCCAACTTGGGAAGGACCTTATATGGTCATTGAAAGACTTAAGCCTGGAACGTATTAGCTAGAAGACAAGGATGGAAGGGTTTTGAACCAACCTTGGAATATTGAGCATCTCCGGATGTACTTGGAGTAACAGCTATGTAAATATTTACTTGTTTCAAAATCCATGTAAATATTTGGGGGCATACTCTTTCCTACCCTGGTGGCGCGGGGAGGTTTTAGTGAGGTGTCTGGGCTTTTTTATGAAATTTGATGCCTTCTTAAAAATTCGAAGTGTGCTAACTTTGTTTCTTGTGATACCATCCGGATTGAATTAATGGAATGATGACTACTTAAACATTTGTCATCAGAGAATTTAAACACTCTCACTTTAAAATGCGTGCGAAATAAATAAGGGTTATTTAAACACTAGCCACCAAAATCGAAACAAAGTATGAAAGGATGCAAGAATTTTGCAGAACAAAGATATATATTGAAATAACCGGAGTGCCTTGGCCTTCCAAGGAATTTTAAAAATTGTCAAACAGAACAAACAAAATACCTGTCCGGTCAAATACCGGACACGATTACAAAAATGCCTTGGCCTTCCAAGGACTTTAGTTCAGATAAATAACGTAAAAGATAATTCATAATTTAAGACTCAGCCTTTGAAGATGGCTCAGCCTCACTTGTCTTCTTCTTCTTGGGATCGTCCTCCTCCTCGTTTGGACTCTCCCCGGTATTCTCTTCATCATCAGACGGGGATGCGCTGGAGAAGCCAAGTCTGTCACCTTCGGCCATTGTATGAAAGGGGAGGTCCGGATACTCCACATAAGTCCACAAGTCTCCCAGATTTCTCTTTGGAAACTTCTCATGAAAAAGCAAGACCATGTCCGACTTTACCTTAGCATACATCTCTTCTTGAGTATCTATTATGTTGTTGGCATAGGCGTCGATCTTGGCCTGAATCTTGGCCTCTTGCTCCCTTAGAAGAACTGCTTTCTCCTCTGCAGCCTTGGACAATGTGTTCTCGAGCGCGATCTTGTCATTTGTCAAGTTATGGATGACTTGATCATTGGCCTTCGCCTCCTCTTTCGATGAGGTGAGATATTTCTCCAATCCGGACAGTTTCTCCCAAAGCTCTTTGATGGTGTCTTCTAAAGTAGCGACCTTGGTGACCCACCCCTCTTGGCTCTTCTTTAGCTCCTCGTTTTCTCCTTTTAGAATGTTAGCGTGTTGAGTGGCAGTAAGAAGGTCACCGGACAGTCTTTCTTTGTCAGACTTGAGGTCTTTGATAGTATCTACCTGACTTCGAACTTGCTTCTCCAACACAAGCACCGGCTGAACACTACTTAATATAGAATGAGCTATAATGTCCCTTTCACCTGAAACAGTAAAAGTCTTACCATTAAAAGTGACAGTGTTTGAAGTACTCGGAGGGAGGTAAGGCCCAGCAAAATCGTCTCTGGGGAGGTTGGCAAAGTAGTCACCAAGTCCATCAAGCCCGGTGATGTCAACCCCATCAATGCTAAGGTCTCCTCCTCTAACTTCGTCGGTTTGAAAATCACCAGGAATCTCTTCTGCTAGTGTTGGGTCAGTAGGATCTACAGAGGGGAGAGGCTCCGGAGGCCGGAGAGAAAGCTCATCACCCCTAGAGGTCTTTTTCTTCTTAGCCTCCCTGTCCTTGTCTTCAGCTCCCCGTTTTCGGTCTCTTTTGGGAACCCTTGGAGGTTTTGGGGATTGAACCTCTTGCCTAACACTCTCCTCCTCTACCACTTTTAAGAGAGCAGCATCGATCTGGCTTGGGGCTGGCCCCTCTGGATTTGTTGAAATGGCCACCTCCACTTCAGCAGGGTTAGCTTCACCCACAACCTTCTTGCCTTTCTTCTTCTTACCTTTCATTTTTCTTGGGGCCTTCGACCGGCTTGGTAAGTAAAGTGACCCGCCCGGCTCATGTGTTCTTTTGAGGACCAGATCCCTCCGGCCAGTAGTGTTCCAGAGGTGAGATCTTGCAAGGTCTCCTCCTGTGAAAGCATCATGAAACCGGTTTCCCCACTTTTTAGCAGCCCAAGTGTTGATCTTGGTGCAAGTGGTCTGCCCGGACTTTAGGTAGTCGTTGAAGTCCTTGGGCAGTTCTGCTAAGGAAAAGACAAGATTAGTTAGTTTAAGCTAATTCAATAAAAACAGAAATAATGATATAAAGTAGGAGCCTTACAATCACTCCTCCATCTGTTGGTGAGGAGACTTGGATTGACTCCGGCCTTGATTTTCTTCCCGTTCTCCCAGGAACCACTTACAAACAGGAATTGAGTCCTCCAATTCCTCTCCGACTTTAGCAGATCATCCACTGCTTTATAGTTATCACCCATGTTGAAGTGATAGAAGGGAATGTGGTGGTTCCTGCAGAGACTGGCCACAGCTGCAAACGCCTCCATTGGTAGAGGAATCTCGGAGAGCCTAGAGGCCATAATGCAGGCCATGAGGGTGTACCAAGCATTGGGACTCAGCTGGCTTGGACAGAGCCTTATCAGATGAAAGTATCTGACAATCTCTAGGTCCAAGGGAAATCTGAGCCCCCAGTTAAACAGCTCAGTGTAGATAATAATTTCGCTCAACTTGCAGTCTATTGGGGTTTCGGGGTCTATGGGGATTCTTATCTTCACATTCTCCGGAATTCCTCACTTCGTACGCATCCGGCCGAACTCAGCTGTATGGATGAAAGCGAATTGATCTTTTGCAAGGCAAGAAAATATTTGATATTGACCTTGTGGAAACAGGGTCCCACTCTTCCTTCAAGACACTCCGGCAGATCCGGATGCCTTAAGCACAGCTTCTCCTTGCCTTTATCCTTTTAGGTAGCAACAGCACCACTGGTCTGTCTGGAAGGTTCGGACTCAAAGGGAGCCTCTTCGATAGATTCCTCCATTATTTCCTCCATGACTGAGGAAGGGTTTTTAGTTGCTGTTGTGAGGGGGAGGTTTGGAGTTGGTTCAGCCTGACTTCCGGACTGATGAGCTTCAGAGCTTTCCTGGACCCTAGCCTCCGGTTGGGGCTCTGATGTAGCTGTTTCTCTTCGGGGACTTGAGCCAATGGCCTCCGGACCGTACAGCCTGTCTCTGGGTGTTCTTATGGGTACTTCTGACCCTGTACTGCTGTCCTTGGCACCTGATTTCAAAGAGGTGCCTTTAGAAGCCTACCCTTTGACCAGCCGGCCTTTTCTGCGATCAACCAGCTTGTGAGGAGAAGTATCAGCATCTGATCCCATGGCTAAGAACGGGGAATATTTTCTAAAACTAGAGGCTGTTAAGCCTGGCTCAACTGTGGGTTCTAACTCTTGAACCGAAGAACCTGAGATGATAGGGGAAAGACTGGCTTGAAACAACCTCTTCGGTTTGACACTCTTTGTGGAGGAAGAACCCTGGTCAGACTCTGTGGCGGAGAATGGTGGTTTGTCGATGGGTGAAGTGGGTAAAACTGCTGCTATGCGCCTTTCTCTTTCGACTTTTTGTACTTTTTCTAATTCAGAAAGATTGAGCCACCCGCCTTTGATCAGAGCGTTCCTAGCCGTGAACATAAACAACCTAAGTAAGAATTTGTGTTTGAGAGAGAAAGTTTTGAAGATTAGCAGAGTGAAAATGAAAGTGATACCAAAACAGTAGAAAAGTATCTTAATTTATAGTAAACCTCAAAAAAGAAGTCTTGATTCCTAGGAGAATTCGAAAAGATTAGCAATGATTAAAAAGACGACGCTGATGTCACCTTCATTAATGAAGAGGTTACTTTTCAGGAAAGATGGGTGCGAAATTCAAGGTGAAAAAGCGGCTAAAGCAAGGAACCAAAGAGCGACACGTGTCCCATGAAATTTGGCAAAAAACCATTTAGATTCACAGAGCTTTTTTCAGTCCGGATAAAACCACAACTCAATTCGAAAGATCTGTTCGGATAAAACTTCCACTGACAACAGACTGTTTTTCAGGTTTTGACAAAGGTATTTGAACAAACACCTAAAAAAGGGGCTACTGATGAGTCCGGATTCTGTTACATCTTCGGACAGGGACAGTTCGGACAAAGACCATCTAACCGGACAGAGCAGTTCGAACACCTTATCTATTGGACTGTTCGAACTAGGACTAAAGTACTTAAAAACCTAATCACTTCTTGACTGAGCTACCTGCTTTACTACTAAGAACTCATGGGTCCTTAAACTTGACCCGAGTCCATTAAACATGACCCGAAAGCCCATAAGGCCCAAATGTAAAGGTATAAATACCCAACCACCAACATTAAATGAGGGTAATGAAAATTAAATACAACCAGGCTGCTTAATTCTCCCTCTACTCTCTACTTAAACATTAAATACTTACAAACTTCCACAAAACACCAAACAAAAGTTACGATCTTACCCTCAGACGAAAATAAACTTCACCAGATTTTACTGACTTAAACAAATCGTGTCTAAAATATGCTTTCCCATTACCGCATATTTATGAGTTGGTGGATGCTGCCTCAAGAAATTAATTTTTTTTATTTATGGATGCTTATTCTTGATATAATCAAATTTCTATGCATCATTCCGATGAAGAGGTTACACATTTTCAGACCAAAAGAGAATTATATTGTTACAGAGTTATACTTTTTGCTTTAAAGAATATAGGAGAAACTTATCAACGGTTGGTTAGTCAAATTTTTGATTTTTTTTTGGATTAGAACATGGAAACATACATAGACAACATGATAGTAAAAAACAAAGTAGTGAATATTAGCAGATCGAAGTATTGTTTGCAAATTTTGGGAAGTTGAAGCAATTTAATCTTAAGCTTAACCCTTTATAATGCTCTTTCGGTGTTAGAATTGGAACTTTTCTCGTTTATGAGGTTAGTAGAAATGGTATTGAAGCCGATCCTGAGAAATTGCAGGCATTTTTGAATATGGAGCTACCAATGATAGTTAAAGAGTTCCAGAGATTGACAGGGAGTTTAGCAGTATTATCAAGATTCATATTTAAGGCCTCTAATAGAAGTCACATATTTTTTAAAGTGCTTAAAGGAGCAAAAAAGTTTAGTAAATGGATTTAACAAGTTCTCACTAGAACACACGTACAAGAACGATATGAATCCACTCTAAATTAAGTTTCTAGCGTACTTATGTATTCGACTTATATGTCGAGATTTTCTATTAATTCTTTATTTAATCACTTTACTTTAGATATTCCCACTTTAAAGAGTTGCAAAATAATATTTTTTACAACGGTATGTTTAATATGATGTAAATAATGGTAATTATTGATCTGTACTTTCTTTTGTGGGTAAATACACTTTTGTTGCAAATTCGTTATAAGCTCGTTGTTAATAATACTCAACTTTGCGTCGGATTTGATGGTTGATTGCAAAAGACTGTTTCACCAGTAGTGATTATAGATTCCTATCATATGCGGGGAAACTACAACTAATTAAGATGATATTTGTGTCACGTCAAGTTTACTAAAACTCTATATTAATTATTGTTTTAAATACTACGAATGATCTTAGGCAGTTCCCATAAAATGGGCATGAAATAAAGAATACTAAGTCTAATTTTTCTTGGGAGGAAATTATGATTTATAGAAAATAAAAACTAGGAATTTATGATACGAAAACAAATTTGTTGCGCTCAAAAGACTTTATGATGAAATTATCAATAAACCTAATTCTATTTGGTAGATATAGAAGAGGCTCAACACCCAAAACCTTTGGAGTTTAAAGTGTCCTCATAATCTTGCGTGTATAAGAAGGCTTTCAATTAAGGAATATTAAAAATATATATATTTATGCATAAAGCTAACACGCATTAATTATGAATCATCCTATATAGTACGAAATAAATACTTAAAGGATGAAACCATGGTCAGAATACTTAAAGGATAAAGCTATGGTCAGATTTTATGAATTTGATGATCTTTTGTTCCTGATTCTGATTTTCTTATATTTTGTAACCTGATCATTTTATTGATCATCCAATTATGAAAAAACAAAATATGATATTTTATTTCTAGTTAATATTTTAAATATGTAAGTTTTTTTTCTCAAATGACGTATAGTGATAGTGAGATAAAAAATCACTTAACAAGTTAGTCGTTAAATGTAAGGTATAAAGAAGATAAAAAAGACAAACAAAATGAGATCTTGATAAACTTGAACACTTGTATTTATTTTATAAGAAGGATTACAATTGCTATAATTCTATGTTTCCACTATTCACTCTAACTTTCACTTTTTTTGTTGAATGATTACAATACCCTTTATTTAGGAACTTAGTAATGGTGGTAGATAAAATATCTTCCGATTGGTTCAACCTTTTTTGGCCTCATGTCTGCTTTCTCAGATTCATGTACATTCTTTTGACTGCATTATTGTATGATGTCAGATGATTTATCTATACGGTGTAAAATACTTTAAATTTATGGGGTCAGACACGATTTTCGTACTGTTAATGGAGAAAATAAAAAAGAAACTCGCTCGATGTCGCCAGGCGTTCCTTAAGTGCTAGGCTCTATTCGGCCTAACATCGAAGCATGATAAACCGTGGTTAAACGAAGTGATTGGTTGTGACGACCTACCTTTGGGTCGGGGGCATCAACCTTGTTCGATCGAAGTTCGACCATAATGGCCGAGCTACTAGTCGTGTCCTAGCGCGTTCTCAAAATATTCCATGTGCTTGGTCATGGTGGCCAATCTAGGAATTGTGCGCAAGAGGAAGACCCTTGGTAAATAGATGCTTCGTCATCAAGGCAAAGATTTCTATTCTTGTCTTAATATACGACCAGTCATGACCATATACTTGGTGGTGGTGCTTTGATCGTGCACAAGCGCATAACCACGTGACCAAGCATGACCGTATGCTTAGTTATGGTGGCAAATGAAAGAGTCGTGCACAAGCTTACTATTCTTAGAAATTTGATGCTAGGCTACCATGGCCAAGCATCCTAGTAGCACCCTAGCACGCGACCATGTATAATTTTTTCTTGACCATGATGACCAAGGTAGGGTTCCCAATCAAGCACATGACACTTTGTCAATGGTTACTTGGCTTTGATGCCCAAGAATCTTAGTCGTGCTCTAGTGTATGACCATGCATGACCATATACTTGGCCAGGATGGCAAAGCTAGAGGTTGTGCACGAGTGCACAACCATTGGTTAATGTATGCTTGGCCTAATGCCTCAAAGGGCGCCAACTTACATCGCAAAGGTTCCCATGCGTAGTTAGAATTTATTTTAAAGAAGCAAGGTTCAAGTTTTATAATTTCACATGGTATATTGTTTGCGTCCTATAGAGGGGGTATATCATGCCATATCAGTAACTCCTTCCTCTCTATTACTTCTGTGCATATCACTGTAGTGCCATAGTCTTGTGATAACTTCTCGTTGATTCACGCTTAATTTCCTTCTAACGGCTCTAGCATGCTTTACTATCATCTTTTTTCATAACCGTACCCTTTCTCTACTGATTTGCTAATTTATTATTAAAGAAGTTCTCGGTCTAGCTTATACCATACTACGATAAAGACAGGGGGTTGAGGAGGAGACTTGTGTAAAAAAAAGCTCGAATCATATTTATCTTTAATATGATATATATATATATATATATATATATATATATTTAATTCAATTAGATACAATAAGTCAAGAAGTCTAAGTATAATATAAGCGCATATGTTCTATTTTTAGGGTTTGTAGATCCTATTATCTTTCATGTCTTCCAACCAATAGGTCATTTGTCGGTTGCATTCGGTTACCCGATATGGTCCTTCCCAAATAGGTGCTAACTTTCCATATTCTGGTTGTTGGATTTGTTGAAATACATGTCGAAACATGAGCTCTCGAAATTTGACAGGTGTTGGCTTCAACTTTAAGTTGTACCTTCACTCGATCTTCTATTTCAAAACGAATTCCATTAGGTGTAATTCATTACGGCGCTGGTCCAACAAGTCAAGGTTGACCCATCGTCCTTATTCATTAGGGTTTCTCTTATATTTTAAGATGCCGGAAATTATGGCCCTGATTTCCACTAGTACCACGACCTCCGCCCCGTAGGTAAGATAGAAATAAGTTTTGTCGGTCGGGTCTCGCAAGATAGTTTGATACGTCCAAACTATTTGTGATAGCATCTCCGACTAGTTTTATCTTTATGTTTCCTATACTCTTCTTCAAGATATCCATAATCGTGCAGTTGGTCTTCTCCATATGCTCATTTACCTATGGGTGGTAGGGCACATATAAATGATGGTGGGCTCATACTTGAGGAAACATTCTTTCATCTTCTCATTGTCAAACTACAGCCCGTTGTCAGAAATAATAATTCTCGAGATTCTGAAACAACATACTATATGTTTTTTTATAGACTTCCTAATCTCTTCCCCTCTAGTTTGGTTTAGGTCTCCCACCTCGAACCATTTGGTAAAATAGTCAATTGAGAAGATTACAAACCTGGCGTTGCCGTATCCGGAAATGAGGGAACCTACAAAACTTAGGCCTAATAATTGAACGAACACACCCTTACAGTTACAACCAATCCATTAATCCGAACATGGGTAATAACTCAAATCTCCAAACCTACCTGAATTTCTCCACCAATTTGCTTGCATATTGGTCTAATAACTCAAATCTCCAAACCTACCTTAATTTAGCTTTGGATTTTGAATGTATGAGGAAAACATGTTTTTTGGTTGAGACTCTACTTATTTAGTCTCGTGAGAAGCTCGTCGTTCTAACTTGAGCTTCATTATTAGTTAACAACCATACATGATTCAGCTTAACAACTATGCTAGGATACAGGTAGTCACTAGCTCTTTCGCTCTGGATCCTCAAGTGCCTATAAGCCTGAAGACAAATGCTGGTAAAAACTATAAAAATATGCACTGAGGACCCAATTCAGCATAGTAAGCATAAAAATCATACAAAAGAACCCCTCATGATTTTAGTAATAAAAATATTCAATACAACATACATTTGTTACATATTCCAGTGCTGAAAACTCCATAAGCCACCGCGGAGCCAATCCAACATAGTAAGCTGATAAATATGACAAAAAGGAGCTCTCAAGTTCTACGTAATAATCATCGTTACTATATCTATCAAACTCAGCAACATCAATCATTTCAAACACCCTCTTTAGCATAACCTTTTCAACTGAAATTTCCTTGCGTTGTTATCTGACCTACATACACATTGAAGATAATAAACATTGTCGCCTTGTCGACTGCAAATAAATCTATAAATTATATAAAAAGAGTTTGCGACTCTTCTCTCGTGTATTCTAAAATACAATTATACCCTCAACTCAAATAATATGTAAGTATAAGAGCATCATAATACACGTCATTACTGTCACAACTTCGCCAAGTATATCGAATAACCTCCTAAGAACGTAGCAAAAATAAACAAAAAATAATATCAAGAGTACAAGTTCGTATTACCAAAACCACGTTAGATTTAAAATCGCAACGTACCAAATCATGGAAGCAGCCAACAACAAATTTTTCAAAGGAATAAAGATGACTATTTAGACAAAGAAAGCGACCCTCAAGGTGACGAAGTATCTGACATATCAATCTCCCTATTGCCTTGTAACTAGACCACTTTGAGTCAAATTCTATGAGAAGATCAACACCCGTCTTATTCACCAATGATGGTAACACCTGAAACACTTGGGTTTATTTATTTTGTTGTGAATGAGTCGAATAGTGCTTTGATAGTGTATTGTGTCTGGCAGTACAGTTTTGTGTCTATGATAGTGATATTGTGTCTTGACAGTGTACTTTTTCCGGCAGTACACATAAGTGTTGTGGCAATATCATTGCTAGTCTTGTGGTATGAGCCAATTAGGCCCATTATCTAATAAGTTATATTTATTTCCTATAAATAGACTAATATGGCTACACAAAAAGAGAATCTGAAATTTGTAACCCTTTTCTATCATAGTGAAACGCTTTTCTCTCGCGGTGCCCGTTGACGTAGACATTTATCGAACCACATTAAATATTTTTTTCTTTTCGTTACTGTTCTTTATTTCACTTGTGTTCTGTGCTTGAGCCATTTGTGATAAATTGCATCGTGATTTATACAAAAATTGGTATCAGAGCCATGTGGTGAAATTAAAGCTTTTGTAATTATGGTTTCATAATAACGTCTACAACAACAAAATACATGATTAAAAAAATTGATGGGGGATCCAGCTTTGCGTTGTGGAAGATTAATCTGAAATCTTAATTGGTACTGCAAAGGCTGTCGAGAATAAGTTACCAGAAGAGGTGAAAGAAGAGGAGAAGCAAGATCTTCAAGAAATGGCTTTGTGATGGATTGTAATGAGTGTGAAAGACAATGTGCTTTGCAAGATTAATGGTAAGAAGACTGCTTCCTGCGCATGGAAGAAGCTATGAGATCTTTATTCAGAGAAATCAGTAGTAAACTGATTATACTTGAAGAAGTGTTTATACGATTTCAAATTGAAAGAAGTTATGTCCATAACTAAGCACTTAGATAATTTTCAACCAATTATAATGGACTTGGAGAACATAGATTTCAATATTGAGGATGGGGATCAAGCTTTGTTTGTATTGAGATCGTTACTAGCTCCCTATGAAAACTTCGTAGATACCATAATGTATGGTAATGATAAGTTATCGCTAGCAGATATCAAAGGGGCACTGCAATTAAAGGAGATAAGACAGTTGCAGCCACATAATTAAGTTGAAGGGGAAGGTCTTATGACTAGGGGAAAATCTAGAAGCAAAACGTGTTCTTTAAGAAGGAAAAACTGGAGGTCCAAATCAAAGGTAAAGAACTCAAACTATTATGAATGTGGTGAGCAGGGTCATTGCATGAGATATTGTCCTAAACTGAATGGTAAGAAGGGAAATCAAAAGGAAAATGCAACAAACATTGTTGAAGGTGTGCACGATTTCGACGATAGTGAAAACAGTGGTAGAGAAGATGTATTGTCCGTGAGTTCAGACTGTAGGAAAAAATATTGGGTACTCGATACTGGTGCTACATATCACATGTGCCAGTTTAAGCAATAGTTTGATACTTACAAGCCAATGTAGGAAACTGTCTATTTAGGGAACAATCATCCATTCACTATTGGTGGTATCGGTAACGTTAGAATCAGAATGTTTGACGAGATTGTTAGAATCTTGACAGACTGGCATGTTCCTGAGTTAATGAGAAACCTGACTTCTCTTGGGGAACTAGACTATTGGGGTTACAAGTACCATGCAGAAGACGATGTAATCAAAGTGATAAAAGGCTCAATGGTGTGCATGAAAAGCAGTTTGCAAGCGGGTCTCTACATTCTCCACGGGAGTGTTGTTATGGGCGTTGCTCAAGTAACACCATCAGGGAGTAATAGCCAAGGTAGGCAGGATCATAATCAGTTGTGACATTGGCATCTTGGTCACATGAGTGACAGAGGATTAGCTGTTTAGGGAAAGAGAGATTTGATGAAAGGGTATAAAGTTGAATCATTAAGATTTTGTGAGCATTGTGTGTTTGGTAAACAAACTAGAGTCAAATTCAAAAAATCGGTTGTAAGAGAGACTAAAGGGACAGTGGACTATATTCACTCAGATCTTTAGGGTCCAAACAGAATTCCATCAAAGAGCGGAGCCAGATACTACATGAGTTGGATTGATGATTATTCAAGTTGTGACATTGGCGTCTTGGTCACATGAGTGACAAAGGATTAGCTGTTTTGGGAAAGAAAGATTTGTTGAAAGGGTATAAAGTAGAATCATTGAGATTTTGTGAGCATTGTGTGTTTGGTAAACAAACTAGAATCATAATCAGCTGTGACATTGGCGTTTTGGTTACATGAGTGATAGAGGATTAACTGTTTTTCGAAAGAGAGATTTGTTGAAAGGGTGTAAAGTAAAATCATTGAGATTTTGTGAGAATTGTGTGTTTGGTAAACAAACTAGATTCAAATTCAAAAAATCGGCTGTAAGAGAGACTAAATGGACAGTGGACTACATTCACTCAGATCTTTAGAGTCCAAACAGAATTCCATCAAAGAGCAGAGCCAGATACTACATGAGTTGGATTGATGATTTTTTAAGGATGGTGTGGGTTTATTTTCTAAAAACGAAAAATGAGACATATTCAACCTTTGTCAAATGGAAGATGATGATTAAGAAGCAAACAAGAAGAAAAATTAAACGTCTTAAGACAGATACTAAGTTAGAATATTGCAGTCATGAGTTCAACGAGTTTTGCGAAGTTGAGGGAATAGTGCGCCATCACACTTATTCTAGAACATGAAAACTGAATGGGGTCGTAGAAAGAATGAACATAACCTTTTGTGACAAGGCACAAAGCATGCTCTCACATTCCGACGTGGGAAAGGATTTTTGGGCTGAAGGTATCAATACAACGTGTAACTTGGTGAATCGGTCTCCATCAACGACTATTCATTGTAAAACTCTTTTTGAGATTTGGTCTGGATCGTCGGCTGATTACGAACATTTGAGGGTGTTCGGTTGTCATGCGTATGCTCATGTGAGAGATTGTAAGCTTGAGCCGAGGGTAAAGAGGTGCATATTCTTAGGATATGCTACTGGAGTGAAGGGATATAGGTTATGTGTACCTCTCCACAGTCTCCAGGTTTTCTCATCAGTAGGGACGTTATTTTTAACGAGTTTGCTTTGATAGACAGTCAGAAGAAAGTAGCAGAAATGGTCAAATCTGGATCGGACGTGAGTAAACATGCGGAGCTTGAAGTATAATCAGTTCCTAGCATGTCCAATAATTCAAGCAGTTTTGAGGTGGATCCGGAATCAGGAGGTGAAGCGTCTGCCTCAGATGATAATGACGATGATGCGCCCGAACCAGAACAACAACCTTATAGCATAACATTGGGCAGAGACAAAAGATATATAAGAATAAAAGGTATGCGAATCTAGTTGCATATGCTATGTCAGTTGCAGAAGAAATTGAGATGCAGGAACCTAGTAGCTACAGAGAAGCTATAGCGAGTTCAGCGGCAGATCGATGGATTGGTACTATGGGGGAAGAGATTGAATCTCTTCATAAGAATCAAACATGGAAGCTTGTTGACTTTCCTAAAGTACATAAGGTAGTAGGCAATAAATGGGTGTTCAAGAAAAAGGAAGGTAATCCAGGGGTTGATGCATCTCGATTCAAGGCAAGACTGGTCGTTAAGGTTTTTACTCAAAGGGAAGAAATCGACTTCAATGAAGTGTTTTCTCCAGTGGTGAAGCATAGTTCGATTCAAGTTTTGTTAGCCATGTTATTTTGAAAGATTTAAAGCTCGAGCAGTTGGATGTGAAGACTGCGTTTCTACATGGTGAATTGGAGGAGCAAATCTACATGAGATAACCAGAGGGATTTATCGAACCTACTATGGAGGATAAAGTTTGTCTACTGAAAAGTCATTGTATGGTTTGAAATAGTCACCTAGACAATGGTACAAACATTTTGATACATTCATGGTGCCAAAAGGGTTCACGAGAAGTCCATATGATAGTTGTGTGTATCATCAAAAGATGTCAGAACATTCTTATGTTTATTTGTTGTTGTATGTGGATGATATGCTTATTGCTGCTTGTAGTATGTTACACATTGTGCAAATAAAAAAATCAGCTTATTGCCGAGTTTGAGATGAAGGATCTGAGTAGAGCAAAGGAGATTCTTGGTATGGGGATTATCAGGGACAGAAATGTATGATCATTACACTTGTCTCAACGAAGCTATATTGATAAAGTGTTACAACGATTCAACATGTTTGATGCTAAGGCAGTTAACATTCCGTTTACTACTCATTTCAAGTTGTCTGCAAGAGGAGCGGCCAAGAATGATGCTGAGTTGGAACAGATGTCGAAGGTTCCATATGCAAGTGCAGTTGGTAGTATCATGTATGCGATGGTATGCACACGTCCTGATATTTCATATGCAGTTAGTGTAGTTAGCAGGTGCATGGGATGTCATGGGAAAGAACACTGGCAGGCATTGAAATGAATACTTCGGTATCTTAAGAATACTCTGAACATTGGCTTAACTTTTAACAAGAGCGATATTGGTGGATCGCTGAATAATGTTACATGATCAGTGGTTGGTTTTGTTGATTCTGATTTTGCAAGTGATATGGATAAAAAAAGATCTCTGACAGGATATATATTTACTATATCTGGGAGTGCGATCAATTGGAAAGCACAGTTGCAAGCTACTGTAGCTTTGTCTACAACAGAGGCATAGTACATGGCGGTAACAGAAGTAGTTAAAGAGACAATATGGTTGCAAGGTTTGGTGTCCGATTTGAGCTTAGATATGACTACTATAAAAGTGTTTGTGACAGTCAAAGCGCCATACACCTTACAGAGAACCAAATGTACCATGAGCGTACAAAACACATAGATGTCAGGTATCTTTTTATTCGTGATATAATATCAAAGAGAATTGCTGATGTGAAGAAAGTGTCTACACACGATAATCCAGCAGATATAATGACCAAAGCAATATTAGTTCGAAAGTTTAGGGAGTGCCTAAACTTGATTGAGTGAATGCCTTAGGGGCATTTAAGAAGATAAGTTTCTTTGTTGATAGTGAAGAAATGATATTCGTCTCAATGAGAAAATTTGTTATGAACGAGTCGAATAGTGCCCCGACACTACAGTTTTGTGTATGTGATAGTGATATTGTGCCTTGACAGTGTATTGTGTTTGAGTGCAAATAAGTGTTGTGACAGTATCATTGTTAGTCTTGTGGTGTGAGACAATTAGGCTCATTATCTTGCAAGCTCTATTTATTCCCTATAAATAGACTAGTAGGACTACAATTTTTTTTTTGAAAAATATAACCCTTTTTTATCATAGTGAAACACTTTTCTCTCGCGGCGCCCGTAGACGTAGACAATTGTCGAACCACGTTAAATCTTATTCTTTTATTTATTGTTCTTTGTTTCACTTGTGTTATGTGCTTGAGCCCTTTGTGATTAATTACATCGTGATTTCATATTTTTTTATCGATGATATTTTTGATGCGTCCATCGAAGACGATACTATAAGGCTGATAAATCTGTTTCTGGTGAAAATCCAGTAGCTTCTCCGACCAGAGGAGAACGGCGTGTGCAGTTCGGTGGTGTTGGGGTGTTAGGAAGTGAAGATATGTTAGTGATCAAGGCATATGTGGTGGACAAGTGCAATTAAGCACTGAGGAAGATAAAGCATAGAGTGTTAATCCTAGTTCTGTTTCCAAGAGAAATCGAAGTTAATTGTAGTTCTGTTTCCAAGAGAAATCGAAATGCAGTTGAGACAAGGACATTCATCTTAAAAGTACAAAAATATAGAAAAGGGTTTCGAGTTTTCAAGAATGCTTGTGTCAAACTTAAAGCAGAATTGAATGTAATGAGGAAAATGGCCGAGACAAAGTTGGATTTTTTTCTGCTTTTACGAGAAAGATAGATGATGTTACTTTCGACGAACAGATCTAAAGAGTTTTTTAACGATGAAACTTGTATTTCAAATAGGGTTGATTTATTTATAGAGTTAGAAGAAACTAGACAAGTCTTGCTTTACTTGTTCTTTAAGTTTTCGTTTGCATGTACTGCAAGAACTGGGGGCGTCGATTTTAAAATGTATAAGAATTTTCTAACGCCATGATTGTATCTTAAAACAGATCTTGTTAGACATTAATTAAGTTCCTATCAAAGGCTTGTCTATAAACTAAAATGTTAAAACTAAATAGAGTTAAAAATGTGTTTTTTGTGTGAGAACAACCTTTTTACTTATAGATCAGCCCAATCAAACGACCTTTTTACTCATAGATCAAAAGGCAAAAAACAAAACAGGTTAATACCACCAAACAAACCCTAAAGCTAAGTGAAGACAAAGAAACATGACCGTCCTTGTTTTATTGCAATAATGTACTACCAATATTATCCTAAAGATAGCATCCCAGTGGATTGTCTGAGTCGAAAACAACAACAAAAAACTTCGAATTCGAGAATAAACAGACTCGGAGCGCACAAAGATGGTAAAAATAAACTAAACAACGAATCACCGCCCTTCTATTTTCGAGTTATCTTCTTAACATTTTTAATGGCATGCGAATCGTAGTGACGCTGGATTCCAGTCATGCAGCCGAATTTATTCTTCATCGCTCTCCAAATACTAACCTTTCCTTTCTTTACATAAGTTTTCTCAATCTCTTGTCTCATCGAATGACATTCTTCCTCTAGCTGCGTCATTTTGTTACTCATAATTGCCATATCTCTTTCAACTTCTTCCTCAACCAAATCGGTATGTGTTACATAACAATCATCATCATTGTGCTGTTCTTCCACTGCTTGAATCGATTCTTCCTCAATCTCCTTCACTTGTTTTGCGACAGTATCTCGCAGCCGCGTCTGCAAAACAAACATTGCTTGTACCACAAGTCTCAACGGTAAACGTTCGTTTTTTGCTACGTGTTCACAAGCTTGAGTAGACAGATTCTCTAACTCGAGAACCCCACAAACCTCCTCTTTCTCCGATGCGGTTAAGTTTTTATGAGTTTCTAAATAAATATCTATAGCTGTATATAGCCCATCGGAAGTACACGATAACCCTGCTGATGCAGCAGCTGAAATCTCAGCCAACGAAGTAAACGTTTTGGTTTCCATATCCGCTTCACTCGCGACCTCACCTAGAAATTCTTCGAGTAACTTCGCTACTTTTAGAAACAACAAAATATCGCAATTCATGTAACTTTTACAGAAAGTCGTTAAGATCCTACGTAAGGACTGGACGTCGTGCTTCGCTACTTTCAGGTCTTTCAGATGTGCGCGGTGAAGTTGTTTTCCTATTCTGGTCTCGAACCCGTTTAGACACTCGAGGCTTGCATCCAATAAAACCGCACAATGGAGCATTTCGAATAGTACCGAGCAGGGAATGAGTCCTCTTTCTTGCGGCAGAAGCCTCTCAACCGCTTCAATAACATCCTTTTGTGTTTTTCTCTTGTTAAAAATCGAAGTTTTTTGGCTTTCTTCCAAAACCCACCTACTCGCATACTGACAAACTGACTCGGCAATGTATTGCGATGGCATTCCGCGCTTACGCAGCTCGTAGATTATGTGTTCGTAGAATTGAAGAGACAGCATTGTTAAATCTTCAGATTTCCGTCCAAGACTATACAGCCTATTATTATTAACTTCTTCCCTCGGATTATTGATTGGTTCACCAAGAAGTCGAGGATCAATCAAGGCCTTTGAAATAATCGTTTCTGAACAAAAATGGACAAACCTATATTCCACCGCGTATTTTAGTACGTTTTCCACTCCAAGTAGAGCTTTTATACTTTCGTTCCAGCTACAGAGCACATTCTGCTTAAAGAACATAACAGCTATCTTGAACAGATTGTCACTACTACGAGTTTCATCCATTCCTAATATTTTAGCAACACAAGCTACCGCTATCACATTCTCAGAGGATAAACGGAGTTCATATCCGTAACAGAACCTGGCAATGTGCTCAAAGATCTTAGGGTCAGCTGGAATTTCCGGGAGTAGATAAGTGAGATCTTTTGCCGAATTAGATTCCAATAAGGCTGCTACTTTGGCCGACCACTTAGCAAGAAGTTTCTGCGACATATATATTGAAACCAAAATTATACAAATTTAAACTCTTTGATCCGATCGTTCATCATACAGAAAAAAGAAAACTTACTGCGCTCAAATAGAACGGTACACCGCCCACATTGACCTGCACATATGATGAAACGGAGGATCCTGGCTTCTGCAGCCTGAAGCAGAAAAAAAAAAGATTTATACAATCAGTATGATAGCAGTGGCGTGTCCGTCAAGAAATGTAAAAAATTTATCTAATTTTTGTCAAATGTCCGGTGGAAGGTAAAATTTAACAAAACATGAAGGAAAAATGCTCAAATTTCGTAGTCGACGACTACATTTTTTTAGGCACTAAATATTATAAGAAAACTAGTTTTTAGTTCCGAATTTTTTTCTCAATCTTCAAAAAAAAGCTAAGATCCTTAACTTTTTTCATAAAAATCTTCCCTTTTATGATTTTTTTTCTTTATCATTTTTCTTTGAAAAAACTCCAAGAATGGTTTAGAGAACTAAATATTGATTAAAAATGGAAGAGGGTTTAATCTGCTTACCAAGATGAGACATCATTGTTATATCTATCTCCCATGAGGTAGCTCTACTCTGAATAAATTAGGGTTTGCTTGGGAAACAAGAAAGAAGAACCCTAAATTAGAGATCGACTGCACTAGTTAGTTCTTGAACTGATATATTCAGTATTCAAACCACAAGATGACATGAGCTGAAACATCTGATTAACATAATGATCGATGATAATATATACATAAATATCATTTTTTTCTCAATTTTTGGCTACGGAAACTTCCCTGCTACAAAAATTCGAAAAAGAATCACCTATCGAGGACCATAATATAACTAACCGTAACGTAGTAACATGCAACAAAATCGAAGCAGCAAGAAACAAGATATACAGTGTACGATCATAGAATCTTGAAGATTGAGAAAGGACTATGAACAGAAAATTTACCAGAATTGTTTGCTTATAGTTAGGCTGTAGTATTCTGAAAGTGTATATTGGTTTTCATATAAACTCCTTCTCCTAAAGTATGAGAATTAAATATCGGAAGACGCCTTCCATATAGATAGGTTGTTACTGACTATCAACGAGTAAAAGAGAATTCGTTAGGGATTTAATTTGACTGCAATACTATCTTTTAAACTATTTTTTTTAGAAATGTTTTTAATATAACTATTTCTATTTTGTTAGGCAATATCCAGTTTATTTTATTTTATTTTTGAATCGGTTTAAAAATATTCGTTAATCTATATACATTAAAAATCAGATTGAATTTTTATTAAAGATTTGAAAATGGAGTACGAAAATACATTTTTGTTATATTTGAATTTTTTTTAAAAAAATTATAAAAATTAAAAAAATTAGAAAAAATCTCCTAAGAAGATGAAGAATGTTATAGAGGAGGAGGATGAGCAAAGGAGTAGGTTCAGTGCTCAGAATAGGAGTGAAGAGGAAGGTGAATCTAGCTTTAAGGAAATCTTTGATAAGAAAATCAAGATAGCTAAACGCAAGAAGAATATTAGGAGCAAGATCATTAAGGCATTACAGTTCAATAGTTCAAGTAAATATAAATCCACAAACTCTTTTAATGATTAGTATTATAAATTGGAATATTCGTGGCATAAAGGATAAAGCTTCTGTTCGTAGGCTCAAGTTTCTTGCTATTAAGAATAAAGCTAAGTTAATTGCTATTCAAGAACCTTTAGTGAATTGTAATAGTATTGCTAGTGTTGCTGCTAAGCTTGGTTATGATAACTTTGCTTTTAATGTCAATAACAAAATTTGGATCTTCTGGCATTATGATGTTTCTGTTGAGATTCTTAATGATATGAATGATTGTCTTAATATTAAAGTTAGTCTGTTAAATGATAATCAGCATGTTATGATTTCTATTGTTTATGCTAAGTGCCAAAGAGTCAATAGAATTGATCTTTGGAACTTTCTTAAGAGTATTGCTGCTACTGAGTTAAGTTGGTTAATTTGTGGTGACTTCAATGCTATCTGTTCTATTGATGATCAATTGGGTTGTAGATCTTTCTGTTTGAATAGCACTAATGACTTTAATGATATGATTAGTTCTTGTAATATTGAGGATGCTGGTTATATTAGTTCCAAGTTTACTTGGTCCAATGGTGCTAAATGGAAGAGATTGGATCGTGTGTTTACTAATAATAATTGGATCAGTAAGTTTAACATTACTAAAGTTTATCATCTTGCTAGAACGGGGTCTGATCATATGCCTATGATTATATCTTTTGCTAACAATGCTATGAAAGGCAAATCTTGTTTTAAGTTTCAGGAAATGTGGTTCTTGGAAGAGTCTTTTCTTCCTTTTATTGAGGATAATTGGAGATGTGATTTGAGTGGTGAACCTTTGTTCATGTTCTGGAACAAGCTTAAAAGATTGAAGAAGGGCTTAAAAGTGTGGAATAGGGAGGTGGTTGGTAATATATTTAGTAAAGTGCAAAGTATGGAGGACATGGTTTTGCAAAAAGAATTACATCATTAGAATTATCAGTCTGCTGAGTCCAAGTCTGAGCTTGTTAAGGCTAATGCTTTTTTTATTAAAGCTCATAGAATGGAGGAGCTCTATTGGAAGCAGCAATGTTATAGTAAATGGTTGATTGAGGGGGACCGAAACACTAGCTTCTACCATAGTTTTGTTCAAAAGAAACGAAGGCGTAATAGTATTAAAGGTATCAGGTGTGGTGAGGTTTGGCTTTCTGATTCTTCTGAAATTGGTCTATCTGTTGTTTCTTTCTTTCAAAATTCTCTTGCTGATTCTTATGATGAAGATGCTAATAGATTGAATGATGATATTTTTAACAATATTCCTAGTTTTGTTACTACTGACATTAACATGAACATTCTTAAGCCTATTGATGAAAGTGAGCTGAGAAATATTATCAAGTCTATGAATCCTTCTAGTTCCCCTGGTATGGATGGCTTTACTGTTAATTTCTTTAATCATTGTTGGCACATTATTAAAATGGACATGATAAATGTAATGAATGACTTCTTAAATGGTAGGTGTATCCCTAAAGGTATTTTTTCTACTGGTGTTTGTTTGTTGTCTAAGGTTTATAACCCTATTACTTGGAAAGATTATAGACCGTTAAGTCAATGTTCTGTGCTTAATAGAATTATGTCTAAGATCATTGTTTCTAGGATGGCTTTATTTTTGCCTAGTTTAATCTCTCCTAATCAGGGAGGGTTTGTGCCTGGAAGGAATATTAATGATAATATCCTAAGTTGCAAAGAGCTCATTTGTGACTTGAATAGAAAAGTTAAATATAATAATATTGTGGTTCAACTTGACATGTCTAAAGCGTTTGATAAGCTTAAGCATGATTTTATTTTCAAGGTTCTTGATAAGTTTGGCTTCTCTTCTAGGTTCATCTGTCTTATTAAGAAAATGATTCAGTTTGTTAATATTTCTATCTTTGTGAATGGTGAAAGTTTTGGTTACTTTAACACTACGAAAGGTCTGCGTCAAGGTGATCTTATCTCTCATTTTCTGTTTATTATAGCTGAGGAGTTGTTCATTAGGGGTTTAAATGTTGTAATTCAGAATAATAAAGACATGCCATATAAATGTAGAAGTAATATATGTGTTAATAGCCTAGCATTTGCTGATGATATATTGTTATTCTTGAATTGTAAAGAAACAACTATTGACAAGCTTTGTAGTTTCTTGGATAAGTATCAGCTTCTTTCTGGTCAGGTGGTGAACAAGGAAAAAACCAAGGTCTTAATGGCTAAAGGTATTGAGGTCAATAAGATTGATATTATTGTTAATCATTCTGGTTTCTCTTCTAGTAATTTTCCTACAGATTATCTTGGAGTTACCATAAGCACTAATAATAGAAGCAACAATTACAATAAGCTCATTTGTAAGGTCAGTAACAAAATTAAGGAATGGAACATCTCTAAGCTTTCATTTGCAGGAAGGCTTACACTTGCTAAGTCTGTTCTTTCAAATATTATACTCTACTGGATGCAGACTAATGTCATTCCTAAAGGTATCATTTATAAACTTGAAATCATTTTGAATAAGTTCATTTGGGGTTCTTTTCAATCTGATAGAAATGTGCATTGGTGTAAATGGTATAGTTTGTGTAAAACTTATAGTGAATGGGGTCTTAATGTTAGGAATATGGTGGATATTTAGACTGCTATTTCCTTCAATCTTTGGGCTGCTTTTAGGGAGAATAATTCTTTCTGGGCTAGTATTATGTATAGTATTTACTGCATTAAGCATCATCCTTTACAAGTTAGTTCTTTGAAAGCTGGTTCTTTAGTTTGGAAAAGAATGCTTAGTGTTAGAGATAAAGCTGAAAGTTTTATTAAGTGGAAAATTGGTAATGGTTTGGTTGATTTTTGGTTAGATAATTGGACTGATTCTGGTCCTTTTATTTCTTTTAACAGAAGTGATAATAATCTGTGGTTCACCCCTGAGAAGGTTAGATCTTATTGGTCTAACAATTCTTGGGATTTGTCTTCTGTGTATAGTTTCATTAATCCTGATGTAATTGATTGCATAAACAACATTCATATTGATGACAGTAGGCCTGATTTAATGATATGGTCCCTTGCTAAGAATGGTAATTATAACCTTAAAGATACTTGGGAGGGTGTTAGAAGTAGGTATAATACTGATTGTGTCTTTAAAAACATTTGGAATACCTTAATTCCTAGTAAAAGCTCGTTCATTCATTGGAAGATTCTTAAAAACTATGTTGCTGTTGATTCTGTGCTTCAAAAGAGGGGTGTTATCATGGCTTCTAAGTGCCAGTTCTGTGATTGTTGTGACTCTGTTAGTCATCTGTTTATCTCTTGTGATTTTTCCTGGTCAATTTGGATCCACTTTGCTGTTATTTTTAGAATTTACATGAATAGGCAGATGAACATCAAGTATATATCAAAGTTATGGCAAGGTTCTCAGGAAACTAAAGTTCAGGTTAGAAGTATTATACCTTCTCTTATTCTGCACAGTATTTGGAAATCTAGAAATCAGTTCAAGAATAAAGGCAATAAAACATCTAGTGTTACTACCATTAATCATATTAATTCCATCATCCAAAATCTTGATAAGAATAAGGTTATTAGTAAATCTCATTGGTCTTCTTGTCCTAAAGCTGCTATCAGTTTTGGTTGTAGTAATCATTTTAGAGCTGCTAATAGACCTGTGTATGTCAAGTGGGTTTTGCCTCCTTCTGGTAGGCTAAAGATGAATGTGGATGCTTCTTGTTTAAGGAGTGGTGAGGCTAGTGGTTCAGTCATTATTCGTGATAGTACTGGTAGCTTGGTTAAAGGTCAGAGTTATTTGTATGGTAAGACGTTTCCTTTATTTGCTGAGGTTCAGGCTATTTTAGATGGGCTTCTGATTTGTAAAGTTAATAACTGGTTCCTAGTAGACATATAGTCTGATTCTTTAACTGCTATTAATTAGATTACTAATAAGACTTTGGACTTAGCTTGGTTTATTAAGCCTGTCATTCATTGCATTCGTAACTTGCTTCACAGCAGCATGACTATTGCACATGTTTTCAGGGAGCAAAATCATGCTACTGATTGGCTTGCTCATTACACTATTAAACAGTAATCAATCTAACACATATCTGTTAATTCTATTCCTAATGAATTAAAAGCTATTATGATTTTAGAGGCTCTAAATGTAGGTTACATAACTGTTTGATAAAATACCTTGTTATGCTTTACATTGTGAATGTTTGAGGAAAGATCTGATTTGAGTCTCTCATTGTGTCTTTTGGTGTTGCTCTTCCTTATCCGTGGCTGTTCTTCTCATGAAATGCTGCTGGATGGCTCTGAGTCATTGTGGCTGGAGTTGGATTTGGTTGCTGCTCTTCCTCTAATGCTGTTGGAGTTGGACTTGGCTCGCTGATGGCTTTGAGGCTGTTCTTGATGATGTATTGCTCGCTGATGGGGAGGCTATTGAAGGTGTCTCATTCTTGTTGTGGAGCTTTATGTTGTTGAAGCTTCTCTTGGCTTCTTCTTTGGTTCTAAGAAATGTGGGTGTCTGTTATAAAACGCTGCTTGGTTCTTGGGTTGCTGTTGGGAAAGAGTCTTAGCTTTTATAGTATAGTTTGGCTTGTAATGAAATTAGGGTTTCAATTTTGTCTCAATTTGGGCTTTAGGGTTTGGTTTAGCGCCCTTGGATTTTAATTTTGATTTCCCGCGTTTGTAAACTCTTCTTTATTTTAATAAATATTTCATTTGAAAAAAATAAAAATAAATAAATAAATAAATAAATTTTTTGGAAATCATCCCCAACTAAAGAGATTGAGAAGATAAAAAAGAATAAAAAGACATGAAAAAACTAGAAAAAATAAGCAAATCATAAAAGAGAAGCGAAGAAAAAAAAAGTAGTCATCCCCAACTAAAAAGATTGAGAAGATAAAAAAGAATAAAAAGACATGAAAAAACTAGAAAAAATAAGCAAATCATAAAAAATAATTTTCGTATACCAAACAAAATTAAAATCGTTAGTTAAAATTAGTTTTAAAAAATGTATTAATAAAGAAGATGAGAGTAAAATTAGGTTTGTTAGCTAAAATAATGTTAAATTCTATATTAACAGAACTTTAACAACAACGACTTAATATACTTAATGAATAAATTTGATAAATTTACATCAAATTATGGTGATTCAACATTTTCAATTACAAACTAATACACGGGCTAATAACGTACTTATTTTCCCTTATAAGTGGAAAATGAAAGGCAGAGCTTTCATAGCTCAGTTGGTTAGAGCACCCGTTTAGTAAGCGGGAGGTCTTGAGTTCAACTCTCAATGAAAGCAAATTTTGATATTTTGGTCATTTACAAGATAAGCATACTAGTTAAGTACCCCTCCTTGAAAGAATGATGCTCTAAGATTTGATCATCTTCAATATCCGAGTCTTCATCTTTCTCCTTCTTCCTTCAATCAATCCTTGGACATAACAGAGCAGTACATTAAATACTTCCCAGCCATCAACAACAGAGCCGATAGTCACAATCATGCTATCAAGGCATTCTTACTTGAAGTAAGTGTCTGTTATTGGGATTCAAGGTGTATAAAGAAGATATAATACTTACCATAACAGAATCTATTGAACACCCTTTGAAATCTTGGGTTCCTCCCAAGAATCGTGCCCTCTTCAATGCTTGCTATGCCCTCGTTGAATTGAATGTATGAGTGAAGGTGCAATACAATATTTTGGTGGGGTTTGGATCTAATGACGGCTTTTGGCTTCATGTTAGCTATAAAGATGGCCCCACTTACTGTAATCAATGCTACCACCTTGGCCACGATGTTGCAGTATGTAGGAAACTTCAAAAAACCTGAAAGAAAGTGTTAAACCAATCAGAGAAGAAACAAACAAACAAAGCTCAAATCTCAAATATATGTACCTGTCAACAAGACCAAATAAATGAGTATTGAAGAAAGAATCTCCAAGGTCATCTCTCTCAATCCTAATTCACCTGACATAGAAGAGAATGGAAACACTTATGGCAATACTCTGGCTAAAGATGCTATTCCTAACAATATCGACATAATAGATGCCACTAATAATCTTGAAAGTAATCAAGATCAGAACCAGATTGCTGAGGAGAATGAGAAACAGCACCAGTCCTAAAGTAGAAAGATACGGATCTCTGTTTCAAGTCTCTCTTAAGGAAAAAGCTTAAAGTTGCTAGATTCAAGAACATAAGTATTAATGAGAAACAAATATGCAAGCCTCTGTTTGGGGACAAAAAACAAACTAACAAATCACCTGAATATGATTAGCATCCTTATTTGGAACATTCGTGGTATCTCCAACAAAGCTTCTCAAAGAAGACTAAAAACATCATTAAAAACAATAAAATCAGTATCATCTGCATTCAGGAGCCTATGGTGGACTCCGCTCATATTTCTACTATTGCTACTTATTTGGGATTCAATAATTTTGTCTTTAATTGTAACAACAAAATATGGCTTATGTGGTTTGATTGGTTTAACATCTCTGTTACTTCTGACCATCCTCAACTTCTCAGTGTTGAGATGATCTTTACTAATTCTAGCAAGCCTATCACTCTAACTGTTGTTTATGCCAAGTGCCAAAGGAGTGGCAAATTGGCTCTTTGGCATTCCCTTTGTGATATTGCTGTTTCTGTTGAGGCTTGGTTAGTCCTTGGTGACTTTAACACCATCCTCAACACTTCTGAGCAAAAAGGCTGCTCTACATTTTGCTCCAATAGTGCTGGAGACTTTAACAGTTCCATCAACACTTGCAAGATTGAAGATGCTGGGTATATGGGGAATAGATATACCTGGACTAACTCCATTAAGTGGAGACGCCTCGATCGTGTGTTGTATAATGCTGAGTGGGCTGAACTCTTCAACAACACCTTGGTCTACCATCTCCCCAGAACGTGCTCAGACCATATGCGTATCCTGATCTCAATATCCAACAACAATAATCATAAAAAATCTTGTTTTAAATTTCTAAATATGTGCTGTCTTAATTAAAATTTATTAACTTTTGTAACTGGTAACTCGAACATCTAAATGCAGGATTCTCCTATTGCCAAGTTTTGGAACAAGTTGAAGAGACTGAAACATTCCCTCAAAGTTTGGAACAAAAATGTGTTTGGGAACATTTTCAACCTGATTAAAGATGCTGAAAAGAAGGTTAAAAGCTGTGAAGATATTCTCCTTGAAAACAATAACCAAATCAACAAAACTAACCTCTCTAAAGCTCATGCTCTCCTTAACAAAGCGCTGAATCAGGAAGAATGCTTCTGGCATCAAAAGATTTATTCTTCTTGGATAAAAGAAAGAGATAGGAACTCCAAGACGTATCATAATTTATCAAGAAAAGGATTAGGAGAAATTACATCTCTAATATTAAATATTGTGGAAATTGGTTAACTAATGATGATCAAATTTACAATTCTACAATTTTCTATTTTCAAAACATTATCTCTGAAACTCCTAATTTAGACATTGAAGATGATACTAAGAATTACTTATTTAATTCTCTTCCTAATGTTATTACAGATCAAAACAACATAAACCTTACTTGTAATCCCACTGAAGAGAAAGTCTTTGCTGCTATCAAAAGTCTCAGCCCCACCAGTGCAGCAGGCGTGGATGGGTTCACTGCTGGAAGATAATCAAAGCTAATCTTCATGATGCCTTCATTTCATTCTTCAATGGCTATCCCATCCCTCAAGGGGCTCTAGACACAAGTCTTGTACTTATACCCATATCTCAAAATCCATCTTGTTAGAAGCATTTCAGGCCTATAAGACTG
The DNA here is from genome assembly GCA_036936605.1 of Limnanthes douglasii subsp. nivea. NCBI lineage: Eukaryota > Viridiplantae > Streptophyta > Magnoliopsida > Brassicales > Limnanthaceae > Limnanthes > Limnanthes douglasii. The sequence goes on from JAUPFV010000002.1 coordinate 340,268,558, forward strand.
TGTACTACTTTCAACAAGATCATTTCTAAAATTATCTGCAAAAGAATGGAAACTATTATGCCTGAAATCATTTCAGATAGCCAAGGTGCTTATGTTTCTAAAAGGTCCATCCATAATAACATTCTTCTGGCCAATGAGCTGATTTATGACTTAAATAAAACTACTAAGCATAGAAATATTATTATAAAAGTGGACATGACAAAGGCTTTTGAAAAATTGTCATTCAGTTTCCTTAACCATGTCCTCAACACATTTGGTTTTTGCACTAAATTTATAAAGCTCATTAACAACATAATAACTAAGGTTAAAACTTATGTTCTCATCAATCGGACTACCTCTGGGTACTTCATCACTACAAGAGGTCTGAGACAAGGAGACCCCTTGTCTCCTTACCTCTTTATAACTGCTGAAGAAACCCTGATAAGAGGTCTTAACATGTTATACTTTAATAAAAAAATATATTCAGTACAAAACTAGATGCCAAATCAGTATATCATTTTTAGCATTTGCAGATGATATACTGATTTTAACTAATGTCTCTCCTTATGTAATTGCCACATTGAGTAAATTTTTACAGTTATCAAGATTCATTTGGGTAGACCATCAACAAGGAGAAAACGTCTATCATTTCTTCTAGAAATATGCACAATATCAAGATTCAAACCTTGATTGACATCACTAGTTTTACTAATAATAATCTTCCTATTTCCTATTTGAGTATTAATCTAAGCAACAATAGTTGGAAGCGAAACTACGATCCCCTTCTTAATAACATCCGTGGCAGAATTAGAGAGTGGGAAGGAAAGAACTTATCTTTTTCCGGTAGACTGTGCCTGATTAATTATGTTCTTATGTCTCTCCCCATCTATTGAATGCAAAGCAATATTCTCCCTACCTGCATCATTGACAAAATAGAGAAGCTATTCAACAGCTTTCTCTGGGGATCATCTCAAAATCATTCTAAAACTTGATGAGTCTGGATTTTGTCACCACTCTTGATGAGAACCGGACGGGGACAATTCGGACATCATCCATCTAACCGGACAGGGACGATTCAGACAACCTCCACTCACTAAACTGTCCGAACAGAACTAAAGTATTAAAAACATAATCACTACATGATTAAACTAATCACTTTTTTACTTAAGAGCTAGTGGGTCTTTAAACTCGACCCGAATCCATAAAACACAACTCGAAAGCCCATATGGCCCAAAAGATAAGGGTATAAATACCCAACCACCAACATTAAATGAAGGGAATAAAAATTAAACACAACCATGCAGCTCAATTCTCCCTCTACATTCTACCCAAACATTAAATACTCTCAAAATTCCACAAAACTCTAGAAAAAGTTACAAAATTTCCCTCAAACGAAAATAAACCACATCAAATTGGCGACCACAGTAGGAGGACGACGGTGCCTGAATCTAGCATTCAAAACCATCAGAAAAATCCAATTCAAATGAATCCGGACGTGCCGGAAGTACCACCAGCTTTGCTCGAAGTGGTGGGAGAAAATGATGAATACACCATCGAGGAGCGTGATAGAATAAAAATTGAAATAGAAGCTCTCAGGACAGAGAGGGCAAAGATGGGCGCAAAAGGGAAGTCAAAGGCATCAGATGCTCACCATACTGACAACCCTAGAGAGCATGAGCCTTCGAAGACCCATGTGAGTACGAAGAAGACTCATGCTAGCTCCAAAAAGTCTCACCGGTCCAAACCGGTGGAGAGCTCTAATTCAGACTCAGAATCTTCCAGTAGCTCCTCCGGCTATAAGCCAGGTATCTTTGCAACTCCTAACGAGGATACCGTTTTCAGTCGTGGCCGGAATTGGAGACAATCTCCACTATCCTCCAAAATCCTGTCCGGGAACCTTCTTAAGAGGTTTGACAGCACAAAAATGGAAAAATACGATAACAGTAAAGACCCGGGCAACCACTTGGAACAATTTAAAAATTTCATGATGAATTTTGATGATGACGACAAGTTGCTTACCACAGGGGAGTGCCCTGAACTGGTATAAAAGCCTACCACAAGGATGCATCAGGAGATTCGATACCTTTTGGGTGGCCTTCCGGAGGCAGTTTGTTGGAAGTAAGGAGGTGAAGGGCAATGGAGACACAATCATCCATTGTGCCCAAGAACCGAACAAATCTCTAAAAGAATACATAAGTCGCTTTGTAAACACCAAAAATGGGTCGACTGATTACTTTGAAAAAGTAGCAACAGCTTCTCTCAGGCAGGACTTAAACCCTGGAAATTTGGCTGATTCAGTGACCAGAAAAAAGGCTATGACATGGGGAGGTCTACTGAATCATGTTGGAAAGCAAATTAACGTAGATGAAACAAATAAAAATATGGTGCACATGCAGGTGAGGTCTGCTCCGGCTGCACCAAACCCAAACCAAAATCAGTCCGAGAACAAGACAAGAGAGGCTGGGTAAGGTCATAACAGAGCCAAAGCTCAATCTCAACCAGCTGCTCCAGCACAAAGTCAACAATCTAGAAATAAACGAGGGCCTTGGGTTCAACCAGAGTGGTTTGCTGAGTTAAAAGAAAATGTAGCCACCATTTATGACAAAACGAAAGAAGAAGTACACTACAGAAGGCCAACTGCGTTACAATCTCCTAGGGAGAGCCATAACAATTGTTTCTGTCAGTATCATAATGATACTGACCATACCACCGATGATTGTATTGCTTTAAAGCAAGAAGTCCAGAATTTAATTGAAAGAGGAAAGTTTGGAGCATATGTTAAAATAAGAGGAGGGAATAGGCCTGATAACGCTCATCGGGCTGGTCCAAACAATGCAGGCACATCAGCTCCGGAGGGAGCTATGGTGATAATCGAGAGATTCGATATAGAGTCAGAGTACTTGGACCCTTACCCAACTCGTAATAGAGTGGGTGCCATTGAGGAACGTTGCAAGACGGTGTCCAGGCTTATTAACTTTTTTGAATCACTCACAATTTTCGGAGGGGATACCATGACAGCACCCACTGCTTCTTCGAGAAAGAGGCATGTTCATACTTTAGCTACCCAACTGGAGGGAGGCATGACTTCCTATCAATCGCGGATTCCATTTCCCTTCATTGTTTTTTATGAGGATGACCTGAGGGATATAGATGGTCCTCATGAAAATGCTGTTATCATAGGAGCATCCATAGGGGGCAATGACATAAGACGAATTTTGGTGGATACTAGAAGTTCAGCCAATATTCCCTTTTTAACTTCCTACAAAAAAATGAAAAATCCAGCAGTGATTCAGAGTTCGAACAGGTCAATTGTGGGTTTCACTGGAAGCTCAGCAGATGTGATCGGGGAATTCGAGGAGGAAGTTTTGTTGGGCAAGACTGTTTGTTGTGATGGAGTGTCCCACTTGTTATAATGCTATTCCGGGGAGATCTTGGCTGACTAGGATGCATGCGGTGGCCTCAACAGTCCATTAGTGTTTGAAATATGTTGTGCAAGGACAAGTGGGAGTTGTTCGTAGCAGCCAAAAGGTAGCCAGAGAGTGTTATGCAACAGCACTGGCCCCCCCGGACGTTGGGGGCAGTTCGGATTAACAAAGAATAGCAGTTTGAGGGGATTTCTAGGGGAGAGGGTGAGATTGATGACCCTAGAGAGACCCTTGGGGTTTTAATACCGATTGAATAGGTTAAAACACATTCTTTGGCTGAGGGAAAAAACGTCAAGATAGGGTCCAAGATGACATCGGAATTAAATGGTAAAATGTTGAATTTCCTAAAAGACCATCAACATGTTTCTGCTTGGTGCAATGCTGATGTTACCGGGATACCAGCAGATATTATATCACACCAACTGTCCATCCGAAGAGACATAGCATATGTGGTACAAAAGAGAAGAGCTTTTTCTAAGGAAAAGGCTGATGTCATAGTTCAAGAAGTCGACAGGCTTACTAAAATGGGGCACATAAAGGAGTCTCATTATCCTTTATGGACAGCCAATTCGGTATTGGTAAAAAAGAAAAATGGCAAGTGGCGTATGTGTATCGATTTTACAGAGTCAATAGAGCTTGCCCAAAAGATTTATTCCTTGGTTCCCCGGATTAATCAGTTGGTGGATTCCACATCTGGGAATAAGTTGCTGTCTTTCATGGATGCCTTCTCCGGGTACAATCAGATTCAAGTAGATCCGAAGGATCAGGAGCATACTACGTTTGTTACTGATAGGGGCCTTCATTGTTACAAAGTGATGCCATTTGGGTTAAAAAATGCTGGGGCTACTTATCAGAGGTTGGTAAACAAAGCTTTTGTTGATCAAATTGGAACAAACATTGAAGTATACATCGACGACATGATGGTAAAAAGTATGGATGAAGAACTACACTTGACAGATCTCCAAGAAACTTTTGCTAACTTAGTAAAAGTAAATTTGAAGCTAAACCCTGAAAAGTGTGTGTTTGGAGTACAGTCCGGAAAATTCCTGGGGTATGTAATAAGTGAACAAGGGATACAGCCTGATCCGGATAACCGGAATGCTTTATTCCAAATGGGACCTCCTCGGAATATTAAAGAAGTACAATGGTTGACTGGGAGGTTGGCTGCGTTAAATCGATTCATTCCAAGGTATTCGAACTGATATGCCCCATTTTTTGAAACTTTAAAACGGGAAAAGGGATTCCACTACTCTTCACAATGTGATGAGGCCTTCAATAAAATCAAAAAACATCTGTCCTCCCCCAAGACTTTATTTAAACCCGTTGACGGAGAGACACTTTTCGTATATTTAGCAGTTTCCAGTTGTGCCATAAGTGTCGTATTATTGGCATGATGGTGAGGGATCAGCTCATTGTGGATTCAGGGCTCTAACAAGAAGAGTTTTGTTAGCTGGGTATTATTGGTCCTCTATAATGCAAGATGCTAAGGAGTTGGTGAGAAGGTGTGACCCATGCCAGAGATATAGCAACGAAATTTATATTCCAGCCACCCCTTTAGAGTCAATTTCTGAGCCAATACCTTTTGCTCGATGGGGGTTGGATTTCGTAGGACCTCTACCCATGGCGTCCGGAGGGCGCAGAACAATAATTGTAACTATTGATTATTTTTCAAAATGGGTTGAAGCGGCTCCATTGGCAGGTACGACGTCGAAAGCTGTTATAAAATTCAATTTATCCAATATCTGCTGCAGATTTGGAATTCCACAAAAGATAACAACAAACAATGGACCACAATTCGACAACAGGGAAATGCAGAGTTTCTGTGCCTCCAGAAGTGTACAACATTGCTTATCTTCCCCTTTCCATCCACAAGCAAATGGTCAGGTTGAAGTAGCCAACAAGACAATACTGTCCGGTCTAAAGAAGAATCTAGAAGGAGCCTCTGGAAAGTGGCCAAGTTATTTGCAAGACATTTTGTGGGCTTACCGGACTATATCGAGGGCTGCAACACAAGAGTCTCCTTTTGCCTTGGTCTATGTGATGGATGCCATAGCGCCCATAGAAGCTACTCTTCCTTCATTTCGAGTTCATAATTTCTCCGAACACACTAATGAGGTGGCTATCGGAAGCCAACTTGACTTAATAGATGAAAAAAAGAGTTAAGGCTCACCTTAGAGTTGCATACTATCAAGGTTTGATGAGAAGCAGGTTCGCTTCCAGAATTAAGAGGAGGGATTTCAAACCGGGGAGCAAGGTGTTGAGAAAAGTCTTCCTACATACTAAAAAAAAGTAGTTCGGTAAGTTGGCCCCAACTTGGGAAGGACCCTATGTGGTCATTGAAAGCTTAAGCCTGCGACATACCGGCTCCAAGACAAAGATGGAAGGATTTTGAATCACCCTTGGAATATTGAGCACCTCCGGATGTACTTGGAGTAGAAAGTATGTAAATATTTACTTGTTTAAAAGTTCATGTAAATATTTGGGGGCATACTCTTTCCTACCCTGGTGGCGCGGGGAGGTTTTAATGAGGTGTCCATGCTTTTTTATGAAATTCGATGCCTTCTTAAAGATTCAGAGTGTTTTTACTTAAATAGTTCCTTGTGAAATTATTATTTAAACATAGGCCGAATTAAATTAAAGGAGTGATGACTATTTGAACATTTGTCATCAGAGAAATTAAACACTCTCACTTTAGAATGTTTATAAAATAACTAAAGGCTGCTTAAACATTAGCCACCATAATTGAAAAACTATGAAAAAATGCAAGAGCTGTGCGAAACAAAGATACCCATTGAAACATACGAAGTGCCTTGGCCATCTAAAGATTTTAAATTGTCAAAACAAAAAAAGATTTATCCGGACAAGGACCGGACACAGTTACAAAAAAAAATGTCTTGGCCATACAAGGACTTTGGTTCAATCAAAACAAAAGTGAAAAGATAATTGATATTCTAAGACTGAGCCTTTGAAGATGGCTCAGCCTCACTGGCTTTCTTCTTCTGAAGGTCGTCATTTTCTTCATCCGGGCTCTCCCCGATGTTCTCTTCTTCATCGCTTGAGTCGGCACTAGAATAGTTATGCTTATCACCATCAGCCATTGTGTGGAAGGGGAGGTCATCATACTCTACAAAAGTCCATAAGTCTCCCAGATTCCTATTCGGAAATTTCTCATGAAAGAGTAAAACTATGTCCGACTTCACCTTGGTATACATTTCTTCCTGAGTGTCTATCACTTGGTTGGTATAAGCATCAATCTTGGCTTGGATTTTTTCCTCTTGCTCCCTTAGCAGATCAGCTTTTTCTTGTGCAGCCTTGGACACCGAGTCCTCGAGCGAGATCTTATCATTGGTTAAAGTGTGAATGACTTTGTCCCTGGCCTTCACCTCCTCTTTCGAAGAAGAGAGATCTTTCTCAAACTCGGACTGCTTTGCCTGGAGTTCTTTGATAGTATCTTCTAAGGTAGCTACATTTGTGGCCCAAACCTCCTGGTTCTTCTTTAACCCCTCGTTTTCCCTCTTCAAAACATCAGCATTTTGGTTGGCAATAAGGAGGTCACCGGACAATTTCTCTTTGTCAAAATTAAGGACAATAATAATAGTCGAATGACCTCGCACTTGTTTCTCCAAACTAAGCACTGGCTGAATATTACTCAATATAGAGTGAGTTATAACATCTCTTTCACTTGAAACAGAGAAAGACTTACCATTGAAGGTAACGATGTTCGAAGTGCTTGGAGGGAGGTAGGGCCCAACAAAATCATCTCTGGGGAGGTTTTCAAAGTAGTCACCAAGCCCCTCAAGCCCAGTAATGTCGACACCGTCAATACTGATATCCCCCCTCCAATCTCTTCAGTTCGAAAGTCACCAGGGATCTCTTCTGCTCTTGTAGGATCAGTAGGGTCAACAGGAGGAAGGGGCTCCGCGGGTCGGAGAGAAATCTCATCACCCCTGGAGGTCTTTTTCTTCTTGGCCTCCCTGTCCTTGCTTTCTGCTCCCCGTTTCCTATTTCTCTTAGGAACCCTTGGAGGTTTTGGAGATCCTGCCTCTTCCCTAGTACATTCATGCTCCACTACTTCTAGAAAAGCAGCATCAATCTGACTTGGAACTGGCCCCTCTTGGTTTGTTGGAGCAGTTTCCTCCGCTTCGGTGGGGTTGGCTTCAACCGCACTTTACTTGCCCTTACCTTTCTTGCCCTTCATCTTACTTGGGGCCTTGGCTCTACCAGGCAGATACAATGCCCCGTCTGGTGCGTGTGTTCTTTTGAGGACTACTACCGGAGGGGGTGGGGTGGTAAGTTCCTCCCAGGATAAACCCCTCCGGTCAGTGGTGTTCCAAAGGTGGGACCTTGCAAGATTGCCTCCGGTAACGGCGTTGTGGAAGCGATTCCCCCACTTTTCAGCAGTCCAAGCGTTTAACTTGGTGCAAGTGGTCTGCCCGGCCTTCAAGTAGTCATTGAAGTATTTAAGCAGCACTGTCAAGAAACATAAAAGAAAAGACAAGTCAGATAAACAAATTTATAAAAAAATAAAGATAGGAATGTGAGATGGGATTCTTACCATCGCTTCGCCATCTGCTGGTAAGGAGACTCGGGTTGGTACCGGCTTTAATCTTTTTCCCATTCTCCCAGGCACCACTCACAAACAAGAAGTGAGTCTTTCAATTTCTCAAGGACTCGAGCAGGTCATCCACTGCTTTATAATTATCACCCATGTTGAAATGATAGAAGGGAATATGGTGGTTTCTGGAGAGGCTGGCCACAGCTGCAAACTCCTCCATTGGAAGAGGAATTCCGGAGAGCCTGAAGGCCATGATACAGGCCATGAGGGTGTACCATGCGTTAGGGCTCAGTTGACTTGGGCAAAGTTTGATGAGATGAAAATACTTGACTATCTCCGGGTCTAAGGGAAACCTCAGTCCCCAGTTGAAGAGCTCAGTGAAAAAAACTATTTCACTGAGCTTGCAGTCCATCGGTGTTTCTGGGTCTATTGGAATCCTTATTTTGACGTTCTCCGGGATTCCCTATTTTGTTCGCATCCGACCCAGTTCGGCTGTGTTGATGAAAGCACAGTTAAGTTTTTGCAAAGCTATCAAATACTTAACACTCACCTTGTGGAAACAAGGTCCCACTTTTCCCACAAGGACCTCCGGTAAGTATGGATGCCTTAAGCATATTTTCTCTTCGCCTTTTTCCTTCTTGGCAGCAATAGCTTCACTTGTCATCCCGGAGACTTCGGACTCAAAGGGAGCTTCTTCAACAGAATCCTCCATCACTTCTTCCATTACCAGGGAGGTGTTTTCAGTTGTTTTTGGGTGAGGGGAGCTAGAGGTTGGCTCAGCATGCCCTCCGGACTGTTAGGCTTCACTGGCTTCTTGTACTCTGGCCTCTGGCTGGGGCTCAGATGCAGTGGTTTCTTTCCGGAGACTTGAACTAGATGCCTCCGGGCCGGACAGTTTGTCCTTAGGAATCCTGATGGATGCTTCTGACCCCGTATTGCTATCCTTGCCCCATGATTTGGAAGGTGTACCTTTTAGAACCTGTCATTTTACCAAGCGACCACTTCTCCGATCTACTAACTTCTCTAGAGAGGCCTCAGCATCTGATCCCATAGCAATGAATGGGGAAGGTTTCTTGAAACTGGTGACTACCTGCCTTGGTTCAACTGTAGGCTCTGATTCTTGAACCGATGAGCCCGAGACAATTGAGGAAAGAGTGTTTTGGAACAACCTCCTGGGTTTAACGCTTTTGGTTGAAGAAGATCCATGGTCATGTTCTGTGCTTAGTGTTTCTGGTTTATCAGCAGGGAAAACAGGGAGGCCGGCTGCAATGCGCCTTTCTCGTTCAACCTACTGAGCTTTTTCTAACTCCGACAAATTAAGCCACCCACCTTTGATTATAGAGTTCCTAGTTGTGAACATAAACTCACACCGAAAGAAAGTGTTTGCTTTTGAAAGAGAAAGCTTTGAAGTTTAGTAAAGCAAGGATGATGAAGATGGTAAAACAGTAGAAAAGTGAACTAATTTATAGTAAATGTGCAAAAGATGCTTTGATACCTAGGAGAATTCGAAGGAGTTACAATGATTAAGGACGACGCTAATGTCATCCTTATTAAATGAAAAGGTTACTTTTTGGAGAAAGTGGGAGCGCCGTTCTAGGGAAAAAAGCGGCTGATGTGGCGAACCAGAGAGAGACATGTGTCCCACGATTTATGGCAAAAAACTGTTTAGTTTCTGAGAACCTTTTCAGTTCGGATATAACTATTATACAGTTCAACAATCTGTCCGGATATGAGCGTGACCGGCTACGGGTTATTTTTTATTTTTTGCCAAAGGCCTTTGAATACCACCTAAAAAAGGGGCTACTGATGAGTCCGGATTTTGTCACTACTTTTTGTGAGAACCGGACGGGGGCAATTCAGACATCATCCATCTAACCGGACAGAGACGATTCGGACAACCTCCACTCACTAAACTGTCCGAATAGAACTAAAGTATTAAAAACATAATCACTACATGATTAAACTAATCACTTTTTTACTTAAGAGCTAGTGGGTCTTTAAACTCGACCCAAATCCATAAAACACAACTCGAAAGCCCATATGGCCCAAAAGATAAGGATATAAATACCCAACCACCAACATTATATGAGGGTAATAAAAATTAAACACAACTAGGCTGCTCAATTCTCCCTCTAAATTCTACCCAAACATTAAATACTCTCAAAATTCCACAAAACTCTAGACAAAGTTCGAAAATTGCCCTCAAACAAAAATAAACCACATCAAAACTCATTGGAGCAAGTGGAACAGACTTTGTAAAACTTTCCCTGAAAGCGGCCTCAACATTATCAGCAAGAGCTTGATAGATGCAGAAAAACTCTATTTGAAGCTTGAAAAATTAGGAATAGCCCTGGTGATTGCATCGAGGAAGATGAGACCTTATTTTCAGGCTCACCCTATTATTGTCCAGACGTCTTTTCCTTTGAAAAAAGTTCTCCAAAAGGCCGACATTTCAAGTAGAATAACCAAGTGGTCAGTGGAATTGGGGGACTATGATATTGATTTGGACCCCCAAACAACAGTCAAGGCCCAAGCGGTGGCTGATTTCTTAGTTGAATTCCACTCAGATAAGGATACTAAGCAAACAACTGGTGTGAAAGACAAAAAAGTCTGGGTCGTCCCGACTGATGGTGGATCAAGTACCATGGGATGTGGTGGTGGGGTATGTTTGACCTCTCCGTAAGGTGACAGAATGTACCAAGCTATATGTTTTGCTTTTAGGGCTTCTAATAATGAGTCCGAATATGAAGCTGCTATAGCTGGTTTGAAGTTAGCTCTTATTTGTGGAGCCAAAAGGGTCAAGTTAATGAGCGATTCTCAGCTTCTTATCCATCATGCACAAGGTCAAACCGAAGCAAAAAAGGAGCAACTGGTTAAATACTTACTTCTTCTCAAAGAAGTGGCACTTAATTTTAAGAGCATCATCTATGAACACATATCTCAAACAGAAAATATACTGGCAGACTCCTTGGCGAATCAATCCGGATAAATCAATAGCAAGGAAAGAAAAGCACATGAATCCTACCCTTGGATTCATGTGCTCGAGTGCCCATCCATTCGAATCAATCCGGACAAGGAAGAAGAAAGTTTTAATATACAGATAGAACAGCCTCAAGATTGGAGATTTCCTCTCCTTCAATATCTCTCAGATGACATCTTGCCTCCGGATAAATCAATAGCAAGGAAAGTAAAGTACAAGGCTCGTGGGTTTGTCATCCTAAAAGATATTCTTTATAAGAAGTCTTATAGTAAACCCTTCTTACGATGTTTGGGGGTTGACGAGTCTCAAATAGTGCTCTGCGAGTTACATGATGGTGAGGGATCAGCTCACTGTGGGTTCAGGGCACTAACAAGAAAAGTTTTGTTAGCTGGGTACTACTGGCCCTCCATAATGCAAGATGCTAGGGATTTGGTAAAAAAGTGTAACCCATGCCAAAGATATAACAATAAAATTCATATCCCATCCATCCTTTTAGAGTCGATTTCTGAGCCAATACCTTTTGCTCGATGGGGGTTGGATCTAGTGGGACCTCTACCCATGGCATCCGGGGGGCGTAGAATTATAATCGTTGCTATTGATTACTTTTCAAAGTGGATCGAAGCAGCTCCATTGGCAGGTACGACATCAAAAGCTGTTATAAAATTCATTTTATCCAATATCTGTTGCAGATTTGGAATTGCACAAAAGATTGCAACAGACAATGGGCCACAGTTCGACAACAAAGAAATGGAGAGTTTTTGTGCCTCAAGAGGCATACAACATTGCTTCTCCTCTCCTTTCCACCTACAAGCAAATGGTCAAGTCGAAGTGGCCAACATGACAATACTGTCCGGTCTAAAGAAAAATTTAGAAGGGACTGCTGGAAAACGGCCTAGTTATTTGTAAGAAGTTTTGTGGGCTTACCGGAAAACTCCAGGGGCTGCAACATAAGAGTCTCCCTTTGCCTTATTCTATGAGATGTATGCCATAGCTCCCATAGAAGCTACTGTCCCTTCATTTAGATTTCATAATTTTTCCGAACACCCTAACGAGGTGGCAATCAGAGGCCAGCTTGACTTAGTAGAAGAAAGAAGAGTTAATGCTCACCTTAGAGCTGCGCACTATCAAGGTTTGATGAGAAGCAGGTTTGCTTCTAAAGTTAAGAGAAGGGATTTGCAGCCACGAGCTAAGGTATTAAGAAAAGTTTTCCTACATACTAAAGAGAAACGGTTCGGTAAGTTGGCTCCAACTTGGGAAGGACCCTATGTGTTTATTAAAAAGCTTAAGCATGGGACCTACCGGCTCCAAGATAAAGATGGAAGGATTTTGAATCACCCCTGGAACATTGAACACCTCCGGTTGTACTTAGAATATAAACTATGTAAATATTTACTTGCTTAGCAGTTCATGTAAATATTTGGGGGCATACTCTTTCCTACCCTGGTGGCGCGTGGAGGTTTTAATGAGGTGTCCGGGCTTTTTTATAAAATTTGATGCATTCTTAAAAGATTCGGAGTGTTTCAATTAAAAGCTTTCTTTGATTTTTTTTAACAATAGCAGACAATATTAAATTGGTGGAGTGGTGACTACTTAAATATTGGTCATCGGAGAGTTTAAAACGTCCATATTCCAAAGTTCTAGCGCCTAAAACACCTCGAGTCTCTTCTTCACAAATTAAAGTTTCTCCTTTGATTAAGTGAAGACGCGAACAAATCTTCTTCAAAACTGATTTTAAATACTCTTTCTTCGACTCATCCTTCAATAATTAGAAAAAGAAGAACCTTTATAGCCATGAGAGACGACTCAAAAAGCATCCCAATTCCTCCCTCTTCGAATCCAACTATTCAATTTTCGCCTCAGAGAGAGATAATTGAGGAAGTTTCTCAAGAAAATAATCCTTCACAAGAATCTGAGAATCCATTGCCTCAACAAATCCTTCCCAAAATAGAGAAGAAATATCAGGAGCCAATGAAGCTGATTCTGAGGCTACAAAAACTAATCACTGAGCTGAATCCGATGATGGAATTCATATACTACCATAGATAAGAATACCCGTAGGCCTCAGAAAATAAAAGAACCTGGATTTGTTTCTGAAGAAGAAAGAGCTGCTATAGGCAGAAATTTAAGGAATCTCGAGGCTAACTACATCATTCAACTAAAAAGGTTCGATACATATATTACAAAAGAGCTAAGCTTCGGATTTAAAAAAGAAATGAAGAATGAGAGATAAAATCACAGTTCGACTTCCGAAAGAAGGAGAAACTCCCTTAGATTGCAAAGACGATGAGTTGGTTGTTTACCCCGAAATCATCAATTAGGGACTTCGGTTTCCACTAGATCACATGATCGTGGAATACTTCGAACTTCTCGAGCTGTGCCCTACTCAAGTGACACCAAATAAGTGGATCAATCTTATGCCAGTGATAATGACATCTCGGTTATCCAAGATTCCAATCAACATCAAAGACTTTATCTCCTTAACCCATTTATCAAAAGGTCTGAAGCTCCCCTTCTACTACCTCACTCTAGTGGATGACTTAAAAATCATCGATGATATCTTGGAAGATGATAATTTCTGAAAGCAAAAAAATTTCTTCATCTCAGGAGCATGGGAGAATGGAAAAGAGGTTTCTAATGCCAACCCATCAAAGTTGAATCTCATATGGGGAAGCAACGTAAGTACTTCGAAATTATAGAATTTGAATTAAATTTCATCTATTGTCTTTCTTCTTCTTTAATTATCTAATTGCATAATTATTCCAGAAATTTCAAGGCGATATTCAATACGTCGACCAGCACCTAAGGATATTTTCAAGAAACTTGCCGCCTAGGCCGAGAAAGAATGGAATAATTCTTTCCACACCACCTTTCAGCCGATCAACTTCCTTAATAGCCATCTGTTTCCGATCACAGAAGGAGGCTTGCCTCCTTGAAATTTGATGGAAGATCCCAACCCAAAATAGCCTGCAAAAAAATATTACATCCTGACTGCAAAGTATTCATTCTTATTCGTAAAAGGTTAGAAAGTCATCGACCAAACAAGAAAAAAGAAAGGGCTAACAAAGAAAAAAAAACTAAAAAGCAGCTAGCACGTTTGATGCTAGCCCTTCAGCTCCATCAAAGCCTAAACCTCGAAAAATAAAAGCAGGAGAGAAGACTCTTTCACCCATCGAAGAAGGGAAAAATCAAGAACCATCTTCAAAGAAAAAGAAAGCTTCTTCCAGTTCCAATGGAAATAAAAAGAAACAAACCAAAATCACTGCGTATACGTCGATAAAGAAGAGATCACTACTGCTGAAAATCAACAAAACCCTTTTGTCGAGGAGCAAGCAGCTAATAACGACACCTTGATAATCATCAAAGACAATGCTAATGATGAGAATCAAAATGCTGAAAATTTCGACCCTGATAGTCTCATTATTTTTAACGAGTTACAGGAGCTTGCAGGCGATGACGATCCTGTTCTGCAAGACATTCAAAATCATTTACATCACTTTAGGAGACCAACAACCGTCGAAGCGTCTCCAGAAATTATTTATCTCTGTGTACCAACTACAACTTTAGATATGATTCCTTGTCCTACTTCAACAGAAATTCCTTCTCCTCATCCAAATCCTACGATCGCGATGCACTTCAACCATTTACCAATATTGATGCTACAGTAAAAGCACTTGCTTCTCAAGTCGAAGCTTCTCAATACCATCTGAAGCAATTGACAAAAGACATGGTCCACTACAAAGGTCTTGCTGAAGATGAAAAACGGCGAAGGGAAGATTTTCAAAGCAAGGTGGTTGAGCAATTCCACATGTATGAACTAGCAAGGACTAAGCTTATTCGAAGCGCTCTCTTCATGAAAAATCATCTGCAAACAACACATTTTGCTGAAAAAGAAGAGATGATTGATTCTCATCAACAAGAGATGAATAAACTCAAAACTGATCATACTGACGAGTTAGTTGCTGAAAATTCCAAATCTGAAGGTCTTCAAAACTCTCTTACTTCTAGCAAAGCAAAAAATCAAGAGTTGACCGATAAGATAATCAAATTCAAGAAAGATTTCAAGGAGGAAAAAATTGTTGCTATTGCTACTGCCGAAACTGAGTTGTCGAAAGACATGTTGGCTGCCATTAACAATGGCAAAGAAGAAACAACCATCACTCTTCTTGGAGAACTTCATGCTAATTATACGAAAATCAACCTCACAATTTTCTGGAATGAATTTTCCATCAAAAAGTGTCCAAGTGAAGCCTTCGATCCTATCCCCGACTCATCATCTTCAGAGGAGGAATTATCCGAGGAAGATGTATCTTCTGAATAATTTTATTGCTCTTTAAACATACCATTTTTTTATTTTGTCAATTTAGAAATTTGTTTGTTGTACTTCGAAGAATTAAACTAATTAACAAAGGTTTTGCTTATTTTTTTATTATCTTCGTACATTATCTGATGTTAACCATTCTAAAATAAATATGATATGTACTTTGAAACTCAGAACATATAATACCTTAGGGAAGTTGTTGAACATAATTTCACTTCGAAATTTTGGTAGGATATCTGTTGAACGTTACACTTTGAAAAATAATAGTGCATTATTAAGCGTTGCACTTCACAAAACTATTACGTGTTCATCAAACATAATACCTCAAAAATGGTTGTTTCTTCGAAAAATGTAATATACACTTCGGAACATTCTACTCTTAACCAACCTCAAAGATGATCAGTCTTTGATAAGTTGTTAAGATATTTTTAAACAAACATCTTTAAACAACCATTGGCCAAAAGAGAATTTTATTGATAATATTGAATATGTACATAGCCCCTCGTTAAAACCTTCCTGTGCGAATTAAGGTAGGAAAGAGTACGCCATTCAAAAGTGAAAATTCCAAAATACAAAGACAAATTCATTCCCAATAAAGCTTTATATGTTGTTTATTCCATGGGTGCTGAAGCATCCTCCCTTCGAAATCACAAAGACGAGAAGACCCTGGCTTTATCCTTTCAACAACCATATAAGGCCCTTCTCAGTTCAGAGCTATTTTTCCAAGGTTTTTCTCTTTTATGTGTAGGAATAACTTTCTTAACACCTTATCACCTTCTTTGAATTCTCTTCTCTTCACCTTTGAATAATATCTATTCCTCATAAGAGTTTTATAATGGATTACATTGCTCGAACTATGTTCTCCTCAATCAAATCTAAATTTACCATTCTAACTTTATCACTGGATCTTTCGGAATATTGATTTATCCTAAAAGATGATATCGTAGATTCTATGGGGCTCACTTTATCTATTCCATATACTAAAGCAAAATGAGTCTCTTTTGTAGCCTCCCTAGGAGTTTTCCGATATGCCCAAAGCACCTTTTGCAAATAATTTGGCCATTTTCATGCTGCCCCCATCAAATTCTTCTTCAAGCCATCTAAAATTGTTCTGTTTGTCACCTCCACTTGTCCATTAGATTGAGAATGAAAAGGCGTCGAAAAACATTTCTGACTTCCGTTCTACGTGCAAAATGAATCCATCTCTTTGTTATTAAATTGAGGGCCATTATCTGTTGTAATCCTCCAAGGAACCCCAAAACGACAACAAATGTTGTTCACAATAAACTTGATCACATCTTTTGCTTTTGTTCCCGATATCGGTTTAGCCTCAGCCTACTTTGTAAAATAATCCACTGCTACGATTATCATCTTTCTTCCTCCAGAAGCCATCAACAAAGGACCAACTAGATCAATCCCCCATATATCAAATTGTATCAGCTCGGTTATAAACATAGGTGGCACCGCTGGCCTATGAATAACATTGGCAAATCTTTGACAAGTATCACAACTTTGAACTAAATTCTTAGCATCATTCATGATTGTAGGCCAATAGAATCCTGCAAGTATAACTCGTTGTGATATAGCTTTAAACCCGCAATGAGCTGACCCTTACCATCACGCAATTCTGATAATACCTCTTGTGATTCTTGGTTGCTTAAACATCGTAATAATGGCATGCTGAATGCCTTTTTATACAATATTCCATCTAACACTATATATCCGAAGGCTTTACGTCTTAATTTTTTTGTCAACCTCGAATCATCTAGTAATGATCCTTGAATCAGAAACCAAGAGTATATGCTCGCCCATCGCCTCAAATTACTTCAGATGTGACAAATAACTCCTCTATGCATTCGCCCTGATTAGATTGAGTAACAATTGAACGATTTTCCTATAGCAAAATCCAAGGATATTCTTCCTTATAAGTAATATTTGTTAAAGAATAAGCCACCATGTTACTCACTCGACCAACATATTCCACAAAAACATTATCAAACAGAAGCATTAAATTCCTAAGTTCCCGAAGATTTAAAATCAAACAATCTTTTTTTGCTTCGGAAAATCAAGATACCTGATTTGCTAACAAGTAAGAATCCGGTTCCAAGCGTACCAAATGTACCCCACAAATTTTTTTCAATCTTAAACCTGCCGAAGTGACTTCGTATTCAGCTTCATTGTTCAAAGCAAGAAAACCAAATTTAATAGATTGAATCATCGTCTCTCTAGTTGGACCTATTAACTGAACTTCAGTACTGCACCCTAAAACACCAGATCCTCCATCTGTTCAGACAACCCACCTCGAATTTGCTGGTGTGTCTTCTTGAATCTTTTCCACATCCGATATACTCGAATGGAATTCATCAAAAAAAAAATATGCTAATGCTTGCACCTTTATTGCTGTTCGAGGTGTGAAAACAATATCATAGTCCCCCAACTCCACTGACCACTTGGTCATTCTCCCCGAAATCTCAGGTCGTTGTAAAACATTTTTCAAAGGGAATGAAGTTCAGACTTCAATGGTCTGAGCTTGAAATTATGGACGTATCTTTTTAGCAGTAATCACCAGTGCTAATGCCAATTTTTCTAATTTAAAATATCTCTTTTCTGCTGCCACTAAACCTTTACTGGTGTAGTACACTGGCTTTGGAACTCCTGAATCTTCACTGATTAACACTTCGCTTAGTGCAAAATCCGATACCACAATATACAAAAAGAGTTTCTCCCCATTTCGAAGTTTTGACAATATTTCTGGTGATGATAACAAATTTTTAATATTTATGAACGTTGTCTCATATTCCGATGTCCATTCAAACCTGCTTAGTTCTCGTATAATTTGAAAGAAAGGAAAGCATTTGTCAGAAAATCTAGAAATAAATCGATTAAGTGTTGCTAACCTTCATGTCAGAGTTTGCACTCCTTTGATAGACCGAGGTGAATTCATTGTTATCAAGGCTTTCATTTGTATTGGGTCAGCTTCTATTCATTTTTCATTGATGAAAAAAACCAAAAACTTCCCTGACCAAACTCCGAATGTACATTTCGGGATTTAACTTTAACTTGATTGCCTTTAAATTCAAAAACACTTCCTCTAAATCATCAAGATACACTTCATCCTTTGAACTTTTTACCACCATATCGTCTATATATACCTCCATATTTCTTCCGATCTGAGTAGTAAAATCTTTATTCATCAACCTTTGATAAGTGGCTCCAGTATTTTTCAATCCAAAAGGCATAAACTTATAACAATGCAAGCCCCTATCAGTTATGAAAGTTGTGCATTCTTGATCTTTTGGATCCATTTGAATTTGATTGTATCTTGCGAAAGCGTCCATGAAAGTTAAAATTTTATTGCCTAAGGTAGAATCAATCAGCTTATCTATTCGAGGAACATGAATGGATCTTTGGGACAAGCTCGATTCAAATCTGTAATATCCACGCACATTCTCTATTTCCCATTCTTCTTTTTTACCACTACCGGATTTGCCGTCCACAAAAAGGATAGAATAACAAATCCACCTATGATAGAATATTAGCAGAACTGCCAGTGTCAGTAAGCACACGTTGAATTTTGATGACAGCCACCTCTGCTCCAATAACCAAAACATCTTCAACTGGCCCTGTTGTACCTCCCAGATCATATTCATCAAACAAAATAAAAGGAATAACCTTTTTCCATACAAATGTGTAGACATCTTCCCTTCAATTAGAGTTGTCAAATTGATAACATGTCTCTTTCTCGAACTATCTGAGTTTCCAGTCATCGAATTGCCTCCGAAAATGGCTAATGACTCAAAGAATTTACATAAGTCTCGCACATGCCCCTTTTTCTATGGGGTCTTTGACTGCCATCAAAAGAAACGTGTTTGGATCTCTATATATGCAAACGAAGCATCAAATGGTTCAACCTTTGAATCTAAAATCATCAAATTCTCAGCTGGCGCAGCCTTCAAAGTTGATGCAACGTTATTTTTCAAACCGCTCCCTTGCGACTTTACAAAAGTCAGGAGGTTTGCATTTTTTATTAAAGTTTGAACTTATTTTTTCAGAGCAATGTAGTCATTAGTAATATGCCCGATATCCTCATGATATCTGCAATATTTATTGTTTCTTTCCTCCATTGGCCTACTAATTGGAGCTGGCTTCCTGAAATTTACGAAGCTCTTGGTCTTATCCCATATCGCAACTACATTCTCTGTCAGATTATCATAATACTATGATTTAACCCATTTATTTGGCCTTGACCTCTTATAGTTGTAAGATGGAGCGTGATTTGAATATCTACCACTCAGAGGAGGCAAGTTATTCTTTTGTATTTGATACTGATTACCATTTCTATTTGAGGGTTGCCCTTGGTTATTAGCCGTCTGACTCAAATTCTTTGAAGTGTTAACCGGTCCTCCTCAGACTCTAGTTAAGTCATCGACTTTAATTTGATCCTCAACTGGAGCCATCAAAGCTCCAATAGTTAAGGCTCTTCTCTCCGTAGTCTCATTGGCCAGATCCCCTGGCAATAATCATTGGAAAAAAGATTCCATTGCCACATTCTCTTCACAGTTGTCCAAACTAGCTTTGGTCGAAACGAATCTCTTGGTATAATCCTTCAACTTCTCTCTAGGTGCCTGCTTGCACTGAATAATGATATCTCCATTTGCTCTCATTTCTTTACTCCCCACAAACTGCCTTTAAAAGTAGTGTAAAATCCCTAAAATTTGAAATGGACCCCCTCATAATCCGATTGTACCACTTTAAAGTTGTTCCCTTGAATGTCTACGAAAATGCACGACACACCAGCCAGTCGTCATCTTTAAAGTTCATCATATAGTTCTTAAATTATTCGATGTGATCATCGAGATCTTGCATCCCATCGAATGCTTCCACTTTGGTAATATCAAAACGCTTTAGAAGCGTTATAAATAAAATTTCACTTGTCAATGGAGAGTTTCTCCAGTCGACACCTTGCACAAACTGATCATCTGTTCCCATTACTGCATATAGATTTGGATCAGTCTCAGTATACTGATTCGAAGTGTTTCCTTCACACCACGTATAACGATTAACATCGTTTCTTTTAGTTTTTCTTTCTTTTTTATGCTTCCTCGATTGCTCTCTGTCCGATTCCTCTTTCGAAGAACCCCTGTATCTTTTAAAACCCGAAACATAGCTTTCTACCTCTCAATCACTATAAGTTATATACTTTTTCTTGTCTTTTTCCCCTTGCAAGAGGAATAACGGTCTTTCGGAGATACGAAGTGCGTTTTTAAGCTCAGTTTTAGCTCGCCAATCGGCACAGGACCGATTAAATTGATCTCCCATATCAGTCTTTTCATTCTCTTGTCTAACCTCGGATTTGAGCTTCGCCGAGTGGATTTTTTATTCTCTTTGTTCATATTTTTCATTTAGCGCATTTATCTTGTCTAAAAGCTGGGTCATACGCATCTCAATGTCTGATTGATTTTGAATCAAAGATGATCCATCCAACCTATTCTCGTTTCTTTTCAAGTCATCTTTTAAAGTTTCCATCGCCGATCAAAGTGATGGATTGTTTTCGGGATTCATCTTATAAGATCTGAACATAAAAACAACAAGATCATATTAAATTCGAACAAAAAAGGTCATTGATTTTTAATTTTATTTCCAGTGGAGTCGCCAATTTGATGAGTTCAAGTATTAAACACGTTGCCTTAGGAAATTGTAATAAGCTAATTCTTGAGAGAGAAAGAGATAGAGAGTTTCTCGAGAGAGACAGTCTAAGTGCAAATGAGTTCAATAGAAAAAGTGTTCAACCCCTTTATTAGGTTAGCCTTGCCTTTTATATAGAGGAGCCAAGAATTAGCCTTAAACTGAAACCGGTTACAAAAAAGAACTAATTACTTTTAGTCCTTAACAATATTACATAGTCTCAATTATTCTCTAGAACTTTCATTATTTACAGTTCAGTAATTAAACTTACATTATTTACAATTTAATCCTTAAAATCCTACTTTCATATCAACTACTAGGCATAATTATTTGATTTGGTTCTAACGATACAGGTTTTTAACCTCCTGAAGGGTGCGAGGGAAGCGACAAATATGATATTTGGTTTACACATTTCTAATTCTATTAAAAAAACGTATGCTTGACTTTTTAAACTATCACATTCTCGAACAAAATCTGGGTTAATTATATTTGGAATGATCACCTTCTCGAACAACCTCTAGAACAATTAGAATTGGAACGAACACCTTCGTGAACAACATATGAAATAAGATCACCTTCAATTTATGATATTTTTCAGTTGATGTTCTATGTATTTACCTTTCATGTTATTGAATTTATAATGTATATTTCAGTTCATGTTCTATATACTTATTCTTAATGTTCCATGTATGTTTTATGTTATTCAGTTTATGATACTGTTTATTGTCTTTAGTGCGATCAATATAGTCATAAAAACTTAAGACGTAAACCGAGAAAATTCATTATGCATCCGAACCTCTAACATCCTAGTAAACTCGCATATACCACCACTACCGTGGAGAGAACTTTGTTCAAGGCCATGGTATATCTGGGCCAAAAAGATCTGACCGCGGTTATACTTACTCATCGTATGGTAATGGTGAAGAACTATATGCACTCAAGCAAACGACAGGGCTAGTCTTGTTGGCCAATATCTTACTACCTAACACAAATAACATATAAACACAATTATCATGAGTGGCACACTAATCGATCATGGTACAATTCTGATAACATTTAACATTAAAAATATCCCTTAACCACGACAACGTAACATAATTCCCACGTCTAATAAGTGTGGATGTCAACTCAAGATGTTTAACATCAAGGATATACGTATAAAACATATCCCTCTCTCATTCACCAGCATAGTTTACAAAAGTGAAAATCTGACCTTTTACGGGAAGCCCTGTAAGAGTGTGCACATCATCAAACGTGACAATCATCTCGTTGAATGAGAAACGGAAGACAAATATCTTTGCATGCTAATACTTAAGAAAAACCTCGATCGTGTAAATATAAGATTATTATTAAAACAGCTTTGGTTTAAAAAAAATATACTATTACAAAAATATATCTAAATTGAGTTAAGGCGTAAAGTAAATATTATATAGGTAATACTAAAACTTCCTATTAAATAATACTAAAAAATAATGTTGGATACTTTTTATAACATGTTTCTTTATACTTTTCCAAAAATAAATTAATATTAATTAAAACCTACAAAAATAAGCACCGATATTTATTTTAAGCACCGAAAGTTTCATTTTTTTGCCTCATTTGTTTAAATTGATTTTGTCGCTAATGGGGTAGCCGAGTTGGTTGAGTAAGACATGCTTGTGATCAAAGGTCATGAGTTCGATTCCCCCTAAATACGCTTTCTTGACGGAACCTGTCACCTTGTGTGTATACCTTGTGGCGTTGATTTGCAGACTATTCCATCAGACTGAGGGTTTATCATGTGTGTACTTTTAGGGTAGCGGCCGTGGATTCCCTTCAAAAAAATAAAATAAAATAAAAATCAATATATATATATATATATATATATATATATATATATGGAAGGTTATATCTGTTTTCATACCAAAATAAGTTAGTAACCATTTTGTGTCCATCCTTAAATGATTATTATCTTATATGATCTACTCTCTTTTTTTACATTATTTAGATACTAAATATTTTGAAAATACCAAATTTTACCTTATCAAATCCTATTTTTAATTTCATGTAATATTTCTCTTGACATTAGATATAATTGTTTCTGTTTTATTGTCTTTTCTTCCAAAAGTCTATTCTATCACAACTCCACCATCTCGTGAGATCAAATCACCTTCCGAACGCCGCACGGTAAACACAATTGATGGCGACAATATGCTCGCTCTGACAAAGGTTCCCACCTTACTTTCGGCTCCATCATTGTTGTTCTCCGTACTCATCATAATTGTATTAGCTTACTATTATATTTTGTAGATAAAAATAATCCCATATAATAGGATCAAACAAGAGAAAAGAATTTAACATGGTTCAGCTAATTTGTCTACGTCCACGCGGGATAAAAAATAAGAATCACTATAACAATAAAATGTTACAAGTTTGGAGTCTCACTCAAGAGTTATACACTCACTTTTCTCATCCCAAATATTATATTCCAAAGAGAATAGTAATCTAATAGATCACTCAAACAAATTCACTCACAAAAAGCTCACATCTTTCTCTCAAACAATACCTATATTTCTCTCTCACTCAAAGTGTTTCTCTCTTAATTGTGTCATACACAATATTACATAAATGTTATACTCTAAAATATTTCTCTCAGAAGTGTGTCAAGTGATCTCTCCAAGACTAACTCAAGCTCCTATTTATAGCAAAGTAGGGCTTACCAAATAAGCCACTTAAGATTCCAAGTGAAGCTAATTGTAACTTGCAAGAAACCCACTAGCATTAAATGAAATGAGGTTCTTTGTAAGTTACCTTTCATTTAATGGTTAATGGTTTCTTGTAAGAAACTAAAATGGAAGGCCCACACTAATAAATATGAGAGAGAAAATGAGTAGGCCCTGCAAATCTCCCCCGCCTACTCAAGAGGAGAGTGCTACCAATCCTGCAACCTCTACGCACATACATCAACAAGGTTGTAAGACACTCAGAGGTTATTCAAATCGATGAGCTCACCATTTTTTGAGGGCAACCCTTATGTGATCTCCTGGGGAACAATAGGCATTGCAGTCCCCCATTATCATCTAAGGCAGGCTGATGGATGCATCCAATGTTCTCAAGTGTTCCCAAAGTGGTCTCCTATGTGGCACGCTATACAAAGGGTACACAAACATAATATAGAAATATTTCTGAGTTACATTACAATGGGCTAAGATATGAATATGTTGTTCCAAAATTTCTAACATATTATATGAAACTCTACTCTCGTCTCATGCGTCCTTCAATTATTTTATCAAGATTAGACACATGCATCCAATTTGGAAAACTTGAGTACATGAATTGATCCAAGTATGGGAGGGAAAATTTGGTTTCAAGTAAACAGAACATGTGCAAATAATGTTTATTTATGAGATTAAAAACTTTGGCAAGTGTTGCGCCTTGGTCTGTCCACCCCCAGACCCCCCTGACGTTGCAGGAAATGACCTTTATGAGCCAACCATAGTGCTCTTAGGCACTCTGCGCCTCTTTCTGTTTTGGGTATTTTTTGGCTTTGCCTCCTGCTATGGGCCGTCATAATCCCCGTCAGGGTTACCATCTGTGTTGGTAGCACCATATTCTAGGGGAGCGCGCAAGGGTGATGGCTCACCAAAATCATCGACATGTGTTATGGGAGTGTCTATCATTTTCTCGGTTGTGCAAGACATGTTTCCTTCTTTTTACTAGGGTGTGCTATCAGCTGCAACCTGGTTTTCTTTTGTGCTAGCGTTGTGATAGGGCTTAGTCTGTTAGGCAATGTGCTTTGGTTTTGTGTTAGCATTAATTTTCTTATGAGGATTAACACTTGCATGAGCCTTTCGACGTGGCTCAATGTTTTGTGAATGCGTCTATTTTTTGGTGCTGCTTTCCCCATTATCTCTCCCCTTTTTTATGTGCCGGTGCTTGGCCTGGGTGGGCAGCACAAGTGGTTGTGCCCAAAACACTGGCATACATAGCAGAAGAGAAGATAGCTCTCGTACTCAATAGTTTGGTCATAGCGCTTCCCACAAGGAAAGTTGACTCCAAATTTTGTGATTGGTGCTTTACTTATCACAAGTAAACTGGTCAGTGTATAATGTCTTAACAACCATGGAGTCAAGTTGGAATCCCAGGGGGACGCCACAAAACACAATCCAAGTTGGAATCTTGGTGAAGAGTTTGTTAGTGAGCATGATGGCTCTTTCAATCTGCTTCAACAAGAGTGTCTTCCCATAGATAGTATATTGGCCACCATGAAGGAATTTTAGTAAATCTTGCTCATTGGGGAACTTGAAAATAGTCCATCCCTTGCCACAAGGCGTAACCTTGCAACCAACACCCCAAGCTTTAGTTTTTGAGTCAAGAGAAATCTTACCAGAAAATTTTCCAGTGAAGCAGCCTATGAAGCAGTGCCCTCATATCTTAATGATTAGGGTAGCATGAGCTACGAATTTTAAGAAAGGTGTTTCATTTCTGACCATCTACTCCGGTGATATTCAAGGAAGGGAAACCTCCATGGTGAGAGAAAATGAATGGTTTCTCGAGTGTTTCTCCACTACTTTCTGTTGCATCTTGGTGTATTGAGTGTTTTTTACTCTGCTACCACCGACCTATTCTTAGTCTTTGTTTCATTATTTAAGATATGGATGGTGCTTTGTACCCATCTGAGCTTGGCTGTTTTCCTTCATCCCTGATCATCCATTGATAATGTTTTTAGACAACTACATTTCAATTCCTACCCTGATCATGGCGATGATCACCTTTTTGGGTCTTATATCCAGTCTTCTTGAGACTTCCATGTGGTTCAGTTTCGACTTTTACTGCGAGCTTGCTTTTTTATCAATTTTTATGTCGTCATGTGACCCCTGTATTTTCACTATCATTCATTGTTGATTTCCGATGCTCTCTGTTTTGGATATCCACCCAATTACTAACGTCTTTTATCCAGAGAACTGTGTTCTATACCATCACCCCTCCAACATCTTGATCATCTTCTAGATGTTTGTTGTGGCCATCACAACACGCTTTTCCTTAATTATCATTTGTCAGCTAAGGTAAAAATATCACTAAAATAAATCATCTTAACATTAATTCAGAACACCCTGCATCCATTCAAATAACTAGTTTTTATTAAACCATATATGCCATGGTCGAAACAGACACTAGTACAAGGAAAAAAAAGAAGCGTGCATCCTCTAAGAAGTCTAGTCGGGTTCATAAAGTCATCCTCCTTTTTAAACACTTGCCCTGCTCTAGCAACATGCAGTAAGAGTAGTTGGCCATGAAAGACCCATATCACCCTCTCCGCCCTTGTGACACAACCCTATCACCTGAAACCAAATCATCTTTCCCATCATCTCAAGTCACCGTCACTATCTACCCACCATGATTGGCATGAATGGTCACCCTATATCCGTCCACTCATCTCCCTTCACTGTCTATAGCCGTTCTATGAGTGTGCAAACACTTTCTGTCACCAGCCAGCGTGCTCTCGAAGAAATCAAGAGAAGATGGAGACCTCCCCTCATGTCGTGCCATTCCAGGATTTTAGAGTTAATATGTAACTCGATGACGAGGAGGATCCTTCTGAAATACATTCGTCTAGTTTCCTTCTCTAAACTGAAAATGCTTATGCTGTAAACTAAAGTTTTCTTACCTCCAAGCTCAAGCCCGCTGAATTACATGCATCGACTGGCAATATCACCTTTCCCAAGTATTTTTCAGATCCCCCCTCATACATGGAAGAAAATATGCTATTATCACTAGGGTTGGTCGTTCTCTCGCGACTTAATCTTCACCTCTCCCTGTTCATGTCGAGCCGCTTATGCTTTTTCCCATGCAATGGACCGTTTAACTTGATTCCAACACTGCCACCACTTTTCCAAACCCTACCTCCTCTACTCCCGCTACTTGCTCCCCTATTACTTCCATCCCACAAGATGCTAACCTACGCGCTTACCCCGCGATCACATCTCAAACCTATTTTGTCAGTATCACCATTAAATATTTTTTCCAGCCAAAACAGGTTAAACCTCCTAGCTTCCAACCACCAAAACTACCTCAACAAATCCTAGCCATGTACCGAATCCATCTGACCCAGAACCCTCCTTCTAGACCTCCATGATCCTTACTATACTACATCCCCGAACAAAACTTCTCCATGTCTATCCACACCTCCAACCCCACTCTTTATGGCCCAAACTTGCATAGCTCAATACCATCCCTCTCCCAGGTGCACCTTTTCCCTTTTACCGTCACCTGTACCCTGGTAAAAATAGAAAATGGAAAGCTCATTCCACACCTAAAGGCTCGAAACATAACTCATCACATCCCTATCCTGTCCCTATACCTGGTTACTCTGCCTCCCAAGCATTCGCCTCGAGACCCCGTGGCCCCAATCGCAAGACTCTCCTCAACGTAACAATGCAGTTAAAAAGTTTAACTAGCTTTATGTAGAGTATGCCATCCTCATGTTTCTTTTTGACGCTCTTACTAAAGATAATTCAGAGTGGGAAATTTGACTTTTGGCCTATTTTATCACCAACAGACGCGCCACCCATCAATTTTAAGCATAGCCTCCCATGTCTGGGCCATCCATAGTTTGCAAAAGTCTAATCATACATATTTAGGTAATTCTTTTTTAAAATTATATACCACCGACAATGCTACACAAGTCCTCGAGATGGCCTTATGGTTTTTCAATAATCATCTGATCTTCCTCAAACGGTGGGAGCCCATGGAAAGTCCTACGAAGGAGTTCTTAAAAACCATTCCATTTTAGGTAAAACTCCATGGTCTTCCTCAAGAATCGTGGTCGGAGTGGGGGTTAATATTCTCTGAATTCTTTTTAGAAGTTTGATCTACGTTGATACTCACACATGAAACTGTGCCAGACTGAACATTTCTAAAATTTGTATCCTCATGAAGGCCTCTAACAGCTTCCCAACTTTTATAAACATCAGGTTCTTAGGTAAGTATCATGTTATGCAGGTTAAATATCAAGGTCTCGCACCCATTTTGTGTGTGTTGCTAGTCTTTTACCCATAATGTTAATACCGGTATCGTTACGCTAGAGTCCTCTCGCTCGAGTATCCCTGGAAGACGTCCCAACAAATATCCTATTATTGAATCCCATGAGCTTTCACCACAATCACCTACCTATGACGTTACCCGCATTATCATCGAGGGTAAAAACACGACTACCCAACATGGATATCACGTTTGTACATGAGTGACCCTCCAATGTACTAGTTGTATCATTGTTAGCTTTATATGTGCTTTATCTCCCGATAACATTATGAATATTTCCATGTGGAATGTAAAGGGTGTAAACGACCCCATTAGACAAAATAAATTCGTGACTATATTTTCTATAATAACATTACCGCTCTGTATCTTCTTAAAACAATAGTGAACTCTAAATATGTTGAGCTTATTATGAGAATGATGCTACCTTGGTGGCATTTTAAGACAAACCATGAC
Organism: Limnanthes douglasii subsp. nivea; assembly: GCA_036936605.1. Lineage (NCBI taxonomy): Eukaryota > Viridiplantae > Streptophyta > Magnoliopsida > Brassicales > Limnanthaceae > Limnanthes > Limnanthes douglasii. The sequence goes on from JAUPFV010000002.1 coordinate 340,296,973, forward strand.
CATCACCATTATGGTAGAATTTGGATTGCTTAGAGCCTTAGCATATATAATGTTACCATTGATCACGTCTCCCTCCAAGTTATGAACAATATGTTTAATTACTTCACAAAAAACCAAACTTCCACCTAATGGTTGTTTATGGCTTTAACAAGCGTTCTAATCGCTTGCCACTTTGGGAAAACATCAATCGCGTCGCTAGGACCAGGTCCAATTGCCCTTGGATTTTCCTTAGCGATTTCAATGCCATCTGCAACCCCAAAAGTGCTCTAGCAACACTGGTCTCTAAAAAATTCCATAAATGACTTGAATAACTGTTGCCACTCCAGTGGGATCGATGACCTTAGATCCACGAGATTTTAATTTTCTTGGTAAAACAAGCAAGCTGACAACCCCATTTTCTCTAAGATTGATAAAGCTCTCGTTAACTACCTCTGAGACGATGCTTTCCGTAACTCATTTGTGCATTTTGACCTCCATTGTACGTCACCACACCCTTATTACCCTTTACCTCACCCCCCTTTTCTTACCTAACAACAAGCCCTTTAAATTCTTCAACAACCTAATATGCCCAATATGCCCTTTTTCAAACATAGTTAAATATGACCACAACCCTTTCTACAACTCTCTTATCAATAAGGAGCGAGATGAGTCAAAGTTATACATTTTCTATAGCCGTCCGGATGAGTATTTCCTCCAGCGAAAGTCTTTAGAAATATGGCTCAACCTAGGTGATCAATAATCAAAGTTCTTTCACAGCAGGACCAGAGTTATAAAGGCAATAAATTAAATACTTTCGATTAACAACTTTGACGGAACCAATGTTTTCAATATAAAAGATATTTCAAACTGTTTTACAAAAATTTTTGAAGCCTATTTGTTTCGACTTGTCCCCCCTCCCCCCAACTACCCAGGCCTTAATAGAATCAGATCAATGATTGGCTCCAAAATCTCCCCTCTCGACAAGACTAATATGGCCAACCTCGTCCTTGATGATGACAACGAATAAGCTCTTTTTGACATCAATAGTATTAAAGCCCCTGGCCCAGATGGTTTCAACGCAGGGTTTTTTAAAACCTGCTCGCCCACTATAGGCGAGGAATTTTGTAAAACATTCAAACATTTTTTTCTATTATGAGAAAATGGACCCCATTTGGAACAAAACTCTCATTGCCCTGATACAAAAAAAAATGCCGGCTAATTTTAGGCCAATTTTCTGTTGTAATATGATTTATAAGGTTATTTCTAAGATCTTAGCCTCCAGAATCAAGTCGACATCCCTTCGCTTATCGATTAATCATAATCTTGATTTTGTGCCCGACCATAGCATCTTAGACAATATCATGCTTACCCAAGACCTGCAGCATGGTTACCATACTAATCGTAAATGCCATAGATGTAACCTTAAATAATTGAACTTCAGAAGGCCTTTGATAACGTTTGTTAGCGTATCTTTATTGATTTTCTCTATGTTATTGATTTCCCTGCCAAGATGATCGGCTCGATTCTCCAGTGTACCTCTTCCCCGTCAAAAGTTATATTAATGACTCAACTTTTTAACCCAGTTAGTGAGGACATAAGTACAAGTCACAAACTAATATACATACACAAGAACAATGGATAACATCAATAAGTGAAAATCACTCAAAATAATAAAATTTAGAAAATATAACAATTTATTTGATATGTTATTATCTTTCTTTGATGATATACAATATTTTAATGATCTCAGTGGAGCTTATTAGCTCTGTAATATATTTTTTCTATATACATTAAGAAGTAATCTCTCAAAAAATCATCTTTCATTCGACTACAAAGACTTACTTTCACTAGCAGCCAAAATTCTCTATCGAATGTTGCAGTGGATGCATGAAGTGTCAATACGTAAAGGACTATCTATTAGTGAACACATTTCAAATTTCCCTATTGTCATCATACCTTGACATAAATCACCAGGGTAGATTTATCTTTAAAATCTGGATGAGTAAGAATATCTAGCTCATAACGTTGTAATTCACACTTTAGATGATTTTTTTTATAAAAACAATCGTCACGCTATAATTTTTCAGCAAACATATAAATATTCTCTATATTGAATGATCAGTAACCATTTCTAGGATTCAATTATTTAATCAAAATGAGAAGGTTTATTGCTTGTTCACTAAAGATATTGTTAAACTCTTGCAATTGTCGATCTATGGCAACGGTAAATATTTATACTATGTGTTGTTCCATTGTCACTGTTTTTTTTTTTCTTTATTGTTGAAAAGATTTCAATACATCAGAATAAGGAGTATGCATATTTCAGAAAAAATAAACTCATATGTTTTAGAAGACTTACCCAACCATCATTTTTTAATTTTTGAATCATCACCTTTGTAGTAGAACCAAATGTATTGAATTTATAATATCCTGATTTTTTTAATTTGTTAATTTATTTGAACCAGTTTTAATGTATAGATATATTCATATAGTTATATATATTTTAGGATAGATAATTCTAATTGGCATGTTGTCTTTCAAACTTGCATGTACTGCCTATAACTGATATTTTGGTTTTCTTAGTGCTTAAATTACTATTTAGCGCTCATCGACTATGCATACAATAACCTAATGCCTATTCCTTCGATCAGGTGATTTATTGTAAATATATGAACCGTGAATTAAGCAAAACTTTAGAACTTTTTAAAGTTAGCCGACCTGGTTGAGTGCTAAAAAGTTTGCCCACAATTGTTTTTATTTTTTTTACATAAAAAACACACGATTCATGATATAACTTTATGTAGGAGTATAATGCTTGTACTCTAATTTTTTTTTTATTGCGGAATATAATTTATAATAAAATATATTCTGATTTTCATTTCATATAAAAATTAGTGTAATTAGTTATTGGTATTCGTGTTATACTTATAATTATGATTCTAACATAAATTAATAAAATAATATAGAAAAATATATTATTTAATAATGATTTTTTTGTTAAATAAACAAGAAAATAAAATATATAATATATAACATAGTTGTATTTTTTAAACATGTCGTTTAATATAATATAACTTAATAAGTTATATGCACCGATGCTAGTTTTTATAAAACTATAAGAACTAATAACATTTTATAATCAAATAATAAATGATAAAAAAAAGGTTTTGTTATGGATGGATGGATTATTAGTGAAAGTCAGTATCTTATACTGGATCTATATTTAACCGTAATAAAATATTATATTTGTATTTTGATGATAAGAGAACAATTCAAGAAATAAAATTTAAATTTTATTAGAAGACAAAAAAAGTGAAACCAAATCTGGTATGGTTCCTAAGAAAAATAAGACACTTAATTTCACAAAAATTGAAGTACATAAGCTCGATCGATGAGCTAATATAGAGTCTTGTTTCGACTTAGACAGATCAAGAGTATAATCTACTCATTCACATGCCCAAACTTTATATGTTACAATTTGGTTGAAGTTATCTTTACACTAGATATACCTCCGACCACTACATACTGTTCATGAACTAAAACATCATTAGTTATATAGGCTTTCGTAACAAGTAGTGATCGTTGAAGAATCTTAAGTATGTCGTCTTCTCCTTTATATGTAAACCATTCCTCGTCTAATATACCAATAAAAATAATGATATGCTTAACTTTGAGAACATACCTCACATTTATTATCACTCTTTAAGTTTTGTAGAAAACTTGAATCGAACATTCCACATTCTCTTTAGAGCACATGGTTCATCATTCGCTAGTATATCATTGCCACCATCAAGTAATCTTAGATTTCTAACCAATGCTTATCGGAAATCTTTTGAAATGAATCCCATGAGTCTCGTACTCAATTATAAGTATACCTACAAGTGGAATGCATTAACACATTAGTGTAATCAGAATAATATGAGTTATCATACCGCTCTCGATCCGAAATCTGAACCCGAGTTGCTTAATGGTCCGGTCGGGTCTGTCCGATAACTTATCGGAGAAAACAATAAGCGTAAGTATGAAAATTGGGTTTATATTTATATTTATATTAAGTGAATGTAATTCACTTAATTAAATAGAGTTTTATTTAATTTATTGAATGTTTTGTTAAGAACCTACTAACTTTCTCATTCTAAACAGCCTATTAATTAAATTTTAAGTTGATGTAGTTCGATGTATTTGCATCTGTAAGGGATCATGACCTTATTAGAAATTGATGGTCCAATAATCAAAGTGTGAGGTCGATGGACCCTCCCCCTAGATCTATATAAATCTCACTGATATCCATACTATCAATATCCATGATACTACTTATCTTTTTATCCCCGAGTCTAATAAAATATATGTTGGTCACATTTAAATAATTAGATTTATATAAAATAATATTTGGATACTTTAGATCTACATGTGACGAGATATTCCAAATAATGATAACTTTACAATCTCTCACGTGGATAATCACATATACTAACGTGTACCCACCAAAACGTGAAATATATAACGTTGTTGTTTTACAAATAAACCAAAAATTCCTTATCATTTTAGATGATAACTAAGAATGAACTAAGGAGATTAAGCCACGACTAACTGATCCACGACTATTTACAACGATATCACATTTCCAACTAACACATAAATAAATTTTAACTTCTCGTAGATTGTAGCATGAAAGCAATATGACCACATAATTACTACATACCAATTTTTAACTGGTCGTATTATACTAAATTGAGATTACTTAAATTTCAAATAATTAGAGCAAAATTAAACATTGTATTATTTAAAAAATGTATGGCATGGTGTATTGAGAAGCGTGTAGTTAGAGAGCCCTTATTGCTGTCCTTTTCCCAGGGAGAGTTCCATCACACAAGTACATGAGGTATGGTTGTTCCCATTTGGTCATTGATTCCATTATGCAAATGTGGGGATCATATGTCAAGGTGTCGGGATATGGGCTTGATGCAAGAGGACGAGTGGATTGTCACCAAAATCGACGATTTTGGCTAAGATGTCAACAATTGAGTTGTCAACGCATGATACTTGGTCATAAATGACTCGTTTAAACTTTGTTTTCTACTCTTTTAGGGCTGCAAGTTAATAATGGGTCACGTCTTTTTTGGAATTATAAAGGACTTTCACTTGGTTGAACAAGACTCAAGAGTAAGAGTGGACTCGCCTACGGATATGGGCCAACTTCATGCCCTCTAACCCACCCTCATATCCAGTTGCGTTATTTGTGACATGGAATCTAAGCCTGATGTCCTGTAGGATCTCGTTGCTCATAGGTATATTCTTAACTACACTTATTATGTCTCTCAGGGAACGTAAAGCCTCGTCGGCGTCAATATTCACTTCTTGTGAGATTTCATCTCCTGCGGGCTCGAAAATGCTTTTTTTGCCTCGTGATGTGGAGGAATTCGTTAATGAAATTGGTGATGGCTTGAGCTTTGATTACCGTACGGGGCTCATACTTGATGTCGTACTAACCTAGCTCCACATACCATCTCGTTAGTCATCCATATATATTGTGTTTTTTCAATACTTCCTTTAAGGGAATAGAGGTGCGCACGATGATAGTATGACTTTGGAAATATGGTCACATCTTGAGTGCCGCCACAACCAAACCTATGGCTTGTTATATCAAAATTAAAATAACGTCTTTCATCCTTGATTAAAGTTTTGCTAATGTAGTAGATCGGGATATACATGCCCTCTTACTCCCGATTTAATATCCCACGAACAAAAAAAGTTGAAACTAAAAGATAAAGAAAGAGGGGTTCATCGGGGGTGGGATTATAAAATTTCTGGTGATGTAAGGTAGTTTTTAAGTTCATTAAAAGTTTCACTACAACATTTGTCCCAAACAAACTTTTTTATTCCCTAAAGGATCTTAAAGAAGGGGTGGCTTTGATACGATGCTCGAGAAATAAAACAAGACAATGTCGTTAGGCGCCCGTTAAACACTATATTTCCTAAATGTTCATGAGGGGTGACATCTGCATTAATTCTCTTAATTGATCTAGGTCAGTTTCTGCCCTGTTCTTGCTGACAACATAACTGAAGAATTTACAGCTTTAAACACCAAAGGAATACTTCACATGATTCAACTTAAGGTTTAATCACCATAGGATGGCGAATATACTACTCAGTATTTCGAGTTGGTAGTCCCCTGTGGTACTTGTAACGAGCATGTCATCGATGTATGCCTCCATATCATCATCGAGCTAGTTCCTAAAAATCTGATTGACCAAGTGTTAGTATGTGGTACCTGTATTCTTGAAACCTAAAGGCATACCAAGGTAGCAGTAGAGCCCCTTCTCGGTTTGAAATGTAGTGTGTTCTTCATCATTGGGCTGATCGATAACGAATAACTCATCTAATTTATCAAGCAAAGAGATAGTATGGGGAGTGAGGACATAAAATTAGGTAAAATAAGTTGAGAGAGAAGCAATAGTGTCTATGAACAATGTTTAGGGGAGATACCGTGTCAGTTGGACCGATGTCGTGGCCCGAAAGAGATATAGAAATGATCTAGATGTCATTTCGTGGATAACTCATCATACCAAAATTACTAGGAATCGGTCGCCAACCTTATATTTAATGATGATGATTTGAGAGGTATTTTCACCCTGCATGAGGATGTCGTGACCATCAATATCAATATGTTAGGGGTAATGGTCACATGTGTGTTGGTTGATAACGGTAGCTCGGCTAAACGTCATCTTCAAGGAAAGTTACAAACAAATTTGAGTACCTCCATTAGAGCTACAAACAGGAAACTTGTCAGTTACAAAGGAAAATCAACTACATGCATAGGGGAGTTAGAACTTACGGTCACGATAGGGCATGGAAACACAATAAAGTGGTCAGAACGTCATTCATCATCGTCGATGCACCAATCTCATATAACAAGATAATTAGGAGACCATGGATCCATAAACTTGAAGCAACTTCGTGTTTGTTTAAACAATGTGTAAAATACCCCATCGGCAACCTCGTAAGAATAATTAGAGACAACCAAAGAACAGCAAAATTTGATAAGAAATAAGAAGACACTTTAGGAGAAAAAGAAGAGAAAAAAAGAATAATACCCTTTAGGAGAAGAAAGAAACATTCCGTTGGTAGAAGGCAAGGTCGTCCGTGTAATTAATACACTCGACCCTTTATATAAAGGTAAGTTGGTAAAAAGTTTGCAGAGAAACGAGGACATGTTTATGTGGAGCACTAAACTAGTTACCGGGGTTGATCCGGGAGCCATATACCATTCGTTGGCAATCAATAAAAAATTTCGACTAGTAAAACAAAAGCAATAAACTTTATCCCAGAAAAATCAAAGTCAAATTTCTGAGAAGTAGATGAGATAGTCAAGATCGGGCACATTCGGCAGGCCAGGTACCCGACGTGGATAGCGAAACCCGTTTTGGTTAAAAATAAAAATGACTAGTGGCTTATGTGTTTCAACTTCACCGACCTCAACCAGGAATTCTTGAAAGATGCGTTCCCTCTCCCAAGAATTGACTAGTTAGTCAAAGAGACATCAAGCATATAACTTCTTTTGGTCATGGATGCTTATTTCATGTATAACCAAATATAAATATACCATTCAGACGAGAAGCATACTACTTTCCAAACTGAGCGGGGTCTGTACTGGTACAAAATCATGCCATTCGAGTTGAAGAATGCGGGATAAACGAAACATATATTAGTTAACCAAATATTTCAAAAACCAGCTCGATCAGAACATGAAGGCTAACATCGATGATATGATTGGCAAAAGTGACTTCGAGGAACGATAGTTGGAAGTACTAGAAGGAATGTTCAAGACCTTCCACCGGTATAACCTACTCAACCTTCTAAAATTCTCTTTTAATGTGAGAAGTGGAAAATTTCTTAGCTTCATTGTAAGTAAGAAAGGGATTGAGGTTGATCCAAATCAACTAAAAGAAATATTGACAATGAAACCCCCTAGAAATATTAAGGAAGTTCAACGGCTAACCGGCCGTCTTGTTGCTCTTTTCTGTTTAATTTCAAGAGCGTCAGATAAAAGCTCACCCTTCTTTAAGATATTAAAAGGGTCTAAATTTTTTGCTTGGACATAGGAGTGTAATGTGGCATTCCGAGCACTAGAGAGTATTTAACACTTCCAAAAGTTAGCAACACTAGACCCAAGAGATCTTCTCTATCTTTATTTGTCGGCTTAAAGATATGCGGTGAGCAGTTTACTAGTATGGGCGATGAAGGATATATAAAAACCGATATACTACTTCAGTAAAGGCATGGTGGATATCGAGACCAGAATACATCAACCTCGAAATACGACAAACAATTAAGTTTAGCTTCAAAATAACAAACAACGCAACATAATATTAAGTTGTCTTAGAGGGTCTGAGGCTATCTCACATTATGGAGTTAAGAACCTGTTTATCAGATCGGGTTCCCAATTAGTCATTGGTCAAGCTAATAATATTTTTGAGGATAAACAATAAAATACACAAGGGTACCTCAAGGGCTTGAGGTGATAGGATAGAAAGTTCCACCACCTCGAGTACGAGAACATACCTAACTCTGATAAATCCATTACAGATTCTCTCACCAAATTGAATACCCACAATGGAAACCACATGATCATTACCCAAGACAGCATGGCAGTAGTAGAAAGCGCAAATGCACACAAGGTACAAACAATTACAACAACTAACGATTGGAGAGGCAAATACATTACCTATCTTTAAAACCAAACCGTTCACTGCGGTAAAGAAGATATGAGGTCACTCCAAGTACCCGCGCCTAGTACATTCTCCTAGATAAAAAAAAATTACAAGAAAAGTTCTACTCGACCACTGTTGCACTGCGTCAGTAAAGAAGAACCACAACTATTTTTGGCATACATGCATGAAGGAAAATCAGACGCACGTTATGGGTACATATATCTGATTAGATGCTTCTTATTCGAAGGATCTTATTAGCCTAAGTTGGAAGCCGTTGCCCAGGCTCTCGTTGTTGTTTGTATCCTAAGATCGCTCAAATTCAGGTACTAACTCTTTTAACTTTCCCAATACTAGGTCATGGTTAATTTCCATACATTCATAATTACATAATTTCGAACATTTTCAGAAGAATTTGAGCAACACCCAATGTATTATTCTCCCCATACGCATAAGTTTTTGAATCTCGACCAGCCTATTTTTTTTTTAACGTCATTCATTTATCTTAGAACCCGAGTAAGCTTTGCTCTAACAGTAGCACTTTCCTATCAAAGGCTACAAGATTTGAAAGTAGACTTCCTAAACTTTCGTTAAAGCATCCCTTTTGGAACTAAGTGCAGCTAAACACCTCATTCACTATTGACTTCTCCTTCATAACCTTATCGTAGCGTAACTCAGACAAGGCATAGGCTCGCTTGTATCACAATAATTTCATATTGAGGGACTTACCAGAGCTAAATACTAAGGGTTCATGCTTGAATTCCTCAATCACTTTGGTGTTAGTCGGGCTCATCTTACGATAAACCAATACTATCTAATCATGGTGACACTGAAACATAAACATATAAAATCAATAAGATAACACAACAACTATACTCCCAATTCCCAATAAAATAAACATTTATATGTAGCCGCACCTCTATTGCAAATTCTAGTTGGCATTGAAGAATATTGACTATATTGGTATAGTGGGTCAGTCGTGCGAATTATTTTAATTGATGATACATAAGAAGAGTGGGTTTTAGCATTCTAACAAGGACCAGGTGTTCTCACAATCCAGACAATGATGGTTGGTTCATGGACGGGGGGCTCAAATGGGCCCCCGCAACCACATTCCCTGCACTGGTCACCCATCCAGAAGCATCTCTTCTCTTACCACCATCACTCGCAACAACAAAAGAGTCAGGATCTAAGTGGTCAACACTTAGAACCTCAGTAACAACATGTCCCTGATCGGTGGTGATAGGATGAACGGTACAATTACCAATCCCAGCCGTATCATTTAAGTTGGCGTCTATATTGGTGTGGATTATTTCTTATGAAACGATAGTTTTGGAAAGAGTTTTAGGAATTTAATGTTTAAGGTAAGATGTAGAGAGATAAGTAAGGCGTGTGCTAGCAGTAAATTCTGACTACCCTCACTAATGAAAGTAGTTGGGGTATTTATACTAATGTGGTGATACATGGGCCTTCAGGGTTGGGTCATGGGCTTAGGTTAAGCTTAAAATCCATTAGCCCAAGAGGTGAAGCGACTAGCGACTAACTGAGTCATAATACACTAAGTTGTACTGTTCCGTGGGATATGGTATTGGATATGTCCCAACAGCCCTCCAGATATATACCATGGTTTGTGTCAATGAAATCCAAACTCATCACTAACCCCTTTAGTTCTTGCATATAATATTTGGAAGAGCTAATTCAAAAATCTAATACTTAGTAAGTATTCAAGGTTATTGTCCGATATGTAGTTTGTATCCGAACTGAGTCTTGATCAGTTTCGAAGAGATTAACTTTACAGTTTAAGAATCTTAAAGTGGGACATGTATCGAGTTTTGACTTGACCTAATGGGCTAAAAAGTAACTTAGGGTGTAACCCCCATACTTTCTAGCCCCTAATAATTAATCTGATTGATTTTTCTTCCCCTAGGTAAACTCTTATATCTTCGTCTTTATTTAAATCAATTTCATTGGTTCACTGTATCTGAGAATACAAACATTTCTAGAGAGAGAAAGCTTGATAAGTTTCTTAAATTGTTCTTGGGTAAATTTATGTTCACAACCAGAAACGCATTGGTGAAAAGAGGCTAGCTAAATTTATTTAATTTAGAAATAGCAAGAAGAGACGTAAGCGTTGCAGCTAGACTCCTGCCTCTCCCGGTGGAGAAATCAGTCGAACGAAAATAAACACTGACTAGAGCTCATTATCATAAAAAACATCAAAGGTTAGAAACACACCATTTGTCTCAAACCTATCTCTTTTATAAACAGGGTCTTCGGTTTAAAAGTCCCAAGACCCTCTTTCTAAAGAGAAGGAAGTTTCCAGCATTAGGAAACCTTTACCCTTTCTGGCCATTGGCTCAGATGTTGAGAAAACCACTCCTCGCAAGATAACCTATCTATCTAAAGCCAAAAATACTCATTCTTATTCAAAACTTGTTAGTCAGGAGACAACAAAGCCTCCAGCAGATACTAAACCGCCCGAACAACAATGAACGTGATGGAGGAGACTATGGAAGACAGTATGGAAGGGACTCTCTTCGAGGCGTCCAGAAAGACAGGAGACACTGCAGCAAATCAGAAAGACAAATTAAAAGTAGGTCTGTTGAACACTGAGTCACTTCCAGAGTGTCTGGAAGCAAAATATGGCCAAACTTTCAAAAGGTTAGTCTGAAATATTTGATAGCCCTTCAGAATATACACTCACACTGCTGAAGTGGGTCGGATTTGAACCAAATGGTACATCCCTGAATCCATTAAAGTGAGAATCCCAATCACTTCGGAGACCCCAGTGGACTATAGATCCTATGAATTGGTGGTATATACTGAAGTGCTCAACTGGGGCCTTCGATTCTCTTTGCACCTAGAAATTGTCAAGTGTTTCCGCCTGATAAAATTATATCCCAGTCAACTTAGCCCAAATGCATGGTATACACTGCTGGCTGGTATAATGGCGTCTAGGTTGTAAAAGATTCCTCTAGTCATGGAGCAATTTGTTGTTGTGGCTAGTTTATGCTTAAATCACCACATTCCCTTCTACCATTACAACATGGGCAATGTTTCAAGATGGTAAACGATATGTTGGAGTCCGAGAAGCCATGGAGGACTCAATTCCTTTTCATCAGCGGGGCGTGGGAGAATGGAAAAAAGATAAACGTAACCACAAAGCCTAGCCAGCTAACCAGTCGTTGGAAGAGTTCAAGTAATACCTGATCGTATTTTTATCGATTTCTTAGGTACTATGTCAATATTCCAACGTGAAAATTATATTTTGTTGTAGTACTGACAAAAAGGTTTCTGGAGCACTTAAAAGTAAGCCAGGCTATGTGTATCAAGTTAAACGAATGGGCATCAGAGAAATGGGAAAACAATTTCAACAATTGCTTTACTTCTAGAAACTTTGTGAGGTCTCACCTTTGGAACACTTCGGGGAGTAGGGACCTTACTTGGGAGAAACTGACCACTTCTCATCCTGCTGATGTTATTTTGAAGAGGAATGACGCTAAGGATGGCAAATGTTTGTTGCCTTCCCGGAAAAAATGTCATAGTCAGCTGGACAAGATTAAGAATAATAAGAAGAAGAAAACCAAAGTTGTCCCATCTCAACAAGTCACAAAAGGGGTCAGTTTGGAAAACCAACAAGGAATCAATGATGCTTTGCTGGAGGCAATTGAGGCTACAGTCAAAGAGGCCGACGGATCGGATGATCTGCCTCAGATCACAAGGAAGGATCATAAGAGACGCAAAGAGAGCAGTGATGAAAAATCTACAAAGAAAAAGAAAATTAGCCTGGGGTCAGAGATAATTCTGCGTCCTTCCAAACTCCCTCATCCTATTCTTGTTGATCCTCTTTTATAAGAAAAAATCCCATCTAAGCTTCCTTCACAAACATTTCTTCCTGCTGAACAGGAAACTACTGAGTAAATGTCAATGTGGATGCGTTTCAGAACATGTATTTTAGTGATCTGGACAAGGTCGAGTTTGCGGAGCCTTTATCCTCATAACAATACGACCAATGTTGTATCCGTTCGGTAGTTGACCTAGAAGGCGAGTGAGGAACAAAAAACTACCATAACCTCTCTGACCACAAAAAACCAAGGGTTGAATAATAGTCTCCCTACTGCTCAGCAAAGCATAAAATCCTTAAATAAGGAAAAGGATAACTTAGCTGGTAAACTGCTCAAGTCACAAGATGCTAAAAAAGATCTCCAGACCAAGTAATCCGGACTGTAAACTTCTTCCTCTACCGAGATTAAGACTTCAAAGGAACAACTAGAAGTCAGCGCCAGTATTGTCAAAACTATATCCGAACACGAACCGAACCGACCCGAACCGACCGAACCGCACCACTATTAAAACCGAAAAACCGAACGAAACCGAAAAACCTGAAACCGAAAAAAAAGGATTTTTTTTATTACTAAATCGGTTTAATAATATACAAACCGAATTATTGTGGTTTGGTTTAAGAATTTAAAAAAAAAAGCCGACCGAACCGACCGAATCTCACCCCTAGGGTCTATATCACTCGTGATATTCTGATCACATACTATCTTTTTAATCCCCATGTTCAGAAGATAATTGTACGAATCTAAATTTGATTTTAATTAGCCTGTCTCTTGGAAGAAATCATGAACAAGCTTGCGATCCATAATCTTTACTCTTTCTTTCTTCCTTCCTTCCTCCCTTCCTCCCTCTCTCCCTCTCTCCTTTCTTTCCTCCCTCCCTTATTTTCTTCTCTTTTTCCTTCTTTCCTTCCTTCCTTCCTTCCTCCCTTCCTTCCTCCCTTCCTGCCTATCTTCCTCCCTCACTTCCTCTCTCCCTTCCTTCCTCCCTCCCTTCTTTCCTCCCTCCCTCCATTCATGTCTCCCTTCCTTTCTTCCTTCCTTTCTTTTTTCCTTCCTTCCTTATTTCCTCCCTTCCTTCCTTCCTTATTTCCTCCTAGGCTTCCTTCCTTCTTTCCTCCCTTCCTTCCTCCCTTCTTTGATATCTTCCTCTAGTCCTTCCTCTCCCTCTCTTCCTTCCCCCTCCATCCCTTCCTTCCTCCCTTCCTTCCTCCCTTCTTTCCTTCTTTCCTCCCTCCTTCCTTCCTTCTTTCCTCCATGCCTCCCTTCCTTCCTCCCTCTCTCCCTTCCTTCCTCCCTCCCTACCTTCCTCCCTCTCTTCCTCCCTCCCTTCCTCTCTCCACAACGACGATGAAATAGATGCACAGAGGTATTCAAATAAAAAGTTTCTCCCATTACAAGTCTCTCTTCAAGATTGTGAGTAATGGTGTTTCTCTTATAACACTTTGAGATGTCAAACGGGCTAGAGGGGCAGAGCTTTCCTAAGATCATATCTACAGCCTTCTTGACCTCCTTGAGCATTATGTTGAACGAATCCTCAAACAGTAGAGAAATCAACTTACCAGACAACTTAAACCATTTGTTTCGAGAAAAATGGGAATCTACAAATACTTGTGTTTCGTATTCTAAAACCTACTCCTATATCAACCTTACCCTCTCTGATCCTTTCATGACAAAATAGCCACCAGGATCAAGATGAGACGCATCCAATTCGGAAAGCTCGGATACATTTTTTCTATACCAAATACAATGACAGCTACAAACCATAATCGGCATCAATCCTATGTTAACATTGTTCGCCTGCACCATATCCATTTCGTAATTGCTTCTTCTGATGGAATCTACATCGACAAGTATAGGGCCATCGTAAGTCAGTTTTGATAAACGAGACCTTTGGGGACTAACCGACTAATGAACGCCCTCTATTAGAGCCGAAGGATCGTCGTTTCGAATATCCTTTAAGGTGAGATGAATACTGGGGTCTATTAGGGGTGAGCAAAAACCGAAAAAAACCGGACATGTTAGAAAAAACTAGGGGCTTACTCTATTTTCCTTATGTCGTTCCACTTTCTTTTTTTTCGTTTCTCTTTCACCTCGATGCCAACCAGAGCATGTTAGCAAAAATGCAAAAAACTGGAAAAACCTGTCCCTCTTTCATTCCGAGAAAAATGCAAAAAACTGGAAGACGGCCAATGTGTGACTCTGGAGAGTGATGGTAGATCATGGCCTGTGAAGTTAATAAGAAATGGTAAACCAAGCGTCCTGTCTGCAGGTTGGTAAGCTTTTGTTAAAGATAATGGCTTCCTGGAAGGTGACGTGTGCAACTTTAAACTGGTAGAGGCAACAATTGGCGTTGGTGTTGTGTTCAAAGTATCTATTTCACGTTCTTAAGTTTAAAGAGTTCGTTAAGCACAACTATATATATCTAACTCAATTACTGTGTCTGTTTTTTGGAAGGTGATTTTGTAGGTGATCTATATATTAGTCTGTTCTATTTTTTGGTGTACTCTTAAGAATATTTGAAGAGTAATCAATATTTCAATTGGCAACTTGTGTAATATAAACCATTTGAATTGGCTAATTTGTTTGTATCATGATGGCTCGATTGTTTATATCCTGTTTACGTTGATGGCTCATTAAGGAAAAGACAAATAAGAATGCTTCTTTAGTAAGCAAGCAAGCCCAAGAGATAGCTGCATGAATAGAGAAGTATGCTTCTGGAGTAGTGGATTCTTTGGAGAAGAGAGATTATGGGTTAAATATGATATGGTTTTTCTCTTTCACGAAATGTTTCCAAAAAGGAATCTTGGTCCTTTGTGGAAATATGTATCATATGAGAACATCCCATTTCATACAATGGCGGCTGGTTATTCTAGTGGATAAGATTATGACGAATGAACCGGTGAGAGCTCAAGCGATGAGCTCACGAGTCTCGAGAAATATGACGGTGATGAAAAAACCGAAAGGAACAAGCCCTAAGGTTGTAATGTTATGTTGTAAGTGTTTTTCTTAAAACTAAATTACTTGGATGGCCAAGGCATTTTGTTGTGTTGTTGTTTAATTTCTGTCTTAAAATTCAATGTCCTTGATTGGTTAAGAAATTTTGTTGTGTTGTGGATCGGATGTGTTCCGATCAAGTATTAATATTGCATCTTTTTGTATCAACTCCATTGCCTTTTTTAGTTAATGTTTAAATTAGCTTTTAATATTTTCGATTTGTTAAATGTGCGTTGAACAAATCTAATCACAAGTGTTTAATAAATGTGATTTTGAAGAAATCCGATAAACTTAAAGATACTTCATTTGAGAGTTGGGTTGTTTAATAATATTTAATTTATCTGATCACCTTATGCTATGATCATAAATTTTGCACCAGACTTTTGAAGAAGGCATAAGATATTATTAAAAAACCCGGACACCTCGTTAAAACTTCCTTGTGCCACCAGGGTAGGAAAGAATATGCCCCTTAATATTTACATTGAATTACAAGAAAGGTACATATTTACAAGAGAGTTTATTCTAAATATAACCTGAGATGTTCAATGTTCCATGGGTGCTTTAATATTCTGCTCTCTTTGTCATGAAGTCTATATGTCCCTGGTTAAACTTTTTGACATATCACATAAGGTCCTTCCCAGTTTGGAGCCAACTTTCCAAACTATTTTTTTAGCATGCAAAAAGACTTTCCTCAAGACTTTGTCTCCCAATTGAAAATCTCTTTTTTTAACTTATGATGCAAATCAACTCCTCATTAAACCCTGATAGTGTGTTGTTCTTAAATGTGTCTTCACTCGTCTTTCCTCAATCAAGTCCAACTGGTTCCAAACTGTCATATCATTGGTCTGTTCGGAATAGCCTTGGATTTGAAAAGATGGTAGAGTAGCTTGTATAGGTGTGATTTCATCCATCCCATAAATAAGAGCAAAATGGGATTCATGTGTAGCAATATGAGGAGCAGTTCGGTAACCCCACATTACTTCTTGCAAATAACTTGGCCACTTCCCTGCAACTCCTTCCAAATTGTTTTTAGCCTGGATAGAATGTTTTGTTAGCAACTTCAACCTGTCCATTCGCTTGAGGATGGAATGCAGAAGAAAAACAGTGTTGAACTCCTTTGGAAGTGCAAAACATTTCAATGTCTTTATTATCAAATAGTGGCCCATTATCTGTGGTGATCTTCCGGGGAACCCCAAATCTTCAACATATATTGGATAAAATGAATTTTATAACTGCTTTAGAAATGGTTCCAGCTAAGGGAGCTGCCTCTATCCACTTAGAGAAATAATCAGTTGCAACTTTGATCGTTCGATATCCACCGAATGCCATGGGAAGAGGCCCAACCAAATCCAACCCCCATTTATCAAAAGGTATTGGTTCAGATATGAACTCCATAGGAACTGCTGATACATGGATTTCATTTCCATATTACTGACAAGGATCACACCTTTTGACCATATCTTTAGCACCTGCCATTATGGTTGGCCAATAGTACCCTTCTAATAAGACTCTTCTAGTTAAGGCCTTATAGCCACAGTGTGCAGAACCTTCCTCATCATGTAGTTCAGATAATTTTTTTTGGGATTCTTCAAATCCTAAACAATGCAAGAGAGGTCTGCTAAATGATTTCTTGTAAAGAACTTCTTTCACTACTAGGAAACCACGGGCTCTGTATTTAATTTTTTTAGCTAGGATTTTATCGGGAGGTAAAATCCCATCGGAAATAAACTGAAAGATATCATACCTCCAGTCCTTGGGTTAAATAATAAATATGCTCATACTTTCTTCATTCTATTTACTTTTTTCTTGGCCTATTTGTATTGATGGAAACTCTAGCATCAAAATCCAAGGGTAAGATTCAAAATAAGCTATGGTTGTTAAAGAGTCTATCGTAGTCTTCTCCGACCTAAGGATATGTTCATACTGGATAGTCTTGAAGTTTGCAGCAACTTCTCTCAACATGAGGAAATATTTTATTAATTGTTCCTTTTTTACTTCAGATTGCCCCTGAGCATGATGAATAAGTATTTGGGAGTCACACATTAGTCGGACTCTTTTTTCCCCACATATAGGGCTAGCTTGAAACCAGCTATAACTACTTCATATTCAGATTCATTGTTGGAGGCTCTAAACCAAAACATATAGCATGGTACATAGTATCACCATAGAGAGAAGTTAAACAAATTCCAGCCGCACACCCCATAGTAGTAAATCCGCCATCAATTTAGACAACTCATTCTTTCTTAGACTGGTTTTCTTGCATTTGTCCGGATGACCTATGAGCATGGAATTCTATCAAGAAATCAGGCACTGATTGGGTTTTAATTGTCATTCGGGGCGCAAAATCAATATCATAACCACCCAGATCAACTAACCACTTGGTCATTCTTCTTGATACATCAGCCTTTTAGAGAACATTCTTCAAGGTAAAAGATGTTCAGACGACAATGAAATGAGCTTCGAAGTATGGTCTCATTTTTCTTTCCACAATTACCAATGCTAAGGCCAACTTTTCTAACTTTAGATATCTTTTTTCAGCATCCAACAGACGTTTGCTAATATAATAAACTGGACGAGGGTAATTATCCACTTCTCTTACTAACACAACATTTATCGCATATTCTGATACAACTAAGTACGTGTAGAGCTTTCCCCCCTGAAAAAGTTTAAAGAGAGTCTTGGGTGAAGACAAATGTTTTTTGATTTCAAGAAATGCTTGATCACATTGTGGAGACCAATTAAAGTCTTTGGCATTGCTTAACACCTGGAAAAATATAGCAAATTTGTCTGATGATCTCGAAATATACCTATTCAACGCAGCCAGACGCCCGGTTAATCTTTGAACTTTTTTAGTGCTCCAAGGAGGGTCCATGGCCAATGGAGCATTGAGCTGATCCGGATCAGGTTGAATCCATTTTTCACTTATAACATAACCTAAGAACTTTCCAGATCAGACTCCAAAAACACACTTTTAAGGGTTTAATTTTAAATTGACAACCTCTAAGTTAGAAAACGTTTCTTGAAGATCAGATATATGCGTATCTTCTTCAAGTCTCTTCACCATCATATTATCTATGTAAACTTCCATATTTCTGCCAATCTGAGTAGCAAAAGATTTATTCACTAACCTTTGATAGGTTGCCCCAGCATTTTTCAATCTGAATGGCATCATTTTATAAAAGTAGTGTGATCTTGATCCGTCGGATCTACTTGTATTTGGTTGTACCCTGAAAAGCATCCATAAAGGATAACAAATTTTTGTCTGAGGTAGAGTTCACCAACTGATCTATCCGAGGAACATGATAAGGAACTTTGGGACATGCCCTATTAAGATCAGTGAAGTCAATACACATGCACCATTTATCATTCTTTTTCTTGACCAAAACAGGATTGGTAGTCCATAATGGCTACTGAGATTTTTTGATGTGGCCCATTTTGGTCAAGCGATCAACTTCTTGAACAATTGCATCTCTTTTTCTTTAAGAAGCACCTTCTATTTTGTACAACCGGTCTAACATGAGCTCGTACAGACAGCTTATGATAAATTACATCACCATGCACTCCGGTAACATCATCGTTGCACCATGCAAATACATGTATATTATGAGTTAAAAATGATAGTAGCGTGCATTTTAAACCTAGTGCCATCTTGGTACTAATTTTAAAACATTTTCCCTCAACTAGCAATGAATTTCAACTTCCTTGATAGGTATTATGACAATGGGAGCCTCTTTGGGATCATCAATTTCTTTCTCATCGGTGGAAGGCTCCAATAGGTGCTAATCTTTGTTAGTCTTGGCTTCCTCCATAGACTTAGAGGTAAGAGGTGTTGCATAATATTCCATGGCTACCTTCTGACTACTTTGGACAACACCTACTTGTCCCTAGACAACGTATATTAAGCACTAATGGACAGTAGAGGCAACAATATACATTATGGAGAGACAAGACCTTCCAAATACCGCAGTATAAGATGTTAGGAAATCTACCACAAAAAACAATGCCCTCACCATTTTCTTAAACGGTCCTTTGCCCAACAATACTTCTTCCTCGAATTCTCCAATCACATCTGCTGAATTCCCTGTGAAGCCCACAATAGTTATGTTTGAACATTGAATAATCGAAGGGTTTCTCATCTGTTTGTAGGAACTTTAGAACAATTTGTTTGCCGAACTACATGCGTCAATCAGAATTCAACGTATATCATTTCCTATTATAGATGCCCCTATCACCACGACGCTTGCATGACGTCCTATAATGTCTCTTAGGTCATCCTCATCAAAAACTATGAAAGGAGCTGGAGTTTGGTACAGGTGTGTGGATATCCTTCTATCCAATTGGGTGGTCAAACTGTTGGCGTACCTCTTCTTTGAAGGACTAGAAGGTGCAGTCACAGTGTCCCCCCAAAAATAGATAAAGACTCAAAATACTTAATCAAACCAGAAATAGTAGCAGTACTATCCATTATCACCCCCATCCAATTCCGACTTGGATCCGGATCAAGGTAATCAGAATCCACATACATCCTTCCTAGACGTTCCATGAACGCTTGAAGGAGTAGTTCGGGGAGTATTGGGATTGGATTGTATATTATCTATCCTGATCCCCCCTTGTTTTTTAACATAGGTCCCCAACTTACCCCTTTCAATGAGGTTTTGCACCTCTTGCTTCAAAGCTATGGAATCATGAGTATCATGCCCAATGTCAGAAAGCGGGTACTCCGGTTTTCCTTGGCAGATTGCAATGTTGCTGGCTTTTTAAAGTGTAGTTCATTATTCGTTTTATCATATATTGTAACCATGCTTTCTCCCAATTCAGCAAACCATTCAGGTTGAACCCAAGGTTCCCATTTATTTCTAACTTGTTGGTTTTGATTCTGGTTGGACTGATTATGCCTTGATCGGTTAGATCCCTGTCGAGTTTCCTTCGATACGTAACCGGATTGATTAGCAACTTGAGGTGTTGATGCTGTAGTGGTGGACTTAATATGGCGAGGAAATCTGGACTTTTTAGTCTCCTCAACATTGATTTGTTTCCCCACCTGATTTAACAACCCCTAAAAGTCATGGCCTTCTTCCAGGTCACTGAATCAGCCAAGTTGCCCGGATCAAACCGTGGCTGAGGGAAGCAATCACAACTTGTTCAAAGCAATGTAATAACCCATTCTTTATATTGACAAACCTATTGATGGATTCTTTTAGAGATTCGTTTGGCTCGTGAGCACAGTGGATGATGGTATACCCATTACCTTTAAGCTAATTGCTTCCAACGAGTTGTCTCCAGAAAGTAACCCAAAATATGTCAAAAAATTTAAACTGCTCAAGATGGTTGTCTGGATCTTTGTTCCCATCATATTTTTCCATCTTGGAGCTGTCAAACCTCTTAGGAAGATGTCCGAAGAGTATTTTTGCAGATAAAGGTGATTGTATCCAGTTTTGGCTACAACTAAACACAGTATCCTAATTTGGAGTAGCAAAAATACATGGTTGTGATTGGAAAGCAAAGGGATCAATCAGCAAGTGGTCAATATGTTGATCAATCGAACGCTTCATTTTTCTTTGATTTTTCTTGAGCCTGCCATGTCTATCCCTTTTTCTTAAATATTTTTTAGTAAGCCTCATTTTATTTTTTGACCGTCCTTCATTAATGTTAGATGAGACTGGCTCTTCGAGCTCTGCATCATTAGAGGAGCTGCTGGAGGATTCCAAAGTGGAGTTCTTCATATGTTTAGATCGATGCGTTTTATTGGAGCTGCGATGAGTCTTTAGGGACTGTTCGTTCTCACCAGGATTGTCAGTGTGGTGAAGCACCGATGCACCAAGTTTCTTTTTAACTCATTTATCTGCTTGTTTTAGCGCTCTCAATACCTCAATCTCAACCCTCACCTGATCACGCTCCTCAATAGTGTACTCATTATTTTCTTTTGCTACTTCCACCTCAGGAGGTGGAACATTATGTAAATTTGGATCCATCCGAACTACTTTGTTTACTGGTTTTGAATATAAAATTTAGGCATCATCGTCTCCCACTGTGGTCGCCAATTTGGTGTGGATTATTTCTCATGAAAGGGTAGTTTTGGAAAGATTTTTGGGAACTTAATGTTGAAGGTAAGATGTAGAGAGATAATTAAGGCGTGTGCTAGCAATAAATTCTGATTACCCCCATTAATGAAAGTAGTGGGGTATTTATACTAATGTAATGATCCATAGGCCTTCCGTGTCAGGTCATGGTCTTAAGTTAAGTTTAGAACTCCATTAACCTAAGAGGTGAAGAGACTAGCAACTAGCTGAGTCATAATCCACTAAGTTGTACTGTTATGTGGGGCATGGTATAGGATATGTCCGAGCAGCCCTCCGCATATATACCATGGTCTGTGTTAATGAAATCTGAACTCATCATATATAATAATTTCCTAGAAAATGGTCAACACACACAACTAAGGGGGATTTAAATCACTATCATGGCTAGTTTCTTTAGAGTAATGTTTGATCGATGATCGGCCAGCTCACGCTGCCGTCCAATCAAAATTTCGTTCTTCTTCAACACCCTCTTCTTCATGGTAACACCACAAAAGTTACTACTAGAATGCCACATCTGTCTCAATTCACCATCTTTATTCCTAGAATGAGACACAACGATACAATCACTCGAATATCTTTTATCTAACAAATTCAAAGTCCACGTGGTATCAGACGGACATGTATTCTTAATTGTCCGGACCATCCTTTTATTTTTCTTCAATTTGAGTTGAACGAGATCTGTATCCTGACAAACCCTCTTTTTAGCACCCTCAACTAAGGGCACCTCCTCTCTATCTTTCCCAACCCATCTTGCGGGACACTCCAAACAAATATCGGTCAGAGTCTTCCTATACACTCTATCTTAGAGTACATACCCAACTTGATTAGCGGTGCTCACCTTTTCTATAACAGTAATTGTTACGTCTTCATCATTCGATATCGAACACTCTGGTGCAAGCCACAACCCGGCTAACAAAACATTTACAGTGGTGAAAAAAAACACAGCAGCTACCAATCTCTCCAAAGGATTTACCTTTGGTTCCTTATACAAATTCCTTCATAATTCTTGGTACTTAATAGAATTTGTACCTTCAACCAAACAATAAAAAACCACTATCACCAAGCTATAAGAAAATAGTAAAACCAAAACTAACTTTAACCCTACATGTACTCATTTATCTCTATTCTACTTGAAGATTATTCACCCCAAGAGGATGCTCATAGTTACCCGAAATGGAAAAAAATGAATACTTCCAGTATTTGTCAGATTTAGGAAAGTTAACAATCTTGATACCACCATATGTTGATATGTACTAGTAGGAGGAACTGAATGAGTTGCAAGTGTCAACACAAGATAAAAATTCGGCCAAACAAACGGGGATACTTAAAATTTTAGACCTAACGGGTATACTTAGCATCAAGCGCCAACCGTTGGCAATAAGTCGAGTGGGACATACCCTAATGTACCTAAAAAATTCATTGATAAAGTTTGGTAGGGGAAATCACAATCCCTTGTAAAACCGGGTTGTGTAAAAGCATATATTCCCTTCTGAGCGTGATGTGGCTAGTCACCCAGATCGGGGAGCCTAGTCTCTACAGAATCGGGTAGATCGTACACTAACCTAAACCTACGTTGCCCCTCAGTGGTCAGGTTTATATAATAAGGGGTTACGAGATCAAAATAATGCTCTAAAAATTCCTTATCCTCCGATAGAAGGGAGGAACGATGTTAGTAGATGATTTATTCTTCTTGGTACCTCATTTGCGAGGAATTTATGGGGGGTAAATGGATAACTCATCTATAGAGAATTGGAAACTCGTAATAAAAATAATTTAGGGTTTCCTGAATATGGGTCAGAGTATTTTAAAGTCACCACGGTAAGCTAACCAATATTAGTTACCAACCAAATAGAAAGAGGTAGCAAGATGTAAAGAAGATTGTTGATCCCTTACCTTTTCATTATTAGTTATACAAAATTGGATATGACTAGAGTGAAGCAACATAAATAATAGCTCAACTCTCTCTGCACAAGTGATCCAAACCAAAAGAAAGTGTATTTAACTAACTCAAACATAATTTATACCACTCCTTAAAATAATATAATAAGGGACACAAAAGTTACATGTCTATAAAGTTATAATAGGAATATGTTAAAAACATTTAACAATTTAAGAGCATAAAAACGAAAAAATTGAAGAACATGATAAAACAACGTAATAAAATGTGGCTTTATGAACTCACTCTCAGAAATTAACAAACAAATAAATATTTTTTGTACTCGTGTTAGTTAACATTAACACTAACACGTATGTGTTTTAACATGTCGTACATTCCCCAACTCTATTTGTTTTTAATTTAAAGTTGAAAAATCCAAAATATCTCAACTATTCTAACTAACTAAAATAATGTCACCCAGTCCAAAAACATCTAAAACTCTATAACTAAATCTAGATCTAATTCTTTTACAAATAATATAAAATAGTAAAAATACATGGATGCAGACAAAGTCAGGGTTATGGAGGTAACTTTCTGAAATTCGTAAATATAAAACAAGTAATCAGGATGAACTGTCGAAAAGTCGCACGCAACATGCAATTTTGGGTAGTTTAATAGCACATAGCATGCGGTTTTTGATAGTTATGTCGCAAACCTTTGCAGACTATGAATGTGTCGCATACTGGATGCGATTTAGTGTAGTTTTGCTGAACGATATGTGCAATTTATACATTGTTATCTTGACTTAATGTATGAGTATATGTTGTAGGAAAATAGACAACCACCAGTTATGATGGCTAATTACGCAAATATTTTTTCAATTGAAAAGTATTATACTAAATCGGAACTAAATTTATCGGTTTAGTTTGAAGGTAAAAATATATAATTTATCAACATTACTTACTTTTACGACTCCGGTAAATAGGGAAAATCCTATAACAACCTACAAACGTGAGAGGTATAATATTTATAAATCGAAAGCTAAACTAAAACCTTTGAAATAACGAAAGTGTATAACCAAAAATTGAAATTGTCCATTCATATTAAAAAGGAATTCGGTTGATGCACTAACTTATCATTAGTGACTAACCGTTGAAAACGGGAAACACAATCACAAACCTTATGTCCAGTTAGATGGTCATTCGCAAGCTTGTAGACTGAAGACGGATGAAGATGAACTAGTTCGTAGATTGTCTTTGGTTCGCTTCACAGAGAAGTTTATTTTGGTTTGAAGATGAATAGCCCAAAAAAATGTTCCCAACATGCGTACGATCTAAATTATCGTAAAACATATTGTGATGTTGATATATGTGGTCAGTCTCAAATGCATTATTTATTGGAAAAATTGAAAGAATATAAATACTACGTGTAGGATCGGACAATTGATACAAGGGACGTGATCACCAATTTATTTTTATCTACCATACAAGTATAAACTTGTTGTGTACATTCCTACATGTACTTATCATGAATTGTACTTACAAGAAAACGCAGTATAAAATGCAATTCTTGAAATTATTGATGTAAGTTCAATATCAGCTACATTTACCGTTGGTTATGTATTTATGGTGCATAGAAGAAGTTGACTACATATGTGCTTTAAATGTTTTACGAGGTGTGATGATGGATAATATTTATGCATTTCCTAGTATTATTTTGACAAAACAGCCGCAATAAACTTCCTATACAATTTTTATATAAACAAGAACGTTATTAGCACAATTATAAAGTGGATGTCCGATATCGCTTCGAAAGATTTCGTGGAGTTTTATAACTTGGTTATCAAAGCAAACACGATAGAAGCTTGTGACTAAAATCTACCATCATTGTGTGAATTTTTCACACCTCGTAAAACACTTAAATAATAATTGTTTGGTTCATGATTAAACACAAGTCGATAATGATAGAGGATTTGTTGTTCAAGGTTCTCAAGATTTGTCCAGTTTGCAAAAAAAATAGAATGGGTTTCTCCATCTATTTCTTAACCCGATATATTTTTTAAATTGGTTCACAATATGACACCGATTTTTAAAATTCTTTAGAGTTTTAGAGATTAATTCAAATATTAGTCATGAGAGTTGGTTTATTAAGGAACATTGATGAAATAAGCCGTCCCGATTAAGACAAGAAAAGAAGTTGCATGGTTTGAATCAAATGTTTTTCTTATAAATTTATTAAGTTTCACCTAGAGTCACATAGTTCTTGGTCCACACAAAAATTAAAGGTAAAAATCAAGGAATGATTAAGCGGTGAGATCAAAGTACTCATTGAAAACGATTAAAACAAATGACAAACATAGCTCAATGTTGATTTTCTTTTTCTGTATTTCATTTAAGATTCAAGGAAATCGAGTTTTATAGTAAATGGACGACTGGGATTGAGGATTTGGAGCAAGTTTTGGTGTTCATCCTTTGTTTTATGTTAGATTCCAAAATCGACCGTGTGCATGTGTTTTTTTTTGATATTTATCAAATCTCCGTCTTTTTTGTATCTCCATGATTAAAGGGCAACAAATTTTAGCACGTGCTGATATGGAGCTCATAGTGATGCTGAGTAATGTGTAATGTGTTTAAATGCGAAGCAGTACTAGAGCAACTGCGCTTGTCACCATATATATATATATATATATCATTAATATTTTTTATACTTCTTGATTTTTTTTGTTCTAATTTGATATTTATTTTTTATAACAGTACCTAGTTCTTGCTAGCTGATTGCGAAAGTTAAACACGTCACTAAATTAAACTATATGAGACATTTCAACGACATAAAATGTTTATCCAAGAAAACCCCACTATATAGAGTGTGAGATATTTTAACAATAAAAAAACTATCCCAATTATGGGATTATATCATGTTTGATATAATTCGACAATGTAAAAATAAGTTATAAAAAATGTTATAAGACGAGCTGAGATCTTTAAAAAAATTTAAAAAGGTTTTCGTACGAAAAAGTTATTCGTTTGATCAAGTTAACTAATAAACTAATTTTGGTCAATGAGGAAAACAACTACTATGGTGTATTCTGAGACAACAACTATTATCCTTATCAAAGTTTCATCCTATAATATTTATAGGATATTTCCTACGAAATAAATATAATAAAACATATTCATCTTTGATAAAGGATAATGAAAAATTGATGGTGAAATGAAGATTTTAGTCACCATTAGTCCCCATAGCTATTTGGATTTAAAAGAACTTAATTTATATGCAAAAACATTAGAGTGCGTATTCATGTCTGATTCGGGGAAGGCACATTGGCACGCACTCAAGTGGTTCATGAGATACTTGAGGGATATAGATGTTATAAGGTTGTATTACAATCAGAAGGGTACGATTGATATAGTGTTGAGAGGGTACGTGGACTCTGATTATGATTCCTTACTTGACACAAGGAATTTTACTTCGGGTAATCTGTTTATTGTGTTTAAAGGAGTGGTTAGCTGGAAGTCGTGTATAAAATTGTGTTGCACTGTCATCAACGGAAGGCGAATATATGACTGTTGCGGAAGCCATAAATGAAGTTATTTGGCTAAAGAGATTTTCAAGTGAAATCACTAGTACGGAGGAAGATATTGTATTGTTTTGTGATAGAATTCGTATCTCCATTTAATAAAGAATCTGAAGTTCTACGAGCGAACTAAACACATAGATATCCAACTACACTTCATCCGAGACATGTTAGAAATAGAGTAAATAAATATGGCTAGTATTACTAACTAAGAAAGTCATTTAGATTCTCTAACCAAGTTATGCAACGAAAATTAGAAGAAGAACAAACCGATAAACGAAACCTTAGGTTTCTAGAACACGCGGTTCTCTTAGATTCAATAATTATCTTAAATTATAATCTAATCAAATCTGAACATAACTCTATTTGATTAGCTACTAAAAACAAATCCGTAAAAATCTTTTAAAAATCTAATAAAACAATAAACAACAATTCAGACCTATATTATACTCTCCTGGTCGAAAAGAATTCGCATTATTTCTATTATCTTTTGCGTACTCGTTAAGAAATCCTTCATTTAACGTTGTGAACCACACGAGTCCACCCAATATAATCCCGCGACTACATATGGTAGGTAGAGGTTTTATAATGATAACAAACTAGGGATGGTAATGGGTCGAGATGAGTGCGGGAATAGCTAAACCCATACCTATCCCGTCATACCCTAACCCGTACCCGTCGGATAGCAATATTTGTTTTCCACACCCGAACTCGCCAGGTTCGGGTACCAATAAAAGCTATGATTCTAATTTTAGAAAATAAAGGAAAGATGTTAAAAAAATATCAAATTTAATATTCAAATATAGAAATGATATTTTCAAAATATATGGTATCCACTCATGATTATCGAATATTTTGTAATCTATTAATAATTAATATATGTTTTTTATATGTTAGTAAATATTTTTTAATTTAATTAATAATATTATTATTAGACCCAAATTCAAAAATATTTTAAAAGGAGAAACTGAAAATCAAATTCAGGATTTAAATATCTAATAATATTTTTCAAAATATATTGTAATCAAGGATAAGTAGCAAATATTTTGTTTAAATGTCGAATGATATTTTGTTTAATTAACAAATTTAGAATGATATGTTTCAAAATATAATGATTATTCTCAGTTTTGCAGAGATAAAATTAAAATTTATTAAAATAAAAAACTGAAAAATCAAATTTAATGTTTAAATGTAGAATAATTTTTTTTTTCAAAATATATTTTATATATTAAAAAATAATGAATTATTTTTCGTATTACATAATATAAATACTAATATTAGTAATTTTATTTTAAAGTTTGATAAATAATTTACATAATTTATTTTTTTATATAATATTAATTTAGTGGGTACCCATCGGGTATTACGCAGTGGACCGGGTTCGGGTTGGGTACCTGTGAGAAATTTCTTAAACCCATAACCTATCCAAACCCATCGGGTAGTAAATTTTCAAACCTACGACCCATCCATAGGAAATTTTTTAAACCCATAACCCATCCCATCGGGTCGGCTCGGGTTTATAAAATCCGATTAGTTTTCCGATATCTCTATCTCTATGAAACCGCAAAGATACTGTAGTTAAAACATCGGCATATATTCATCTGATATCTTAATATACCATTCTGCTCCACCGATATTAAATAAGTTACCAAAATACTGAAGCACACTGCATCTACAGTACATTACAGTAAGTGAAAATACAACTAATACATTTGGCAAGAACAATTTCTTTAAAGCATATGCATGAATCTTATGCCCTATCACGGTGGAACTCTAAAACAACATTTCTAAGAACTGAGATCTAGAGCCTTCTTTCCTGTGCTTTAAGTCTATTAACTCGTCGCAGATCTGAAGAATAGTGGCTTCAATAACAACATCAAGCCTAGACCCCGTTTGTTGTAGCCACGCAAAGGATCTCAAAATCTAGCCGGTCTCTTCAATGTCTTTAGTACACAATCCTTAGTCAGTTGTGCAGTGAATCATCCATCTAGAAGTTACTGAACTGCTCCCTCAATAATAAGATTTGGATAAATGTCCTAATTAGTTGCATGAGAAAATACACAATTTTTTGAATAACGATATCAAGATCCATTTTTAGAATCGAGAAGTCTAAACAATGATAGCAGAGCACCACTGTGAGCAATACCAGCTTGGCTGTGAACATCCTTAGCTAATCATCCACGTGCAAATTGATGAGTCCGGATTTATTCACCATTCACTGTGGACACCAGACAGCGGTAATTCGGATAAAAACCACCCACTGAACCGACCGAACAGGACTAAGTATTAAGAACTAAATCACTTCATGACTAAGCTAATTACTTACCTGCTTAATAACTAAGGGGTCTTTAAATTCAACCCGCTTTCATGAGTTTGACCCGAAAACCCATGAGGCCCATGATTAAGGGTATAAATACCCAACCACTTTTATTAATGAGGGTAATGAACATTTAATACAACTAGGCAGCTCAAATCTCTCACTACAAATTACCCAAAAACATTAAATATCCTTGAAACATTACAAAACTCCTCACGAAATTTCCCTCAGTTGAAAATAATCCTCACCACAAATGATGTCATTTCTTTGAGCTGGATAGAAGTCCAAAGAATCTCAACTAATGGCGGGATAATTAGTCTCTAATCAATGCGCACTTTACACCATCTATCAGTAGAAACAAATTTTCCAATAAGCAATGCTTTTTCTTTTGGGGTCTCCAAATAGTTAGAGTTGAATAGTTTAATTATAGGTTTTACATCACCAGCAATGAGAACTTCTTTCTTTATGTCTGGAGACGAATGAGCCAGATTCCCAATTACACCAATCGCTTCGAAAGGTACAGTAGAGTATTCAAAAAAAGTATTAGTATAAGCATATGTAGATGATGTAGGGAATATGGGGTCCGTATATTCCGCCTTTTCATATAAGTAAGAATACTCTAATCTCTACACTAGTGTGATATAGTCCGCTCTGGGCCCACTGGCCCGTACAACTTTGTTTTTTGGTTAACTTCTAAAAGGCCTCATACTAATGGAAATGTATTCTTAACTTATATACTAATCTTTCTTCCCATGTTTAACCGATGTGGGATGTGGGACTTTGGTCGCATCTAACAATCCTCCTCTCGAATAAAGTATCACTCTAGCCTCCTCTCAATTGACTTCCATCTGTCTAGTCTAGTTAGGTGGAGAGATGTGTGAAATCTAGAGCTTTAGGACGGATCTATCTACTCACTATCAGATGACATTGTGCCATTCATAGATCAATCCACATGCTTGATGAGCTATCAGGTACTCGATCTATAGATGATATTGGGCCGCTCTTTGATTAAGCCACCTGCTTGATGGGCCATCAGGCGCTCCATCTATCCAGCAGATCATTCACCTTGAGTATGACTCATAGATTATGGTGAGATGTTCGAAATCTGAGAACTTCACCCACATCACATTCTATCTGGGTCTGGCTCTGATACTATTTGTTGGCAATATGGGTACCGATCTCCACACTAGTATGATATTATTCGCTTTGATACCCGAAGGTCCGCACGAGCCAAAAGTGTCAACCATGAGTCGCTGATACTCTGTCTTTATTGCAAGAAGTCCCATGGTCAAAGCACATCCAGATATCACAGCTCCCCTAAGAAGTGCATTCCACGAGTAAACAGTCTGCTAGAGTTTTCCTTGAACACCTTTTGCGCGTCTTCGATGGAGTCACGACCCCGTGTACATGTGGACGAGTTTTTTATGGAGGAACTCGTTTTTTTCAAGAAATAAATGACTTTAGTCAAAAGTGGTAGTTATTTTAAGATTGAAGAGTCTCTAAGAACTCAAGATGAAATTAGTAATTCTAAGGGTAAAAACAAAGTGGGAAACCTATCTGTAAATATGGCTAAAAGTAGCGGATTCTTTAAAAATGAAAATATAGATAATGGGAATAAACGAAAGTTTAAAGGCAACAACAAAAATAATAATTTTTCCAATAAAAAACCTAAATTGGCATGTTGGAAATGTGGCAAACCTGGTCACTTTTAGGGGGATTATTGAGTTGGAAAAGAAAAAAACAATGCTTGGTCCAAGTGGGAACATTGCTGGTTCAAGTGGATCTAAGAATCTAAGTATACGAAGTGGAAAATATGTATTTTCAAAACATGGTGTATTTCTGGGATTCGGATATTTGTGTAATAATATGTTTAATTTGAATGTTAATGTTTGTTTCAAAATGATTATGTTTGCATGGCTTCTACTAGTATGTGTAGAAATTTGAATAAAACAGAATTATGGCATGCTATATTAGGATATGTTCATTATGGAAGAATAAAAGACATGTCGAAAATGAGCCTTATTCATCCTGTTGATGCAAACAATGAAAAATGTAAGACTTGCATGTTAACTAAGATAACTAGAAAACCTTTCAATAATGTTAACTGAGTTTCTAAAATATTGGGACTAGTACATAATGATTTATGTGATATCCATGCTACAACTTCGTTAGGAAATAAAAAGTATGTTATTACTTTTATTGATGATTCATCAAGATAATGCTACATTTATTTGTTTCATGCTAAAAATGAAGCTCTTGATAAGTTTAAAATATATAAAGAAGAAGTAGAGCTACATAAGAATGATTTGATTAAAAATCTACGTACGGATGGATGAGGTGAATAATATGATCCTATATATTTTCAGTGTACTGTTATATAATTCATCAAACTACGGCTCCTTATACACCACAACAAAATGGTATAGCTAATATGAAGAATAAGACTTTGAAAGAAATAGTTAATTACATGTTGTCTTATTCGGGTTTGAGTGAAGGATTCTGGGGTGTGGCTATGTTAACAACCTATCATTTATTGAATCGTATTCCTACTAAAAGGAATAAGATGACCCCGTATGAGCTTTGGTTTAAGAAGCCTCCAACATTGAATTATCTGAAAATCTGGGGTTGTAGAGAAGTTGTAAGGCTCACTGGACCCAAAAGCAAAAATTTGGGTGAAAGAGGTATATATTGTATCTTCATTGAAAATGTTAAGCATTCTGCTGCATATAGGTTCTATGTGTTGGAATCTAATGACTATGTGTTGGTGAACACGGTTATCGAGTCAAGAGATGCAATATTTGATAAACACGGAATTACCTCTATACTTAGACCTAGAGATGTGATTCAAAACACTTTGAATAGGAACTTAAGTCAAACTGAAAGTATATCAAGTGGTACTATATATGTACCTGAACCTTCTGAACCAAGGAGAAATACTAGAGCTAGAAAAGTTAAGTCGTTCGGATCTGATTTTCAAATTTATTTAGTTGAAGGGTCAAGAGATAACATTGACTATCAATATCAATATTTCTTTGTTATTGAAGATGATCCAAGGACTTTTAATGATGCTATGACATCAAGGGATTCTGCATTCTAGAAAGAAGCAATCCAAGATGAGATAGAGTCTATCATGCATGATAATACATGGGAGTTGGCTTATTTACCTCATGGTTGCAAATCATTGGGAAATAAATGGAGATTTAAATGAAAAATGAAAGTAGATGGTACTATTGAAAGGTATAAGCGTAGATTAGTAATCTAGGGTTTTAGACAAAGAGAAAGAATTGAATTCTTTGATACTTATGCTTCGATTGCTAGGATATCCATTGTTAGACTATTAATTGCACTTGCATATGTATACAATCTTGTAATTCATCAAATGGATCTGAAACTACATTATTGAATGGTGATTTGGATGAGGAAATTTATATGAAATAACCGGAAGGTTTTGTCATGTCTGGTTGAGAAAACAAGGTATGCAAGTTGAAAAAATATGTGTATGGCTTGAAACAAGCACCAAAAATGTGATATTGTTTAATGGCTTTATACTTAATCAAGCGGACAAGTGTGTATATAGAAAATTTGATAATTATGGTAAATAAGTTATGATATGTTTATATTGATGATATGTTGATTTTTGGTACTGACCAAAATCATGTTGATGAAACAAAGAAATTCTTATTATCTAATTTTGAGATGAAGGATTTGGGGGAAGCTGAAATGATTATTGGTATTAGAATAACAACAAAGAACAATAGTATCTCGATTTCTAAATCTCACTATATTGAGAAGATATTAAATTTTTTTAATTTTAAAGATTGTTCTCTAGTAAGCACACCTATAGATCCTTAGTCTTAACCTTTTAACTAAGAAATGTACTGTTGTATCTATCAGATGTGATAGTAAAGCTGCCTTGCCCAACGTCTATAGACAAGTTTACAAATCCAGGTTTAGACACTTAGGTGTTAGAATCAGTATGATTCGTGAGCGCATCACGCATGATGTTATTTCAGTAGATTTTCTGAGAACTCAATATAATTTATTTTATCATTTAACCAAAGGGTTAAATAGAAATTTTGTGCACAAATCGACTATTGGGATGAGATTAAAGTCCATATGAAATCTCTCATGTTGAGATACCCAATTCCCATCTAATATGACATTAGGTGCTGAATTCAATGTGGAAAGCTTAACATCTAGAGATTGGAACACATGTGTAGTATCATCCCAAGTTATGTGTTCAGACCAACAAGTTGTGGAGGTTGAAGATTATTTTCTTAATAGTTATTTTTAAAAATTGCATATGTAGGTGCAAGAATAAAAAAGCTACATATTTGAGCATGAAGTTTAGCCGCTTCAAAAAGTTATGACTTGGCTTTAATATGCTTGAGAATGATAAGGACACAACGCTAGTAAAAGATAGTGTCAAGTAAAAACATGTGAGAATGTAAATTTATGTGTATATTATCTTCATGTATTCATTCTGAATAGTAAAGGTTGAATTCTTAGTGTTACATTTATATTCAAATATTTGGAATGTGTAGTATACTAGTGTGAAATTCAACCGTTACGATATTTAATTTATGAATAAATTTGTTATTTGTTGTGATTGTGTTTAAGTGATCATGAATTACACTAAAATATGGAAATATTGTTAAATATTTTAGTGTAATTTGATCGACTAGTTGACCAATGTAATGATGGTACATTATCGAACAATCAGACCTTTTCTTTCATTCAAAATAAAATCTCGTTTAATTTTGGACCATAACTCACTAATTGGTTTTGTTTAACTAACTAACCGGTTTTGTTGGTAAAAAAATAGGATATTCAGGGTTTCGTTGAATAAGATCACACGCAATATTATCCATACTCACTATTCGATAGAATTTTCTCTGATTTTATCTTATTGAATATTTTGGAGAACCCCAAAAATAAATTCAATATGAAATTGATAAACAAGACTTTAGAGATATATCCAGAAATCTAAACTATATTTCCCTACATATGCGGGTCTAAATAGTCCAAAATTGAAAGAGCTTCTGTAACCTTGTTTTCTCTCGCGAATCTTTGACTATCTTTGTAAATATATTGCGGGTTATTTCATGTTGAGAGGATGGATAAAACAAATGTGATGTAGTCCAGAAAGTCTAAACAAAAACTATTTTTATTTTATTTTATTCAAATATCTTATATTATTCAAATCAAATATGATTGTATTAAGATTTTATTTTATTTTATTTTTAAAACATTTATTTTATTTCTTTGTATCCTCATTTAGGGTTTTGAGCAGCTCTTATACAAAGCCTCGTATGTCTTAAGTTATTTTTAAGTTTTTGGAATAATAATTTATCTCTGAAAATTTCACTCTTTGTTACCCTTAGATTAGGGTTTCATCATGTTATCCTTGAATTAGAGTTTCATATATCATTGCTTCTTCTATTATTGCTGCCGCGTTATCAGTTTAGTATGAGAGCCTCAGTTCCTGCTACTGGGCAATCATATATCTGCATCCTGATTTCATCTGGTTCAAGGTCTAAAGGAGAGAGAAACACCTATGGTCATGAAGATCTCGAAGATCGTTTGGTATACGGGGACACACCATGTGTTTCAATGACGATCGTATTGACAGGTTACTGGAGGAGTTTAAATTGGCTATTCATCTTAGAATCAAGGAGAAACTTTCTTATCATATTGATTCAAATGTGAATGTCGACTTTCTTTCTATATGTTACTAATTTAGATCAAATGCATGCAACTAGAAGAGAAGAGAATGTAGTCGGATTAACCGGTATACCTTGCTGGTCTAAATAGTCCAAAATTGAAAGAGCTTATGTAACCTTGTTTTCTCTCGATAATATTTGACTATCTTTGAAATATATTGCGGGTTCTTCATGAGGAGAGGCAGGGATAAAATAAAGGCGTCACTATCGGCGAAAGGTTTCAACTTTTTAAGATTCGTATCGAAGGTTTCTCATGGGTTTATCTAAAGAATTAATAAGAATTAATATAGCTTGATTGTTGTTATTTCCGTTAACATTTTTCTATGGCACATTTGGTATCACAATTCTCTCATAAATATTATTTATCACTCAATGATCTCGAACACTCCTCACGGTTCTATTACAAAACTTTAAACCATTAAAACAATACTCTTTTGTTCTATCAATCTCTTCATAATCTCAAACATAAAAGGTCATCCTTCATTTTTACAACAGGACTACATGCATCCACACATAAAAGAAACAAGGGTTCCATTAATGACTGAAATTATATAGAAGACACATCTCCATGATAAAAGATACTTCTTAAGAGTCCTACTTCAACAGAATCTTCTGCAGTGATGTAGTCTGGTGTATTGAAGTCTGAGACAACATCTCGATCCACAAGTTTCTCTTCAATATTAATTAGATCTTCACCATCCCATTAATCTCCGAACTCATCATAACCATAAATATCATGATCATCATACTCGTCGTAGGTGGGCTTGTTAAACACAAATGGATCCTCCACACGACGAATATGTTTGTCCATCACCTGAATCTTATTTCTCATCTTTTTATTAAACTTACATGAAACCTTTTTTCTAGATAGCACCAATGCGATCTTACTGTTTTTCCACATACAACTATAATGATTTGTTATACAATCATGTGTAGAACTCCTATCAAATTACCACGGACGTTCTAACAGTAGATGACAGTCATCCATACTAACAACATCGTACCATGCCTTATCTTTATAAGCACTAATAGAAAATGACACTAGACAATGCTTAAAAACCATTGTTACCTCATTGTTCGCCTTTAACCTGACCAATTTGTAAGGGCTTTGAAGAACTTAAGTCTTCGATACCAATTTTGGAACAACCTCTTTAGAAATCAGATTTTTACAACTACCTAGTTTGATTACAAACTTGGCAATTTTTCCCTCAATTGTGTAAGAAGAATGAAATAGGTCGTTCTCTCTTTTACACCTTGAATCAGAATAGTCAAGCCTTAGAAAACATTATTCTCCGTAGCAGGAACTTAGGCTATGATGCCAACTAATGCAGCGAAAATTAGAAGAAGAACAAATGGATAAATTAGAAGAAAGGTTTCTAGAACATGCGGTTCTCTTAGACTCAAAATTTGGACTTTGTTTCTAAAAAAACAACAACTAGCTTCCAAAATAAGGGTAAGAGTGCCTTAAATAGGGATCACTTGAAAACCATAAACAAAATTAGAAAATAAAATATTTTATATTAAAATGTAGTCAAATCAAATCTCAACATATATAGATTTGATTGGCTATTAAAAACAAATTCATAAAAATCTTTAAAAAATCTAATAAAATAATACACAACAATTCAGACCTACATCACCAAAGTATTTCTAATTTTAAAGATCATGACATTGTGTGAGATTTGTGCAAGTCTCTGATATAGATGAGTTGGTCTCCAAAGTGTATAGCATAGGTTACAAAAAATGTTGGAGTTACCATAAGCATATGTGAGGAATTGTTAGGTGTAGACTAGAAATAACTCATTAACAGAGAAACTGCTAAAGGACTACGTATGTCGAAAATGGATCAATCAAAGAAAACATAAACTTTTGCATTCTCTCTGGATGAAGCTATCTCTAAAACTTATGTGCAAAGGCATTTATTGGATCTAAGAGCAAGTTTGCCTGAAGATCGTGTTGGTTGGTTATGTTAGAACCAAAAGTATAACTGGTTGCTATTTGGTCGAAAGTCTACCTTGGTGCTATCGGACCATAGGTTTTGAAACTGGATTTAATCATGCAACCGAATACGTGGGCGACTGCTACTAAAACACTGCAATTTTTAAATTATTGATGGAGCTGGCTGCTTCCTTATGGGTTCCTATTTAAGTACGATTCCTAATTTTTTAGGTTTCCTATTTAACTAGTATTCATTTATTGTTAAC
The DNA here is from genome assembly GCA_036936605.1 of Limnanthes douglasii subsp. nivea. Classification (NCBI taxonomy): domain Eukaryota; kingdom Viridiplantae; phylum Streptophyta; class Magnoliopsida; order Brassicales; family Limnanthaceae; genus Limnanthes; species Limnanthes douglasii. Next base: position 340,334,270 of record JAUPFV010000002.1, read on the forward strand.
TTGTCTATATAACTAGGATTCTTGTTTTGTTGGATTTTTTATTAAACTGAAATATTCTATTTTTTCTTAATTGAATTTAATTTATAACTTATACAAAATTTATGTTGAAAGTTTATGAATTTTTTTTACACTCGTTGATTAATAAAATTCAATATACAATATTTTATTAAAATAAAGTTAGTACTTTTTTTAAAAAAAATCTATAAATAAAAGAAACGATATAGGCTTTCAATTTTAGCATGGGTAGGTAAGCGATAAATCTATATTTTCTAAATTCTCTAAATGAAAGAAAAATATGGTTTTTAAAAACAAAAAGTGATTTAAAAGAGATAAGCACTAATAGAAAATTTTGAATTTATATTTTTTGTGAGTTTTATTAACTTCATTGATACTAAATGTGACGATTCGTTAGTTATCCGTTAATGTAACTAGATTTTACAATTTTTGTTTCTCTATGTAAAATATTTTAGGGTATAAATAATCCATATTTATATCTTTAAACTATCAATCTACTATATGTATACTTAAATGAACTACCGATAAATATATGCCAAGTTTCACATTACCGCCTAATATCCAAAGTTAAAAAATAACAAAATAATTTAATATTAAATAAACAACAACCAAAATAAACAATGTTAATTTGTTATACGATTTATTCAATAATTATTTTTATAGTTTTCAAGTTTTCTATATCTCAATTATTTATTAAATAAACAACAACCAAAATAAACAATGTTAATTTGTTATACGATTTATTCAATAATTATTTTTATAGTTTTCAAGTTTTCTATATCTCCATTATTTTTTTATTTTTGTTCTAAACCGATATCTATTGTTCATAACAGTCACGGTTTCTTTCTAGGTGGAAGTCAAACACGCCACTAAATATCACTATGTGATATTTCAACTATGTAGAATGTTTATCCGAAGAACTCCACTATATAGTAACACGGTTTCAGATATCTCAACAATGTAAAAGAAAAGAAAAAAAATCCCAATTAAGTCATAAAAAATGTAAAAAAAACAAAATGTCATAAAAAAATGCAATTATGACTAAGACAAAATGTTAAAAAAGTTCAGCTTATAAGAACACAACCTTCAATCAATCAGTACAGCAACCGCTCTTGTAATTCTACCCAACGATCAGCCTCAAGATTCATCCCAGTGCACTTAGACAACATTTCCTACGAAGAACCATATAATGAGACAGAGCCTTGTTCGACAAAGGCTACCGAAAAATTAACTTTAAAATGAAGCCTTGAATCATCATTACTATCAGGATATAAAGGAACTTGTTCTACCAAGTGAAAAGAATACATACCTCGTACTCTTTCTTCTTGCCATCACTCCCAGCTTCCACCTTCACAGCTAAGTTGCTTGCATATTGGTCCAATAACTCAAATCTCACAGCCTACGCATGTAATGTAGAAAATATAACATGTAACATCTTTCAATGCCTTTTTAGGTGCCATCAGCTTAATTTGGCTTTGGAAGGTATGAGCGAAAAAAATGTTTTTTGGGTTGAGTCTCTATTTATTTAGTCTCGTGAGAAGTTCGTCGTTCTAACTTGAGCTTCATTGATAGTTAGCAGCCATACCTGACTCAGCTTAACAATTGTGCCAGGACGCAGGTAGTCTCTAGCTCTTTCGCTCTCGATGCTCAAGTGCTTATAAGCCTGGAGACACACACAGGTAACAACAAACAATAAGATAACCGAAGTGTAGTCAAATTAGAACCCTCAGGTTTTTTGTTAATAAAAATCTTTAATACAACATACATTTGTTACATAGTCCAGTGCGGAGAACTCCATAAGCCACAGAGGAGCCAATTCAGCATAGTAAGCTGATAGATCTGACAGAAAGGAGCTCTCAAGTTTTACGTAAAAACCATAGTCAGTATATCTATCAAACTCAGCAACATCAATAGTTTTAAGCACCCTTTTCAGCAAATCCTTATCAACTGAAATTCCCTCGCGTTGTTCTCTGATCTGCATACACATTGAAGATAATAAACCTTGTCCCCTTGTCGACTGTAAGAAAATCTATAAAAAAAGTTTGCGACTCTTCTCTCGTGTATTCTAAAATGCAAACAGACCCTTGACTCAAACAATATGCAAGTATAAGAGCATCATAACACACCATTGCTGTGTATTCTAAAATGCTAACAGACCCTTGACTCAAACAATATGCAAGTATAAGAGCATCATAACAAACCATTGCTGTCACAGCTTCGCCAAGCACATCGAATAACCTCTTGAGAACCTGGAAAAAATAAACGAAAAATAATATCAAGAGTACAAGTTCGTATTACCAAAACCACGTTAGACTTAAAATCGCAACGTACCAAATCACGGAAGCAGCCAGCAACAACTTTTTCGAGGGAATAAAGATGTTTATTTAGACGAAGAAAGCGACGCTCGAGGTGACGAAGTATACCACATAGCAATCTCCCCATTGCCTTGTAACTAGACCACTTTGAGTCAAATTCTATGAGAAATTCGAGACCGGTCTTGTTAACCAATGATGGTAACACCTGAAACACATGGGTTTTTGTTTTTTCTTATTTCATCAATGACAATGACAAACACATAACTACATTAATGGACTTAAATTCGAATATCTCACTGCCAACTCTATGGTCTCTTCCAAACCAGTCCTGAATTTCTCATAAAGCACCTCTTCTGCCTTCAAAAAATCTCCGATGGTGCGACGCAGCTCTTCTGCATTATAAAAATCTCTGCGGCGGCAAAAGTCATAAACACATCTATAGGAACTTGTAAAGGATTTGCATATTGACGCCCACAATAAAAGAAATAAGTATCAGCGTAGAAATGTAAACAATAAATTAAAAAGAATACGTATAAGAAAACGCTTTCTCGTCGACAGTGAACTTGGTATCAGGACAGCCTTGGATTATCTTTCTTGCTTTCACCATCACGTCTTCCAATACGATCAACACTTCTTCTTCTATTGATGTGTCAATCGTCATATCGCTTCGCTGCTGCCGAAACTTCCCTGCTACAAAAGTTCCAAAAAGAATCACCTAACGAGGACGATACTATAACTGACCCTAACATAGTAACATCCAACAAAATGGAAGCAACAAGAAACAAGATATACAGTGTACGAACATAGAATCTTGAAGATTGAGAAAGGAATATGAACAGAAAATTTACCAGAGTTGTTTGCTTATAGTTATGCTGTAGTATTCTGAAAGTGTATATTGGTTTTCATATAAACTCCTTCTCCTAAATTATGAAAATTAAATATCGGAAGACGCCTTCAAGATACATAGGTTGTTACTGACTATCAACGAGTAAAAGAGAATTAGTTAGGGATTTAATTTGACTACAATTGTATCTTTTAATGTCTTTCTAAATTGCTTTTTATATAAATTTTTTTATTTTGTTAGACGATAACTAATTTATTTTTATTTTTATTCCAAATCGGTTTAAAAGGGTTTGTTAATGAATATATATTGAAAATCAGATTGAATTTTTAATTAAAAATATTTTAAAAAATTAGAAAAAAAACCAGGAAAATAAAAATGCTAAAGTATGTGCTTATAAATTTTTGTAACGTCTCCGGTTAAAAAAATGGAGTAGACAAAAAGATGGAGTTGACAAAAAGATGAATAAACAAAACATCCAACTATAACACAAAAAGATGAATAAACAAAACATCCAACTATAACGAGATTCACAAAACAAAAAAGATGATGAAAAAACTAGAAACTGGGAGAGAAAATAAGTCATCAATATTTATAAAATATTGACGTGGTTTTATAAATTCAATTTTTAAAGTTAAAAAAAAAAGCACTTACATATTTTTTCAATAGCAAATGAATAAATTTGATAAATTTAAATCAAATGATTGTGATTCAAAATTTTCACTTTTTATCTATTGTAAAGTTTTTTTTTTTACTTAATATGTATATTTAATTATTTAGTGTCAAATAGATTAACTGGGGAGGATTCTTTAACATGTTCTTTGGAGATGATTTCCACAAAATATTATTAGCATATTGTGTTTTAACATGCCACTCTAAATGATCTAACTCAATTTTTTTATAATTTAAAGTTGAAAACTCCAAGATATTTAAGCTATTCAAACTAATTATAATAATGTAACTCACTCCAAAAAAATCTAAAACTCTCAACCTAAATTTAGATCTAAACCTTTTAGATATAATCTAAAATAGTAAAATGGATATCTAAACTTAAGTGGCTCGTTCTCTAATTTTTATAATAAAGACGGAGTCGGTGCTATAGAGATACCATTCTAAAATTCATAGTTATAAAAAAAATCGTACGACATTTTCGATGAATTGTCGAAAAGTCGCACCCAACATGGGTTTTTCAGGAACTTAATAGTCGATAACATGAGATTTTAGGTACTTATGTTGAAAACTTTCACAAACTAGAGATGTGTGGCATATTTGGTACGTTTTAGTGTAGTTCTGTCAAGAACTAGGTCTGATTTATGCGTGTATGATTTTGTGTGGTGGAAAATTGGATAAACACCATTTATGATGGCTAATTACACAAAAGTTTTTACAATTGAATTTTTTTATACTAAATCAGAATTAGATGTATGTTTATTCGAAAGGAAAAAAGATACTATTCATCCACATTATTACCTTTACGATTTTGATAAATGGGAGAAAACTCATATGATATAAATGCAAGAGATATAATATTTTGTAAATCAAAAGTTAGCACACCGATGAGCGTTAGGTGAAACAAATGCCTTCAAAGTTCCTTCATTTGTAGTACCTAAACCTTCAACTACCAAAAGGAAAGTGGGTCGACCAATTTTTTTACTAACAACAAAAATATAAGTATGTACGTGGGGAGCATCTCGACATATATACATCCTTATATTACTAGCTTAGTAGACGTAGTTTGGGACAGATAATGCGTTTACCAAGCCGTATTGATAGCGATATACGGTAAAGAGGCAATTGAGAATTAGTTAGACGTGATTTGTTCTTATATTTAAATGGACACTAAGATTTTTGGTTGGATGTTTATGGTTTAACTGGTGTTTTAGATGATATAATACATAGGTTAGATTGTTTGAAAACTCATCCAAATTTTCGTTATTTGATGACATTTTCCGACATCAGATTAGTGATTCGAAATCAATGTCTTGTATATCATATACTTTTACATATTTTTTTTAACGTATCTACCCTTACGTGGGTTGTCCACTTTTCTCCATAAATTTTATAGAGATTTGAATTACTTTCGTACATGTAAGTATATAACGAAATTGGGCTAAAAACCTTGTCAAGTGACTGGTGTTTGGGAATTCGTGCCTCAGGTGGATTAATTCTTAGATACTAATACTCAATTTGTTCTCTTCAAACAATGGCAAAAACTTTATCCAATTGTCTAAATCCAAATCAGTAAACACGCAAGCCGGAAAATGATTTACTCGTTTGGATTAGTAGCTGATCATACGGCGTTGTTCCATTTAGTCTGCTCACGATTTTAATTTCGTGCCCAAAAATGGAGGCTTCGTTTGTGTAGAACATTAATAGGATTCCACTTGTTATTGTGATGGCAAAATGGAGATTACACATTAGAAGAACAAAGATAAACTCATTACTACTGATTTAAATCTTAAAACTTCGATAATTTAACAGTTTTGAAGTAAGCACAGGTTAGAGTAAAATAGACAATCCTACAAACCCATAAACCCAAAATTTAATACAACGTTTTGAAATTTACTTTTATCAAAATCCAATTGCTAAAATAGACAGGATTTCAAGAACACAAAATCAAAAAAGAAATAAAGATTTGAAATTTCTTAACCCTAATGAATTTAAAAAGAAGAGAGATAGTGTCAAGGTAGCAGAAGATTTTGTAAGAGAAAGTGAAAGATAATTTTGGAGAAAATGATAGAATTTTGATATCAGCAACGCAAAAATAGTTATTTAAAAAAAGATTGGAAACCTTGATCAAATGATTACTTTTTTGGATTGGAGCTGATTTGGGGTTTTGATCGGTTGATTAATTGAGATTGATTCCTTTCACACTTGTTCGTTGTTTTTTTGTAAAATTTATAAAAAGTATTAGGTCATTGACTCGTGGGTATGGGGCTGGTCTATCTTTTTTGTATTTTTTTAAGCAAAGAAACATTTATTACTAAATTGCAAATTTACAAACATTCAAGAGTTAATTAAAACTTAGAACATAAATGGGGGACTAGAAGCCAATAAGCCAAAACTAATCCCTAAATCAGAGCTGAACGAGCACTTTACTCTCTACACTTCCCCAAATCCAAACCCTAATCCTCTTCTCTTTTGCACTCAGAGCTTCCATCTCCAAAATCAGAAGAAAATCTCAAGAAGAGGAAAAACTCTTCATAATTCCATCATAGCACTTCAATTAGGCAAGCAAATAGACCCATAAAGCTTCTTTTCAACTAGATATTCACCGGAATCTTTAATCCATTCTTCAAATCGCCTGATACTCGCCATTTCCCCAGATTCTTAAGCTCCTCACCATTAGCCCTAAACTCCCAAGCTCCTGCAATATAAACCAATTACCAAACAAATTTCCGTTCAAAATCAGTCTGTACAAAACATAACCTAAGCCTAGGTTTTCAAGTAAAACAATGGCCAGCAATGGACTAGGAGCATTGAAATGAGAGAACGAAAATTTCTCTTTACATTTCATAGTCCACTCCACAATTCTGAGTCCGAGATATGTGAGTAATCGTTATCGAAGGCAGAATAAGCTTTCTGCAGATCGAGATTAGAGATTTCCAGTAAGACGGATAATTTCCATTATTAATCATATTAACCAACAATATAATATCAGTTTCAATGTCAATATTAACCCAGGTATTAATGTTACAGGTTAATAATCCTTCCAGAAGCGCTCTGGTTTCAGCAACCAGAGGAGTAACTTTACCAAAGAGCTTGTTGGAACCAGAGATAATGGTACCTTCCTTATCTCGAAAGATCAGCTTCCCCATTTCTGAGGCAAGAAGCATCAACATTTAGCTTGATTCTTCCATCAGTAGGAGCCTTCCAATTCAGATAAGTAACCCCGCTCTTACTACACATAGACTCAGAAGAACAACAACCTAAAGATAGACCAGCAGCAAAGACATTAGTCCAATGCTTACTGGTCAAAACTTTAGAGAAATCAACACTTTGAATGATTTTATTTATAAAGGAAATACCGTATCACCCATCATATTAAAGCTGGCAAAGCATGGATGATATGAACTTTAAGAGTAGAAAACCAGAAAAAATTATAAACAATATGCTTCAAAGTCATAAATTTCTCAATTCTTATGTTAAAAAACATGTTGAAATGACTCCAAATACCCCAGGCAAAATGAGTTTTTACAAACAAATGGTTTATATCTTCATTATTCAAACAGAACTAACATTTGGAAGCTAAAAGAACATGCATTTTCTGTAAAATTGAGTCAACAGAAATAAATGTTTTACAAAGTTTTCATAGAGTAAAAGCAAATTTTCTAGGGGTAATAGGAGACCAATTTCTTTTTTTTATAAAAACTAGAAGCACATTTAGTTTTCCTTATAGAGTTCCAAGTGGTTTTCACACTAAAATCACCATTTGGAGAAAGCTCCCATAACATAACATCATTTTTAGTAGAGTCAACTTTAAAGTTTCTTATCTGATTTATTATTTATGCATGTACAGCATTGGATAAGTTAACCTCATCCCATGAATCATCCTTCCAGAAGGACTTCACCTTGGCCTTAAGATACCAGCAATTAGTGTCCTGCTTGAAGTTTACAATATGAGGCCAATGATGCCAATTTTTTGTCTATAAATCCATGTCACCACAACCAAGCCTCCACCTGATGTTTTCCTGTGCAACATACTTAATACCAGTAAGGAATTTCCATGTAAGTGATCCTTTGATGTTTTTACTAGCCCTTAAAGGATGAGAATATATGTTGTAGATATCATTCACGATTCTACTCCAGAGTCTTTATTTCCTTCTATAGATAAGTCAGAGCTTTTGAGAGAAAGTGGACTGAATATCATTAAGGTTTTTGATATTTAGTGCACCTTCTCAAAAGGGAAACAAAGCTTTTCCCAAGAAGCCCAATGCATCATTTTTTCATTGAACTTAGATCTCTAAAAGAATCGGTTAAAATTTTTCTCAAGTCTATTTACAACACCAGTTGGTAAAACATAATTTTGCATCCAATAACATGTAATAGGCATAATAATATTCTTAATTAAAGATAGTCTTCCCCCAAAAGTTAAATATTTTGAATCACATTCAATAATTTTAGCATTTATCTTATCAAGTAAAGGAAAATAATTCTTAGCTTTGTTGATTCTGTGCAAGGTGATGCCCAGGTAAATGGTAGGCAGATTGATAATGTTAAAACCAGTGATGGTTTCAAAAGCCTGAATTCTACACTGCTGCATCCTACCAGAGGTAATAATCTGACCAGAAACCTATTGATAGTAGTCTAGAAAGTAACTAAGAAGATTAATAGAATTAGTCTGACTATTAGTATATATAATAATGTCATCTGCAAATGTTGTGCAAGGAACCAAAATTTTAGTTCTAGAAGCATAATGCATAGAATTGTTAAAACTAAACAGGTTATATAAACCACGAATCAAAACCTCTTCACTAATAATAAAAAGGCTAGGAGACAGGGGATCACCCTGTCTCAAACCTCTCGCAGTTTTGAAATATCCATAGTTGCTTCCATTTATAAAGATAGAAATGTTAACGTGATAAATCATCTTAGAAATAAGACTAGTGAACTTATTAGAGAAACCAAAATGAGTAAAAACATTTAAAATAAAGTTAAAGGATATCATGTCAAAATATTTTGACATGTCCATCTTAATGAAAATATTTTCTTTTTAGGTTTTTTATTAATGTCAAAAGATATTTATTTAGAAACTAATATACTATAATGAATAGATCTGTTCCTAGTAAAAGCAGCTTCAAACTCAGAGATGATATTAGGAAGAATAACAGAAAGTCTAGTATTGATTAGCCTAGCAAAGATTCGGTTGAGCATAGTACAAAGACTAATTGGTCTGAACTTTGACCAACCAATAGGGTTAACAGTTTTAGGAATCAAACTGATCCCTGTAGAAAACATACCAGCATGAATTCTTTCACCTTGAAAAAAAAAGCATTTAAAGAAGTGCAAAGATCATTCTTTATAATCTCCCAACAAGATTTATAGAATAAGATGTTATATCCATCTAATCCGGCAGCAGTGTCTGCTTTCATACTATTAATAACATTCCAAATCTCTTGATCACTTGCATGCATCATAAGGGAAGTATTATCCTCTTTGGAGACCAGCTTAGGGATAGAGTTGAAAATAGGATCAGTCAAAGTAACATCTTCAACATCCTTGCTATATAAAGAATCACTAGAAAGGTAAGATGTAAAGTAACAGACAACAGATTCACCAATTTTTGCATCATCATATAACCAAACATCATTATGTTTTATGCCATGAATAATGTTGCGCCTACGCTTCTTATTAACATAAGCATGATAGAATTTACTATTGCCATCACCTTCCTTAAGCGAGGAATAAAAAAACCTCTTCACATCTTAGAGCCTTTAGATGTAGAGCAATAGCTTTATTAAGATTGGCATTAGAAGATAAGTTATTTTCATTTTGATGAATAATGGTCAGCTTATTAACATTCTCCTCAGTATATTTTACTTTGCTAAAAATATTTCCAAAAAAAATTTATGTTCCACGATTTCAAACAACTTTTTAATCTCCTCATTTTAAACCAAAATATTTCATTAGGATGAGCAGAAAAGTTTTGAGCCCAGTTATCTTTAACAATTTTCAAGAAAGAATCATCATAAGTCCAAGCATTTAAAAACTTAAAACTATTCTTTTTGTTAGCATAATTCTTGTTTATTAGAGAAGAAGATTTAAATAGAGGAGCATGGTCAGAGCAAGTTCTGACCATGCTAATAACATGAGAATAGTTGAAGAGATTAGACCAGCTGCTGTTTATCATCACACAGTCTAGTCTTTTCCACTTTAAGCTTTTGTTCCAAGTGAACTTAGAACCTACCATACCAACATCTTTAAGATCACACTCATTAATATTATTAACAAAATCTTGAACGCTATTATGGCAAGTAGAAGTGCACCCTATTTACTCATCTTCAGCAGCAACCACATTAAAGTCTCCTATGGAAATCCAAGCTCTATTCTCAGAAGAGATATTGATAAGCTCAGTCCATAACTCACCCCTTAACTGTCTGTTACACTTAACATATACAACCGTTGATAAGAAACTGAAATGACCACTAGTATTAGAATAGTTGTTAAGGCATTGATTATGATTAGTTATAATATCCATGTTGATATCCCTAATCCAAAAAACCCAAATCGTATTAGAGAAATTAGCTGAATAATTAGGAAACCCTAATTTAACAGCAACATCACTAATAACAGCCAAACTGGCCATAGGCTCTTGAACAACAAGAATCTTAACATGCTTATTTAGGATAATCTCTTTCAGTCTACTAATAGTATAAATGTTATTAATGCCTCGAACATTCCAATTTATAATTTTAATCATGATTAGATTTTGATTTGTACATTTTCTTTATCCATGTAATGTTCAGAGATTTAAAAGCTCTTTTTGTTGGTTTTTTACTTACAGTTTTAAGCTTCTTTTTCAGGATATTGCTGAATCCCTGGTTAGAAGGAGACGTGCATTTACTTCCAATGTTATCAGCTTTAGGTGAGGTATGATCTTTATTGATGAAATCTTTGGAAATCCTAGTATCCTTAAGATTCTTTAAATCATCTATTATTTCAATATCTTCCACTTGATTATTATCATTAACAGAATCTTGTTGGTAATCTTGAACCAGGTTAACATCTACAGGATTTTGGGGGACTTTGTTTGAGCTCGAGCCATGTTTACAAGTGTTCAAGTTTCCAGAGACTATTGAAGGCTCACAGATCTTATCAACCACCATTGATTTAACTTTAGGAACATAGACTTTATTGTAATTAGGCTTCCCATTGTAACTTTCTTCATTGTTCTTGTACTGCTTCACATTCTCCAAATCATTTCTAGGAAAATCAATATCATTTGTATTCATCTCTTTTCCTATATCAGTATTTCTGCTTTCTTGAATTTTTTTCTTCTTCAAGCAGTACTCCACTTTATGACCTAGATGATAACAGGATGAACAATAACTAGGCATATTTTTATAAGAGATAGGAAGCCAACAACCATCATTTATACTGAAGCCAACCCATATTCGTTTATGTATTTTTGCATAAACATTCATTTCAACCAAACACTGCATTATTCAAGCTTCGATTCTTTTCAGCAAATTCAATCTTGTAAAGAGTACCCAATGTAGCCATAACTTCGGTAGGTATTTTCTTGTTGTAAAGAAACTCATGAACCATCCCTAATTTCACCCAAACCAAAAAGACAGGGGACTCTTACTTAACGTCAAAGTCAGGCTTCCACCAAAGGACCCTCATCGTCCAATTTCCAACTTGCCAAACACCCTTAGCCCAGACCTTTATAACATCATCCCTTTAGTCGAACTACATAATTAAATGCCTAGAGTCCCATTTACATATACTGTAACTTTGTTTAAACTTGAAAGTCGACATGAACTGCTCCATGATACTCTTTTTAGGCAAGCCAAGAGAAAATTTTCCAATGACAGTGATTATTGCTGAAAGATTAAGATAACCTTTAACTTCTTTAGAAATCTGAACTGAAATATGATCCATATTACTGGTAACTCTTTCCGGCTTCATTTTCGGATCCTTAATCAGCTCCGTCTTACTTTCTTTAATAGCATCAGCAAAGGTTCTTAATCTAACTTCATTTTTATCCTGAGTTATGCTTCTTGGGTTAAGAATAGGAAAACCATCTTCCTCAAATATATCATTGTTATATATCTCCATGATGGAAAAGACAGCAAGCATAAGAAATTAATAAGGAGAGATAGGTCTATCTTTTTCGTATAAGTTAACGAGGAATCCACAAACTAATTAATTAATTTTTTCTTTTATTTGTTGTGATTTTTTTGGTTGGAATTAGAATGAATTATTTAGTGACAAGTGTATCATTTCTAAATCATAATAAATCATTCTGCAAGAAAAATGTTGCTTTAGAATACCTCAAATTTTTGTCATTTATTATTTATATATTATTTAATTTTTAAATATATGTTTCACTCGTACGAACACGAAATCAAAGTCCTTTGTATTTTAAATATATTTTTCAATAGCAATTCATCAAAATCTTATTTTTTTTCAAAATATTTTTAAATATCTCGACTAACAAAGAAAAATAAACTTTTCATTGAAAGAAGACGGTTTTGTTAATTTACGGATAAAATAAATTCAAAGCATTTTAAAAAAAATACATCCTTAAGCTCTGATTACTCTGATCGATACATTAAACTCAGTAAAATCCATATTTAAATTTGGATTATGTTGTTTGGTTGCAGAGAAAATAAAAAAAACAAGATAACAAACAAAAGATTTCTTTTTAAAGTTTGTTTTTTTATATTTATGTTTACGGTAATAAATTATGAGCTGAAAAAAAGTAATAGTTGGAATCTGTATGGTTTTTGAGAAAACGTTGTTGAATATAAAGAACAAAGAGATGCTTACCCCTGCAGAAATAATATTTAATATTATTGAGGAGTTGAATGAGAAGGGATGATTAAATGGGTTAAAAATATAATTAGGTTAAATGGATCTCGTTTATTTAGAATGGGTCTGAATATTATAAATGGGTCAGATTTTATGGGCTAAAAATTAAATAGGATAAACCGATTTAAGTAAAAATGAATAGTAAATAGTTAAAAGTTAAATTCAATAGGGTAAACTAGTAAATAGGGTATTTTGGGGAGGATTTAATGGGTGACCGTATATGGAATGTGAAAGGGTACATTGGGGTGACAAATATCAGCCTCTTGTTAATTTGTACGCGTCATAGGCAAGAATGTCACGATTTGAAATATCAATGACTCGTTTTGGGACGAAGAAAGCTTAGTGGCACGAATGCAACAGAGGTCAAACATCGGTGACTTGACAAGTTTTTTAGCCAACGAAATTTTGTATTTTAATTTTTTTAGTTTGTAAATTTTCTTTGATTCTTGAATTTCATTGTATAGATTATAATTCTCTAAATGGACCGTCGCCAAAATTACCCTCTGCATAAATTCATTATCATAACGACGAAGTGAGTCTTTGGAAGTTTTTCCAACCATACTGATGAAGTGAGTGTTTGTTATATTATGTTAGTACGCTCTCGAATTTAATTATGTAATATTTGATTCTAGTTTTGGCATTTGAGCCTAATTACTATTTATGCTTGTATTAATGTTTCATCAATTACTCGCCAATTATAATTTTTTTACAAATATTATTTCCCGCATAGGGAAATTTTCTACAAAGTAAGATTTTATGTCCCCTCAAATTATACTTCTCTACATATAGCTACTCTAGAATACATTTTTTTATTAGTCTACCAAATAATATAACATTGAAAAACGTGAACTCTCTTAGGTATAGAATAAACCACTAATGAAAATAATCACTTGCTTGAAACCATCAAGTCTTTTCGTAGAACAATGTTCAATGAGACCACCGACGTTTTTTTTATATAAATTGTTATGTATAATATATAACATATACGATAGTCTCAGAGCTCCATCTTTGCTTCCACACCATTGAGAATAAGTCTCAACCATGTACAATCATTTAAAATCTGAACCAATAGTTCGGGTGTTCAACTGGCGTATGATGTAAGACACCATGTGTTTAATGTGTGGCAATTTAAAGTTACTGATTTCATTACAATATATGTGATAGCTCACTTAGAGAAGCACTTTGTTGAACAAATGGATGCGATAACAAATTACATACCTCTTGAATTTAATTTCGGATATGCCTTTGACTAATGAGTTATCATATTTATTTTAGTTAGATGTTAAATGTTATTTCAGTAAGTTAATCTCATCTTGTATTGAGAGTATAACGATTTATTTTCATCTGGTGTTTAATGTTATCTCAATTTATGGTTAATGTATAATTGTTTGGTCTAAAATTCCATATAAAGTTATAAATCGCACACTATCTGTGATATATGGCTAACTTATCAAACATAACGCGAGACGGGGGATAAAAAATGAGATTTTGAAAGCTAAACATAACAATGTATCGCACGGTATGTGGGACATTGATTCCTCATATTGCATAAGCTTTGCGAAAAAATGTTTTGTTTAGCTTGTAAAGTCTAATTATTTGTCTTGGTCGCGCATTATGTGGGACTCAAGACAAACTTCTTGGCTTTATATTTTAGACAGAGGCATGATATCGCATAGCATGTGCGATTTTTAGATTAGAAATTGTACTATCTATAAGATTTAATACTATGTTTTCTCTCCCAAAATCTAAATCGAACAATTTATTTTGCGCCAAATAAAATTTCATGCCCACTTTATTCTCCCTCCAACATCAATTTATTACCTAATAAAGTTTCCAATTGCCTCATTCTCTATAAGTGGATTCACAAATGTAACATACTTTTAATCTACTCAGTATCATATATACTTAAATTTTTACTTTATATGATATCGATTAGAGTATTTGAGAAGACTACCAGTTGCTAAAAGCGTCAAAACTATTAAGAAAAAATGATTGGAACATAATATCAACAGGGTTTTAAAGAAATTCTTTGTACAGTGTACTACAAGTACATGCGTTATAGAGCTTTCCATCGTCCTCAATGTAGTCGTGAAGAAGTCCGTACGAGGTATAAGTATTTGATTTGGTTCTAACTATACAGGTTTTTTACCTCCTTAAGGATGCGAGGGAAGCAAAAAATATGATATTTGGTTCCCACATTTCTAATTCCATGAAAAAATATATGTTTGACTTTTTAAACGATCACCTTCTCGAACAAAGTCTGGATTAATTATAGTTGGAATGATCGTCTTCTCGAATAACTTTTGGAACAATTAGAATTGGAATGATCACCTTCTCGAACAACATATGGAATAAGTTAGTTCTTGTATTTCAATTTTTGATATTTTAAGTTGATGTTCTATGTGTTTTGGTGTTTGTTCTATGTATTTTCTTTTCATGTTATTCAATCTATAATATATATTTCAATTAATGTTTTATATACTTGTTCTTTTTGTTCAATGTATGTTTTATGATATTCAGTTTATGTTACTTTTTATTTCTTTTAGTGTGATTATAATAGTCATAAAAAAGCATAAATAGATCATAATAATCATAATAAAATATCATCGTAGTTGTAAAAAAACATCAGAATAGTCATAAGCAAGTTATAAATAAAGAGTAAATTATGTGGTACAAGGAATAAGAAACACAATTATGAATGACCTCGACAAAACTCGATGATACAAAAAAACTCATCTGATGCGTACGCCTTCTCCTTCACGCCATCATATCATTACATTCCCCAATTGATAGTATACGATCAAATGAATTTTCTACGACACCATGAGCGGCTGCATGAGGGTTTGTCCCACATCGGCCTTACCAAGTCTGGGTTGACCATTATGTACCACAGGTTAGTCCTAATCCAAATATGGTACGACGAGTTCATAACAACTATAATAACATCGTATGCATAAACTCTATATATGATGAGATAATGATGTGAACTCTCTCAATTCCTCTCATCGCATGCAAACCTAGGGCCATATGTACGATATTTCTTAGGAAACTAAGGTCGTAAATGAACTGGTATCATATGAATATACCCCATCTAATGTACTATATGTTTAAGATAATATGAGTATATTACATCGCATGATTTCAACGTATATTGATCCAATTACTCTCAAAAAATCGTCGAACATCTCGCAGATAACCAAATGGAAGAAAGACGACCTACGCTAATGTTCAAAAGTTGGTGTATATTAAAATTATTAATAAATAAAATAAAATTGAAATTTTAAAGCGTTAATCAAATTTACACCAATCGTGTGAAACATAGCTACAGTGTGTCATATATAAGCTCAAATAGTCTGAGATGAGCGAACACTCAGCGGTGCATAAAGACACATATGCGATAGGAAGATAACATACTCATTGTTTAACTATATCGTGCATCCAAACCTCTAACATCCTACTAAAATCGAATATACCACCAGTACAGTGGAACGAACTTTGTTCAAGGGCATGGTACAACTGGACCAAAACCATCTGACCGCGGTTATATTTACTCATCGTGTGGTAATGGTGATTTAACTATAGGTACTCAAGAAAAAGACATGGACAGTCTTGTTGGCCAATATCTTACCATCTAACACATATAATATATAAGCACAAGTATCATGAGTGGCACACTAATCGGTCACAATACCATTTCGATAGCATTTAACACTAAAACTAACCATTAACCACGACAACTTAACATACTTCTCACATCTAAAAAGTGCGGATGTCAGCTTAAAATGTCTAACACTAAGTATATATGCATAAAACATATCCTTCTCTGCATCACCAGCATAGTTTACAAAAGTGAAAACTGACCTTTTACGGGAAGACGTGTAAGAGTGTGGACATCATTAAGCGCCATAGTGAGCTCATCAAATGAGAAATGGAAGAATGATCTATTTGCATGTCAATGCTCGAGAGAAACCTCGATTGTGTAAATATTGGAGTATTATTAAAAAAGAAGCTTTAGTTAAAAAAAATATTATTAAAAAGATAATATCTAAATTGATTTAGTGCGTAAAGTAAATATTATATAAGTAACAGTAAAAATTCATATTAAATGATACAAAAAATTAATGCCACTATCCACTATCAAACCTTTATACCAACAAACATATCATTAATACAAATTACATCATACATATATGATTTAGCTTTTAAAATTAAACCATAAAAATAAAAAAATCTAAAATTTCTTAAAGATTACTCTTGGAAAAGGAAGACACCCAAAATAAAGATGTAATACTGGATAATATCACTCAATCAACCAACAAGGTAATGTAATCTTGTTTTTTAGTTTTAAATTAATGTAACATGAAAATTCGTGTTAAAAAAAAAACATTTTGTAAATCCCGATTTGTACAGGTTAAATTTTGAAACACCACCTCAGAATCCGTTATTTAATAGAAAAAAACTGATTTTGAGACAATATCTCGCAATCAAATGTTTTTGCATAAAAAACTAATTTCGAGTGAGCATCTAGGAATCAGTTGTTTTTTGCTAAAACAATTGATTCATAGATGCCACTCAGAATTAGTTTTTTTTTGTGTAAAAACAGTTGATTTCGAGATGATGTCTCGAAATCAGTTGTTTTCCGCTAAGTTTTTTAAGATTATTTATTATTTTTATTGTAACTTTTGCTAATATTAGATTTCGAATTTAGAAATAGAACTCTAAAAGTAATATTAGAGAGATAAAGTAATTTGTTTAGCGAGAGAAATAGTTTGTGATCAAGTGTGGATAAGAAGTGTTATTTATCCTTTATTTCTTTCTCCTCCTCTTATTTATAAGACAAAGGGGTGAATAACAGAATCGGTTACAAATTATGGTGAATTGTATTTTCAGCCCTTACTACTTATATTCAATATTCAAATTTATCATTTAACTTTACAGAGCTTAAAAATAACCCTTTTTTCTAATTGATTTTACTCCTTGATGATTTATATCCTTATCAATTTTATTAACACATTTATTAATAATGTGGGAATTTGAAATATCTTCAGAACTTGAAATTACTTCCCTTTCTCATATTACTCCTGATTATATTGTATATCTAGATCTCACCGACGCATTCACCACCCAAACGCACTATATTAGATCCAAACTTACAGAATGGATATTGAGTATTGGTCGAGAATTGATATATTCTTTGATGGTAAGTACGTATGATTCTGGATTACACGAGAATACTTATGATTCTCGATTACACGAGAATACTCTTCGATTGTTTTATTCTTGCGAGAAATTTGGAAAGCATAGATTAAGAAAAAAGGCACCTAATGCGAATAGGAGAAATTCAAGCACAAAAAAACAGATTGTCCATTTGCATTGATAGCTTATCTTCTCGACATTGGTCTATGGTATTTGTTAGTTTCATGCGGTAGGCATAACCACCTGCCTCCGAATATTTATAGAGTTGTCCTCAAGCAAGAAAACTTACTCCAGCCAAAGAAGATTTTGTGAAGAAATTATATATACGTGATGCCACTCCGCGTAACATTTTACCCGCCTTAAAAGATATTAATCCTCATAACGTGTCTAACATGCGTAATATTTATAATGATAGACAAATAAACCATACATTAAAAAAGTACGGCCAATCAAAACTTCATTTTATGGTGGATAAGATGAAGGGAAGTAAAGTGTCTCAAATAATTATCGAAATATTTTTTGCACACCGACGTTTATCGATCTTCTTAGGACATTTGCAGAGGTCATTATTACATATAGTACGTACAAGAAGACGAGATAAAAGATTCTATTGTTCGATATGGTTGGTTTTACGTCAACCAACATCACATTTGTGATCGCTTTCATTACTTGAGTCACAAATAAGTTGAAAATTACATGTGGGAATGGAAACGTTTGCGGTTGCTAATGGAGGAAAACCATTTCCTTATACCTAATATTATGGTAACGGATATGGAATTAGAGTTAATGAAATCAATTGACATTATATTTGTGAAAGTGACACATGCTATGTATATAACACATAAAAAAACACTGTAATAAAGATTAAGAAAAGTTTTACCAACGAAAATGTTTTCGAAGGATTTCAGACAGCACAAAAAAGTTGAACTCAAACATTGAGTGTATGAAAGAAGAATACAAGGTATACCTCTGTGCCCTCGATTACACTCAATCATGGCTCAAACCTCCTTACATGGAAAGTTTTTTTATGCATACAGTAACAAGTTCATAAATTTCGGCAATAACACAACACATCAGTAAGCCAAAATAGTTATAATGTAATGCAATTATTATAATATTTATATATTTTAAATGAAAATTTGTTGTCACGAATAATACGCGAAGAGTTAGCATTACACCTTGAAATGGTACATTGGGATGGGTTTGCTTACATTTGATGTATTTTGGGGAAGATTAGATTCTTTACTAGAGATGGTACACACGAATATATAAGCATTGTTCAAAAGATGTATATTTTTCTCCCACCTTGTATATGATTCTTGGATATTCGAGGTTATTAGACATTCCGCGTCAAAATTTTCTCTCAAACTTATGAAAGAGCAATACAAAAGGCTAAACAAATAGGGAATGATAAAGCAAAATGTGGATATGTTATTAGAAGCACTCAAGATTTCTCATGCGCATGCAAAGTTGGTTTATTAATAATGCAACACCGTATGTTCGATCGATCCAATTATGGTCGACAAAAGGTGGACAACATTAAGTATTATGAAGCATGGCGCAAAGAAGATGATTTTATCGATGAAGAAATAATAGTGATTGGTTCTCTATATGTGGGTACGATCACGATCGTCGACTAAGTATCATAAGAAAAATACGTGATGTACTTTAAACTAGAAGATCCAAAGTCATTGCACTCGTAGATAAAGCTAATACTAAAGGTAGAGATAGTAAACGTGCTAACGATAATTCAACGAATAGGGAATTATCGGGATTTGAATATGCATAGCTAGGTGCTAGTGCAAAAATACCATCGTACATAATTCATATTTCCCCGGATACAATCAAAAGCACCGTTAGATCATTACTTAGCCAAACAAAATTTACACCAAATATTCCAAAGAAAGTTACCCAAGTGTACCAAAGATTACTTAGACTTGTAATACTCTTAAGATTATCAAGCATCCAAAGGTAAAAACTCCAAACTATACGTTAATATTTTTACAACACCTCCCCTAAATATTTGCGTTCATTCATTTCTGAGTGCAAGAATGTGGGTTCGGATGGTCATTGTGGTTTTCGAGCCATCGCCCATAGAATTTATTATGAAAAACACGTATGGTCGCATGTTAGGACCGCATTAAAAGAAGAAATATTATCAAACCTACCTTTGTATGAGAAACGTTATGGTGGATGTGAAAGGTTTGATGCTGAACTATGTTACCTAGATTTTTATGCCCTAATTTTCCCAATGATTGCTAATGCTTTTAAATGCATCATATATACAATTTCAGACAACATTATATATATATTTGTACCGCTAAAAGGTGTTCTGCCCCCTATAAACGAATGAAAAGAGATTGAAATCGCTTACGTTCATGAAAATTACCACATCGGCGTAAAAATACATTTTTACCATTAGATCTGTTATATTATTTTATACTAGTATACTAATTCATTTTTTTAACAGGTTACCATATCCTTGGGTGAACCATTGCCTTTAGTTTACCCATCGTGTATCCAATACGTTTCCAAAGACGATAAAGGGTGGTTTCCTCCTTTGCAAAGAAGGGTTTCGTCATTTGTTGTTATCCCACCTCCAAAACCTCCGACTACACGAGAGCCACAATAACTTAGAAATGTTTGTTGGTGACTTCATATATTTTCATTTTCCCATTTCTTATCTTACTTTATTCTACAATACTACACATATATATCACTTTATTAACAAAAATGTTACAAGGAAAATATTCTAAAACTTAAACAAGTACAACGATAAGATAAAAAAAACTGAACCTTGAACATAGATAACATAACTAAGCTGAACCTGAAACATAGATAAGATAACATACATTCCGACCAACAATCTCTATTTGTCATGCCAATTCCATATTCATACTATCTTTTTTGCTTCTTTGAAATCCTCGTTAACGGATTTCTCGTACATAGCAACCTCTCTCTTGGTTGTGATGTGGTCATGAACGTTATTCAATTGGTCTTCGGTTTTTTATCAGTCATAGGACAGTTATACAACTCGACCGCAACTTCTTGTTCTTCCGGTCGAAGGTCGAAAACCTGGTATGTTCTTAGAGTCCTTAAATATTTCCACCTTTTTTTATCACTGGCATACCGCGTTAAAGTTTTGCTCCTATGTAGGGTCAAACCCCATTAGATATTAGAACTTACTGATCAAGTCATCCCAAATCTTTCCATATTCTGGCCCTCAAACTATTTTGGTTGATTTTATGAGATATTCCTATTCATTAAAATTCCACACAAAGTCTATTATTTAGTGTTTGTAATGTTCTTCACGTAGAATTAACCTCTTAGTTATACAAGAAGTAATGATAATGTAATCTGGTGGGACGAATCAGATAACGACATGTGTCAGATAAGGATAGTATAGTCTATAAGAGCCACTTAAATAGGGACATGTATGTTATCTCAAGTACGATCATTTATCTTATCCAAACACGTGAATAATGACAAGTACATATTATCTTTATCATACACATTTGAAATCCGAGATGTGCCATACAACTAATTCTGACACGGCGAGAACAATTAAGTGTTGTTTTGTTTTAAACAAGAATTTTAAAGTTCAAATAACATATACTAACACAAAACATACATCATACATCAACAAGAGTAATATTATACTAGTTATGTTTATAACAAACATTAGTTAAACCGCATTAGATAACATACACCGTTCATAAAACATGCATCGTCCTCAAAACAAACAAACACTTAAACAACATAAAAGTAACATAAAAACAATAACATAACACAAAATATCGTCATGCTATATACGCCTTGCTTATATGAATGCAGTGTCTTGAAACGGCACGACACTCTTCACCTGTTATATTTTCCACATATTCATCGTACTTATCGACAATATTGGCATAACCTACGGTGATATTATCCTAGTGGGTTGAATGTTGTGGATCTTCCCCCATAGGAAAATCTTCTTCTCGATGCGCATTTGGAACATCGTACCAATTTTTTTGACAAATCCAACAATCATAATCTGGTAAGATCATATTTATCCAGTTACCTTTTTGGATAAAAGTACTTTTACAATCCAACGATAATATGTGGTTGTATCAATTTTCCCACACATGATCAACAAAATCAATCCTTGTATTTGCCAAGCGACCTCTCCTAGGCTTTGCCCATAAACCTCTATATGTTTGGATGTATCAAAACTAACGTGCAACTCTAATAGGTTGGTACGGCTCAGTTTTGTCCATGAATTATAATCCGCCATTAAACCATGCTAGCTCATGAACCGGTTTACACATTCTTAAATAATCGTACGACTAAAAAATAACCTCTAAAAAAATAAAATTGAACACGATATATGTAAATATATTAAAACATATTGTAGATAAAATGAGTTAGAATTTAAACGTACTAAATAGATATCTAAGTGATCAAGCGTCAATCTTAAAGATTGAAGTATCCCTACGAACGCTTCTATGGAATTTTTATATTTGGGCGGTGACACGTACGCATGTAAGGTATTTGAGGGACAAATCCCTCCACATGAGGTGGTTGAAATCGAGTGAAGTGGTAAAAAATCTAGCATTCTAGTAGTTGTACGAATCTGCTCTTCGTCTTGGTTGAATGTTTGGAAGCCACAGGAAACCCGCTAAGAATATGCATGCCTCACACATACTCTCCTAACGATTCAAGTTCCTCGATCACGTGCCTTATTTGGCCATCTACATCTTACAAATGCTCACTGGAGAAGCGGTTTCTTAACCAAGTCAGTCGTAAACTGATCCCTTCACACGCTTCGAGCTCGCTAAATCTTTCGTGTTCGGCACCCTCATAAAATCTTGTATTAATTTCGAACGCTCCTAGCCGCCATTGTGTCTATGCACCTCTAACAATCTACGACATATCGGTAACCAAGTAATTATGGCTATATCGTCAAGGGTGACCATCATCTCACCAAATGAAAAGTAACATGACGTAGTCTCATGATGCCACCGTTCTATGAAAGCGGCTACCAAAGGTACATCAGTACTTCAATGGTGGATGACGTCCAATAATAGTCTGAAAAGGGATGGACTCAAAAATCTAGCACACACCTCTTTGGTTGATTACCTAAAATTCATTCACCATTACCATACGATGAGTATGTATAATTTGGGTCATATTGTTTTGGCCCAGTTATAATATGTTATTGGACAGAGTTTGATGCATATTACTGGTGCTATATGCGGGTTTACTAGGATGCTGAAGGCTTAGATTTATATCAATTTTCTTAGTTTACAACTTTTTTATATAACCAGTATAATATCTCCTTAGACCATATTAACGATATATAACGATGAATTTTTTCTCCTCTCAAATCATTGGAGTTCATATGCAACACATTGTAGCTATGTTTTACACTAACTTTTTAATAGTGTTATATGTCATATTTATTTTATATGGTTCTCTACAAGATTGATCATATGTAGAAATTGTAAGACGTAGTAGAGTTGTATGATTCGGAACTATAACACATTAGAGAGGTATATTCAGTTGATACCAGGTCCTTTAAGACCTCAGTTTCCCAATAAAGGTAACAAAACTGGCCCTAGGTTTGCATGGGAGAAGATAACTTGAGAGAGTTGGCATTGTTATCTCATCACGAATAAAGGTGATGCATACATGTCTTGTATGGTTGGTACAAACCCATTTTACTCTATATGGGTTAGAACTAACATGAAGATATAATGGTTGATCCGAACTCGGTAGGTCCCGGTACACGATGCATCTTATCAGATATTGATAATTCGAGTAAATGGTGATATGATGACCTTAGAGGAGAAGGCGGATGCATTAGATGAGTATTTTCGTATCGTCAAGTGTTATCGAGGTCCTTAATATATTGTAGTTCGTGTTTTTTTTGTACCACAAACTTTACTTTTTGTTTATAGTTTTATTTTAATGACCTGTGTTTATGACTTATGTTTTACTATTATGATGCTTGTTTATGCCTAATGTGATATTTATTTATGAATTGTTTATAAATATTATGATCATAGTTTATGCTTGTTAATGACTATTATGATCTCATTAAAAGCAATAAAAACTAACATTAACTAAATAACATAAGATATACATGGAACATGAAGAACAAGTACATAAAACACAAATTGAAAGGTAAATCATAAACTCAATAACATCGGAATGAAATACATAGAACATCAATTGAAAAATAGCATAAACAGAAATACAGGAACCAACTTATTACATACATTATTCGTAAAGTTAATTGTTTCGAAAGTTGTTCGAGAAGGTGATCGTTCAAAAAATCACGCATATATTGTTTAATGGAATAAATAATATGGAAACCAAATATCATATTTTTCGAAACCTAAATAGTTGGAACCAAATTTAAATAATTATACCTCTTATAGACTTTTTGCGACTACATGAAACCTAATGGAGAGCTCCATGACACATGTACTTGTAGTACTTTGTAAAAATAATTTCATTAAAAAACCCGTTAGTATTATGTTCATCTGTGTTTTCTTAACAATTTTGATAGCCTTCAGTAACTGGTAGTCTTCTTTAATATTTTATTTCATATCTTACAAAATTAAAATTTGAGTATTTATGATATTGAGTGGATTGTAAAATATGTTATGTTTGTGAATCTATTTATAGAGAATGAAATAGTGAGAGACTTTATTGGGCAGAAAATTAATGTTGGGGGAGAATGAGATCTGCATGAAATTTTCTTTGGTGGGAATATCATTATTGAGTCAAGTTTTGGGAGATAAAAAATAGCATTAAGGCCGTATAGACTATGAGATTTTTTATCCGAAAATCGCATATGATATGTGATTTCATTCCCATGTCTAAAATATAGATCAAAGAATTTTTCCTTGGGTCGCGCATTAAATTATTCTTCAAAAGATAAACGATACATTATATTGCAAAAACATATGCAATATGGGGACTCAATGTCGTGCAGACTGTACGATATAATGTTTTTCTTAGATTTTAAAAGCTATTTTTTGCCTTGGGTCACGCATTATGTTCGGAAAGTTAGTTATGTATCACTAGTGGTGCGTAATTTATAATATTATATTGAATTGTTTTACCAAACAAACATAGATTAACCATAAATTGAGATAATATTAAACATAAGATAAAAAATACATAAATAAACTCTGAATACAAGATGATATTAACTTATAAAAATAACATTTAACATCAAAGTACGATAAATATAATAACTTATTTTCAAAGTCATATCTAAAGGTTAAATTCAAGAGGTGCAAATTGATATTACATTTGCTTGCCGGACGTTGAACGCCTCTTACCTTACTTCATATCCCAAGTTAAAAATCCGAACTATTGGTTAAGATTTCAAATGATTGTACCTAGTAGAGATTTTTTTACAATTGTGTGGAGACGGAGAGTGAACTCCTAGAAAATCGTACATGTAGTATATCATAGACAAGATTTCATCAAAAATGTATTTGTGGTCTCATCCGACATTGTTTTCTGAACAAACTTGACGACTTGAATGAAATGGCTATCTTCGTCAATGGTCTATTATATACATAGGCGGAGCTAGGCGGGTTCTTGTGGCGGCCTAAGAACCCAATCTTTTCAATATATAATACATTTAGTAATAAAAATAAGAATTAGATTTTAGTTTATTGGAAAACATCAAACCTAAGAACCCATAAGAACATGATAATTATATTCAATAAATTCAAGACATAATTATATAAAGTAAATTTTTGTACACTTATATTTAAACTAGTATAAGTATGGAAACCAAATATTATATTTTAACTAATATTTTGGTACTAGTTATATGTAATAAATTCACGACACAATTACATCAATTAAATTAAAATAGTACAAGTATAGAAACCAAATATTATCATTTAACTTAATTTATGGTATATATGACTAGTTTTAATATTATATTTTGACTTTACTAAGTTCTTGGTACAAGATAATTATATTCAATAAATTGAGAACACAATTACATCAATTATATTTAAACTTTTATAAGTATAGAAACCAAAAATTGTACTTTAACTAAATTTTTAGTACATCTATTTAGTTTTAATATTATATTTTGATTAAATTTTTATTATATAGGATGATTCTTAATATTATTGATGCCAATATAGATTTTTGTATAAAAAAAATACCACTAAAAACAAGTGGCCAAACCAAAAATAGAAATAAAAAGACTAAACGAAATTTTATAAAATTTATTCAAAATTTTAACCATTTATTAGGAGTCTCACTATCTCTAGACAACCTGATTAGGAGGAATCACACTATTATTATTTGGCTACTAAAATAATCAATACTATTCTTTTGAATATTTAGAAAAAATAAAGCTTTATTCTACAAATGTCAAATTATAAGATATGTTACTGTGAATAAACAAAATATAATAGATATTCAGAAGTCACTAAAAAAATAACTATAAATATTCTTAAATTATAATTTGTTCTTTTAAATTTTATAATTTAAATAAACAAAAATTATAAATTATATAAAATTTAGATATTCTAAATGATACAATCTAAATTTTTAAAGATACTATGAATTGTCTTATTAATTCTCAAAATTTCAGCGTTGCTCTCGGTCTTATTTTATTGTTTACTAGTTTTAAAGAGATTAACATGGGTTGATATATGTTTTTTTTGGTAAGATAGAGAGTTGTCGAGTTTAATTTTGGAGTAAATAAATTTGCCTAAATCAAAACAATTTTTTTATTTTGCATTGGTAAGTTTAAATTTTATTGTTATTGAGTTTTTTATGTTTGTTTTTATAGGATGCATAGATAATTAAAACAACTCCTACATATAAATGTGAAAATTTAAATGTCTCTAGTTTAATCATTGGAGCTACCTGAGGAGAAACACAAGATGGAAATTTTATTATAAAAACCCATGTTCCGGTGGTCGATAATCCACAACCTCAAGTCTAGGACACCATAACATTTTGGTTTTGGCTATGCCACTCATTATATACCTAAAATATTTTATATTTTCTACGATATGATATTTGGTAGAATAATAAATTTCCATAATTGAGTAGTTATATATAGAGAATTATAATGAGGGGCATAAAATCTTACCTGCGGGAAATCCTACTAAGCAGGAAATCATATTTGGCAGAAATTTTATAATTGGGGGGTATTTTATGGCAAATCAATACAAACATAAATAGTAATTAAGTTCTCATGTAACATGGGAAATCAAATATTATATAATTAAATTCAAGGTTATACTAATCTAATATAAAAATACATAAAAAAGTTTGAAAACCAAAAGTAACATAATCAAACGTCATCTTTGGTCAAATTGGTCGTTATTGCCTCTTCGGTATGCCTTAATTCCTTGGCCGACATGATTTGAGTACATTTTTTGAATATATCTTAGTAAAAAATCGAACTAAGACTCAATTCATCGGTATGGTACCGATTTCATGCAAAGTATAATAGTTGTGGAACGAAGTGGACAACCACGTAATGGTAGATACGTTCAACAAATATGTAAATATATATGGTGTACAAGACAATGATATCGAGTGACTATCACTAATACAATATCAAGAAATGTCATCATATAACGGCTCTGGATGACTTTTGAACTGATCTAACTTATGTATTATATCATCTAAAACATCGGGTGAACCATAAACATCCAACCAAAAATCGCGGTGTCAATTTAAGTTGAAGAGAAAATCACGTCTAACTAGTTCTTATTTCTCATTTTTACCATATATCACTCTCATTACAGTCCGAGAACCACATTTTCCTTCTCGAACTATGTCTACCAAGATACTTATATAAGGATGTACAAATGTCAAAATACGCCAAATTTACATATTTACATTTTCATTGTTAGTAGTTTTTTTAGTTGATTAACTTTTCTTTTGGTAGTGGAGGTTTGGGTACTACAAATGAAGGAACTTTTGAGGTAGTCGTGTACTCGTGTTACCTAACGTGTCTATGTGAGTGCTAAAGCTCGCGGTTTGATCAATGGAATATTCCCAACGAATGGGGTCTCGTTTAGTTGATCGATCTAAACCAACTTTTTCTACCTCGAATAACAATCAGTTCTATATGTTGTACAACCTGACTGGTTTTGGGTTTTAAAATATGCATAATATTATTAATAATATGATCTTGATGTTTAGGCTCATAACCACGTATAAAAATATACTACGATGGATAGTTTTTTAGTAGAGAATCTCCATCCGTAGTTACATCTCTTTCAAATGATATCTAATCTTTACTAAAATATATCCAAATCGTCCTTATGAATATATCTACTTTCTCTTTCTATCATAGTTCTTTGATATGCGCAAGGTAACTCGTGTGTTTCCGTAATAACACATCAACATATAACCCGAATGATACCTATTTCTCTAGCATTATTTGTGTAATAGTTTGGGCTCTCAGTTCTAGGCCCGCATGGGATACATAACTATATAGTTGCACGTTCAATGTATTTTTATGAACCGGTTCAATACGAAACTTACTTCATTTGAAAGATTCAAAATTCACGGAATATTGCTTGTGTAGTAACTTTCTAACTTTCTCTAAAAAAAGCTCAAAATTAGATTGGTTAGTACCAAGGTAACCTTTAAGGGTCGCGTGCGCACTCTCACACGGTCAAACCTAGAAAACATATATTATTTTTATAACATTGTTTTTATATTATAAAAATGTAACATTGAAAATGAAATTTGGGCTTACCGATTGGTATTTTATTATTATAATGATTGATGTTATTATATCGATAATTAAAAAAAATTGTAGTAGTTTATTATCCATGATATAACATACTCTATATATTTTGGGTAACCGGTGAATAATCACACAATGATGCTAGATTTTAGTTATAAGTTTCTATTGTGTTTGCTTTGATAGTAAAGTTATAAAACTTCATAAAATCCTTCGAAGCGATATTAGACATCCACTTACTAATCATGCTAATACCGTTCTTATTTATATGGAAATTGTATAACAAGTTGATTGCCTCTGGTCTGTCAAAATGACTCTGGGAAACATATATATTGTTCATCATCACACCTTGTAGAACACATAAAACCCACCGGTACTCAGCTTGTTTATTTGCACCCATAAAAAATAACCAAAGGTAAATATAATTGATATTGAAGTTACATCAACGATCTCAAGACATTGCATCATATACATCGTCGTCTTGTAAATAATGTAAATTTAAGGATTTAATTATAAGTAATGTAAGTTTTATCCTTAAATTGTAATTGATGTAAGTTTTAGAGAACATTTGTAACTATGTATAATTGTTAAGAACTAAACAGCAATTAGTCCTCTTTTGTATCAGATTTCAGTTTGAGACTAAGTCTTGGCTCCTCTATATAACGGGCAAGACTACTCTAATAAAGGGGTTGAATACTTTTTCTTTGGAACTCATTTGTACTTAAACTTTCTCTTATAAAAACTTTCTAACTCTTTCTCTCTCTAGATTTCACTCTTAACAATTTACTAAGGCAAAATATTAACTCGTCAGTATGCATGTTGGAAACATTTTTCGAGTTATGCATCTTCAAACAAAAATATCTTTCTCTAGAAAGTGAACCAAGGAAATAAAAATTACAAACTAGTCATTCTTCATTTTCCTTGAGTTTACAAGTTTGCGAATGACCGTGTAACCGGACATAAGATTCGTGGTTGTGTTTTCCATTGTCAATGGTCAATCGCTAATGATAAGCTAGTGCATCAACTGGATACCCTCTTAATTCGAATGGACAATTGTAGTTTTTTGTTGTACACTTTCTTTTCTTCAAAGTTTTTAATTTAGTCTTCGATTTATAAATATTATACCTCTCGAATTTGTAAGTTATCATGGGAGTTTTCTCCTATTTACCGGAGTCGAAAGGTAAGTAATATTGATAAATCATATCCTTTTCCCTTTAGAATGAACCCATGCTCTATTTCCGGTTTAGTATACTTTTCAACCGTAAAACAATTACGTAATTAAACATCATAAATGGTAGTTGTCTATGTTCCTACATCATATACTCATACGCTAAAGTGAAGATGATAATGTATAAATCAAACCTAGTACTCAACAGAACTACACTAAATCGCATCTAGCACGCGACATATTTATAGTTTGTGAAGGTTTACAACAGAATTACCAAAAATCACATTCTATATACTATTGAACTCCCCAAAATTGCATTTTTGGTGCGAATTTCCGATAGTTCATCGCATTTTTACTTTTCCAGATTCAAATTTAAAAAAGTTACTTCCATAGAACTGACTTTGTTTTCATCCATGTATTTGTTTTCTATTTAGATTGTTTGTAAGGGTTTAGATCCAGATTTGGTTATAGAGTTTTAGAGTTATAAAGTTTTTTTGGCCTCAATGACATAATTTTAATTACTTTTTCTGGTTCATCTGGATGACATAAGAACCATAAGCAAGAGCCTCATCTGGAATCACTCCTTTGGTTGGTTCCTTTCCTTCAAAGTAGTCCATATGAGTTGTTGAACCTTTGGAATTCTAGTATTTCCACGAACTAGAACAATCTCATTGATGTGGCTTTTGGCTAGACCACCATCCTCCGTGGCTTTTTGAATAAGTCGTTGTTCAACTCCTCAAACCTAGCTCTGGTGAGTGGCTCAGAAAATCGATACCATCATAAAGTTACTCAATCTCCACTCTGATCAATTGATGACTACTTAGAGCTCTTTTGGCACGGTCAGCTTCCCAAGTTTGAATGTAAAGCTTTCCATATTTGTTCACTATGTTGTAGGGAACAAGTTTCATGTCCTTCTGAACCTCCTTATCCTCAAATTTTCTCCCAATTAGTCTTTAAATTATTTTTATTAGTTAAAATAGCTAATATATTTTGGATTTTTCATCTTTAAATTATAAAAAAAAAATTAGTCAGAGCTGCACGCATGTTAAAACACATGCATTAACACAAATAAAGAAAATAGCATTGTTAGTACCTCTGGTCTATTGTTAGTAATAAGACTCAATCTATCTTGTGCCAGTGGATCAAAGCTGAAAAGATAAAAATATAAAAATTTCTGGGAAGTTTTATTGAGTTCTTCGTCCACTTGGATTTGGAGGAAAATTCTCCGTCTTCGACCTTTGGCTCGTAATTTATACAGGGTGGCTATCGGAAACGGTCAGAACACTTCATTCTGGCATGACCTTTGGCTCCTCTCGTCGTCTCTTGCATCCCACTACGGGACTGAAGTCGTCAGCGATTTTCGTTTGGGAAGCAACTTAAAAGTGTCAGAAATTATCAGCAATGGTGAATGGAATTGGCTTGAAAATCTGAGATAGGCTCGAGCACGCAGCCGAAGCCACTTGGACGAAATCCACAAGCTAATTCTATCCCTTCCCCATCTGAACATTCTATCAAGGGATGTCCCCTACTGGACGGCTAAGGCAGGAAGTATTATATTTACAATTAAGGACACTTACAATGCCCTTCGTGCGCCTACCCATGAAAAGGGATGAGCGAGGTTAATATGGAATAAATATAATATTCCGCGTCACTCATTTATTTCTTGGCTGGCTATCAGTGGCAAGCTTGCCACCAAAGACAAGCTTCGTAGATGGGGTTATAATATCCCAGCTACTTGCACCCTATGTCACTCTGATTCAGAAACTATATCTCATATCCTCTTTGAATGTAGTTACTCTTAGAGTATCTGGACTTATACCAGGGTCAAAATTGGTTTTTATTTTCACTCTTCTTGCTGGCAATCTTGGATTATCGAGGTATCGAGATGGCCTAATTCTCGACAACAGAGTATTTGACAAACTTGTTTCAATGCGGTTATCTACCACATTTGGAAAGAGCGGAATTCAAGAATTTTTGGATCTCCCTCGTCTTTGGCCTCTGCAATTTCATATCATATGTTATCGGATCTCCGATTTAGATTTCATGGTACCAAGATTAACTTGTAAGGTTATTGTATTTAACTCTAACTTACTCTTTCTTGTGATACATGTACTCGATGTCTCGACTGGAGCGTGGATTTCGATTGGGACGATCATGGAGTCACCACTCAGCCACCTCAGCCACCTAGTCATTTGCCTGTTACAAGCTTATGTTGTTATTCGGGTGTCGTAATTTGGGCACCTCTATCTTCACTTGCTAGTGTTTATCGTTCTAGAGTTTTAATTGTTGTAAGCTTGAAGGGTATACCCCAGAAGCATGTATGAATTTTTCTAATTAATTTAAGTTTTCATTAAAAAAAATAAAATAGTATGGTTTCGCTAATTTTCCATCGTGGGTTAACAAAACCATATCATTTTTATTATCAGTTTGATCCTTTCTTTTTTCCCTTTCTTCTCTCAGTTTTATTTTATTATATATTCTCGGTTTTTTTTATCAATCACAATTATGAATTTAATATTGTTAAAAAAAATATTAATTTTTTTTATTTTGGACTAAAAAAAATTAAATCGGTCAATTACTTTTTTTAAAAAGAAAAATCACGAAATTGATCTATCAAGGATAACACTAGAGAAACAAAACCGAACACGATATCATTTGAATTGAACATGTATAAACCAAAATCTTTAAAGCAAAATATTGAATAACTAAAAGCTAAAGCAAAAGTAAAAATAGAAAACACAATTTGTGAGAAAGAAACTACTTAAAAGAAAACAAAGCCCTATCTATATTGGTACCCTCCTTTAGTCCAATGCTCATTCTCCACCATGTTAACCAACTGAAATTTTTCTCCTCTTGGTTCTGTCTTTCTTGGTTCTGTCTTTCGTTAAGACTACTTCTCATCCAATAATAGTTATTATTCCTTCCTCCATTTTTTCGTTCGAAACCAGCATTACGTTGAAACCTTGAGGTTTTGAACCTCCAGTCATACCCATTTTTTCGTTCGAAACCAGCATTACGTTGAAACCTTGAGGTTTTGAACCTGGAGTCATACGGAACAGGACCTTCTCGCATCCTCCAGTCTCTACCGCCTGTGTGATCCTCATTCTTGGCCTCATATTTAAATTCTTCACGCCACTCTTTAAACTCTTCTTGTTTGCTCTCATTTGGAATTTGATCACAATTCTCCTCTGGATCATCCCATCCAGTAGCACAAACTGGCTGGTAATATGACTCGCGAAAAATCAGCACCTTCTGATCTATCTGTATCTCATCATCGCCCACCTCGGTGCTGATATCGATTTCAGCATCCCAATTTATTTGGTCAATGTACATATCTGGATCGGGTAAGGGTTTATCACAGGGCAGACACTTGATTTCTGCACAAAACCTTGTTTTGGCATTTTTAAATGCCTCTTCACCAGCAGAATCGTTCCATTGAAGCACATCGGGAAAGAGATGTATAAAGGTCTTCGTATCCAGAATCTTCGACCATGAAACTCCAGCTGAAGAGCAGAACTCCCGCTCCCATGTTGGCACGCATGGCCTCCAAATACCGACGGACCGTTTTCTTGTCCAGTGGTGAAGTTGTTGATTACCTCTACCTCTACCTCTACCTTTACGTCTTTGTCTTCTCAAGTTCTCCATACGTAAAATCAAATACAAAAGTTAATCGATGGAATGAATAGGGAGTGGATATTTAAAAGAGTTTAACAGATATATTTTTAGAAGATATTTCTAGATGTTAGTTTAAAAACGTATTAAAAGATATATTAGATAGGATTTGAACATAGTTATTTCTCTTTCCCACTTATAGTCAGTAACAACCTACCTATATCCAAGGCGTGTGCCATATTTAATTTTCATAATTTAGGAGAGGGAGTTTAGATTCACTTTGTAATGTCCAACGGAAACTTGGTAAGAGGCCAGACATAATTTTATTTAATATTTTTAAAATTCAAAGAAAACAGTCGAAACATTTTTTATTTAAATTATTTTATTTAGTATTTGATACTCAACTCTTTTTTATTCAAACATATATTGAATTTGACGGAATCGTTATATTGCTTTCATTCCATCGTTTTTTTCTCGTTTTCAAAGATTTTCTAATAAAAAATTGTCCTTGTTTTTCAACTCGATTTTTGGGTTTAGAGTTGAAAAACCGGTTTCTATATTTTTATCAAAAATAATAACACACAAAAAATAACAAAAATTAAACAGTACCTTCAATTTTTTTTTAAATATTAACAAAACAAATAACAAATCTAAAAATGACAACAACGATAAAAAAAATAAAACATAGAAAAAATAGGTTCAAATGGCATTGATTTCTTAAAGTTGAACCTTAAAAAACAATGTGAATTTAATTTTACATCATATTAACCAGTAGCCCCCCTAATCCTTTAAGTGCTACATGTCCCTTAAAAAAAATGTCTCCCAAACAATTATATCCTTCGAATATAGACTATTTTTTACATTATATTAACCAGTAGCCCCTCAATCCTTGCAATGTCTTAGCAAGGATTGACTGAGGCCTTGATAATATCGCCCGTCGGAATTCGCTGTATCAGCATATCAGAGCCACTAATACTAGGCTAATACATTGCAAAGACTGAATCAAAAAGATATGACGTCAGTAGTCGTACTTTTTTGTCAGCATATCTTTTTAAAGATCGTTTCATATTCCTTAGATTGGATTATGCCTCTGCAGCTTCTCCCGCGTTTTTTCTGTCAACAATTTTGCACTTATGGTACCCATAATGCCCCTAGGCAAACAAGAGAAAATGTCCCCAGGCCTGACTAACCCGAAAAGCCCATTATCCTCTATAAATACCGATCTCCTTCCTTAGTATTGCAAAGTTTACATCCTAAAATTTCTAGAAAGAGAAAGCTGGCTTATAAACCTCGTCGGATTCTAGAGTGGCTGCTTATTAGCAAAAAATTCGACGAGAAGGTAGCTGCTGGTGAATACATTGAGCCCCAACCCCAACCTGCTATCACTACATTTTACGGCTCGTGGCCACCACCAGAAGATTCTACTGCTATCATACCCTTCGAAGTTTCACGACAGAGCCTCATTTCTAATCAAAGCAAAGTCGACCTCATGAGTAAACATAAACAACATAAGCACTCGTCCGGGAAAAGGAAAACGCACCATAAGAGAAAATCTGAGGAGCGCAAACGCGCTAAAACAACGCCCTCGGAGACTTCAAACTCCCCATTAGCTCTGATCGCTGAAAACCCCCTTCCAAAAAATGACAACTCAGGTTCCAGTCACTCCTTCAATCACAGCGACCGGGAGCCCTCGATTTTCTCCAGGTTGGAATACCTTAACCGAAGAAGAGCTTCGAGACATGCGAAACAAAGCTTTGGCTGCTAGAGGAAAAAGGATCGCCTCAGATATCCCTGAGCCAGAAGTTCAACCGGCATCCCTGAAGAGCAAAATAAGACCACCAACTTGCCTACAGAATCGTCTAGTCAAGTGACTACCAGACATCCAATAATGTCCAAGGAGCTAGCTCGTCGGATTGCACCTAAGTTTAAGGGAGATATTACGCTTCCCTTAGAACTTGATGCCATTGCGGGCAACAATATCCGAGGGATCGAGAACAAACACTTGGTGGCATTGCACAACATACAATATAAGTATTTCTCACCATCGGAAGAGCCCATGCTGAGAACCCGGTGGTGCATTCCTTCGTGCATTCCTTCGTAAAGTGTTAAAAGACTTGTTAGAGGCGGATAAAAAATGGAGGCAACAATTTATCTTCTTGTCTGGTCAATGGGAGACAGGGTCAGAATCGACGCCTTCGAATCCTTACAGGCTATCCCTCATGTGGACTAATAAATGTAAGTTGACTATCTTTTGTAATCTGTCTCCTCGGATAATAACATGCTGACTTGAAAATTCTTGTAGCTATGACAGGTATTTCAAAACCCTACTCGAATTATGTAGAGAGTTCTACTACAATCTTCACCAAATTGAGCGAATGAGCCAAGGAACACTGGGAAAATAGATTTTGCTTGTGCTTCGTCAACAACAATTTAGCCATGGGCCGGTTGTGGAGGTTGAATCCTCTTAACCGATTGACCTTGAAAGAACTCATGACCCTTCCCCCACCACAAGAAGTCTTAGACCGTGTGACGAAAAAAGACATAGTCATATACCTCCCAAAGCGTTCTCGTGCCAAAAGTCACCTTGGCGAACCCGACGAGGAGGTTTCCACGAAGGATAGTCAGTCAGATAACGAAGGAATAGTCACCAATCAGGAACCACCTCCCTCTGCCATCATTGAGATACCCGATTCCAATTCTCCTCCAACCAAATCTATCCATCAACCGAAGAAGAAAGACACCAAAGCAAGAGAAAAGAAAAATAAAGTTGTTCTGGATCCCATCCAAGAAATACCCGAGAATGGCAAAACGTAAGATGACATTCAAGAAACCGCTCAGGGAAACAAGCTCCAAGAAATATCGAGTGAGCCCGAAAAGGAAGTTAGAGAGAATTCTCCCAAGGAAGACTCTATCCAAACACTGAACTCTCCCCAAACTCAGGCTTCAAGGCCTGCTCTCATCGAAAATTCCCCTGTATTGGCACCACTCCCCATTCCTCGAAGCAACCCTCCTCAGAATGTGGACATTAACATTGTAATGGGGGGAGACTTCGGGTTGCGATCCCACTGTGCTAGGCTCACCCACCACCTCCTTCGAAGTTCCTCTTGATGATGAGTTTTCATTAAGTCTTCGAAGTTTGCTACATACCTCTGTTATTAGAAGATCAAAAAAATCACTATAAGTTTAAAGCATCCCTGATTGCTTCGCAACTTGAAGAGGCCAAGAAACAATATGCCATTATGGAGAGCCAAGCAGATGCACTGTATGAAAAACTATCTGCTTCTGAGAATTATGTCATCATGCTCTAAAGATGCTGCCACGAAGAAAGGGACCTCTACTAAAAGAATATGGGGGCTCAAGAGAAACTCATAATCGAATACCAAAAGGCTCATAAAGTGGCACGCAAGGGATTTTGCGATTGCTGTGACGACTATGAAAAGGTGATAAATGACTAAATAAAATTGGTGAAGCGAATCAGAGATTTTCCTCGGCAGGTGGAGGAGGAGAAGGAAAAGGCTGTGAATGCCTATGCGGCTAAGTGTACAAACAACCTTGTTGTTCGAGATGCTACAGTCTGAGCAGGCCTGATAACTCAAATTCATGCAGAGCACCCCGAATATGACTTAGGCAGCTTTTGGAAGCTCGTGTCGCCGGATCTCCGTCCTCCTCATATTGGCGTGAGTGAGAGTGAGTCATCGGACTCTCAGGAAAGTCATTCCCTGGATAAATCTGAGTAGTTAGGAAAAACTAGTAGCACAGTTGGTAGTTTTTGTGTATAAGACCTTCTAAGGCGATTTTTGTAGCCCCTCTTACTTTATGCGAGGAGATGTACTCCTCGGATTTTTGTGTATGCCACAACTTTTTAATGTTAATCGTGTAATTTATTAATTGTCGTACTATCCTAAGTGTTTGCCAACTCGCATCGTAATATTCATTGAGTAATTAATCTATACTGACTTGCGTCGTAGTATGCATTATGAACTATGCTAAGATTAGCTTAGGGGAAATAAGTTAAGGCACCAAGAAATTTAGGGCACAACATATTGCGGCACAAATAATAATTCGAGGCATCAAGAAATTTGAGGCACAAAATATTGTGACCCAAATAATAGTTCGAAGCATCAAGAAATTCGGGGCACAAAATATTGTTACCCAAATAATAACTCGAGGCATCAAGAAATTTGAGGCACAAAATATTGTGACCAAAATAATAATGTAAGGGATTTAAATAATTCGAGGCACAAATTATTGTGACCCGAATAATAATTCGAAGTATTAAACAATTCGAGTCACAAAATATTGTGACCCAGATAATAGTTGAAGGTAAAAAATACGTTGTATTAAGCACCTCATAGTGGCACCTCGTTAAAACCTTCCTGTGCCTATCAGGGTAGGAAAGAGTATGCCCTCCATATGTTTTGTAACCGGGAGATACAGAAAAGGAAAAATATTACGTTCTAACTAGTTCCTTATTCAAGATACAATTTTAAGTGTTCAATGTTCCATGGAAGCCGTAGATATTGCCCTTCCTTGTCTTTTAATCGATATGTGCCCTGTTTTACTTTCTCTGTTACTTCATAAGGTCCCTCCCAATTTGGTCCCAATTTTCCAAGACTCATCTCTTTAGTGTGTAGAAAGACTTTACATAATACTTTGTCCCCCACCTTAAAATCTTTGTGCTTTACTTTAGAAGCATATCGACTCCTCATTAGAGTTTGATAATGCAAAGACTTCAACTGTGCGCGTTGTCTTTTCTCTTCAACCAAATCTAATTCCAGGGCACTGCTTTGATCGTTCAAGTCTAATGTATAAGTTGCCATACCATATGATGGGAAGACAATCTCTGAAGGGACAATGGCAGTTCGAGGCGTTGTCCTATAAGCCCACAATACTTCTTGTAAATAATCAGGCCATCTTCCTGTCGTTCCTTCCAAATTCTTTTTCAACCCATCAAAAATTGTTCGATTGATCACTTCCACCTGTCCGTTAGCTTGGGGGGTGAAATGGGGCAGAAAAACATTCTCGTATGCCCCTGGAAAGGCAAAAGCTTTTAAACTCCTTGTTATCGAACTGAGGTCCATTATCCATTGTGATCTGCAATGGTACCCCAAAGCGACAATAAATATTTGAAACGACGAATTTGATAACATCTTTGGCTTTCGTCCCTACTAGGGGTTCTGCTTCCACCCACTTAGAGAAATAATCCACCGCTATGATTATAGTCTGTCTGCCTCCAGACGCCATTGGTAGGGGCCCAACTAAATCAATGTGCCACCTGTCAAATGCGAACGCCTCTGAAATATTCTCCAATAACACCCCAGTCTTGTGGATTACGTTTGCATAGCGCTGACACGTGTCACATCATTTTACCAAGTCTTTCGCATCCGAAGAAATAGTCGGCCAATAATAACCAGCCAGAAACCACCGTCGAATTAACGCCTTATACCCACAATGGGCTGAACCTTCCCCATCGTGAAATTCGGACAAGACAAATTGCGACTCATCCTTGTTCAGACACCTTAGTAATGGTCGGATCAAAGATTTCTTATACAGAACGCCTCCCAACATGATATACCCACGAGACTTGAACCTGATCTTCCTAGCCTCGTACTTTCCAACAGGTAAAGTATCGTTTTCCAAGAAGTCAATAATTTCTGACCTCCAATCATTTGTGATCACATTGCTTACCTCTTTAATGTTCATTGAATGCTCCGCATCGATCATGACCGAAAGATGCTCCTGAATCAAGACCTATGGGTATCCCTCCATCCGCGAGGCTGTGGCCAAAGAATCTGGGACGAT
Organism: Limnanthes douglasii subsp. nivea; assembly: GCA_036936605.1. Classification (NCBI taxonomy): domain Eukaryota; kingdom Viridiplantae; phylum Streptophyta; class Magnoliopsida; order Brassicales; family Limnanthaceae; genus Limnanthes; species Limnanthes douglasii. Next base: position 340,373,494 of record JAUPFV010000002.1, read on the forward strand.
ATTTGCCTCTCTTCGAACATGTTCATATTTGACCCCATCGAACTCAGAAACCAAATCTTTTAATGCTATCAGATATTGTACCAGCTTATCTTTTCTGGACTCAGATTCCTCCAAAGCTTGGTTTATCACCAACTGTGAGTCACTGATCAGTTTAATCTTTTTGGCCCCACATATCCGAGCTAAACGCAAACCCGCCAAATCTGCCTCATACTCCGCTTCATTGTTAGTTACCTTGAAACCAAATTGAATAGCTTGAAACATAGTTATCCCTTCTTGAGAAATTAATTGCACACCCGCACCATTTCTAAAGTTATTCGACCCTTCATCCATTCCTACCAACCATTCTGTGTCATTAAAATGGTCAATGATTTCCATGTCCTCTATGGCTGAGTGGAATTTAACCAAAAAGTCAGCCAAAACTTGGGCTTTTATCACCGTTCGATGCTCAAATGCTATGTCAAAATCTCCCAATTACACTGACCATTTAGTCATCCTACAAGAAATATCGGGCCTTTGTAACAAACCTTTTAGGGGGAATGTCGTTCGAACAACTATAAGATGTGCCTGGAATGAAGGTCTCATCTTTCGGGCAGCTGTTACCAAAGCAAAGCTACCTTCTCCAACTTAAGATATCGTTTCTCTGCATCCAACAAACTCTTACTGACATAGTAGATAGGTTTCAAAAGAGCGTCCTGTTCTCGGAGTAAAATAACACTGACCGCACAATCTGAAACTGCTACACAGACAATTGATCTTTCCCCCACCAATGGTTAGACAATATATCAGGGGATGTCAAATATTCCTGAATTGGGCGAAAAGCTGCTGAACACTAATCAGTCCAATTAAATTGTTTCGCGTTTCGTAATACCTTAAAGAAAGGTGCATATTTGTCCGATGATCGAGAAATGAATCTATTCAACGCTGCCAATCTCCCTGTCAAGATCTGGACTTCCTTGATATTTTGAGGTGGAGTCATGGTGATTAAATCTTTTATCTGGTGTGGGTCAGCCTCGATGCCTTTTTCACTTATCATATATCCAAGGAACTTGCCCGATCGTACCCCAAAAACACACTTTTCTGGGTTCAGTTTCAAATTGACCTTACTCAAATTATTAAAAGTCTCCTCCAGGTCAGCAAAATGACTTTGTCCCACAAACTCTTGACAAGCATATCATCGATATACGCTTCCACATTCCGACCAATTTGTCCCTCAAAGGTTTTGTTGACCAAGCGCTGATAAGTTGCCCCTCCATTTTTAGGCCAAATGGCATAACCTTGTAACAATATAACCCTCTCACGGTAATAAAGGACGTGCTCTCTTCATCTTGTGCATCCAACCGGATTTGATTATCCCTGAATACGCGTCCATGAAAGACAACAATCAATTGCCCGAAGTCGAATCCACTAACTGATCAATGCGGGGCATTAGAAATGGATCCTTAGGACAAGCTCTGTTTAAGTCTGTGAAGTCCACACACATTCTCCACTTGCCATTCTTTTTCCTGACTAAGATTGGATTCGAGGCCCATACGGGATAATGCGACTCGCAAATATGGCCTATGCTTAATAGCCTTTCTACTTCCAACAGAATAGCTGCAGCCTTCTCCTGAGAAACTGGTCTCCTTTTTTCTGGACAATGGGTCGAACATCAAGTCGTACCGCAAGTTTATGAAATATTATCTTTGATGGTACTCCAGTAACATCATGTGCACACCAAGCAAACATATCGAGTTTGTTAGACAAAAACGCAATTAATCTTTCTTTGAACTCAAAAGAAATTTTTACTCTGATCTTCAAAAATTTGCCCTCTCCAAATTTATGTTCCTCGGAATCCTCTTCTGGGACCAGAAATCCGAGGGTCTCCCTCGGATCATCACATGGAATGATTTCCGAGGAAGGCCCCTTTAATTGCTAAGCCTTGTCCGATATTTCTCCCCGAACTCCCTTCGAAGATAAAACGATCTAGTAACATTCGCAGTCCATCTTCTGGCTGCTCCTGATTATGCTGATGTTGTTGCCTACCACATATTTCAGACATTGATGCACCTTCGAGATCATACCATGCATTCGGGACAGCCAAGAGCGACCCAAAATTGCATTATACGAAGTTGGTGCGTCGACAATAATGAACAATACTTCCACCTCCTTCTTGAACGGCCCACGACCTAACTCGACCACACACTGAAATTCTCCAACAAACACTGCTGTGGCGCCGGTAAATCATACTATGGTTTTGTCTGATCGTCGTATAACCGGTGGGTCAGAAATTCTCCTGTAAGTGCTCATAAACAAGATTTTCGCTGAACTTCCTGTATCAACAAGTATCTTCTGAACTTGATCACCAGCAATACTCGCAACAATTACCACCGCATCTTCGTGCGGGCCCGCGATATTTCACATATCGTCATCATCAAAACATATGATGGGGGAGGGTAATCGGTGCATTTGTACCGACACTCCTGCTTCAATCTGGGTAGTCAGATTGACCATATGCCTTTTCCGCGAGCTATTTCAATTCCCTGCGATGGTATCCCCTCCAAAGATTGCCAGTGAGTCAAAGAAAGCACAGAGGTCGTTTACTTTCCCCCTCAGAATAATTTCCTCCACCATATTTACGTTGTGCCTTCCCTCCTTGGGATCCAGATACTCTTGCTGAATATCAAAAACGTCAACTTCCTCGGAAATCACCATAGGTGTGTCAGTGATTTTTGGAACAGCCTTTACTGCCGCATTTTTCTGAGAATGTTTTTTCACAAATTTTAGCAACATTCCATTCTCAATCAAAGCTTCCAATTCTTTTTTCAAAGAAATGCGGTCCTTATTATCGTGCCCGATATCCTCGTGATACTTACATTACTTGTTAACACTTCTGCTTTCCCTCGGATTTTGAATAGGAAAAGGCTTCCTGAACGGCACTGTTGATCTTGCCATATCAAATATCGTGGCGACATTTTCCGTTAACTCCACGAAGTAGTCCGGTCGAACCCACTTGTTCGAAATTGGTCTAGCCCCTTGATTGTAATTTTGTTGGTTGCCATAATATTGTGGGTTTGTTTTCTGCCTCAACGGATACTGACTCGTACTTTTGGCTTGCACATTGGCACGAGGCCCTTGGTTACTAGACTCAGATCTCTGAAACTGGTTCTGATCCAATTGATCACCGGATCCTTTCTCAGATGCATGAGTCTCCTCCACCAGAATTATCTTCTCAACCTGATCCAGCAATGCTCCGAAGGTCATGGCCTGACTCTTTCCCACCGTGTCCTTTAATAGTCCGGGGAGTAGGCCCATCCTGAAATTTGCAAGTGCCACTGAGTCTTTACAATACTCCATGTCTGTTTTCGTTTTGATGAATCGATTGGTATAATTCTTTAAGCTTTCCCCAACTTTTTGTGTAATAGATTATCGTATCTCCGTTAGCTCTGACCTTTTTGCTCCCCACAAAGTGTTGTATGAAAATATTCCAGAACATGTCGAAATTCTTTATCGAGCCCTGCGGAAGCCTATTATACCACTTGGAAGCTACCCCCTTGAAGGTCTGAGAAAACACTCTACACAACAATTTATCATCGTCATTGAAATTAATCATGAAGTTTTTGAATTGCTCGATGTGGTTATCAGAGTCTTGTGTCCCATCAAACTTTTCTAACTTCGAGATATCGAAATGCTTTGGGAGATTGCCCACCAAAATTTCCGGGGAAAAAGGAGAAGCTCTCCAATTATGACCCGTCCGATAAACATTAGATCTCAAGTTTTCATTGCTCGGAAAGTACAATCCCTCCTCGGATGGTAGAGTATATTGATGCTGCCACTCAGAATTTCGCGGGCCAAAGTTTTGGTTTCCACCGGGAAAATTCTTTTGGCCATAACCCCACTGATTAACTCGAGTATGATAACTCTTCTCCCTCGGAGATTTCCTCTCCGAGCTTCTTCCCCTCCGGTGATCTGCGTGTCCTCGACCATGTCTTGTCCTTCTGTGATTTTTCCTATGAGATGATTCTTACGAGCTGTAACGGGAATAATCGCTCGAGTCAGATGACTCCAGACGTCGTTTTTCTTTCCTCCTCGAAGATCGTCGTTCATATTCCCTATATCTATCATCCTTGGTCTTAGGACGAAAATCGGATTGGCGCTCCTCTGTTCCACTGTCTGGCTCCCTTCTCACCTCAGAACAAAGATTCGCCTGAACAGTTTCCTTTTCCGCCTTCAATCTCTCGATCTCCAGTAACAATTCGTTCCTTCGAGCAAACAAGTTCGAGTCATCAAAAGCGTCTCCAACGCGCTGGCCCCCATGAGCCTCGTATTCCATGTCATTCTGATAGTCGTCACCCACCAGATTCTTGTCACAACTGTTAACAAAATCGTCCCCTTGCTCTTCCATAATTTCCCTCGGAATTATTTCCAGGAAGCGATTGTCATCAGAACAATCTTCGGTTCCCACAGACGGCGCCACTAAAAAGTTTTAAGAATGCTCAGGGGTGATTTTCTGTTACAGAGATCTCTTAGTGCCAAAATAGACTTAAGAACTTAGCTAAGGAATCTTTTTAGAGAGAGAAAGTAAGTACCAACTTAAGTAGAGAGAGAAAGTAGTATTATATTCATCTCGGGATCTGTGAAGCGTGTGTGGTCCTTTTATAGTACAATTGCAGGTCCCACACGCTTTAATTCCCGTTTATTACATCTTTGGTCCCTATCTCTTTTCACCTTCTCATAATAGCTATATCTTTTATAGTTTATACAATTCTCCCCTATTATAATTTCTTCTTTACAATTCTCTCCTAACAAACTTCTTCTTTACAATTCTCTTCTAACAAACTTCTTCTTTACAATTCTCTCCTAACAAACTTCTTATTTACAATTCTCTCCTAACAAACTTCTTCTTTGCAATTTTACCATGTCTTTTATTTTCCCTCATTGGGTGTCACGTGTACCGTTTTGACGTACTGTGCGTCTTTTGCTTTAATGTCCGGTGAGAAGTTAAACAACTTCAAATGGGTGTTAGACTGTTTGAATTCGTTGATTGCCGTTCACGGGATTGAAGAACCCCGTGTCATTCTGAACGACAAAGATTTAACGTTGATAAACGCCATAGAAGTGGTATTCCCAAAGGCAACACATATGTTATGCCGCTGGCACATAAACTAAAACGTTCAGGGGCAAACAAGGAAATATGTATAAACGTCTTCGTATCCAGAATCTTCGACCATGAAACTCCAGCTGAAGAGCAGAACTCCCGCTCCCATGTTGGCATGCATGGCCTCCAAATACCGACGGATCGTTTTCTTGTCCAGTGGTGAAGTTGTTGATTACCTCTACCTTTACGTCTTTGTCTTCTCAAGTTCTCCATAGGTAAAATCAAATACAAAAGTTAATCGATGGAATGAATAGGGAGTGGATATTTAAAAGAGTTTTACAAATATATTTTTAGAAGATATTTCAAGATGTTAGTTTAAAAACGTATTAAAAGATATATTAAAAGATACGATTTGAATATGGTTATGGGTATGGCTAAATTGGGGCCCAATTGGCTAACCAGCCCCAATTTTAACCATACCCATCAAAAATTTAAGCAGCCCCAAACTAATACCCAAAAAACCCTTCGTTTTTTTACTAAGTCAAAACCCTAAACACTAACCATTCCCACTTCTAAAACAGCCCCAACCCAAAATCAGCCCCAAAACCCTAAAACCTCTCCAAACTCCAAACTTCTACAATCATGCAAAATCAGCCCCAAATTCAAATCCGAAGATCTCTACACATCAACAACAAGTCAAGAACTACAATGGGCAAAGGAAAAGAGTAAGTTTTTACTCTTAAATGTACTTTCTTTCTATATTTGATTTAGGTTAGGTTTTTTGATTTTGATGCTAGGTTAGGTTTGTTTGTGGCTGATTTGGTGTTATTTGTTGTGTATAGTGGTCTAGTAATGCTAGGGTATGCTAGGTTAGGTTGTTTGTGGCTGATTTAGGTAGTTTTTCGAGCTTTATATTTGTCTTCAATGGCTGTTTCGGGGTTCTCCAGCCAGGTGAATGGCCTAATACCCGGCGGGGGAACCTTTTTTTTTGCAGGTGTTCTTGTTCACCCGCCGGGGTGTAGGCCATTCACCCGGCGGGGACCAAGAACAACTGGGGTTTCCCAGGTTCCCCCGCCGGGTGAATGGCCTACACCCCGGCGGGGGAACCTGAGAAAACCCAGTTGTTCTTGGTCCTCGCCGGGTGGACCCCGATTCACCCGGCGGGTGAAAACTTAATTATTTAATTTTTTGTTTTCATCCGCCGGGTGAATAATTGTCACCCGGCGGGTGAAAACTCGAAATTAAATAATTTAGTTTTCACCCGCCGGGTGACAATTATTCACCCGGCAGGGAAGACCTGTTGGGAGAAATTTTTGTCTATATTTTTATGTATATTTTATAAGTTCTTCTAACTTTTTTCTCTAATGTTTTGCAGACAACACGAAGCACCTCGCCTAACCAAGGAGAAGGCGGCCAAGGCGGCAAGAAAAGGTGAAGGTAGTAGCCGACGGCCGGTGGTTGCCGCTAGGCCGGAACGTGGGGATCGGACAGAGCATGTTCGCCCCCACCGTGAGGTGCGCGAGGTGCGCGAGGAGCGCGAGGACCCGACCGAGCGATCGTTGCGGCATCAGAAATTCGATGCCACCAGGGATGCCCCCCATCGACGATCTTCTCATACACGAGAGGTGCTCCCCATCCGACGGCGTGCCCTAGTGGACGAGGAGGAAGAGGATACGGAGGAGGAGGAAGCGGAGGTCTCATTGCCACCACCTCGAAGAGAGGTCCATGCCGAAGGGCCTCCAACCGATGCGGAGGGATGAAAAAATCTTTTCCAATCCCAAAATAGTGTGCTTCTCTTCCCCGAGTATGCGCAGCACAAGGCGTACTACGCCTTCAAAAACGATGTAAGTTAATTAATTTATTATTTTTTTGTTTAGTTAAATTCATTTTTTAACATTGTAGTTATTTTTGAATTTTTTGACAGGCGCGCTCGGGCATTACAGTGCAGTCGAAGTATGGTTTGCTTGGTCAGTGGGACCTTAGCAAACAACTGCGGGTTAGGGCTTACTTGGAACAGACACCATTTTGGCCCTTGATGCGGAATTTACCGAGGTTCAACAACCACGTCCAGTTGGCGGAGGTCTTCGGTGAGAGGTGGCACCAGGTGATTACGCTGACACTGGACGACGTGTATGTGATTACGGGCCTCCCGGTTGAGGGGAGAATTATTGACCTCTTTAGGCCTGATCCGCTAGAGGCGACGTATGGACGGTATGCCGATCTATTGGGAGTTTCGGCTGCTGATGTGCAGCAGGAAATGGAGGCGCATGACGGGAGCGGATTCGGCCTCCAATGGCTTAGGACCACATTCTCAGCGGAAGCGTACTTAGATTCCAACGCCGCCTGCACTCCAGAGATGAAGAAGGCAGCAGCTCGGGCATATATCCTGTTCTTCCTCGGGTGTACTATCTTCACCAACACGAGCCAGAAGAACATCCAGTGCGATTTCCTCCACCACCTCGACGACTTAGAGAAGGTTGGTGAGTATGCATGGGGGACTTGTGCGTTGGTGTGGCTGTACAAGAGTTTGGGAGGCATCTCGAAACACTCCTTGAAGACCTTGGTCGGCTTCTCGGCCTTGTTCGAGTGTTGGGTCTATGACCACTTCCCCGTCTTCCGCGCGCCAGTCAACAGTGGTTATAGCCCGACGGATCCGAAGATGCTGGCGTGGTTGACGAAAAAGATCCCGGTATCATTAGCTCGGGGGAAGCCGTACTACCGTGAGATCCTTGCGGCTCAAGGAGAAAAGGATGTAAGTTTTTTTTATACGTTTACTTAAATACATCTACTTTATATAAAATGTTTGACGTGTAAATAATTTTTTTTGTAGGTTATTTTCCGACCTTACGAGGATGTCCGCGAGGTATGGCCGGAGCAGGCAATAGGGTTGTACCGAAACCCTATTCGCGTAATGATGGTGAGCGAGGCATATCACCCCAACCGAATGATGCGCCAGTTCGGTTGGATCCAAGAAAAGCCACTCGACCCCCTCGTTGCTAGAACCGGTCTTGGTAGAGGAGACCATCTTCGGTATCCGGTTCAGGTTAGGCATTGGACGCACTGGATGGAGCACCTATACGTGATCGATAGGTATTCGAGGCCTTTGGAAGGGAGTACTCACACCTCGTCCCCCCAGTACAAGGCGTACGTGAAGAAGTATGGGTGGTTTAATATCACACCTCGGGTTCTTACGGAGATGTCGGCGGTCGATGTGGTGAATACGATTAATCGTATTCGGCCGTTAGACGACTCGAATGACGAGATAGTGGCTTTTGGGAGGAAGGTTATGGAGCTTACCGCACCGTGGCTTCTTATTATTATGCTTGGATTTTTGATATGCTTGTTGTTCTAGTTGTGAACATTACCTTACGTTTAAACTTGTTGACGTTTGGGTTAGTTTTGTTTTTTAAAAACTTTGTTGTTGTATTTTAGTTTGAAGTTAAGAAAATTTTGTGTTTGTTTAATTATAGTTCGTTCTTGTCGTTTAATTTAAGTTATCTAATTCAATCAATATACCCATTCACATTCTAGTCTTAAACAAACAAAACATGTTATAGTTTCAACCAATTTAAGTTAAAAAAAAACATGTTATAAGTGGTCCTTTTTTTAAAAAAAAATTACCCCTTCCCCGCCGGTTCAACAATTTTCACCCACCGGGTGAATACTTCCCCGGCGGATGAAAATTACTCCGCAGGCGGGGTTGAATTGTCAACCAGCGGGGCTAGTCCCTAACCCCGACGGTTGACATCGAGTGGAAATTCTGAAATTTCCACTCGATAACCCCGCCGGTTGACAAATAGTCAACCGGCGGGGAAGTATTCACCCGACGGGTGAATATTGTTGACCCGGCGGGGAAGGGTGAATATTGTTGACCCGGCGGGGAAGGGTGAATATTGTTGACCCGGTGTGAAAATTCTGCACCGGCGGGCACATTTCCTCCCCGTCGGGGACGTTGTCACCCGCCGGGGTGAAAATTCCCCCCCGGCGGGGTGGGGCTAAATTTTTTATTAAAACTTTTTGAAGTATTTTATTTCGTGAACCGGCTGGTGACAAGTCATGGACCGGCGGGGACCTAATACAACCAAAAAATAATTCGCGCCATATGACTCTCCCGCCAAATGAAACTCCCGCCAACGATATACTTCCATTATAAATATACAAGTGTTAACGAGCAACATGGCATCCATCAAACACTTAGAAACAAATGGAGTTTACCGCTAATGAAGGCTACTATATGCTTGTAGCAGTCAAGGATTCCCGGGCCGAGTTGGGTGAAGATAGGAGTGATGCATTTTTTGAAAGGGTTTTGTGTCATATGTATTACAACTACGGCTATTTAGAAACTGGAGGTGTCGTTGTGCGCAGCCGTGACGAAATCAAGGCACGGTACCTCTTTGTGCAGCCCCTCACGAAGTTGTTGTTCATGCCGCGAAGAATTAAAGAGGAGGCGGTAAAGGTCTGGGACATGACCGTCTGCGACTATATCACTAGGGATATAGTAGCATATGTGGAGGATATGGTTATGGCAAGTAGGAGATGGTGTCGGATAGTTTAGCTTATCTTAAAACAATGAATTTCAATATCGAGTCACTTCCTTGGGAAGACCGAACCAAAGTCTGAAGGGTATTCGACATGGGATTGCATACTACAATTACGCAGGAGATGGTGTCGGAAGTGATAGAGCGGGTGGAGAACGAAATAGCCGATGCAATAGCCAGCGCCGTTCAAACGTACTCAACTCCCGAGGAAAGTAGTGACTCTGGTGGATTCGGGATGAACTATCCGACCCCGTAAAACTGAACGTGCAATGCTAACCCGGAGTTAGCTTATCTATCATTTGGTTTTCGTTATGTGCTTATGTATTTCTAATTATGCAATGCTTTAAATTAAAGTGTAATGTTTTAATGCAATGTTTTCAATGTTGTAATGCAATCATCATATTAAGAATGGAAAAGTGTTATTGTTTTCAACATAAAAAACATCCAAACATAAAAACCATAAAAGCATAAAAACCATCCAGGGTTTACATTCGTTACAATCGTCTAGTCATCAAGCAAAAGCGGATAAATTGGTTACTTCGGGGTAATTATTTTTAAGCTATTCGTATTTCTTGCAACGAGATGCAATCGGCAATGCCCAAACTTCAGCTTCTGGTGAACGCAACTTTAAGCAACAAGGATGTATCCTAGCACATGGGGCCTCCGCCTTAATCCCAAGCTACAAAATGAAAACACGATAAAATAAATTTCTTGAAATTAAAATTACCATTGACGTACCCCTTGTATGAATACTTACGTTTACGAAATGGTTGGTGTTGACCCAACCCAATCCGATTTCCAACCGGTTTGGCATCGGAGGAGGTGCACCTCTTAGCGGAAGAAAAGTGAAGCCGACATCCATATTTCGGAATACCCCAACAGAATGGAGTATGCAGTTAAACGCAGATGCAATTGCCACTCCCGTCTCGGGCATGGACATCCAATGGTCCTTAGTTCCCACATCGCTAGAACATTTCACACGCTCCGCAACATCAATCAAATCCTCCATGCTAGTAAAAATATTTACGTAGACCGATGCGTAATCCATAAGCTCGTTGTAAAGGGCATCCCTTATCAACCTCCACCCATCTTGTTGCCCGTTCAAGGCGTACGCTATCGAGCGGTACCCGCAATGCCCATCGGATTTAACATCGGTAATGGACTCTATGAAAGGCGTAAAATATGTCGGGAATTGGTTCATGTATCCTTTGGAGTCCACAAAACTTGCCTTCACCGGCATCGTAGAGCTTGACCTACAACCCACCATTCCACTACTAAGCATTGTACCACTTGCTTGCGTTGGAATAACGCTACCTTTCGGTAATGGGCATCCTCATTTTTTCGTTCCGGTAGACTTCCTCTTTAGATCCTTGGGGTCTACCAGTTTTGTGTAAACACCGGATCTTTCGCACACAAACTCTACTCTCAGAGTTTTACGATCGTGTCTATCGCATCGGCGTAAAATAATCACAAACCCGTTATCCGATGCGGTTTCCTTAACCCATTCAATAAGGTCTGCCCGGGAGTAGTACTGTCCTTTGGTGTTGAACAACTCGCTATAATCGATGGAGCAAGGCACCGGTATTTCCTCCTCCTCCCCATTCGCCATGCACGAACTAGTCAAATAATCCTTTGACTCATCACCCTATACATGTTAAAAAAAGAAGCATCAAATACGAGCATGGATAAATTAAGCCAAACCCCAACACAACGGATAGACAAGGCACACGAAATGAAGGTTCGTTCCCCGCCGGTTGTACATGGTCTGAACCGCCGGGGACATTGTCAACCGGCGGTTGAAAATTCCCACACCGGCGGGGATGTAGTCAACCGGCGGTTGACAATTCCCCAACCGCCGGGGGTCAGGGTCTAAAACAAACTCCATTGGAGTTTAAAGACAGGTGTTGACCCCGGCGATTGAGGTTGCCATCCCCGACGGTTGAGGATGCCAACCCCGCCGGTTGAAGTCTCCGACCCCGGCGGGGACACTACTCTACATCATTATTGGATTATGGGAAAAACAAAACGAGGTACCCCGCCGGTATGCATTGACACAACCCCGCCGGGCATGGCTGTCTCACCCGGCGGGTGGACATGGCGTCCCCCGGCGGTTGGACACGGCCTCCCCCGGCGGGGAATCTTCATCTCCTACATATGTCTGTTCTTCATCCCCGCCGGTTTGGAGGGTTGAAACCGGCGGGGTAGTTTGGGTTCTACCTTTCTAAATGTAGAAGGTCTACCAAAATAGAAACTTTTATAAAAAAAAGTTGGTTAGAACAACTACCATATTTGGAGTCCCATGCTCCTCAGCAAGCTTCTCACGTACAGAGTCCATCCTTCGATTATTCCGAATTTATAAAAAAAAGTAATGATTTTTTGGAGCTTCAAGTGTTTATTTGTGAGTTTTTGAATTTTTTGAAATTTTAGGAGTTTTTGAATTTTTGGGAGTTTTTGAAATTTTTGTTAAGACTAGAGTATAAGAGGGTTGTTTGGAGGAGAAATTTTGTGTTCTTCCACAATTGGCTAACCATACCCACATTCCACTACAAGGCAAAAATAAAGATTCTAGGTCAAAGGGTAAAATCGTCTTTGACTATTGAATTAAAAAAAATCTCCAAATTTTGAGAATGCTTAACATTATTTGGGCCCTAATTTAGCCTATCCCTATAGTTATTTCTCTTTCCCACTTATAGTCAATAACAACCTACCTATATCTAAGGCATGTGTCATATTTAATTTTTATAATTTAGGAGAGGGAGTTTAGATTCACTTTGTAATGTCTAACAGAAACTTGTAAGACGCCACACATAATTTTATTTAATATTTTTAAAATTCAAAGAAAACAGTGGAAACATTTTTTATTTAAATAATTTTATTTAGTATTTGATACTCAAACATATATTGAATTTGACGAAATCGTTAAATTGCTTTCATTCGATCGTTTTTTTCTCGTTTTCGAAGATTTTCTAATAAAAAATTGTCCTTCTTTTTCAACTGGATTTTTAGACCTAGATGATAACTTAAAATTAAATAAGTTAAAATGTTGTAAAAAAGCATTTCAAACGTTGTCTCTAGTCAAATCCGTTACATGTGGTTTTTCGTTCAAGTTGATTTTCCTAGCGGGCATTATTTGTGTAAATTTGTTGAACCGACGGTAGTAGGGATGCGCCCATTGATTCGCTTCTTCGATTGCGTAAGCGACCCAACAAGGGTATAATGTAGGCAACGGTTCATCGGGTGTAGTAATAATCCAGAAGAAAAAAGAATAAATGAATGCATTAGTAATGATAGCGTAAGAAATTTGGATTGGAAAGGAAATATACTTACATTAACAAAGTGACATCCATGTACGAAAGCTATCCCAACTTCTACGATCGTTGAATTGTTGACGGGTGGCTTTCCACCAATTGGTAGATACGTTATCGAGGCTGCTTGCGATACATGGTATACCATGCATTGATACCTTGTCGCGATGACTAGTCCAATGTCCAGAAATTTCATCCAATAGTGGCTACTAGGGTTGGGCTTGAAGTAATCTAACCTATGTACCAAATAGTAAAAAACCTTCGGTGAACCATTTACATCCAACCAACATGCACGGTTGTCCCATAACTCCTTCAACAACTCGCGTCTAACATCCTCCCATCTATCTTCGTTGTTGTATATTGAATGCGCTACAGAACGATATTCGCATTGTCCGTCTGGAAGAACATCAACTAACTTTAAAATGTAAGTGTGTAGAAAGGTCAGGATGCAATCCGGATATAATGTTAACTTCCCATCCTTAACAATTTTCTTAGGCCTTCCAACTTTCGTTTTTGAAAATGGAGGTTTGGGTGGTACGATGGGAACCTCGTTGGACGCGGCCGTGCTCCCTAACGTGTGAACCGGTGTACTACCTACCGAGTTAGCCGGAGTACTAGCACTAGCGGTTTGTTCAATGGGATATTCCCATGAACTAGGGTTCCATTTAGTCGATTCCTCAACCCCTCCCTTTGGTCTACCCTTAGCTCTAACCGCTTCTTTAGGATCTTGAATATAACTTGTTGCGGGCCTCAATATTTGCATTACCCTATTGATAATATAGTCTTGTTGGTTGGGTCGGAAACTACGAATGAAGTTGTCAATTAAGGAAATTTTTTTGCAATTCTTCTTCACGAGAGCTAGGATCCCTATGAACAATATTTAATATTTTCCAAATGACATTCACGTCTTCCAAAGGGATACACCTACCGTCTCTAGCCATAAACAAAATTTCACATGCACAAGATAAACCATGCGTTTTCCTAAGGAAACAACCTCCACGTGCTACCAGATCTACTCCTATATTTCTAGCACGTACAATAGCAAGCATCAATATCTTTAGACCCGCATGTGACACATGACCTTTAAGATTTTGGGTCAAAACACCATCAAAACCTGGAATTGTTCTAAACTTACTTCGCTCGAATGATTCGACGATACCCGCATGCGGCTTCGTTTATAAGTTGTGAACTTTTTCCTAAAATAGCCAAAGTTGCATTGATTTGTCCCAAGGTATTTTTTTAGGAACGAGTGAGCACCCTCCGCACTACATAGTACAAGTAAAAAATTATGAACTTCTTTGATAATAGATCAAATAGCTAAACAAAAAATAGGATAAAAGGACTAACCTATTTGTACTTATTTGACCATAATGCTTAATCATGTTCGTTCGGTACACAAGGAACTTGTCACCATATTTCGTTATCCACGAGTCCATAGCGTACTCAAAACACTCCGGTTTAGATGCAAACATCTCCTTCACTGTATCTAGATTCTTTTGGTAACTCTTAACTGTGTTCCCCCCAGCAACGTAGCCGTAAAAGTCAACAAATTGTTTCGCTACCGCATCATCGTGCAATATGTTCCGGACCGCCCCAAGAATTTTCTTACTATTGTGCCACGTGCATAACAAGTGGTGCGTCTCCGGAAAAATATTATTGATCGCTCGAATGAGAGCTAATTCTCGATCGGTAACAATAACGGATGGAAATGCTCACACGCTATCCATCATCAAACCATGAAGAGTTTCCAAAGCCCATATGTAGCTTTTAATCTTCTCTCTGCTTATAAATACGTACGCAACGGTAAATGTAATGGAAGCCGAAGTTAAACCAACAATCTCTAATAACGATATCTTGTACCTAGTGGTCTTGTACGTATAATCCATGAATAGCACGTTCGGGAATGTACGTAATAAGTCTACGCTAGTAGGATGTGCGAAAAAAAAGTCAGTGATCACCTTTGAATCGTCTTTCAAATGCTCCCACGTCGAGTATCCATTCTCCTTTAACTTCGTCAACAAATATTTCATTTGCGTTTGTCCCCCGTGCTCAACATCCCGATGTTTTTGGCGGCAATTGTAACTATAAGTTTTTATAACAGTTCAGTCGCACGAGACATGTCTTCAGTGCTGTTGCACGAGACATGTCTTCAGTGTCAAACGAGACAGTCTTATATCCTCGTCTCATGCGACATCTACGGTTATATAGTCGCACGTTCGTGCGATGACGATGTTGTTCGTCGCAAGATGTCCGTGTGACACGACCAAAAAACAAAAAATAGGGTTTAGCTTCTTACCTCCATGCGCTAAGCTTCCTCCTCGTCTAGTAAGTCTTCCAAAGAGACGCCCATTTCATCAGTGTCCATGGATACTCTGATTCAAGATTTTTTGAGGTGGATTTAATGGGTTTGGGTAAAAAAAGCTAACTTTTTCGATTTAATGGGTTTAGAGTAGTAGATGTTGGTAGAAAGCTTGTAGATTTAGGGTAATAACGGATAGATTTCTGAGTTTCGGCTGATTTTGAGAGTAAATGGCATGAATGTAGTAATCTAGAGGGAGAAAGGGCAATTTTGGAATTTTAAATTTCAGTTTGAAAAAAGAAGGGGATAGAGTGAGAGATCTATCAAAATGTGTCTTATTTCTAGCCTGCCCTATAATTTTATTTAATATTTTTAAAATTCAAAGACAACAGTCGAAACATTTTTTATTTAAGTAATTTTATTTAGTATTTGATACTGAACTCTTGCTTATTCAAACATAGTCGGACGTTATTGAATTTGACGAAATTGTTATATTGCTTTCATTTGATTGTTTTTTTCTCGTTTTCGAAATTTTTCTAATAAAAAATTATCCTTGTTTTTTAACTGGATTTTTAGACCTAGAGTTGAAAAACCTATTTCTATATTTTTAAAATATTTTTACCAAAAATAGTAACACACAAAAAGTAACAAAAACCAAGTACTAGCTTCAAAAATTTTAAAAATATTAACAAAACAAATAACAAATCTAAAAATGACAACAACGATAAAAAAATAAAACATAGAAAAATAGGTTTAGATGACATTAATTTCTTAGAGTTGAACCTTAAAAAACAACGTGAAGTTAAAGAAATTCACATTTTATTAAGAATGATGTAGCAATCTGGATTTACGAATATTACGATTTAAGGTTAAGGTAAAAATCATAATAGTCGAGGTGCAATATATGGTTAAGGTAATAGGAAGACCGGGTGAAATATAAATAAATGAAAATGTTATTGGTTTAGGTTTTGAATTGTTTGGGCCTAGACTGATAACTTATCGGACGGACCCGACCGGACCGCTAAACATGTCGCGTTCAGATTTCGGACTGAGACCGATCTGACCGATCTGATAGCTCAGATGATTCTGCATACATTAATGTGTTAATGAAATTCTACTTGTAGGTATGCTCCATGTTTCGAAGATCCGACCAATTACCAAATTTTTTTATCTAGAGAACCGTGCTATATACCATCACCCTTCCAACATCTTGATAATCTCCGAGGTGTTTGCAGCTCGCATCACCCTCCGCTTTTCGTCCTTATGGATCATGTCCTAGCCTTCGTTTTCATAAAAGCACTGACGTTTTTATCTACAACTTTTCTAATACTTTGTTTAAAAACATACAACATGTTTTTCCTTCACCATCCCTTGACAATTAAATTAAAACTTCCACTAAAATCAATCGTCTTAACAACCATTCAGAGCACCCTCCATCCATTCGAATAACTAATTTTTTCGCTCTTGAGGCAGTTCTTTCGCGATAACTTCCCTACCGCAACTGCATTCCTATATTGCCACTACTGGCTGCATCCATATCTTCAAACCACCAAACCTGTCCATCTCATAGCCCAACTAATGTCTTGTTTATTTTTTATAGGCTTTCTTCTCTTGGTTATCGACTTGGGCCCTATAATCCTCAAACATCTTAATAACCTCTCTATTTGGCCTACAAGTGGCACGTCTGGTGCTTTCTATTAGTGTTTTGATTTCTCAAAGTGTAAGGGTCTTGTCTCTATCTCTTTAACAAATTGGTCCTCTTTCAGAGACGGTTTGCCACTTTCATCCCAAATCTCCTACACCAATAGAAAGGTTAGTATCTCCATCTTTATATCCTCATTAATTATGAAGATACGTTGCTTCCAAAACCCTGCAACTTCTCCGTATGGAATCGCTGTAATCATATCGTATAGTCCACCCTTTTCCCTAACCCATATTCCTCCTATCCCTAATTTTATCGCTCGGGTTTTATTTACACCTAATACTCCATCGAGCTATTTAACTGTTACTCCCAACCGTGTTGTACCACCACAACTTCCATTTTTTGCTAAACTTTCTATCTTTCCTAAATCATCTATCTACGCCATGGTTGAAACACGCACTAGAACCAAACCAAAAAAGAAGTTTTCATCCTCTAAGAACTCTAGTAGGCTTCATAAGTCACCCCCCGGGCCCCGACTAAAAGACTTGCCTTGCTCTAGCACCATGCAGCAAGACTGGTTGGCCATGAAAGACCCGTATCACCCTCTCAGCCCCAATGACACAACCCTGTCACCTGAAACCAAGTCATCATTCCCATCATATCATGTCACCCCTCACTATCCACCCACCATGACTAGCATGCATGGTCTCCATCTTGCATGTCGAGCTGCTGATGTTTTTTCCCATCAAGTGGACCTCTCAATTTGATTCCAACATTGCCACCATTTTTCCAAAACCTACCTCATCTACCCCCGCTACTTGCTCATTTATTACTTCCATCCCGCAAGATGCTAACCTACACCATCACCTCGTGATCACATCTTAAACTCATTTTGTGAGTATGACCAGTAAATATTTGTTCTAACCCAAACAGGTTACAAATTCAAGCTCCCAATCACCACAACCACCTCAACAAATCTTAACCGTCTTTGAAATCCATCTGACTCAGAACCCTCCTTTTAACACTGTTAAAATAAAGTATTTAACATTTTTAATACTGTTAAATTAAAAAAAATAGCAGTATTGAAATTGTTAAAATAACTCATTCAACAGTTTTTATACTGTTAAAAATTTAATAATGTCAAAATTTTATTACCTTTAAAATTGTACATTATTTATTTACAATTAACAATTTTATGAGTTTTAAAAGATTACACTAACACTCTGCCTATAGGATCTCATAATGATATTTAACTTCTTTTGAAGCTAATAATTGATTGGAATACATTCTAGTATGGTGAATATTAGAGATCTTCCGCTTCACTTTTCCACGTGCAGCTTATTTGAACTTTACTTGTTATCAGAGTTGTACAATTTGATCAATTTCTACTTGTAGTTTATTTTGTGCATCAACAAAGGATCTTGCAAGGTAAGCATTTGTTATGTCCAGTTTAGCCAAGTGTGCAAATACTTCCATTATAGTAATATTATGTTTATGTGTCTCCAAATGAATAACTCACATTGTCTCCATCATATTTCGTTATGTTAGAATTTTAGTTAAGACATGCTAGATTTTACCAGACTTTAGGTAGGATATGTTAAGACTTTAGTTATGACGATTGTATAAGATTTTAGTTAATGCATGATAAATTTTATAATATTTTAGTTATGGTATGTTAGATTTAAATATATTTTTGGTAATTAGATTTTATAAGAATTTAGTTTAGGTATGTTAGATTTAAATATATTTTTGGTAATTAGATTTTATAAGAATTTAGTTTAGGTATGTTAGATTTAAATATATTTTTGGTAATTAGATTTTATAAGAATTTAGTTTAGGTATGTTATATTTTGTGAAGATTTTAGTAAATGCTTTTGTGAAGATTTTAGTTAAGGCATGCTATATTTTATAAGATATAGCTACCGTATGTTAGATATTGTGAAGGGTTCACCCACAACATGTTAGATTTTATAGGTTAGATTTTGTATGTTAGATTTTGTGAAGGCATGTTAAATTTTGTGAAATCATGTTACTTTTTATGAAGATTTTAGTTCATGCAAGTTAGATTTAGGAAGATTTAGTTAATGCAAGTTAGATTTGTGAAGATTTTAGTCAAGTTATGTTAGATTTTGTGAATTTTTTAGTTAGTGTTGAGAAATTCGATCTTCTATGAAGAACCCAATGCAGATACTTCTAAGAAGAATTATTACCATATTGAATGAAAATAAAAAATAAAAGAAATCATAAAAAACCAATCAGAGAAGATAATATATAACATACTTTAGACTGTGAAGAAATCTTACAACAACGGCCAATGAACACTCTCTTTTATTAAAACAGTGAGGGTACATAAAGAATCTTCAAACACAAAGGTCTCAATCATTCTTTGTTACAAAACTCTCACAATTTACAAAAATAACTTGATTCACAGAATTATCTATAAGTTTCTATCTCTCACCTCACTTCTTTCTCTAAGATACCAAAATTTTCTATCACTTCAAAAGAATTCAGACTCACCTCTCAAGTCACTCGTCTCGCCACACCTCTTAGCTTTGTGTTTCGTCTTATATTTATAAAGTTATGGAAAATTCTAATTCTTCAACAAAAGCTTCGTAATAAATCTCATTCACGAACGACGGTAATAATGCCCCATTTATAAAAATAAGAAACCTCACAGATAAAATATATAAACTAATATAAAACTTAATTAAATATAAACCTAATTAGTATAGGAAGACCAATTAAACATCAAACTCCAACAATCAGAATTAAGTCCGTAATGATACATTATTCCAACAAGGGAAATGCGCCTAGTTTCGAGATGTCACCTCGGTATTAGATGTGTTTTTTTAAAAAGCACCTAAATTCGAGCCAGTCTCTTGGAATTAGATGCACTTCATTTGTTTTAATAAATAGTGGTGCTTAAAACAATTGAACAAATATTTTTAAGTGTTGGTTTGTTTTAAACAAGAATTTTAAAGTTCAACAAAACATATACTAACACAAAACATACATCATACGTAAACAAGAGTAATATTATACTAGTTATGTTTAAAACAAGCATTAGTTAAACCAAATTACATAACATATATCATTCATAAAACATGCATCGTCCTCAAAACAAAAAAACACTTAAACAAAATAAAGTAACATAAAAACAATAACATAACACAAAATATCGCTATGCTAGATACGCCTTGCTTATAGGAATGCAGTATCTTGAAGCGACACGACACTCTTGACCCGTCATATTTTCCACATATTCATCGCACTTATCGACAAAATTGGCATAATCTACGGTGATATTATCCTAGTGGGTTGAATGTTGTGGATATTCCCCTATAGGAAAATATTCTTCTCAAGCGCATTTGGAACACCGTACCAAAGATTTTGACAAATCCAACTATCGTAATCTGGTATGATCATATTTATCTCGTTATCTTTTTAGATAAGAGTACTTTTACAATCCGACAATAATATGTGGTTGTACCAACTTTCCCACACATGATCATAAAAATCAATCCTTGTATTTGCCAAACGACCTCTCTTAAGCGTAAGTTTTGCCGATAAACCTCCATATGTTTGGATGTATTAAAACGAACGTGCAACTCTAATGGGTTGGTACGGCTCGGTTTTGTCAATGAATTTTAATCCACCATTAAACCATGCTAGCTCGTGAACTCGTCTAAACGTTTTTAAATAATCGTACGACTAAAAAATAACATGTAAAAAAATAAAATCGAACATAATATATGAAAATATATTCAAAAATGTTGTAGATAAAATGAGTTAGAATATAAACATACTGAATAGATATCTAAGTTATCAAGCGTCAATCTAAAATATTGAAGTAGCCCTACAAACTCTTTTGTGGAATTTTTATATTTGGGTGGTTCCACGTACACATGTGCGACATTTGAGGATCGAATCCTTTCACATGAGGTGGTAAAAAATCCAGCATTCTAGTAGTTGTATGAATCTTCTCTTCGTCTTGGCTGAATGTTTGGAAGCCACACGAAACCCGCTAAGAATATGCATGCCCCACACATACTCTCCTAACGATTCAAGGTCATCGATCACGTGCAACCAATTCGCTTTCACGTAGTAACCACTTTTGTCTACAAATATACATGACCCAAATAGATATATTACATAGGTGTTCCCATAACGTACAACATCTATCATCCTTATTCGTCCATCTACATCTTAAAACACTCACATGAGAAGTGGTTTCCTAACCAAGTCAGTCGTAAACTGATACCTTTACACGCTTCGAGCTCGCTAAAGCTTTCGTGTATGGCACCCCGATAACATCTTGTATCAATTTCAAAGATTCCTAGCCGCCATTGCGTCTATGCACCTCTAAAAATCTACCGCATATTTTTAACCAAGTAATTATGGTTATATCGTCAAGGGTGACCGTCATCTCACTAAATAAAAATAAAAATGACGTAGTCTCATGATGCCACCGTTCTATGAAAGCGGCTACCAAAGGTACATCAGTACTCCAATGGTGGAGGGCGTCCAACAATGGTCCAAAAAGGGACAACGTAGCACACACCTCTTTGGTTGATTATCTAAAATTCATTCACAATTACCATACGATGAGTATGTATAATTTGGGTCATATTGTTTTGGCCTAGTTATACTATGTTATTGGACAGAGTTTGTTGCACATTACTGGTGCTATATGCGGGTTTATTAGGATGCTGAAGGGTTAGATTTATATCAATTTTCTTAGTTTATAACTTTTTTTATACAACCAGTATAATTTCGCCTTACCGTACATCGATGAATGTTTGCTCCTCTCAAATTATTCGAGCTAATATGCGACACATTATAGCTATGTTTTACGCTGATGATGCAATTTTAATTAACATTTTAAAATCTCAATTTTATTTTGCTTTATTTATTTATAATTTCAATATATACTAACTTTTTAATATTGTTATATGTCATATTTATTTTATACGGTTATCTAACAAGGTTGATCATATGCTGAAATTGTAAGACGTATTAGAGTTGTATTATCCGGAACTATAACACGTTAGAGGGGTATATTGAGAGATACCAGGTCCTTTAAGACCCCAGTTTCCCAAAAAAGGTAACAAAACTGGCCCTAGGTTTGCATGGGAGAAGATGACTTGAGAGAGTTGGCATTTTTATCTCATCACGAATAGAGGTGATGCATACGTGGATTGTATGGTTGGTACAAACCCATTTTACTCTAACTGGGTTAGAACTAACATGAAGATACAGTGGTTGACCCGAACTTGGTAGGTCTCGGTACATATGTGGAAAACACTCTTGCAACCATTCATGGTACTGAAGATGATGCATCTGATCAGATATTGATAATTCAGGTAAATGGTGATACAATGACCTTAGAGGAGAAGGAGGATGCATTAGAGGAATATTTTCGTAACGTCGAGTGTTATCGAGGTCGTTAATATACTGTAGTTCATGTTTTTTGGTTTTTGTACCACAAACCTTACTTTTTGTTTATAGTCTTTTGTTAATGACATGTGTTTATGACTTATGTTTTACTACTATGATATTTATTTATGAATTGTTTATGACTATTATTGATGAGTCCGGATTTATTCACCACCACTCACTGGGAAAACCGGGCAGGGGTAATTCGGATAATAACTGGCCACTAAATTATCCAGATAGGACAAAAGTATTAAAACACTAAACACCTTTTGACTAAGCTATGTTCTAATCTACTTAAGAACTAATGGGTATTTAAACTCGAACCGGTTCCGTAACTTGACCTGAAAGCCCATGGGTCCATAATTAAGGGTATAAATATCCAACCACTTTCATCGATGAGGGGGTGAACGTTTAATACAACAAGGCAGCTTAAATATCTCACTAAAAAACACCCAAAAATTTAATACCTTTAAAAAAAATTAAAACGTTGGACAAAATTACCCTCAGTTCAAAATAATCCAAACCAAATTGGCGACCACAATGGGAGAAGAAGGTGCCCGAATCTAGCATTCAAAACCAGAAAGAAAGCCCAGTTCAGATGAATCCGGACGAGCAAGGAGCGCCACCACCTTTGGTAGAAGTGGTGGGTGAGAACGATGAGTACACGATCGAAGAACGAGACACGTTAAAAGCTGAAATAGAAGCGTTGAGAGCTACTAAAAAGGCGGAGTTAGGTTTGAAGAAAAAGTCGAAAGTGTCAGCCATTAACCATACTGAAAATTCAAGGGAGAATGAGCCATCAGCAAATACTCACTTGAGTACTAAAAAGACCTATGTCAGTTCCAAGAAATCTCACCGGTCTAAACCGGTGGAGAGCTCAGAGTCTGAATCCTCTAGTAGCTCCTCGAATGAGGATGGGCTTGAGGAATACTTGTCATTCAATAGTGACAAGGGCAGATCCAAGAAGAAGCAAAAGTTGGTTAAGAAATATTTAAGAAAGCGGGACAGGCATGGGAGGTCAAAAAGACATCTGGGAAAAGGATCATCTCACAGCCACAACCATAACCGCAGGCATGTGGATCAGCTGCTGATGGATCCTTTCGCTTTCCATGATGAGTCGGGTATATTTACAACACCCAATGAAGACACTGTCTTTAGTCGTGGCCGAAATTGGAGACAATCCATGTTGTCATCCAAGATCCTGTCCGCAAACCTTCCTAAGAGTTTTGAAAGTACTAAGATGGAAAAGTATAATGAGAGCAAGGATCCGGACAATCATCTAGAACAGTTTAAAAAATTTATGATGAATTTTGATGATGATGACCAATTTATTTGTAGAGACTTCTCTCAATCTTTTACGGGGAGTGCTTTGAAATGGTACAATAGCCTACCACAGGGTTGTATGATAAACTTTGACACGTTTTGGGTGGCCTTCCGAAGATAGTTTGTTGGGAGTAAGGAGGTGAAGTGCAATAGAGATACTATAATCCATTGTGCCCAAGAGCCAAGCAAATCACTGAAAGACTATATAAGTCGGTTCGTGAACACAAATAATGGGTAGATGATTGCTTTGAGCAGGTAGCAATAGCTTCTTTGAGGAAAGGGTTAAACCCTGAGAATCTGGCCGATTCGGTAACAAAAAAAAGGCCATGACTTGGGGTGGTTTGTTGAACTAGGTGGGGAAGCAAATCAATGTAGATGAAACAAAAAAGACTAGGGTGCACAGGCAAGTGAGGTCTGCCCCAGCTGCACCAAACCAGAACCAGTCCGGATACAAGGCCAAGGAAGCCGGACAGGGGCCCAATAGGTCCAAACAGACTCAATCTCACCCAGCTCCAGCTCAGAGCCAGCAGTCTAGAAATAAACGGGGACCTTGGGTCCAACCGGAGTGGTTAGCCGAATTAAAAGAGAATCTGGCAACCATCTATGACAAAACGAAAGATAAGGTACGCTTCAGGAAGCCGACAGCGCTTCAATCTCATAAGGAAACCCGTAATAGTTGTTTTGTCAATATCATCATGATATTGGCCATAACACTGAGGATTGCGTCGCTTTGAAACAAGAGGTGCAGAATCGAATTGGAAAAGGAAAGTTGGGATCTTATGTCAAGCGAATAAGTGGGAACAAGCCTGACAATGCTCATCGGACTGGCCCAACGAACAATGCGGGGACATCTACTCCGGATGGAGCTATGGTAATCATTGAAAGATTTGATGTAGAATCAGAGTATTTGGATCCTGATCCAGTCCGGAATAAAGTGGGGGTTATAAAAGAACATACCAAGACAGTGTCTGGGCTCATAAGCTTTTTTGAGTCGCTCACTATATTTTGGGGAGACACAATGACTGCACCGACTCCTTCTTCAAGGAAGAGGCATGTTCACACTTTGGCTACTCAGTTAGAGTGAGGCATGTCTTCCTATCAGTCCCAAATATCTTTTCCATTCATTGTTTTTTATGAACATGACCTAAGGGACATAGCTGGTTCTCAAGAGGATGTTGTGGTAATAGGAGCATCGATTGGGGGAAATTACATCAGGTGAATTTTGGTTAACACTGGCAGCTCAGCCAACATTCATTTTTTAAGTTCCTATAAACTGATGAAGAATCCAGCACTAATTCAGTTGTCGAACAGGTCCATTGTGGGCTTCAGAGGAAGCTCAGCGGATGTGGTCGGAGAGTTTGACGAGGAATTTTTGTTGGGCAATGGCCCATTCAAGAAGATGGTCAGAGTACTTATCGTTGTGGTAGATTTCCCCACGTGTTACAATGCGATCTTTGGGAGATCCTGGATCTCCAGGTAGCATGTTCTGGCTTCAACAGTTCACCAATGTTTAAAGTATCTAACTGTGTCTGAATGTGCTGATAAGTGAGTCGCTCATTATATTTTGGGGAGACACAATGACTGCGCCGACTCATTCTTCAAGGAAGAGGCATGTTGACAATTTGGCTACTCAGTTAGAGTGAGGCATGTCTTCCTATCAGTCCCAAATATCTTTTCTATTCATTGTTTTTTATGAAGATGACCTAAGGGACATAGCTGGTTCTCAAGAGGATGTTGTGGTAATAGGAGCATTGATTGGGGGCAATTACATCAGGTGAATTTTGGTTAACACTGGCAGCTCAGCCAACATTCTTTTTTTAAGTTCCTATAAACTGATGAAGAATCCAGCAGTAATTCAGTTGTCGAACAGGT
The DNA here is from genome assembly GCA_036936605.1 of Limnanthes douglasii subsp. nivea. Classification (NCBI taxonomy): domain Eukaryota; kingdom Viridiplantae; phylum Streptophyta; class Magnoliopsida; order Brassicales; family Limnanthaceae; genus Limnanthes; species Limnanthes douglasii. Next base: position 340,398,983 of record JAUPFV010000002.1, read on the forward strand.
CCATTGTGGGCTTCAGAGGAAGCTCTGCGGATGTGGTCGGAGAGTTTGAGGAGGAATTTTTGTTGGGAAAGGGCCCATTCAAGAAGATGGTCAGAGTACTTTTCGTTGTGGTAGATTGCCCCACATGTTACAATGCGATCTTTGGGAGATCCTGGATCTCCAGGTAGCATGTTCTGGCTTCAACAGTTCACCAATGTTTAAAGTATGCAGTTGAAGGACAAGTGGGAGTTGTCCGGAGTAGCCAAAAAATAGCAAGGGAATGTTATGCAACTGCAGTTGCCCCTAAAACTCAAGGGGCAGTCCGGATAAACAAAAATTAGCAGTTGTTGGGGCCCTCTAGGGGTGAGGGTGAAATTGAAGACCCCATAGAGACCCCTGGTGTTTTGATACCAATTGAAGAAGCTGAAACCCACTCTCTGGTTGAAGGAATAAATCTTAAAATTGGCTCCAAGATGGCACCAGAATTGAAGAAAAAAGTGTTGTCCTTTTTGGCAAACCACCAACATGTTTTTGCCCAAAAGATATGTATCCAGTCCCCCGGATAGATCAGTTGGTAGACTCCACATCTGGGAACAAGTTATTGTCCTTTATGGATGCCTTCTCCTGTTATAACCCGATAAAGGTGGATCCGAAGGACCATGAACACACTACTTTTGTTACAGATAGGGGCCTTCATTGTTACAAGGTGATGCCTTTTGGGTTGAAGAATGCTGGGGATACCTATCAAAGGTTGGTGAACAAAGCATTTGCTGATCAAACTGGGAGAAATATGGAAGTATATATTGGTTACATGATGGTAAAAAGCTCGGAAGAAGAGTTTCGCCTAGCAGATCTTCAAGAAACGTTTTCCAACTTAGCAAAGGTTAATTTAAAACTGAATCAAGAAAAATGTGTCTTTGGGGTGAAATCCGGAAAGTTTTTGGGGTATGTGATAAGTGAGAAAGGAATACAGCCTGATCCGGACCAGCTTGATGCCCTATTAAATATTGATCCTCCTCGGAATGTTAAAGAAGTGCAAAGGTTGACAGGAAGGTTAGCTGCTTTAAATCGTTTTATCTCAAGGTCTGCGGATAGGTGTGCACCATTTTTCCACACTTTAAAGGGTGCGAAATACTTTAACTGGTCTACACAGTGCGACCAGGCGTTCAATAAAATAAAAAAGCATTTATCTTCCCCCAAAAATCTTTACAAACTTGTTGATGGAGAAAAAAAACTGTACATGTATCTAACTGTGTCTGAATGTGCGATAAGTGCGGTGCTGGTAAGAGAGGTGGACAATTATCCTCGTCAAGTGTACTACATCAGCAAGACTCTGATGGATGCCTTTAGGGCTTCTAACAATGAGTCTGAGTATGAGGCGGCTATAGCTGGTTTGAAATTAGCTTTTCTATATGGGGCTAAAAGAGTCAGGTTAATGAGTGATTCTCAGCTTCTTATCCATCATGCCCACGGTCAATCTGAGGCCAACAAGGAGCAGTTGATTAAATACTTGTTCATCCTTAAAGAAGTGGCAGCTAACTTCAAAAATGTTAGCTATGAGCATATACCTAGATCCGAGAACACACAAGCAGACTTTTGGCAACCATAGCATACTCTGAGTCGTACCCATGGATTCATGTGCAAGAATTCCCATCCATACAACCCAATCAAATTAAGGAAGAGGAAGAAAGTTTAAGTATCTAAGTGGTTCAACCCAAAGACTGGAGATATCCCCTTCTTCAATGCATCTCTAATGGTATTTTGCCTCCGGAGAAAGCTGTGGCAAGGAAAATGAAACATGGGGCTCGTGGTTTTTTAATCATAAGGGATGTCCTTTAGAAGAAGTCATTTAGTAGACCTCTCCGGCGTTGTTTGGGGGTTGAAGAGTCCTAAATTGTGCTATTCGAATTGTATGATGGTGAAGAATCAGCACATTGTGGCTATAGAGCTTTAAGCCGGAGGGTTTTGTTGGCCGGATACTATTGGTCATCCATAATGACGGATGCCAAGGAGCTGGTAAAGAAATGTGACTCATGCGAAAGATATGATAATGAAATTCATATCCTAGTTGTTCCTCTTGAGTCGATTTCTGAGCCAGTACCTTTTGCTCGTTGGGGACTGGATTTAGTAGGGCCTCTACCAATGGCATCCGGAGGATGCAGAACTATTATTGTAGCCATTGGTTATTTTTCAAAGTGGATAGAAGCAGCCCCCCCCCCCCCGGCAGGAACTACTTCAAAAGCTGTTATAAAATGTATACTGTCTAACATTTGTTGCAGATTTGGGGTTCCACAAAAGATAACCACCGATAATGGGCCACAATTTGATAACAATGATACGGAGGGTTTATGTGCCTATAGGGGCATTAAACATTGCTTCTCTTCTCCTTTTCACCCACAAGCGACTGGTCAAATTGAAGGGGCAAACATGATCATTCTGTCCGGTCTCAAAAAGAATTTAGAAGGGACTGCTGGAAAGTGGCCAAGCTATTTACAAGAACTATTATGGGCATACCAGACCACTCGTGGAGCTGCTACACAAGAATCTCCTTTCTCTTTGGTATATGGGATGGATGCAATTGCTCCTGTAGAGGCTACTCTTCCATCATATATAGTCCACAATTTTTCCGAACAGGCTAATGAAGTGGCAATCAGAAGTCAGTTGGACTTAATTAAAGAAAAAAACGTTAAGGCTCATCTTAGAGCCACTCATTATCAAGGCTTGATGAGGAGTAGATTTGCTTCCAAAAATAAAAAAAAGGGATTTTTGGCCAGGAGACAAAGTGTTGAGAAAAGTCTTCTTACATACTAAGGAGAAGCAGTTCGGCAAGCTAGCTCCAAACTGGGAAGGGCCTTATGAGGTCTCCGAAAAACTTAAGCGTGGGACATAAAGGCTTCAAGACAAAGATGGAAGAATCTTAAAGCACGCTTGGAATACTAAGCACCTCCGGCTATATCTGGAATGAAAGTGGTGTAAATATTTACTTGTTTAAAGTCCATTTAAATATTAGATGGCATATTCTTTCCTACCATGGTGGCGCGGGGAGGTTTTAATGAGTTGTTCGGGTTTTTCAATAAAATTTGATTCCTTCTTAAAATATTCGGAGTGGTTTGATTACAATTTCTTTAAAGTCCTCTAATGATCTTTGGCAGATCTAATTCATCTGGTGGAATGATGAATATTTTACATTTGTCATCAGAGATTTTAAACACTCTCATCTTAAATACTTGTAAAATAAATAAGGGCTCTATAAATATCAGTCTTTAAAATTAAGCAAATATGAAACAAAGCAAAAAAAATTAGCAAGGTAAATTTGTCCGGCTAAGAACCGGATGATGATATTAGAGCATAAAATATGCTTTGGCCATCGAAGGACTTTAAGTTTAAAGAAAGGCTTAACCGTAATGAGTCCGAATTCTGCTTACTCCCCGGACAGGGACAGATCGGACCTAGCCCTCCGGACCGGACAGAGCACTTCGAACACTTAGCTAATGGGACTGTTCGAACTATGACAAAAGTACTAAAAAACCTAAACATTTCTTGACTAAGCTACTTGCTCTCCTACTTAGAGCTCATGGGTCTTTAAACATGACCCGAGTCCATTAAACATGACCCGAAAGCCCATAAGGGCCCAAATGTAAGGGTATAAATACCCAACCACCTACATTAAATGTGGGTAATAAAAATTATATACAACCAGGCTGCTTAATTCTCCCTCTAGACTCTATTCTAAATATTAAACACCCACATACTTTCACTAAACATCAAACAAATTACAAGCCTACCCTCAGGCGACAATTATCCTCACCAAACCGGACTAAAACTGGACGCAGTTACAAAAATGCCTTGGCCATCCAAGGACTTTAGTATTTCATAAGGTTGAGAAAAACAAAATAAGAAAATATATTTAAAACCTCAGGGCTTGTTCCCTTCGGATGTTCCTGCATTATCTTTATTCTTAGGACCTTTGGGTTCACCACTTTAACTCTCTCTGTTTCCTTGCTCCTCATCAGTGGTGTCATCAATTCCACTAAAATAGTTCTTCTTATCACCATCCACCATCGTATGGAATGGAATATCTTCATACTCAACATATTTCCACAAGGTACCAAGCGTTCTCTTCGGAAACGTTTGGTAGAAAAGCATAAGCATATCAAACTTAACTTCGGCATACCTTTTTTCTAGGGAATCTATCACTTCATTGGTGTATGCATCAACGCGGGCCTGAATTCTCTGATCCTACTCTCTCGCCAAGTATTCTTTCTCCTTGGTTACCTTGGACACAGCCTCTTCAAGAGAATTCTTGTCATCTTACAAAATTCGGATGGCATCGTCCTTGGTTTTCATGTCTCCCTTCAAGGTGGAAAGATCTTTTTCCAAACCGGTGCATTTGGTTTGGAGCTCTGTGTTAGTTATCTCAGAGGTGACCAACTTGGTTTCCAGATCTTCTTTCTCCGTCTTCAACTCCTCAAGCTCCTTCTTCAATACCTCAATACTCTGGTTGGCATTGAGGAGGTCATTAGATAAACTCTCTTTGTCTGTGTTGAGGGTATTGATGAGGGATGACTGACTTTTTACGTGCCTTTCCAAGTTGAGCACTAGCTGAATATGACCCAGTAGAGAGTGAGTCACCACATCGTTTTCCCCTGAGACGGTGAAGGACTTGCCATTGAAAGTCACCATATTGGAAGAGCTTGGGGGAAGGTAGGGGCCAGCAAAGTCGTCTTTCTCAAAATCATTCAAATAGAGACCAATGTTTTGGAGGCCATTGATGTCTACTCCATCAATATTAATATCCCCTCCGGTACCCTCCCTGGATTGTAGATCAGTGGGGATCTGCTCTGCCAAGGTGGGATCAGTTGGATCTGCCGGAGGTAGAGACTCCGAAGGGCGAAGGATTACTTCATCCCCCAAGGAGACTTTCTTTTTCTTAGCAGTCCTCTCATCATTGCTTGCTCCCCTTTTTTAGTCCTTTTTAAGAGGCTTTGGTGGATTTTGAGGTCCACCTTCCTCCCTAATGGTCTCATCCTCAACTACTTTGAGCAAAGTAGCATCGATCCCTCCTTGGGTCTGCCCTCCTTGGGTCTGCCCTCCTTGGGTCTGCCCTCCTTGGTTCTCCGGAACAATCTCCTCTGCAGCACCCTGAACAGCCTCTGATGCAGCCTTCTTTTTCTTGCCCTTCTCTTTCATTTTGCTCGGGGCTTTGGCTCTGGAGGGAAAGGCCAATTTGTCATCATTCTCCTCTGTTCTCTTAAGTATAACGGCCGGAGGAGGTGGTCTAGTCAGCTCTTCCCAAGTGAGATCTCTCCAGCCCGTAGTGTTCCAAAGGTGAGATCTCACCAAGTTGCCTGAAGTAAAGCAGTTGTGGAAGGCATCCCCCAATGGTCAACAGCCCAGGCATTTAATTTGGCGCATGTGGTCTGCTCCTCCTCCAAATATTCGGAGAACTCATTCGGCAATACTGAAATAAGAGAATAGGTGATTCAAGAATAAATTTTTTTCAAAATAAGAAAGACAAACAAAGTAGAGTACTTACTTGTACTCTTCCACCCGCTCGTAAGCATTCTAGGATTGACACCAGCCTTAATTTTTCTCCCTTTGTCCCATGTCCCACTGATGAATAGGAACTGGGTCTTCCCGTTTTTCTCTGACTCTAACAGGTCATCCACCACTTTAAAGTTGTCTCCCATATTGTAGTGGTAGAATGGGATGTGATGGTTTTTACAAAGGCTGGCCACTGCAGCGAACTGCTCCATTGGAAGAGGAATTCCGGACAACCTTGACGCTATGATGCATGCGAGGAGAGTATACCAAGCATTTGGACTCAGCTGGCTTGGACAGAGTTTAATCAGGTGGAAATACCTGACGCTTTCTGGATCCAAGGGGAATCTGAGCCCCCAATTGAATAGCTCAGTATAGATGACAATCTCGTTGAGCTTGCAGTCCATCGGAGTTTCCGGTGTGACTGGTATTCTCACCTTCACTGATTTAGGGATCCCCCACCTGGTTTGGATCTAGCCCAGCTTAGCGGTGTGAGTATAGACATAATTAATGTTCTGCATTGCCGGCAGATACTTCACATTGACCTTATGAAAACAAGGTCCCACTTTGCCTTCCAAGCTCTCCAGCAGCTCCGAATGAGTCATCCCCACCTTCACCTTGCCCTTTCCGTTTCTGTCAGAAGAAGTGTCCTCAACCTATCCAGAGGCTTCAGTCTCGATGGGGGCTTCTTCAATTCTATCCTCTATTACTTCTTCCATCATTGTGGAAAGTTTTACAGCTTGTGGATCAGTGGTCTGTCCGGATGGCTGAGCACCAGTTTCTTCAATGGGTTTGGTGTCCGGTTGGGTCTCAGCTCCGGAAGATTTTATTTGAGGAGTTATTCTGGTTGCCTCTGATCTGGAGGGTTTATCTCTAGGGGATCTTATAGATACCTCCGCTCCGGAGGCTTTATCCTTGGTTACTGACTTAGATCCCTCCGTTTTGGAGGACTTGGGTTGTGAGCCAGCTGTTTGGCCTTTCACCAGGCGCGTTGTCTGGTGAGGGTTGGTTTTCTCTGGGGATTTCTCAATGTCAGATCCCATAGCGATAAACAGAAAAGGCTTCCTAACACTCGATACTGCTTTCTCTTGTATGGTAGAAGGCTGAGACTCATGAATCGAGGAGCCTGACGGGATTAGCGAGAGGTTTGGTTGGAATAAATGTTTGGGTTTTGTGATTTTAGCAGAAGACGATCCTTGATCAACTTCTAAGGATGGTGTATCAGACTTACTGTTTGGAGAGACTGGAAGATCAGCAGCAATACGTCTCTCACGCTCAACTTTTTTCGCTTTCTCTAGTTCAGAAAGATTTAACCAACCACCTTTCACAAGAGCGTTTCTCGTTGTGAACATAAAACTATCCAAGAGAAGTTTTTGAAAAAAAAGGTAAAAAGCTCTGAGAAAAGAAATTGTCGAGTGTTGAAGATGGTGAAACAGTCAAGGAAAGTAATTTATATTAGTAAAGCAAAAAGTTACTTATACCTAGGAGAAAACGAAATGACTTAGGTAATGATTGGAAGCGGCGCTGACGTAAGAAGCATTAAATGCAGGAGTTACTTTTCAGGATTAGTGAGAGCGCCATTCTAGGAAGAAAACGACTAGAAGGACGAATAAAAATGCAACATGTGTCCCATGATCCAAAGAAAAACTATTAGAATTCAGAGAAGAAAATCAGTTTGGCTAAACCTTGAACCAAACGCATGAGCGATCCGGAGAATGTTGTTACTGACTAAGTAAGTTTTTTAGTCTTGCCAAAGGTCTTTGACAAAGCCTAAAAAAGGGGCTACTGATGAGTCCGGATTTATTCACCACCACTCACTGATAAAATTGAACATGGGTAATTCGGACAATAACTGCCCACTGAACTATCCGGACATGACAAAAGTATTAAAACAAACACCTTTTGACTAAGTTAGGTGCTAATCTACTTAAGAACTAATGGGTCTTTAAACTCGACCCGGTTCCGCAACTTGACCCGAAAGCCCATGGGTCCATATTTAAGGGTGTAAATATCCAACCACTTTCATTAATGAGGGGGATGAACATTTAATACAACCAAGCAGCTTAAATCTCTCACTACAAAACACCCAAAAATTTAATACATTTAAAACTCTTTAAAATGTTGGACAAAATTACCCTCAGTTCAAAATAATCCACACCAATTATGATCTTAGTTTATGCTTGTTAATGACTATTATGATCGTATTAAAAGCAATAAAAACTAGCATTAACTGAATAACATAAGATATACATGGAACATGAAGAACAAGTACATAAAACACATATTGAAAGGTAAATCATAAACTCAATAACATCGGAAGGAAATACATAACACAAAAATAACAAATACATAGAAAATCAATTGAAAAATAGCATAAAATCAATAACATCGGAAGCAAATACATAACACAAAAATAACAAATACATAGAACATTAATTGAAAACTAGCATAAACTGAAATACGGGAACTAACTTATTACATACATTATTCGTAAAGTTGATTATTCGCAAGTTGTTCAAGAAAGTGATCATTCAAAAAATCACGCATATATTGTTTAATGAAATAAAAAAATACGGAAACCAAATATCATATTTGTCGAAACCTAAATAGTTGGAACCAAATTTAAATAATTATACCTGGTAGAGACTTTTTGCGACTGCATGAAACCTAATGGAGAGCTCTATGACACACGTACTTGTAGTACTTTGTAAAAATAATTTCATTAAAAAACCCGTTAGTATTATGTTCATATATTTTTTCTTAACAATTTTGATAGCCTTCAGCAATTGGTAGTATTCTTCAATATTTTATTTCATATCTTACAAAATTAAACTTTGAGTATTTATGATATTGAGTGGATTAAAAAAATCTGTTATATTTGTGAATCTATTTATAGAAAATGAAATGGTGAGAAATTTTATTGGGTAGGAAATTGATGTTGGGGTGAATGAGATATGCATGAAAATTTATTTGGCGGGAAATTCATTATTCAGTCAAGATTTTGGGAGATAAAAAATAACATTAAGTCGTATAGAATATGATATTTTTTATCTGAAAATCGCATATGATATGTGATTTCATGCCCATATCTAAAATATAGATCAAAGAATTTTGTCATGGTTCGCGCATTAAATTATTCTTCAAAAGCTAAATGGTACATTATATTGCAAAAATGTATGCGATATGGGGACCAATGTCGTGCAGACTATACGATATAATGTTTTTCTTAGATTTTAAAAGTTATTTTTTTTGTCTTGGGTCACGCATTATGTTCGACAAATTAGTTATGTATCACTAGTGGTGCGTAATTTATAATATTATATGGAATTTGTTTACCAAATAAGCCTACATTAACCATAAATGGAGATAATATTAATAATTCTTGCTACACTAAGCCCTGCGATGACATTAGCCTCCTTTGTGGCCCGTCTCTAGACATCCTTAAAGTATGCACGAACACTGACAACATCATCTTTGATTTTCTTTCCGAGGAAAGCTTTAGCTGTATCCTTTGCTTTAACCAAAATGACTTCTTCAGGGCTGAAAATGACTTCTTCAGGGCTGAAAGTCTTGGTTTCACCATCTTTCAACAAAACTTGAATGTAAGGTTTTCCATTTTTATTCACTATCTTGTAGGGAACAAGTTTCATGTCCTTCTACATCTCCTTACCCTCAAATTTTCTCCCAATTAGTCTTTAAATTATTTTAATTAGTTAGAATAGCTAAGATATTTTAGATTTTTATCTTTAAATTCTTTTTAAAAAATAGTTAGAACTACACGCATGTTAGAAAACATGCATTAACACAAATAAATAAAATAGTATTGTTTCGCTAATTTTCGATCGTGTATCAACAAAACCATATCATTTTTCTTACCAATCAGAGTTAAAAGTTTAATATGATTTTTAAAATAATTTAAATAAAAAAATTCTTTTGTACTATTAAAAAATTAAATCAACCAATTACTTTTTTAAAGCAAAATATTGAATAACGACTACTCAAAAGCTAAAGCAAAAGTAAAAATAGAAAACACAATGGGTTTGACTAAATTAGGACCCTTGATGATAACCATACCCAAAAATTTTCAGCCGTCTTTTACCCCGCCGGTTGAGACCCTCTCAACCGGCGGGGAAGCTTACCCCGGCGGGTGAAACAGCTTTTCCGCCGGATGAGAGGGTCTCAACCGGCGGTTGAGATGGGTTGAACCGCCGGGGTAAGGGTAAAATTGTAAAACTTCAAAAACGCTTGTTTTTTGGGGCTGGTTAACATATTTTGGGCCCGAATTTAACCGAACCCAAACACAATTTGTGAGAAAGAAACTACTTAAAAGAAAACAAAGCCCTATCTATATTGGTACCCTCCTTTAGTCCAATGCTCATTCTCCACCATGTTAACCAACTGAAATTTTTCTCCTCTTGGTTCTGTCTTTCTTGGTTCTGTCTTTCGTTAAGACTACTTCTCATCCAATAATAGTTATTATTCCTTCCTCCATTTTTTCGTTCGAAACCAGCATTACGTTGAAACCTTGAGGTTTTGAACCTCCAGTCATACCCATTTTTTCGTTCGAAACCAGCATTACGTTGAAACCTTGAGGTTTTGAACCTGGAGTCATACGGAACAGGACCTTCTCGCATCCTCCAGTCTCTACCGCCTGTGTGATCCTCATTCTTGGCCTCATATTTAAATTCTTCACGCCACTCTTTAAACTCTTCTTGTTTGCTCTCATTTGGAATTTGATCACAATTCTCCTCTGGATCATCCCATCCAGTAGCACAAACTGGCTGGTAATATGACTCGCGAAAAATCAGCACCTTCTGATCTATCTGTATCTCATCATCGCCCACCTCGGTGCTGATATCGATTTCAGCATCCCAATTTATTTGGTCAATGTACATATCTGGATCGGGTAAGGGTTTATCACAGGGCAGACACTTGATTTCTGCACAAAACCTTGTTTTGGCATTTTTAAATGCCTCTTCACCAGCAGAATCGTTCCATTGAAGCACATCGGGAAAGAGATGTATAAAGGTCTTCGTATCCAGAATCTTCGACCATGAAACTCCAGCTGAAGAGCAGAACTCCCGCTCCCATGTTGGCACGCATGGCCTCCAAATACCGACGGATCGTTTTCTTGTCCAGTGGTGAAGTTGTTGATTACCTCTACCTCTACCTTTACGTCTTTGTCTTCTCAAGTTCTCCATAAGTAAAATCAAATACAAAAGTTAATCGATGGAATGAATAGGGAGTGGATATTTAAAAGAGTTTTACAGATATATTTTTAGAAGATATTTCAAGATGTTAGTTTAAAAACGTATTAAAAGATATATTAAAAGATAGGATTTGAACATAGTTATTTCTCTTTCCCACTTATAGTCAGTAACAACCTACCTATATCCAAGGCGTGTGCCATATTTAATTTTCATAATTTAGGAGAGGGAGTTTAGATTCACTTTGTAATGTCTAACGGAAACTTGGTAAGAGGCCAGACATAACGGCCTCTGCTAATACCTACATAGGATGCTTAAGCCTGAGAAGTCCGTTGATAACCTGATTCGCTTGGGGACTTTTGTCGAACATGTAGCGTGCAGAGATTAATTACTGATGAAGAAGCAACTAAAGAAACTCCAATTTATCAATGTAAATTACTCGAATCAATAAAGGATAACAATGAATTAATCCACTCAAGAAAGGAGAAGAAAACACCTCAATCTTGAAAATCGAATCAAGAACAAGAAAATCATCATCGTTTCCTGATCTTTCTTCAAGTCTATCTTGTAGAAACCAGTGAGACATTGAAAAGGGATTCCAACAATCATCTTTAAACCACTTCATCAACAACATCCATATCAGCGCAGCTCGAGATCAGGGACATGAATAGAGTTTCTTTCGGTTGTATGTATACCCAGTTCAAATCTTATCCTTGTAAAATCGTTCAAGCATTTATCCAAATTCCCGTTCGTCGAATACCCCAAAACTGTTGTTCGGAACTTCTGTTTTGACTGGCATTGTTCACATCGCTTTCGGCAAACGGCAAACGTCCCGTATCAGCTATCTGGAAAGGGCGAGGCTAAGAAGAGACCCGATTTCCCTACAGTGAAACCTCATTTTTTTAATTTTTTTTTTAATTTAAAATTATTAAAATAATCTCAGATATAAAAAACTACATTTTCAACCAACTCACTTTCTACCTCTTCTCCTCTCTCCTACTACCACTTTTCTCTCCAAAATTAAAAAAAAAACACAAAAATTCACAAACCCAAACTCCAAAAAAACATAAAATCAACCTTAATTTGTAGAAGTAAAAACAAAACAACTCAATCTATGGATTTGAGTGACTATAACAACGATTTCAGTTGCAATATTGATGATTTCCGTTCGGACGAGGAGGAACCCCTTATTCACCATATGGAGAGTGTACTTGAGGTGAAAATTAAGTTTTTTTTAACTAGACACAACCTCGCACGAACCGTGCTTGGAATTCTACACTTTAACGCAAGAACACGCGTGAAAGATACAAAATCGCGCACATTTATGCGAAGATTGTGTCAAATATGAATGTGCGCGATTTTGTCAAATCATCGCAACAAATATTGCGAGGATTAGACAAATCTTGGCATAAAATTGCGTGGTTTTGTCAAAACTTGGCATAACTATGCGAGATTTGGGTTTGTCTTTGTTCTATGCCCGTTTATTGACCAATTTTGTGTTTGTCTTCACTTTTCGAAGTTTGAATACATGTATGAAATTGTTTACAATTGATGGAGTTATGTTTGTTGGTGATATGAAAGAATGGTGATATTCTGGAAGTTAAATGATATTTGTTTGTGTAGGAACCGAGAGAAGCACCATGTAACATGGCCAATTATAGCCAAATGTTTACTGTAGATAATGTATACACCAAAGCGAAATTGCTAGCATGGGTTGATAAGGAAAGCAAGAGTATAAGATTCATTGTTTTGGTCGATAAATATGACGATGGTAATAAAAACGGTAAAAATCCGCGACTATATTTCAAGTGCGAGAGGCACGGTGTTTACAAGCCGAGGCCGAAACCGAGGATTGTGAAGAAACGACGAGATTATTCATCCAAAAAATGTGGTTGTTCGTTCATGCTTAGGGGGCAATCCGTTGTTAGAACTACCTGGTTATTGGAAATTGGTAGTTAGAAATGGAAAACACAACCACCAACCCTTCTTGCACTTGGATGGTCATTCACGGGTGGCGAGGCTAAAAGCGGAAGAGGAAGAGTATGTTCGCAAACTCACAACAATCGGTTCTCGGCCAAGAGATATATACCGTGGATTGAATTTAAAAGATCCGGAAAATGTATCTAGTATGCGTACCATCTACAACATGCGACAAAAACACTATTTGGTTGATAAAGCGGGCAAATCCCAAATGCAATACTTGTTCGGTTAGTTGAAAGAGCACGAGTACTATGTTTGGGAGCGAACAAACAAAGAAACTGACGAGATCCTTGAATTGTTTTTCGCCCATCCTACAAGCATTGATTTGTTGCGCACTTTTCCTCAAGTGCTTATAATGGATAGCACGTACAAGACTACAAGGAATAAAATGCCTTTGCCAGAAATAGTTGGCCAAACTTCGATGAAAAAGACCTTTCGTATAGCTTTGTTTTTATGAGCTCGGAGAAAGAAGAGAACTACACATGGGCAATGAGCTTTCTAAGGAGAGTGATGGTGAATAACATGTGCACATTACGAAATATTATCGTCACTGATAGGGAGTTGGCTTTAATAAACGCTATCGATGAGGTAGTTCCGGATGCAAGTCATATGTTATGCACTTGGCATATGAATAGGAACATTAGCTCGTACTCTAAGAAAGTTTTGCCGAAAGCGGACATGGGTGAAGAGTTCTTAGAATTTTATGCCGCGGTTCAACATTCGGCGACGATCGAATAGTATAACAAAAACCTTGTCGAGTTGCACCAAGACTATGCATATTGTCCCAAGGTTCTCAAGTACGTGTGAAACAATGGATAGACCCTTACGGACACAAATTTCTTAATATCTACACGAACAAAATTAAACATTTGGGCAACCACACTAGCAACAGGTGAGTTATATTATCACATCTATACATTACTTCATTTAATTAATTGTTAGAGTTCTAAATAATTTAAGTTTATCTTATAGGACGGAGAGTGCTCACTCGAGCATAAAACGGGCAATCGGCACAAGTCTATTTACCTTTGAGCAATTTTGGGATAAAGTTCACCCGTTGCTTCACATTCAACACTCTACCATCTTCGAAACGTTCGAAAGAAGTTTGTTTCGTCCTAGACTCGCATCTAGGGGGGCTATTCTTAGCGACATCAAAGGTACATTTTCATGTACAGCCATAGAAATATTAGAGAAAACTATTAAAAAAGCCGGGGATTTATGGTTCACTCCCACAATGTGTGGTTGTGTTATTAGGTTAACACACAATTTACCTTGTGCGTGTGAGTGTGCTATGATCGCGAGAGAAGGTAGGTCGATTCAAAAGAGTGAATATGATGTTTATTGGAATACTTTAGAGATCAAGTCTATGGATAACGTTGGTACCAAAGATGATCTTAGAAGAAAACTATCCTTAATAGATAGTATGCTTCGACAATGTCCGAGGCCTTTAGTGTCGCATCTATCCAAACTACATCAGAATCTCGTACGGTCGTATAAGGCATGAATGATACCTACAAAATATGAATAAATCCTTAAACATTAGCAAATTATATTAAATTAAAGTATTAGGATAATTAAATATGAAGATAATTATAACTTACACCGTGGTCGGTGAAGGTAGCTAGGTAATCTCGAACATCGTTTTGAGCCTGTTGGCTTTGTCGAAATGGTGGAGGCGCATACTTGCACAAAATAGGATGTGCGATACTAAACTTAGGGTACTGGTGAGCTGAAAATATAGGGAAATGGTCGTAAAACTATGCCTCTAACAATCCCAAGAACCCAGACATACCAAAAATAAAGTGTAGGCTTCATCTGCCTAGCTGGAAGTAGAGCTGAGCAAGTATCATCTGTCCCCAATTATACCTGTTCGAGCTACTTTAATCATCTATAAACTATAAGTAGTCGAGGCTAATGTTATTGCTCGACTTGTTGGCACGTATGGTATATCCAAAGAAGTGCAACAAGTACGCCCTAGTAGCTCGGCGAACATCAGTATCAGTAATCTCATCGTCATAATACTGATGAGTGCAGAATCTCCTCTTCAGTGATGCAAGGCGAACATGTCTCTTGCCACCCCCTTTGTTCTCCCCAATCTCCCATACCAGCTCCTGAACACTGCACCCAAGTAAGCGATCGTATGCCGCATTACGCTCATCGGCAGTAGGGTACTCATATGTCTCACAGTTCACACCCACCATTGGTGCCCCGTGATGATGTAGACATCATCCAGTGTGGCATTCATCTCCTCGAAAGAGAAACAAAATGTGTTCGTCTCTGGATGTCTCTCTCCAAAAACGCCTTTATCAAATGAACATTTGTAGCCCATCGAGCGAGAGCGTAAACAATGGGTCTGAAACATAGGCCTATAACCTCATCACGTACTCGTGTCTGGCGCACTTTCAACTCCCAACCACGGTGTATTTGGTACATAGCATAACACCACATATGTACCCTCGGTTGAATAAAAGAATACAACGTATAAGATAAACGATAACCAATAAATTCAATGACAAATCAAACATATAAGATAAACCAGTAGCGAATAAATTCAATAACAAATAAATTTGAAAATAACTTCAATCAAACCTAAACTAATAAATTCAATAACAAATATAAGTTATAACACAAACCAATAACATAAACCTATAACTATAACATAAACCACATTGCATCTAATAATAATAACCTTGACAAATAAATTAAAACTAAAAAACTTACATCATTTCTGAAGACGTTATAAGTCTCATGCTCTTTGTAGGAGTGGAAGGTCAAATATAGGTCGATGACATGTCGGTTATATCAACGGAAGCATTAGTCCGTCGTACGACGATGACAAACATGTGCGAATCGTAAGTCCCCTCTAGCACGGTGACGGACGCCCCAAGATGTCTCGCCTACTACCATCTCCTCGGCATCATCAGCCGTATCTCGCTCCATAGTGGGAGAACAGGGGCGTGAAGGCATCCTACAATCACGCAAACCAACCAATATAATCAATATATTTTATCAAACATGCATAATTTACTTAAACAGAATTAAAATGAATAAAAAAATTGTGAAATCGTCGATGTAGGATAAAAAACTGTATCGTAACACAGTTCAACATAATCAAAATCGGGGAAAAAATGTGAAATTACAGATCCACGCACTCGATTGCATGGATTTGGAAAATCCATGCATTGTGGATTTCCCCGATTCACGCACGATTTCGTGCGAGGAAATACCAAATCTAGAAATTCAACCCCAATTTCCTAAACCTACCCAAAACTAACCTAAATCTGTAAAAACAATACCCCAAATCGAACCTACTCTCCTAACTAAACACATACATGCATTGAAATATCAAGAAAACAACTACAACTACATGAAAATCCGATTATTTCCCCGAAACCTAAACTCTAAATATCTTGAATACAAACCATGGAAATTTTAAAAAAATTACACCAACATGTAGAGAATGCTTACCTTAACAAGTCTTGGTGTTGGATTTGAAAAAACTTCGCTTACAAAATCGAAGGTTTAGAGAGGTTTAGGGTTTGAAAGGAGAGAAGAAAGTGAAAAATGAGATTTTTAATATTTATATGAGTGACAATTTCGTAATTAATGGGGATCTCGATATAGCCAAGTCGGATCTCACTATAATCGGGTCTTGCTATAACTCATACTTAAATTAGCCTAGCCAATCAGAAAATGTTATGTGTTGCTGTGCAATTTTATTTAATATTTATTTGATATTTTTGAAATAAAAAAGAAGTGGAATTTTTTTATTTAAATAATTTTATTTAATATTTGATACTGAACTCTTGATTACTCGAACATAGTTGAATTTTTCTTAACGGTTCCATAGTCAAACGTTCTTGAATTTGACGAAATAATTATATTGTTTTTATTCAATTTTTCCTTTGAAGAATTTTTTGGTAAGAAATTGCCGTTGTTTTCTAAGTGGATTCTTAGATCCGGAGTTGAAAAACCTGTTTCCATATTTGTAAAATACTTTTACCAAAAATATTAAAACGGATAAAGTAACAAAAATCAAACAGTAATTCCAAATTCTATAAAGGTATTAACAAAAAAATAAATAATAAAATGTTCGCATCTTCTAAAATTGTTTGACGATATAGCAAAAAGAAATAGCAAATAAATTAAAGTAAAATTTTAGTTTGGAATATCGAATTTAAGTACCGGTCATTAATTTATTTTTAAAACATTTTTTTAAATAAGTGGTGGAGACCTATTATCCTTATTTAATTTGCTAAATAAAAATACATTTATTCATTATTAAACAAAATACCCTCAATATTACACATGTGTTGGATTTATATTATAAAGTTTAATAATTTAATATTTCACCGGATTGAGTTGTGGTTGGATAAATCATACCCTTATCAATACACATGTTAATCCATTAATAAAACAAAAACCATACAATCATTTTTCCTTCTAAACAAAAAGAAACAAAATCGAAATATGAACAACAATATTCAAAAAACAAAACTGAACAAACAACAAATCAAACAATATCGTACAAATTGAGATGAACAACAATGAAAAAGAAAAAAAATCGAACAAATCTAAAAATGACAACAACGATAAAAAATAAAACATAGAAAAAATAGGTTTAGATGATATTGATTTCTTAGAGTTGAACCTTAAAAAACAATGTGAAGTTAAATAAATTCACATTTTATTAAGAATGATGTAGCAATCTAGAATTACAAATATTATGATTTAAAGTTAAGGTAAAAATCAAAATAGTCGAGGTGCAATATATGGTTAAGATAATAGGAAGATTGGGTGAAATATAAATAAATGAAAATGTTACCGGTCTAAGTTTTGAATTGTTTTGGCTTAGATTGATAACTTATCGGACAGACCCGACCAGACCGCTAAGCAAGTCGCGTTCAGATTTTGGACCGAGACCGATCTGATAACTCAGATGATTATGAATACATTAATGTGTTAATGCATTCTACTTGTAGGTATGCTCCATGTTTCGAAGATCCGACCAATTACCAACTTTTTTTATCTAGAGAACCGTGCCATGTATCATCACCCCTCCAACATCTTGATAATCTCCCAGGTGTTTGCTGCTGGCAACACCCTCCACTATTTGTCCTTATGGATCATGTCCTGACTTTCATTTTTCATAGAAGCGATGACGTTCTTACCAACAAATTTTCTAATACTTTGTTTAAAAACATATACCGCGTTTTTCCTTCACCATTCCTTGACAATTAAATTAAAGCTTTCACTAAAATCAATCGTCTTAACAAGTATCCAAAGCACCCTCCATCCATTTGAAAAACTAGTTTCTTCGCTCTTGAGGCAGTTCCTTCTCAATAACTTCTCTACTGCAACCGCATTCATAGCCCAACTAATGTCCCGTT
Organism: Limnanthes douglasii subsp. nivea; assembly: GCA_036936605.1. Taxonomy (NCBI): domain Eukaryota; kingdom Viridiplantae; phylum Streptophyta; class Magnoliopsida; order Brassicales; family Limnanthaceae; genus Limnanthes; species Limnanthes douglasii. Next base: position 340,417,080 of record JAUPFV010000002.1, read on the forward strand.
TCTTTATATGGGCTTTCTTCTCTTGGTTATCGACTTGGGCTCTATAATCCCCAAGCATCTTAATAACCTCTTTATTTGGCCTACAAGTGGAACGCGTGGTGCTTTCTATTAGTGCTTTGATTGCTCCAAGTATAAGGGTCCCCCTCTCTCTCTCTCTCTCTCTCTCTCTCTCTCTCTCTCTCTCTCTCTATCTCTCTCTCTCTCTCTCCCTCCCTCCTTCCCTCTCTCTCCCTCCCTCCTTCCCTCTCTCTCCCTCCCTCCCTCTTTATTTTTAGTACATTGGTTCTCTTTCATAGACGGTTTGCCTCCTTCATGCGCAAATCACATGCACCAATAGAAAGGCTAGTATCTCCATCTTTCTATCCTTATTAATTATGAAGATACGTTGCTTTCAAAACCATGCAGCTTCTCCGTATGGAATTGCCGTTATCATGCCATGTAGCCCACCCTCTCCCCTAACCCATATTCCTCCTATCCTCCATTTTGTTGCTCAGGTTTCCTTTAAGTCTAGTACTCCATCGAGCTATTTAGCTGTTACTCCCAACAATGATGTACCACTACAACTTTAATTTCTTACTAACCTTCTATAAATCCTAAAATTATCCATCTATGCCATGGTCGAAACACGCACTAACACCAAACCAAAAAAGAAGTTTGCGTCCTCTAAGAAGTCTAGGCAATACAGGTTAAAACTCCAAGCTCCCAACCACCACAACCATCTCAACAAATCTTAACCATCTAGACATCCATCTGACTCAGAACCCTCTTTCTAGACCTCCCTGATCCTTACTATACTACATCCCCCAACAAAACTTCTCTATAGTTTTCCACACCTTCATCCCCACCCTCTATGGCCCAAACTTCGTACCTCAATCCCATCTCTTCCCTAGGTGCACCTTATCCATTTCACCGACACTCGTACCTTGGTAGAAATAGCAAAAAGAAAGCTCCTACCAGACGTAGAGGCTCGAAACCTAACTCCTCCAATCCTTATTCTGGCCATATAGCGGGTTACTCTGTCTCTCAAGGGTTCTCCTCGAGACCCCGTGGCCCCAACTGCAAGACTCTCCTCAGTCAAAACCTTACAATCTCTTCTCCCATGATGTTTCACACCTCTATTCGCAAGTTAACTGACAAACCTTGTCCCTATATCCTTTTCACGCCGGCTAGCTTGATTCATTGTTACATTCTCGCCCTCTCAAACAAGACCTCAGATAGTATTTTTGCCCAACCCCAGGATATCTAATCATAGATGAGTTTTGAGACGGTTAACTCGCTTCAGATTGAACATGTCATCCCCATGTTTCTTTTTAATACTCTTGCTAGAGATAATTCGGAGTGGACGAGGTGCCTCTTAAGATATTTTATCACCAAGAGACGCTCCACCCACCAAGTTTAAGCCATAACATATTGTGTCTGGGCCAGCCATGGTTTGCAGGAGTCTAAGCATACGTATTTAGGTAATGTTTGCTTCAAATTATCTACCGCCGATAATGTTACACAAGTTGTTGAGATGACCCTGTGTTTTTTTATTAATCATCCAATATTCCTCAAGTGGTCGGAGCCTATAGAAAATCCTGTGAATGAGTTCCTAAAGACCATCCCGTTTTGGGTAAAATTTCATGGCAAGTAATATAAAATATACTTTTAACTGTTTTAACAACCAATTTTGAAGGCTCTTTGGTTCGACCAGTCCCCCCAACTACTCGGGCCTTAGTAGAATCAGATCCCTGATTGGCTCCAAAATTACCCCTCTCGACAAGACTAATACGACCATGCCAGTTCTTGATGACGACATCAAATAAGCTATTTTTGACATCAATAGTAATAAAGCCTCTAACCCCGATAGACTCTGAAGTATGCCGTTTGCACCTTTATATGTAAATCATTGCTCATCTAATATACCAATAAAAAGAATGATATGTTTAACTTAGAGAATATTCCTCACATTTGTTATCATTCTTTCAAGTTCTGTTGAAAAATTAAATTGAACATTGCACAAAGTAAGAGCAGTCAAAGCATAAACTCAACCACATGGAAGTCTCAATGAGACTAGAGAGAGGACCGAAAGAGGTGGTCATAGCGATGATTAGGGTAGGACTTGAACTGTAGTTGTTTAATGACATGATCAAGGGATGATCACGGATGTGGTAAAATTGCGAAGCTTAGATAGGTACAAAGAACCAAACCTATCTTAATGAATGAAATGAAGACTAAGAAAAGGTCGGTGGCAGTAGAGTAAACTATACCAAATACACCAAGATGCAACAGAGCAGGCAAAAAATTAAGAAGAATCATTCAAAAAATTACAAAAAAAATAGGTTTGGAAAAAATATATTCTCCCCATCAACAAGCAGGAGAGCTTGTGAGTGGAGAAAGAAAAATAACTCCAAAATATAGTTGATAAATGTTGAAAAATAGTGTTGACAATGTAGGTTTGGGTGAAGAAGGCTAGATTTTAGAAAGTTTCTCTCTTTTGAACAAACTAGCCCTTTTTCATCATTATGTATAATAGCACTTTTTATGACTTATTATATTGTACAATAAATCTAATACCTCTCTGTATAATATTGTACATAAATGAGTTTTTTTAAAGTTTGATCTTTTTAATTTAATTAAAAAACCGACACCAGCATTGTGTTTATTTTTATAAGACGAATCAAACAAATGGTGTCAATGATGTATCTTGAAAACTCTTTTTAATACGGTTAGAATAAAGCTTTTAACTGTTTTAACACTATTAAAATAAAGTATTTAACATTTTTAATACTGTTAAATTAAAAAAAAACAGTATTGAAATTGTTAAAATAACTCATTTAACAGTTTTAATACTGTTAAAAATTTAATAATGTCAAAAAAAAAAATTACCTTTAAAATTGTATATGATTCATTTACATTTAACAATTTTATGAGTTTAAAAAAATTACACTTATATTTTTTTTATTACATTTAACAATTTTATGAATTTAAAAAATTAGAGTAACAGTCTGCCAGTAGGATCTCATAATGATATTTAACTTCTTTTGAAGCTGATAATTGATTGGAATACATTCTACTATGGTGAATATTAGAGATATTCCGCTCCACTTCTCCATGTGCAGCTTATTTGAACTTTATTTGTTATCAGAGTTGCACAACTTGATCAATTTCTACTTGTAGTTTATTTTGTACAGCAGGGATCTTGCAAGGTAACCATTTGTTATCTCCATTTTAGCCAACTGAGCAAATACTTCTATTCTAGTAATATTATATCTATATGTCTCCAAATGAATAACTCTCATTGTCTCCATCATAGTCGTTATGTTATAATTTTAGTTAAGACATGTTAGATTCGCAAGACTTTAGATAAGACACGTTAAGATTTTAGTTATGAAGATTGTATAAGATTTTAGTTAATGCATGATAGATTTTATAATATTTTAGTTATGGTAAATTAGATTTAAATATATTTTTGGTAATGTTAGATTTTATAAGAATTTAGTTAAGGTATGTTAGATTTTGTGAAGATTTTAGTAAATGCTTTTGTAAAGATTTTAGTTAGTTACCGTATGTTAGATTGTGAAAGGTTTACCCCATGTTAAATTTTGTGGAATCATGTTACTTTTTATGAAGATTTTATTTAAAGCAAGTTAGATTTGTGAAAATTTTAGTTAATGCAAGTTAGATTTGTGAAGATTTTAGTTAAGGTATGTTAGATTTTGTGAATTTTTTAGTTAGTGTTGAGAAATTCGATCTTCTATGAAGAACCCATTGCAGATACTTCTAAGAAGAATTATTACCATATTCAATGAAAATAAAAAATAAAAGAAAGCTTAAAAAACCAAGCATAGAAGATAATATATAATGTACTTTAGACTGTGAAGAAATATTACAACAACGGCCAACGAACACTCTCTTTTATTAAAACGAGAAGGGTACATAAAGAATCTTCAAACACAAAGTTCTCAATCACTTTTTGTTACAAAAATCTCACAATTTACAAAAATAACTTGATTCACGGAATTATTTATTAGTGTTTATCTCTCACCTCACTTCTTTTGCTAAGATACCAGAAATTTCTCTCACTTCAAAAGAATTCAGATTCACCTCTCACGTCACTCGTCTCGCCACACCTCTTAGCTTTGTGTTTCGTCTTATATTTATAAAGTTATGGAAAATTCTATTTATTCAACAAAAGCTTGATAATAAATCTGATTAACCAACGAGTGTAATAAGGCCTCATTTATAAAAATAGGAAACCTCATAGATAAAAATATATAAACTAATAGGAAACTTAATTAAATATAAATCCAATTAATATAGGAAGACCAATTAAATATGAGAGTCAATTAAACATCAAACTCCAACAATTGGACAAAGAAAATTTTAGTGAAGAAAACACAAATGTGAAGGATTGACCCGGGTAGCATTCGACAGATGGTTTCAAACAGGGGTATCGACAACATGCATTTAGCTCCAGTCTTTCCACATTTTGCTAGGTTTTTTGCAGTAAAATACAACCAACATATCTTCGGCCAAGCTTTCCCTTAGGTTCTAGCAAACATATTTTCACATGAATCCTAACTAAAAATTTATCTTAAGAGAATCCAACAGTTCCTACCTATACATGTATTCGGTTGATTCGTCTTCTCTTATGAAATCATTGGGTAGTCTCTGTTGATGAGTTACTTCTATCTCACACGTGAAATTTTTCCACATAGTATTATAGTAACTCTAGAATTTTTAGCATCCAATGTAAGTTTATTGAGAGACCGGATCAGGTACATCTTAGGCGTGCACAAAGCTCATCCACTTAATGAGGATTGAAATTGGCAATACCTTGGTCAGAGCATCCGAAGGATTTTCCTCGCTAGCAATTTTAGCTACCTTTACTTGTTATACCTTCACCACTTATCAGATAAAGTGCATATTTATATCTATATGTTTATTTTGCTCATAAAACTTTAGATTCTTCATTGAATGAAGAGTGATATGGTTATCACAAAACAAAACCGCATCTCGCTCCACACCAATGAGTTCACTCCAGACTCGCTTCAAACTAATATATTCCTTAGACTTTTGTAACAACCATAGATTTGAGTTCCATGATGATAATGCAATGAATTTATGTATACATGACTTCCAACTAACCACTTCTCCAAGCATGATATCCAAGTTATTCTCAGTCCAAACGTTTTCAACACTTTTATGATATGATTCTCCACCAAAGTTTTCCAGTTCTTAAAAGCTTCAAAAGCTTCATCCTTGGTCTTAAAAAGTATAACTCATACTTTTATGGAGTGGTCATTTATCAAAGACATGACGTATCAGAGTGAACATACTCAAGAACTTCATTGGTTGTAGGGTTTATAGGCATAAACGTTACCCTATTGTTTTTACCCAACACACAACTTTCACAAAAGCTCAACTTCAAATTGTGCCACCATCTAATAACGCATGTTTGCTAAGTTCAATAAGGTTCTTTAATCTCAAAAACCCCAACCAAAGATAACAAAACTTGGTTAAATAATTCCCAACATTAGACACCTCCCATACTAGTATAAATTCTTCAAGAACTAACACACCATTAGTCCTATAGAAAGAAGGTCTTATTTAACTTTAGGCACATAACTCACGTATTTAATCACTCTCTCAAGTCTTGTAGACAACTTGAGCCAAATAATACAAATCCATTTGATAAAATAGGAGAAGAAGAAGAATTCATTAAACCATCAACCTACTCACAATCATCTGATACCATTTTACCATCTCCAACTTTGGTATTCGAATAATCATTGCAGTTTTCTATTCTTATGTTAGTTCTCACTGATATGGAATTCCTTCTTGTATAACCAACAATCTCACTTTAGAACCCATCATAAGATCATTAGACCAGGAGTTTCTTAACCTCTTGCTTGAATATTTGATTCCTTTCATATCATTCAAACCCAGTCCGAAACCTTTAGAGTCACATTTTATAATAGTTTATCTTTGAAGATCTTTTGAATTCAACGAAATCCTCACTATGGCCATCGTAATGGACTCTTTAACGTAGAGCATGATATCTAAAACATGCTCATACACCCTCGTCATAGAACATAAAAGAATCAGGATCCAGTTCTCACCATCCACCTTCACACCAACTATCTTCATTTCAATAATTATTCTACTGAAATTATTTAGGTTCTTTCAGATCATTTTTCTTTCATGCATTGATAGTGGGTAAAGTTGTTTCTTGAGATAGAATCTATCCAACAATGAATTTTTCATGTAAATTTCCTCCAACCGATTCCATATCTACATCTTTGTACGCCATTGAGATACCTCATGCACCACTTCATCCCTCAAAAATAATATGATGGAACTAGGAGATTTGGACAACGTTTCAGTACCAACTTATCCTAAGATGTCTCACCAAGGACAAAAAACAATCTGTTATGTACTAAGCAAAATTTAACCTTAATTCTCTAGAGGTTGAAACCATTATCTTTGTTGAATTTTTCTAGGTTAAACTTCATGGAACACATCGTGGTGGTTTTTCTTGGTTTCTTGGTGAAACTATTATCTTTAATCTTAATATCTAAAACAATCTTTGTTTTTTTTGTATCAACACTTCGAAATGGTGGTATTACCAATTTTCCATACTCACCACGTTGCTTTTAAGAACTCTTCCTAAAAGAGCACTTAATTTTAATTCAATTAATTAACAGAAGCCTCAATATCAGCTTTCCTTCAGACTATGTTAGCAAAAGCCGAACGAATCCACCCAAAACCTGTTCAGTAAAAGTGTCAAATCTACAACAAAAACAGATAGAGCCACACAACTCTGTATTGTACTCAAATCTTAGTTGTGAAACCATAAAACAACAAAATCAAGAAAGAAAATAATATAAACCAAAGCACGCACACAAGAAATATATGATGTGGTGCGGAAACGGTAATAAACACTCTGTTTTACATATATCTGAGGTTAAAAGATGAATCTAAAACACTAAAATATTAATCATTCAACTCTATTACAAAAATCTCTTATGAGCTTGCAAAGGAAACGTGAATCTCATAATTTGTATTCAAGTATTTATCTCATCCATCAACTACAACCAAAACTTGAAGTTTTATCTCTCTAAAACTAGAGTTTTCTCGCACTAGAAAGCAACAGATTTCCACTCATTCCTCGTTACTCCACCACTCGTTACTCATCTTTATTTATAAATTTAGGAAAAAATCATAATCTTTCAACAAGTTCTCCATATTAAATCTCATTAATCAACGAATATAATAAAACATTAATCCTTCAATAAATGCTCCAGTTTAAATTTCATTAATCAACGTATGTAATTACAACCCTGGTCGTAAAACCAATAAGAAAGAATTCCAGTTGCATCAAGTACCGAACGCATCATTTTAGTAGCTTCGGTTCAAGTCTTTGGCTATATGTTTCGATCTAGTTATTATATGTTTGGCTTAATAGCTCCAAGCTACAGCTTCGTTTATAGCAAAAACAACCAACATGATTTTCATCCAATATTTCCCTTAGGTTTGAGTAAAATTCTTTACACCTAAGTCTTGACCTTAACCCAGTCTTTAGAGAATCCAGAAGTTCATGCATAAACATGGCTTCAGTTGATCAATATACAACCCATCTAATATTTCAGAATTACCTTTATTGATTAGCTACGTCTATCATATACATAAGATTCATAATAGATCATCACATACTTGATGGACCTCATAAAAAATAAAATATTTTGTTATATTATCTCGACGATTATTTTCAGACCATATATAGGTATCTTCAACAAACACAAATGTTATTCGTTCCCCTTATCAAAATCTCGAGAGTGACTTATTTACTTCTTCATGCACGAAGAGATTGGTAAAATGTATTTGATCTTACTCAAGATCAAATCTAATAAAAATTGACATTATGACCTTTATTGAGTTTTGTTTCATAATAAATGAGAAAATTTCAGTAAAATCAACAACCTCATTTTACGTGAATTCATTATCTACCAACCTAGCTCTGTATCTGGATAGCTAGCTTCGTGAATCCCTTATTTTTTCTTGAATATCAATTTACACCCAACAAGCTTCTGACCTTTTGGTTGCGTTACAAGAATCTACGTGTCATTATTCTTGACAAAACTCAAGATTGCTACATGACTTCCAGCCATTTCAACTTATCATTTTGTTCATTAAATCATAATAAATCTTGGGTTCAAGAACATGTATATGAATTTGTATTGATAAATCATAACATATAATATCAACAAAGGCATACATTTGTGTAGGCTTTTTAGGTAATCATTCTTTATCCATCATTAATTGATAATTATTAAGATCATCCTATTGCTCTTTAGGCCGAACATCTGGAGGTTCGAGAATATCAAACGCTCAACCATTTTCTAGCTTGTAGAAGTGGTGAACTTCCTTTTGCACGAGTCGCACATGTACAAAGTCTGAAATCATATATGGCAGAAACATCCTCGGCTTTATTTTTTTGTTTAAACTCATCATTAACTTCATATTTTCACTTTCGTAAAAAATGACATTGAATCTTCATTAAATACCACGTCTAGGCTAATCAAATATTTTGATTCTCAGTTTTACATACACTATAACCTATACCATTTACTCCTTTCGGATAACCGAGGAAATAAATGTTTAGTTCTCTCGGTTGAAGTTTTTCTCGCTTCACGTGTACGTAGGTATCACATCCAATAAAATGTTCCAACACATGCTTTTGTCTAGTTCATATATTTTGTGTATATTTAAAATACAACATCGTAAATAAAACCTTATTGATGATATATTCAGTTATCTCATAGTTTCTCCATAAAACGTTCGGCCCATTACAATTGTAAAAAACATACTCCTTACTTGTTTGGTTTATTTTGAAATGGGGGTAGATTTATAAAGTGTTTAGAAAGGGATTTTATTAATTTTGGGGTGTTTTGTGTTTAGTGTGGAGAGTAGAGAGATAATTAAGCCGTCTGCTAGTATTAAATTCTGATCATCCTCATTAATGAGAGTGGTTGGGTATTTATACCTTAATTACTGACCCATGGGCTTACCGGGTCGGGCCAAGAAACCGGGTTGAATTCAATGACCCATTAGTCTTAAGTTTATTAGCAAATAGGTTAGTCAAAAGTTAATACATTTGTCCTGTTTGGATTTTTAGTGGTGTGATATGGTCCGAATTACCCCTGTTCGGACTAATGCATTTGTTTTGACTATAAGATCTGAACTCATCACTTACCATTTCTTATATGGTTTAATTTATCCTTTTATTAAGCTTGTTACGTTTGGGATTTACCTTAGGTTTACGTCTCTAGAAATGTTAAGTCTAGAACAGTAACTATTAAATGCTTCATTCACATATTACAATCCATTGTGAGTCTTTAACTTCTTCAACATCTTCTCAATATGATTTTCACCAACATATTGTACTTCATAAAAGAATTTAATGCTTCATAATTGGTCTTCAAAAGTATAACCCCATTTTGTTTGGAGTATTCACCAATCAAGGACATAAATTACATAGAATCTCTCATTTTATGATGCATTGCAGGTCCTCAAATACCTGAATGAACATATTTAAGCACATCAAAATTTGTATGGTTGATAGGCACATATTTAATCTTCTTAGTTTTACCCAACACACAGCTTTCGAAGAAGATCAACTTTTGAATTGTGTTACCATCCAACAACCCTTTGTTTGTTAAATTCATTAAGATCATTCTCGCTTACATTCCCTAACATTGTATTCCATAACTTTGTTTAACCACTCTCTACACTAGACACGCTTCCAGAACACTACAAGTCTTTAAGAACTAACACAACACTAATCTTATAGGTTTTCATAACAAGTATTGAGCTTTGCAGCATAAGTTAGTTATATCCAACCTTATATATAAACCCTTAATACATGTTGATAGAAAGAAGGTTACGTATAAATTCAAATAGATACCTCATATTTGTTGTTACTCTATGAAGTCTGGTAGACAACTTGAGCCGAACATTTCACATCTCTTCACATCATATGGTTCATCAGTTTTTAATACGACCTTAACACCATAAAAAAATCTCATATTTTCAAACCCCTATCAGAAGTAATGTTGAATAAAGCTATTGAGTCCAATAGACACTTGCCATTATACCTGCAAGTAGAAGTCATTTAAGCATCCGTGTGATTATAATCATATGAGACCATTGAAGCATCTCTAACTTCATGTTTTGATAATTATATCTCTTCTTCCTCTATGGAAAATTCTTTATAAATACGAACTTTTTTCCTGCATAATAAAAACTTTAACTTAGAAACACCCATAAACCTCATTCATTTAGACTGAGAGTTTCCTTTTTTATTGAATATATTCTCTAAATCCTTTCCCTTACACTTAATTTAAGACAACCAGCGTAACTTTTAAATAGATTTTCCTATTAAGATCTTTTGAGTTCAGAGCAATTTTAAGTTCGACCATTGTAAGGGAATATTTTCCATAGAACATGGTTTCAACAAAGTGATCATACACCTTTGACGAAAAACTCAAAAGAATTCTTTTAATCCTTATATTTACATTGACTTTAACTACATTCAAATCAATAATTTTTCTATTAAAATATCAAAGTATTTTTGGATCTCCTTGCTACCATCCATTGTCAGCTTAAAAATTATATTGAGATACAATATGTTAGCTCATAACTTTATCATGTATACAAATTATAGTTGATTTTATATCCTCCAAATCATAGGCTCTTCAGATATCTACGGAAGTATCTCATTCCCACAGCTCAAGTTTAGAGTATTATTGAACATGGACAATACTTTGATATCAACCTCATATACAATTTTGTATTTAATGTTAGTATATAAAAATACCGGATCTTAATTATCTATAGGTTAAAATCAATCTCTCCATTTAATTTATCGAGATCAAATTTTATGGAACTCATCTTTGTGACTTTACTTGGTTTTATGGCGAGATGTAGATCTCTACACTCATGATTAGAAATTATATTCGTCCTTCTACCTTGTGTTTATCCTCTACAAATAAATATTATTTTTGATTTTCCACGCTCACCGTACCACTTGTTTAAATGAACCTTTTACAAGACACAACACTTATATTTATAGCCGAGACTCGATGGTAATCACAATATTACGTCTTTCAGCTTGACTGAGACTTTAGAATAAGTAGGTGTAATTTTTAGTAGTTATCTAGAGACAAGTTGAGACTTCAGAATAAGTAGGTGTAATTTTTAGTAGTTATCTGAGACTCAACGCAAAGGTTAATTAACATTTTATAAGTATGGAATAAAGGAATTCAAACTACAGTTATGTCAACGTTTCGAACACAAATTTACAAAAAAGAACATAAATAGAATCAAACATACAAGACAATGTTTAACATGGTTGAGTGTATAATATCTTATAGATTCAATGTTTTCTCATTATCAGAAGTCCAGACTGACTCAACAACATAGAAACATCTTCAGAAATTTTGCCCACTAAGTTTGTACACCCAAATTCTAGCAGAGAATGTTCCCGCACTACGGTTCAATAGAGACTTATATAATAGTCTCAACAAAACTTCACATTTTCTATTCCAACAGATGCATATGTACATATGTCTCAGTTGACCTCTTGTCTAGCATCTTTTAGAGTCTCGATAGTTTTTATCTTATAAGTCTTGATCTCACACAATTTTTGGCCTTTTAAGTCTCGACAAAACTGCTTAGTCCATTTCTAACTTACGTCTAATATCTATGTTATTAGATTATTTATCCCATGTGCTTTCAGTATTATTTCATGATTGGAAACCAATTTCATAACTCTTACTTTGAAAAACATAAAATTTGTTTAATTATGAAAACAAATACCTTAGAGTTTGGTGGTGATATTGGCTTTTGGTTTGGGTCAATGCACGTCATTGGAAGCTCAGTTCAAAGAATTTATATTTCGCAGTATCATAGTGCAAGAAGATATGATTAAAAAATGTGCAAATATAAATGCACTCTACAATATATAAGACATATGCAATGGAACACCAACCAGACTATGGTATGGAGGCATGAAACAACAATTTCTTTTTCAAGTTTTATTTTAAAATGGAACTTCTTTTAATAAAAGACATTAAATTAAAAAATTAACGGTTGTTTATAAGATAATTCGGGGTATTTTTCGGATCATAATAAGGTAACAAAAATCATGCTTAACCAATGAGTATTTTCCGGCATGAAATACAATGAAAGAAAAATGACAAATAGCGTTAGAAGCGCAATAAAACATACAAATCCACACAGCACAAATTGAATAAAAAATGTGAAAACATATTTCACAGGATTGAGTTGCGGTTGGATAAATCATACCCTTATCAATACACATGTTAATCCATTAATAAAACAAAAACCGTACAATCATTTTTCCTTCTAAACAAAAAGAAACATAACCGAATATGAACAACAATATTCAAAAAACAAAACTGAACAAACAACAAATCAAACAATATCGTACAAATTGAGATGAACAACAATGAAAAAGAAAAAAAATCGAACAAATCTAAAAATGACAACAACGATAAAAAATAAAACATAGAAAAAATAAGTTTAGATGATATTGATTTCTTAGAGTTGAACCTTAAAAAACAATGTGAAGTTAAATAAATTCACATTTTATTAAGAATGATGTAGCAATCTAGAATTACAAATATTATGATTTAAAGTTAAGGTAAAAATCAAAATAGTCGAGGTGCAATATATGGTTAAGGTAATAGGAAGATTGGGTGAAATATAAATAAATGAAAATGTTACCGGTCTAAGTTATGAATTGTTTTGACTTAGATTGATAACTTATCGGACAGACCCGACCAGACCGCTAAGCAAGTCGCGTTCAGATTTTGGATCGAGACCGATCTGATAACTCAGATGATTATGAATACATTAATGTGTTAATGCATTCTACTTGTAGGTATGCTCCATGTTTCGAAGATCCGACCAATTACCAACTTTTTTTATCTAGAGAACCGTGCCATGTATCATCACCCCTCCAACATCTTGATAATCTCCCAGGTGTTTGCTACTGGCAGCACCCTCCACTTTTTGTCTTTATGGATCATGTCGTGGCTTTCATTTTTCATAGAAGCGCTGACATTCTTATCAACAAATTTTCTAATACTTTGTTTAAAAACATATACCGCGTTTTTCCTTCACCATTCCTTGACAATTAAATTAAAGCTTCCACTAAAATCAATCGTCTTAACAAGCATCCAAAGCACCCTCCATCCATTTGAAGAACTAGTTTCTTCACTCTTGAGGCAGTTCCTTCTCAATAACTTCTCTACTGCAACCGCATTCATAGCCCAACTAATGTCCCGTTTCTTTATATGGGCTTTCTTCTCTTGGTTATCGACTTGGGCTCTATAATCCCCAAGCATCTTAATAACCTCTTTATTTGGCCTACAAGTGGAACGCGTGGTGCTTTCTATTAGTGCTTTGATTGCTCCAAGTATAAGGGTCCCCTCTCTCTCTCTCTCTCACTTTCTCTCTCTTTATTTTTAGCACATTAGTTCTCTTTCAGAGATGGTTTGCCTCCTTCATGCATAAATCACATGCACCAATAGAAAGGCTAGTATCTCTATCTTTCTATCCTTATTAATTATGAAGATACGTTGCTTTCAAAACCATGCAGCTTCTCCGTATGGAATTGCCGTTATCATGCCATGTAGCCCAGCCTCTCCCCTAACCCATATTCCTCCTATCCTCCATTTTGCCGCTCGGGTTTCCTTTAAGTCTAGTACTCCATCGAGTTATTTAACTGTTACTCCCAACAGTGATGTACCACTACAACTTTAATTTCTTGCTAAACCTTCTATAAATCCTAAAATTATCCATCTATGCCATGGTCGAAACACGCACTAACACCAAACCAAAAAAGAAGTTTGCGTCCTCTAAGAAGTCTAGGCAAAACAGGTTAAAACTCCAAGCTCCCAACCACCACAACCATCTCAACAAATCTTAACCATTTAGAAATCCATCTGACTCAGAACCCTCTTTCTAGACCTCCCTGATCCTTACTATACTACATCCCCCAACAAAACTTCTGCATAGTTTTCCACACCTTCATCTCCACCCTCTATGGCCCAAACTTCGTACCTCAATCCCATCTCTTCCCTAGGTGCACCTTATCCCTTTCACCGACACTCGTACCTTGGTAGAAATAGCAAAAGGAAATCTCCTACCAGACGTAGAGGCTCGAAACCTAACTCCTCCCATCCTTATTCTGGCCATATACCGGGTTACTGTGTCTCTCAAGGGTTCTCCTCGAGACCCCATGGGCCCAACTGCAAGACTCTCCTCAGCCAAAACCTTACAATCTCTTCTCTCATGATGTTTCACACCTCTATTCGCAAGTTAACTGACAAACCTTGTCCTTATTTCCTTTTCACGCCGGCTAGCTTGATTCATTTTTCTATTCTCGCCCTCTCAAACAAGACCTCAGATAGTATTTTTGCCCAATCCCAAGATATCTAATCATAGATAAGTGTTGAGACGGTTAACTCGCTTCAGATTGAACATGTCATCCCCATGTTTCTTCTTGATACTCTTGCTAGAGACAATTCAGAGTGGACGAGGTGCCTCTTAAGATATTTTATCACCAAGAGACGCTCCACCCACCAAGTTTAAGCCATAACATATTGTGTCTGGGCCAGCCATGGTTTGCAGGAGTCTAAGCATACGTATTTAGGTAATTTTTGCTTCCAATTATCTACCGCCGATAATGTTACACAAGTTGTTGAGATGACCCTGTGTTTTTTCATTAATCATCTAATCTTCCTCAAGTGGTCGGAGCCTATAGAAAATCATATGAATGAGGTCCTAAAGACCATCCCGTTTTGGGTAAAATTTCATGGCAAGCAATATAAAAGATACTTTTAACTGTTTTAAACAGTTTTAACAACCAATTTTGAAGCCTCTTTCCCCTAACTACTCGGGCCTTAGTAGAGTCAGATCCCTAATTGGCTCCAAAATTACCCCTCTCGACAAGACTAATACGACCATGCCAGTTCTTGATGACGACATCAAATAAGCTCTTTTTGACAGCAATAGTAATAAAGCCTCTAACCCCAATAGACTTTGAAGTATATCGTTCGCACCTTTATATGTAAATCATTGCTCATCTAATATACCAATAAAAAGAATGATATGTTTAACTTAGAGAATATTCTTCGCATTTGTTATCATTCTTTCAATATCTGTAGAAAAATTAAATTGAACATTGCACAAAGTAAGAGCAGTCAAAGCATAAACTCAACCACATGGAAGTCTTAATGAGACTAGATAGAGGACCTAAAAAGGTAGTCATAGCGATGATTAGGGTAGGACTTGAAAGGTAGTTGTTTAATGACATGATCAAGGGATGATCACAGATGTGGTAAAATTGTGAAGCTTAGATAGGTACAAAGAACCAAACCTATCTTAAGGAATGAAATGAAGACTAAGAATAGGTCGGTGGCAGTAGAGTAAACTATACCAAATACACCAAGATGCAACAGAGCAGGCAAAAAATTAAGAAGAATCATTCAAAAAATTAAAAAAAAATAGGTTTGAAAAAATATACTCCCCATCAACAAGCAGGAGAGCTTGTGAGTGGAGAAAGAAAAAGAAATCCAAAGTATAGTTGATAAATGTTGAAAAACAGCATTGACAATGTAGGTTTGGATGAAGAAGGATAGATTTTAGAAAGTTTCTCTCTTTTGAACAAACTAGCCCTTTTTCATCATTATGTATAATAGCACTTTTTATGACTTATTATATTGTACAATAAATCTAATACCTCTCTGTATAATATTGTACATAAATGAGTTTTTTTTTAAAGTTTGATCTTTTTAATTTAATTAAAAACCGAAACTACCATTGTGTTTATTTTTATAAGACGAATCAAACAAATGGTGTCAATGATGTATCTTGAAAACTCTTTTTAATACGGTTAGAATAAAGCTTTTAACGGTTTTAAAATTGTTAAAATAAAGTATTTAACATTTTTAAAACTGTTAAATTAAAAAAATAGCAGTATTGAAATTGTTAAAATAACTCATTCAACAGTTTTAATACTGTTAAAAATTTAATAATGTCAAAAATTTATTACCTTTAAAATTGTATATGATTCATTTACATTTAACAATTTTATGAGTTTTAAAAAATTACACTAATATTTTTTTTATTACATTTAACAATTTTATGAATTTAAAAAATTATAATAACAGTCTACAAGTAGGATCTCATAATGATATTTAACTTCTTTTGAAGCTGATAATTGATTGGAATACATTCTACTATGGTGAATATTAGAGATATTCCACTCCACTTCTCCATGTGCAGCTTATTTGAACTTTATTTGTTATCAGAGTTGCACAACTTGATCAATTTCTACTTGTAGTTTATTTTGTGCAGCAGGGATCTTGCAAGGTAACCATTTGTTATCTCCATTTTAGCCAACTGAGCAAATACTTCCATTCTAGTAATATTATATCTATATGTCTCCAAATGAATAACTCACATTGTCTCCATCATAATCGTTATGTTATAGTTTTAGTTAAGACATGTTAGATTTGCAAGACTTTAGATAAGACACGTTAAGATTTTAGTTATGAAGATTGTATAAGATTTTAGTTAATGCATAATAGATTTTATAATATTTTAGTTATGGTAAATTAGATTTAAACATATTTTTGGTAAGACATGTTAGATTTTATAAGAATTTAGTTAAGGTATGTTAGATTTTGTGAAAATTTTAGTAAATGCTTTTGTAAAGATTTTACTTAAGGCATGTTATATTTTATAAGATTTAGTTACCGTATGTTAGATTGTGAAAGGTTTACCCACAACATGTTAGATTTTATAGGTTAGATTTTGTGAAAGCATGTTAAATTTTGTGGAATCATGTTACTTTTTATGAAGATTTTATTTAAAGCAAGTTAGATTTGTGAAAATTTTAGTTAATGCAAGTTAGATTTGTGAAGATTTTAGTTAAGGTATGTTAGATTTTGTGAATTTTTTAGTTAGTGTTGAGAAATTCGATCTTCTATGAAGAACCCATTGCAGATACTTCTAAGAAGAATTATTACCATATTTAATGAAAATAAAAAATAAAAGAAAGCTTAAAAAACCAAGCATAGAAGATAATATATAATGTACTTTAGACTGTGAAGAAATCTTACAACAACGACCAACGAACACTCTCTTTTATTAAAACGAGAAGGGTACGTAAAGAATCTTCAAACACAAAGTTCTCAATCATTTTTTGTTACAAAAATCTCACAATTTACAAAAATAAGTTGATTCACAGAATTATTTATTAGTGTTTATTTCTCACCTCACTTCTTTTGCTAAGATACCAGAACTTTCTCTCACTTCAAAAGAATTCAGATTCACCTCTAACGTCACTCGTCTCGCCACACCTCTTAGCTTTGTGTTTTGTCTTATATTTATAAAGTTATGGAAAATTCTAATTCTTCAACAAAAGCTTCATAATAAATCTCATTAACCAACAAGTGTAATAATGTCTCATTTATAAAAATAGGAAACTTCATAGATAAAAATATATAAACTAATAGGAAACTTAATTAAATATAAATCCAATTAATATAGGAAGACCAATTAAATATGAGAGTCAATTAAACATCAAACTCCAACAATTGGAAAAAGCAAAGTTTAGTGAAGAAAACACAAATGTGAAGGATTGACCCGGGTAGCATTCGACAGATGGTTTCAAACAGGGGTATCGACAACATGCATTTAGCTCCAGTCTTTCCACATTTTGCTAGGTTTTCGCCGCAGTAAAATACAACCAACATATCTTCGGCCAAGCTTTCCCTTAGGTTCTAGCAAACATATTTTCACATGAATCCTAACTAAAATTTTATCTTAAGAGAATCCAACAGTTCCTACCTATACATGTATTCGGTTGATTCGTCTTCTCTTATGTAATCATTGGGTAGTCTCTGTTGATGAGTTACTTCTATCTCACACGTGAAATTTTTCCACATAGTATTATAGTAACTCTAGAATTTTTAGCATCCAATGTAAGTTTATTGAGAGACCGGATCAGGTACATCTCAGGCGTGCACAAGGCTCATCCACTTAATGAGGATTGAAATTAGCAATACCTTGGTCAGAGCATCCGAACGATTTTCCTCGCTAGCAATTTTAGCTACCTTTACTTGTTATACCTTCACCACTTATCGAATAAAGTTCATATTTATATCTATATGTTTATTTTGCTCATAAAACTTCAGATTCTTCATTGAATGAAGAGTGATATGGTTATCACAAAACAAAACCGCATCTCGCTCCACACCAATGAGTTCACTCCAGACTCCCTTCAAACTAATATATTCCTTAGACTTTTGTAACAACCATAGATTTGAGTTCCATTAGATGATAATGCAATTACTTTATGTATACATGACTTCCAACTAACCACTTCTCCAAGCATGATATCCAAGTTAGTCCAAACGTTTTCAACACTTTTATGATATGATTCTCCACCAAAGTTTTCCAGTTCTTAAAAGCTTCAAAAGCTTCATCCTTGGTCTTAAAAAGTATAACTCATACTTTTATGGAGTGGTCATTTATCAAAGACATGACGTATCAGAGTGAACATACTCATAAACTTCATTGATTGTAGGGTTTATATGCATAAACTTTACCCTATTGTTTTTACCCAACACACAACTTTCACAAAAGCACAACTTCAAATTGTGCCACCATCTAATAACCCATGTTTCCTAAGTTCAATAAGGTTCTTTAATCTCAAAAACCCCAACCAAAGATAACAAAACTTGGTTAAATGATTCCCAACATTAGACACGTCCCATACTAGTATAAATTCTTCAAGAACTAACACACCATTAGTCCTATAGAAAGAAGGTCTTATTTAACTTTAGGCACATAACTCACGTATTTAATCACTCTCTCAAGTTTTGTAGATAACTTGAGCCAAATAATTCAAATCCATTTGATAAAAGAGGATTCATCATTCCCGATGATGACCTTTTCTCCTTGAAACAATCTCAGATGTTTAAACCAGTGTTTATTAGAACTCATGTGGAATTATTTTCTCGAATCCAACACCTATTTATTATTATATTTACAAGAAGAAGAATTCATTAAACCATCAACCTACTCACAATCATCTGATACCATTTTACCATCTCCAACTTTGGTATTCGAATAATCATTGCAGTTTTCTATTCTTATGTTAGTTCTCACTGATATGGAATTCCTTCTTGTATAACCAACAATCTCACTTTAGAACCCATCATAAGATCATTAGACCAGGAGTTTCTTAACCTCTTGCTTGAATATTTGATTCCTTTCATATCATTCAAACCCAGTCTGAAACCTTTAGAGTCACATTTCATAATAGTTTATCTTTGAAGATCTTTTGAATTCAACGGAATCCTCACTATGGCCATCGTAATGGACTCTTTAACGTAGAGCATGATATCTAAAACATGCTCATACACCATCGTCATAGAACATAAAAGAATTAGGATCCAGTTCTCACCCTCCACCTTCACACCAACTATCTTCATTTCAATAATTATTCTACAACCTACAACCTATACCATCTACTCCTCTCGGATAACCGAGGAAATAAAACTTTAGTTCTCTCGGTTGAAGTTTGTCTTGCTTCACGTGTACGTAGGTATCACATCCAAACACTATAAAATGTTCCAGCACATGATTTTGTCTAGTTCATATATTTTGTGTATATTTAAAATACAACATCGTAAATGGAACCCTATTGATGATATATTCAGTTATCTCATAGTTTCTCCATAAAACGTTTGGCCCATTACAATTGTAAAAAACATACTCCTTACTTGTTTGGTTTATTTTGAAATGGGGGTAGATTTATAAAGTGTTTAGAAAGGGCTTTTATTAATTTTGGGGTGTTTTGTGTTTAGTGTGGAGAGTAGAGAGATAATTAAGCCGTCTGCTAGTATTAAATTCTGATCACCCTCATTAATGAGAGTGGTTGGGTATTTATACCTTAATTACTGACCCATGGGCTTACCGGGTCGGGCCAAGAAACCGGGTTGAATTCAATGACCCATTAGTCTTAAGTTGATTAGCAAATAGGTTAGTCAAAAGTTAATACATTTGTCTTGTTTGGATTTTTAGTGGTGTGATATGGTCCGAATTACCCCTGTTCAGACTAATGCATTTGTTTTGCCTATAAGATCTAAACTCATCACTTACCATTTCTTATATGGTTTAATTTATCCTTTTATTAAGCTCGTTACGTTTGGGATTTACCTCAGGTTTACGTCTCTAGAAATGTTAAGTCTAGAACAATATTTATTATATGCTTCATTCACATATTACAATCCATTGTCAGTCTTTACCTTCTTCAACATCTTCTCAATATGATTTTCACCAACTTATTGTACTTCCTAATGCTTCATAATTGGTCTTAAAAAGTATAACCCCATTTTGTTTTGAGTATTCACCAATCAAGGACATGAAGTACATAGAATCTGTCATTTTATGATGCATTGCAGGTCCTCAAATACCTGAATGAACATATTTAAGCACATCAGAATTTGTATGGTTAATAGGCACAAATTTAATCTTCTTAGTTTTACCGAACACACAGCTTTCGAAGAAGATCAACTTTTGAATTGTGTTACCATCCAACAACCCTTTGTTTGTTAAATTCATTAAGATCATTCTCGCTTACATTCCCTAACATTAGATTCCATAACTTGGTTTAACCACTATCTACACTAGACACGCTTCCAGAACACTACAAGTCTTTAAGAACTAACACAACACTAATCTTATAGGTTTTCATAACAAGTATTGAGCTTTGCAGCATAAGTTAGTTATATCCACCCTCATATATAAACCCTCCCTTATAATACATGTTGATAGAAAGGAGGTTACGTATAAATTCAAATAGATACCTCATATTTGTTGTTACTCTATGAAGTCTGGTAGACAACTTGAGCCGAACATTTCACATCTCTTCACATCATAGGGTTCATCATTTTTTAATACGACCTTAACACCATAAAAAAATCTCATATTTTCAAACCCCTATCAGAAGTAATGTTGAATAAAGCTATTGAGTCCAATAGGCACTTGCCATTATACCTGCAAGTAGAAGTCATTTAAGCATCTGTGTGATTATAATCATATGAGACCATTGAAGCATCTCTAACTTCATGTTTTGATAATTATATCTCTTCTTCCTCTATGGAAAATTCTTTATAAATATGAACTTTTTTCCTGCATAATAAAAAATTTACCTTAGAAACACTCATAAACCTCATTCATTTAGACTGAGAGTTTCCTTGTTCTTTATTGAATATATTCTCTAAATCCTTTCCCTTACACTTAATTTAAGACAATCAGCGTAACTTTTAACTAGATTTTCCTATTAAGATCTTTTGAGTTCAGAGCAATTTTAAGTTCGACCATTGTAAGGGAAGATTTTCCATAGAACATGGTTTCAACAAAGTGATCATACACCTTTGACGGAAAACTCAAAATAATTATTTTAATTCTTATATTTTACATTGACTTCAACTACATTCAAATCAATATTTTTTCTATTAAAATATCAAAGTATTTTTGGATCTCCTTGCTACCATCTATTGTCAGCTTAAAAATTATATTGAGATACAATATGTTAGCTCATAACTTTATCATGTAAAAAAATTATAGTTGATTTTATATCCTCCAAATCATAGGCTCTTCAGATACCTACGGAAGTATCTCATTCCCACAGCTCAAGTTTAGAGCATTATTGAACATGGACAATACTTTGATATCAACCTCATATACAATTCTCTATTTAATGTTAGTATATAAAAATACCGGATCTTAATTATCTATATGTTAAAATCAATCTCTCCATTTAATCTATCGAGATCAAATTTTATGGAACTCGTCTTTGTGACTTTACTTGATTTTATGGCGAGATGTAGATCTCTACACTCATTATTAGAAATTATATTCGTCCTTCTATCTTGTGTTTATCCCCGACAAATAAATATTATTTTTGATTATCCACGCTCACCGTACCACTTGTTTAAATGAACCTTTTACAAGACACAATACTAATATTTACAGCCGAGACTCGATGGTAATCACAATATTACGTCTTTCTGCTTGACTGAGACTTTAGAATAAGTAGGTGTAATTTTTAGTAGTTATCTGAGACAAGTTGAGACTTTAGAATAAGTAGGTGTAATTTTTAGTAGTTATATGAGACTCAACGCAGAGGTTAATTAACATTTTATAAGTATGGAATAAAGGAATTCAAACTACAGTTATGTCAACGTTTCGAACACAAATTTACAAAAAAGAACATAAATAGAATCAAACATACAAGACAATGTTTAACATGGTTGAGTGTATAATATCTTATAGATTCAATGTTTTCTCATTATCGGAAGTCCAGACTGACTCAACGACATAGAAACATCTTCAGAAATTTTGGCCACTAAGTTTGTACACCCAAATTCTAGCAGAGAATGTTCCTGCACTACGGTTCAATAGAGACTTATACAATAGTCTCAACAAAACTTCACATTTTCTATTCCAACAGATGCATATGTACCTATGTCTCAGTTGACCTCTTGTCTAGCATCTTTTAGAGTCTCGATAGTTCTTATCTTATAAGTCTTGATCTCACATAATTTTCGGCCTTTTAAGTCTCGACAAAACTGTTTAGTCCATTTCTAACTTACGTCTAATATCTATGTTATTAGATTATTTATCCCATGTGCTTTCAGTATTATTTCATGATTGGAAATCAATTTTGTAACTCTTACTTTGAACAATATAAAATTTGTTTAATTATGAAAACAAAGACCTTAGAGTTTGGTGGTGATATTGGCTTTTGGTTTGGGTCAATGCACGTCATTGGAAGCTCAGTTAAAAGAATTTATATTTCGCAGTATCATAGTGCAGGAAGATATGATTAAAAAATGTGCAAATATAAATGCACTCTACAATATATAAGACATATGCAATGGAACACCAACTAGATTATGGTATGGAGGCATGAAACAGCAATTTTTTTTTCAAGTTTTATTTTCAAATGGAACTTCTTTTAATAAAAGACATTAAATTAAAAAATTAACGGTTGTTTATAAGATAATTCGGGGTATTTTTCGGATTATAATAAGGTAACAAAAATCATGCTTAACCAATGATTATTTTCCGGCATGAAATACAATGAAAGAAAAAATGACAAATAGTGTTAGAAGCGCAATAAAACATACAAATCCACAAAGCACAAATTGAATAAAAAATGTGAAAACATATGATACAAATGGTTGGAATCAAATTAAATTGGGCTAGAAAGATATTAATTAAATAAATAAATTAATTAATTTATTTATTATTTAAAGATTTAAATAATATATTTTTGATGTAAAATATTATTTCATATTTTTTCGAGATTTGATTTTGTATTTTAGACAAAATATTATATTAGTTAAAGATATTATTCTGTTATTAAAACAGAATAATATACTAATATAAATATAAGATATACAATGTATAAAAACAACAACAAAAAAAACATTAATAAAAATTTCTTCTTCTATCTACATTCATATATTTTTTTTTATTGTACACAAACATGAAAAAATACATGTGTTACTCTTAAGGGAAATATGCTAATTTCTTGTCAAATCAGATAAAAAAAAAGAAAGCACAAAAACAAAAGTGAAATCAAAGACACAATTGTTAACGGAGTTCAGCAAATTATGCCTACGTCTTCGGACCTGCTGCAAATCGATTTTATTAGAAAGAACACAGTGACTCTGCCGTTTCTAGTGAATGCACAAAAAACACTAACGCTAGGTTTTGTAGAGATTGTAACACTTAAAAAGGAAAAAATATTACAGTCCTTAATGTGTAATTTATAACCCCCTAAAATTACACTGTCTTTTCAATTCACTCCAGTTCTCTCCACCGTCTTCCACTGTCTTTTCATCTAGCATCTCTTCTATCCAATAATAACATGTTGAATAATGCTGGATTATTATGTCAAAATAACACATTCTACTTGAAGGTTATGATGCATTTTACTCAAGTGATGGCAAACACTGGCTTCATTGGAAATGCAGATAAGTTCAGAAAAAACTAACAATCTCCCACTTGAAGACTTGTTTCAACCTGTCTTCACACCTTGATCTATGCAGCAGATCTTTCTAGTCTTATTACTCTTATAGACCAACTGAAGCTGAACACAACTTCAGTTTTTTAATGGCTACTGTTTTTGTCAACATATCAGCTGGATTCTTGCTTCCTTGGATCTTTTCCAGTATTAGCACCTCATCTTCCAATAACGATCTAATGAAATGATAACGAAGACTGATGTGCTTGGTTCTTGAATGAAATGTTGAATTCTTCGCCAATTGAATAGTACTTTGACTATCACTATGCAGAACGTTGTTCTTCTGTTTGAATCCCAATTCGGTTAACAAACCTTGAAGACATATTATCTCTTTACTGGCTTTGGTCACTGCTACATACTCAGCCTCTGTAGTTGATAAAGTGATAATTTTCTGTAACTTTGACATCCAACTAACAGCTGTAGTTCCAACAGTAAATATATAACCGGTAGTGCTTTTCCGGTGATCAACTTCACCTCCAAAATCTGCATCTACGTAGCCTTGTACCTTTAACTCACCCTTACCAAAGTACAAACACTTTTCTATGGTACCTAGTAGGTACCTCAAAATACATTTGATAGCTTCCCAATGAATTTTCCATGGGTTTGACATAAACCTACTCACAACTCCCACTGCATAACTAATGTCTGGTCTCGTACAAACCATTGCATACATTAAACTTCCAATAGCTGAGGCGTAAGGAACCTTAGCCATGAAGTCTTTTTCTTCATCCGTCTTAGGGGATTGATCCTTGGATAAATGAAAGTGACCCGCCAATGGTGTACTAACTGGCTTTGCATCACACCTGTTAAATCTCTTCAAAACGCGATCAATGTACTCTGACTGAGATAACTGTAAAACTTTTCTATGCTTATCTCTTATGATCTGCATTCCAAGAATCTTCTTCGCCGGACCCAAGTCGTTCATGTCAAATTCTTTTGACAATTGTAGCTTCAATCTTCTAATATCATCTATATCTGAACCTGCTACTAACATATCATCAACATAGAGTAGGAAAATGATATAACTGGACTTACATCTTTTAAAATAGCAACAGTGGTCCGCATTACACTTCTAAAAACTCTCTTTGTGCATAAAACCGTCAAATTTCTTGTACCACTATCTTGGAGCTTGTTTTAAACCATACAAACTTTTATTAAGTCTGCATACCATGTTTTCTTTCCCTTCTTTTAAGAAACCTTCTGGTTGATACATGTATATCTCTTCATCCAAATTCTCGTGAAGAAATGCAGTGTTCACATCTAACTGTTCAAGATAAAGGTCTTCAATGGCAACAATACTGAACACTGATCTAATAGTTTTGAGCTTCACAGCTGGAGCAAAAATATCGGTGTAATCAATTCCTTCCTTTTGCTGGAACCCTTTGACAACTAGTCGTGCTTTGTATCTCTTAGAGCCATCATGCTCATCTTTCACCCGATACACCCATTTGTTATGAAGTTCCTTCTTACCCATTGGTAACTCATTTAGGTCCCATGTATCATTTGAGATTAAAGACTTCATCTCATTTTTCATAGCAAACTCCCACTTACTAGCATCACTGGTCTGGCAAGCTTCATCATAGCATTCAGGTTCTCCTCCATCGGTAAGTAACAGATAGTTCAAGTATCTCCTGTTGGGTACATGGGGTCGGGAAGATCTTCGCAAAACAGGAACTGCCTCGGTCGGATGTAAGGTATCGGATTGCTGTCGATCGGTCTGTCCAACAGACTCTCCTTATTGAGCGGTTAATCTGATCGGCTCTAATTCTTGACTATCTGGGACTCCCTCGATATCTCCAAATACTGATTCATACGAATTTGAGTCATTTGCTTCAGTTTTATGTCTGTCCTTGTACATTACTGTTTCATTGAAGATCACATCTCTGCTTCGTATCATCTTCTTGTTCTCCTCATCCCAAACACGATAACCGAACTCATCTTCGCCATAGCCGATCAGGAAACATTTTTTCGATCTCGGATCAAGCTTGTTCCTGCCTTGGTCACTTATATGAACAAATGTCGTACAACCAAAAACTCTTAGATGTGATAATTTTATATCCTTACCATTCCATACCTCCTCGGGTATTCGATGTTCTAAGGGAACCGACGAGCCTCGGTTAACCAGGTAAGCCGATGTGTTGATTGCTTCTGCCCAAAACTACTTCGGTAAACCAGACTGTATTTGAATGCTTCTGGCTCTTTCTGTCAACGTTTTGTTCATACGTTTGGCAATACCATTGTCTTACGGCGTACCTGGAACGGTTCTCTCCATCCTGATACCATGCTCATAGCAAAAGTTCTTGAATTTGGTGTCCTCATATTCACCACCATTATCAGTTCTCAGCTTTTTAATATTCAGACATGTCTCATTCTCAACCATAGATTTCCATCTCCTAAAAACATCAAACACTTCAGATTTATGCTTCATAAAATAAACCCATACCTTTCGAGAATGATCATCGACAAAGGTCACAAAATAGTGTTTCCCTCCTATAAATGAAACAATTGTTGGCCCTCAAACGTCAGAGTGAACAAGCTCCAGCCTTTCTTTCTTTGGGGTTCTACCACTCGTCTGAAAACTGACCCTTTTCTATTTTCCAAGTATGCAATCTTCACACATGTCTATATCGACTGACTTTAGACCTGGAAGCTTCCTATTCGAGTACATAATTTTCATACCCTTCACACTCATATGGCCAAGCCTCTGGTGCCAAACATTTGGATTTTCGTTTCCTGCTGTTATTACAATTGAACAACTCGTCTCTGCTGTCTTGTAAAGAAAACCACTCTTCTTTCCGCGAGCAATCGTCATTGCTCCCTTTGAAATTTTCCAATTGTCACCATAGAAGATCGTACTATAGCCTTCGCTAGCCAACTGCCCTACGGAGATTAAGTTCTTTCTCAGACTGGGGATATGTCTGACATCTTTCAGTTCCCATACAGACCCATTCAACTTAATCTTCAAAGTACCTTACCAATAATATCACAAGGCTGATCATCACCAAGATATACTTTTCCAAGGTTACCAGGGACATACCTCTCGAAGAATTCTTTCTTCAAAGTCGCGTGTAACGATGCTCCAGAGTCTAATACCCAAGACTCTTCCCTGCTTTCTAAGGAGCATATTAATGCATCATCTCCTTCTGAAGTGATATTTGCCTCTGTCTTCTTCTCCTGGTCTTTTGGTTCTCTCTTGCACTGAAATTTATAGTGCCCGGTCTTCCCACAATTCCAACACTCGCTGTTTCTCAACCCATGGGAATTTTTAGGATTCCTAGACTTGGACCTGCAGTCTCTTGATTTACCTTGGTAGTTCGATTTACCGCGTCCATATACTCTGGTTGAATTTATTCCTCTCGATTCTGTATGTAAGACTGAGGAGATTGATGACTCACCTGATTCTTTCCTTCGAATCTCTTCACTAAGAACTAGGTCACGAACATCATCAAATTTCAAATTATTGCTTCCTGACGAGCTACTCACCGCAGTGACAGTAACATTCCAACTATCTGGTAGTGAAGACAACAGTATCAATGCTCGTATTTCTTCATCAAAATCAATTTCAACTGAACTCAACTGGCTTGTGATTGTATTAAGTTCATTGAGGTGTTGAGCTACCGAAGCGCCTTCCATCATTCGCAAATTGAATAAACGCCTCATGAAGTGAACTTTGTTAGACGCTGATGGCTTCTCATACATACTGGAGAGAGCCTTCATAAGACCCGCCGTGGTTGTTTCCTTTATGATGTTAAAAGCAACATTGCGGGATAGCGTCAATCTGATGACTCCAAGAGCTTGTCTATCAAGAAGGGTCCATTCTTCATCTTTCATACCCTCTGGTTTCTTTTCTGAGAGGGGTTGATAAAGCTTTTTCTGGTACAGATAATCTTCAATCTGCATCTTCCAGAACCCAAAATCTACACCATCTAATTTTTCGAGTCTCACCTTTCCTTCGTCTATAGCCATTGCTCCCACTCAAATCTGATTTCCTTTGGATCGCTACCAGTCTGGCTCTGATACTAGTTCTAAGGGAAATATGCTAATTTCCTGTCAAATCAGATCAAAAAGAAAAAACGAAAAGCACAAAAACAAAAGTGAAATCAAAGACACAATTGTTAACGGAGTTCAGCAAATTATGCCTACGTCTCCGGACCTGCTGCAAATCGATTTTATTAGGAAGAACACAATGACTCTGCCGTTTCTAGTGAATACACAAAAAACCCTAACGCTAGGTTTTGTAGAGACTGTAACACTTAAAAAGGGAAAAATATTACAGTCCTTAATGTGTAATTTATAACCCCCTAAAATTACACTGTCTTTTCAATTCACTCCAGTTCTCTTTAATATGTTTAGCCCTTGCCTCATCTCCACTGTCTTCCACTATCTTTTCATCTAACATCTCTTCTATCCAATATAACATGTGGAATAATGCTGGATTATTATGTCAAAATAACACATAATACTTGAAGGTTATGATGCATTTTACTCAAGTGATGGCAAGCACTGGCTTCATTGGAAATGCAGATAAGTTTAAAAAAAACTAACATTACTGGCTTTAAAATCCCCAAACTTAGAGTGAGATCGCAGACATGGAGTTTAAAAACCCTAGACTTAAACTAAAAATAACACAATTTGTACAATAAAAAACTTTACTAGAGAAAAAGAAAAAATAAAAGAATAGAAACAATTTAGATATTTAGTCGAACATTTTTAGTAAGAAGACGAGATAATAAAAGCTGAAGATAATAGAATAACACTATATTGTTCAAATCAAAAGCTTAGCTGAGTATTTTAATACGAAGATAATAGGATAAAAATATATTGTTCAAATCAACTCGATCAACAATGATATTTTATCTAAATTTATTTTTACTATAAGAATAGAAATGATAGAAACACATGCTTGAAGTAACTGAAACCAAATTGAGTTTACTAGAGAAAATGAGATTCAAATGAAAGGAAAAAAATAAGTATATTTTTTCATCATCTATGTAAATAATAATTTGAAAATATATTGTAACTTGTAAGTTTACAACATTAAAAAACAACAAACATAATTACAAATGAAAATATTAGAAAATTCCATAGCAATTTAGTATGTTATATGAAATGTGAGTTCTCATAGAAAAAAAGAAATGGATCAAACTCATGTTCTAATTAACTAACACAACATTTAGATGTCAATTAACAATTTAACGTATGTTATAATTAGAAGATCATATGAAAAGAAAACGTTATATATTACTATATCTTATGAGAATCATATTTAAATTAATAAAAGACTTATTCCACATCCAATTCATATTATTCGAAATACAGAGAGTAGCGAACACAAACTCCTAGAATCCGACTAAATATTACAAACACAAAATAATGACTAAATATGACAAAACTTAAAAGAAACAAAAAACTCAACAATCGAACACTAACATAACAATAACAAACTGCAAGTAGACCAACAAAAATTACCGAAACCCAAACCGAAATCGAAAAAGAAGACCGTAGTTTATATATGATAAAATAGTTGAAACTTAAACCCTAGAATCCATGGCCATGATAGTACTTAAGTTCATCGGACTCATGTACTCCTCTGATCCAGTAAAGATCTGATTCACAATGATTCTGTTTGCTTTTTCTGATGGATGGAAAGGGTCCCAAAATGCATACAGATCTCTGTTAGGGCATAAGTTTGAGGCCGGTGTACATAGCCCTATCCCATTGTAGGGTCCTTGTCCACAACAAGCTATTTTTGAAGTCACAAACCCTAAAAACATTTTTGAAAAAAACAAATGAGATATAAATGTCATATTTAGCTCCGCATAGCAACTATATATCTTCGTGCATAATAAGACTAAAAAAAAATACTAGTTACCGTAATTGGTAACATATATAAAAAAAGTCGCGGATGTTATATTTGTATCAAGTCGGTAATTTTGTTGGTCTTTTTCTTATACGTGGTTATTCGCGGTGACCACGTATGCAAAAAAGAAATCAATATATGATGCGAATATAACTCTAGTGATTATTTTAAAAGAATGACGAATTTTGATGACTAATCATGATTTTTAGCCCGTATGGAAGAACAATTTTTTTTTATTATACATGTCACTGGAACCTTGTCGAAATTAGTTTTAATTTGTTCGTCTACCCTGGCAAAATTTGACAGTATGCAATAGTTGTTGGTAGTCTAAAAGACTAAAATAGAAAGCCTGGACAGCCTGCAAATCTCATTAAATTGACAAATTTCTATATATAGAGATATATAAATTTATGAAAAAGTTAGGGGGACCAAGAAGAAGCAAGTTCTTTAATGCTGTTCTTACAAAGACATTTAATTTTAAAATTGGTCCGTTTCCTTTTCATTTCCTCTTTTCTTTATCTACTTGTATGTATATATACCTAAGTTTCTATATTTATTGTGTTGAACTCTACAAAATCTAGCATAGATTATACTATGTATTGGCTATGTTATCTAAGGTTAAGTAATAAATTTACCATAAGCTTGAGGATTATTGATGAAATTCAGGTGCATGACATTGGTATTGGCTGCTATAAACACACTTGAACCGATGGCGCTATTGAGGTTATTAATCAACTGCACAAGCTGTGGATTGAACATGCCCGCTGCCCGTTGTAGCTCGACATCACATTGGCCATTTCGGCTGCGCATAGCCAGTTCAGCCGGGACACAACCTAAGGGTCCGGTTCCAGTAACTAAAATCCTTCTTCCACCTAGCTCGTAAATTCTCTGCATTTCTCATAGAAAAAAAAAATCCAGTATAATGAAAATCTACATATGCAAGTTGGGACTAATTAAATTCGAGCAAATATAGATGAATAAATATAACACACGATTCATACATGATAGATAGTTTAAAACAGGAAATTAAATGTTTGCTTGCTGGCCTGACCAACCAAAATTAAATTTTTGAACTTTTTTTGTGTTTTCATGAATGCGTACCAAGACTTATCTATATCATAAATACATATGTCCCACCCGATTTATATTATATGATATGTTCATAAATATTTTGGTATCAGAATGTTGAACTAAAGTATAGACCCGACATATACTTATTAAGCTTATATCAACTGCTAGGATATTTTACAAAGTACTTATTGATTTCAGCATTATATAGTAATAAAAATAAAGATAAAGTCTGCAAGAAAATTATTAACTTAAAAGAGAAAAGGAAAGGAAGATTTTTACGGTTAGAATTTTCCGGTACTCGGAAATGAGATAAACCACGTAGTCGGGTAAGGCGAATTGACGTGATCTTGCTGAAAATGGAACTAAGTAGTAGTTGTTGACGAAATCGTTGCCTCCGAGCGTAATGAGGATAAGAGATTGTGTTACTAAGGATTGAGTTTGTTCAGGTCCGATAAGTGCGCTAACTCTTGCTTGGTATTGCTGGAAATACTCGAGCTGTTTTCTGATTCTGATTATGTTTAGCTGCGAATTTTCAAAGGAAGATCAGAAGAGTGAGTAAATTAGCTTGAGAAACATATTTATAAAATCGAGAACTATTTAATAACGACCACTCTTTTATGACAAAAATGTACTAAATTTTGATAAAAAAAAGAAAAGGTTGTAATCTTACAAATTGAATTCCTGTGTCGTTTAGGATTCCGATCCCGGCAGAAGCGAAATTAGCTCCAACGAGTAAGTTTTCTCCAGTGAGCTGAGGACTAAGGTATGGCAATGTGGTTGGTGAACCAATGGCCTCACCTAAAGTGTCAAACATTGTAAATGCAAACATTAGAAAATATGCTAATGATTTAATAAATTTATTTCAATGAAGATAAGAGCTATATAAACGCACTGATGAGATCGGGAATGTTGAGGCCATTAGAGAAACGACCGCTAGCTCTATGAGTCGCCGAATCAATCCCGTAAGGATAGTTATCAGCACGAGCCGTCGTAAGTAGATAGTTATTGTTTCCATTGTCGACTAGCGAGTCACCGAAGACGAAAAAGGCTCTAGCTTCAGCTTGAGGAGCAAGTAAAGTGGCTAGTAAGACTAGAAACCCTAATGAAGTCATTCTTGACAGGCTATCCATTGGAGGAAAAAGTAAACACTTGAAGAGTTAAGAGATGTGAATGGTTGTGAAATGAAGTGGTGTGTGTGTATATATATACATATATTTTATAAACACTACTATACTGTGAGTGGTGGTTGTAGTGAATCTTTAAGAGAACATTAATGGCGTTTTTCTACCACCACTTGATGTTGGTTAGCTGTGCTGTACTATGCATTTGACAGATGAGAATTAGAGATATGATTTGTGATCGCCTTCCTACATTTTCTATTCAAAAGTTAAGGTACACCGAGTGGCTTGAAATTAAAGCGAAATAAAAAGAAATCGTATGATGTACCGTCAAAACAAATTAGAAATTTGTAAATGATATTTGGTGTCTGATTATATGGGATAATTTTCCATATGAAAATTTGGTAGACAAGATTATACTTAGAATAAACTTAAACCTGATATTTGATAACTCCATATAGGCTTGGTCTTATTTGTATCACGTCATGCAAAATAATTTACTAAAGAAATATTAATTATGATCGTATCATATTACATGGATGGTTATCGTTTTAAAAGAAGTTTAAATGTGAATATTATTCCATTATTGTTAGCAATATATTTTAATAAATAGATAATTTTGATAAAGAGCGGTTGTCCTATATCACCGGAGAAGATAATCTCATTAGGAAATAAGCTACCAAAATGATGAGATTTAAATTGTCTTTTACAAAAGTTAAATTCATGTATCAGATCACCAAAAACTTTGGGTGCAAGAATCGTAAAAAATCTTGATCCCAACCACCTCAAATACCACAAATTATTTATGAATATTTATTTCAAATTTGGATATAGTGGATTAATTTTAAAAAGCATAATTTTATTGGTGAATTCCATAAATATTTAAAAAGAATCGAATTAGTGTCATAGTTTTGATTTTTTCTTAAACAGTTGATTTGAGTCGTTGATATGGCTTGACGTGTGAGAATTCTAAGGTATGTTAGTTTCATTATGTCTCGTTAAAAATCATACGTCCATCAAAACCTTCATTGAGCAAAAACATTTTAGTATGCCGAATGAAAAAGAGTATATGTATGAGTAGCATCTCCTCTATTTTTTTATACATGGTAGTTAGTTATCTCGTACTCAGGGTTTAGAACCATGTTCAGATTTGGAATAAGTTGACATATGTTGTTTTGAAAGTAGTTTCATCTCTCCTACAAATGTATAAAGGTAGCTCATCTAGTCCTTCTAAAGTATGAAGAAGGATTATAGTTAAATTCGAATCTCTTCAAGTACGAGTCCTGGATTTTGGTTGTGGCTCAGTCAAATCCACGAGGGACTTTCCAATGCATTTCTCGAAGCATAACTAGTCATTCCAAGCTTATAACAGACCTATTTTTTTGGAGTCTAAGGTGTTGTTGATTAATCATGGGTACCTTCAGAGAGTCGAGGCTGTAATGTTAGATGTGACCAAAAGCTGTCAAATATTTGAATTATGTGGTTAATGATGTAATTCTCAGTAAGACTGTCACGCGTTAGATAGTGGATAAACCTTTTGACAAGCCTCACCATCGTATGCAACCAACATTAACTTGACAATGAATGCTTCTATTGTTTAGTTTCGACTATCATAATCGTTGGAGATGAGCGAATCTCAATCACACATGTGCAAAAAAAATCTAGGTCACACATAACCTAATTAAAGTAAGGTTCACATGTACTTATCTTTTGTTAAAATTGGTATGTTCATCCCTTACTCGATTTTTTTACTAAAATTTCTCCATTTTCTCTCATCTTGAAATCATTCATAATTTATATTTTTCTTTTTTTAAGTTTCCAAATTTGAGTTTTTATTTTCTTTTTCCTTTCCAAAGCATCATATTTTAGGCTTATATATTCTCTTTAAACATTATAATGGCCAATAAAATAGGAAGACAACTTTGTGACATCAATTATGAGGGTTCTAACTGTCATAACCAGACACTCAACGACTCATTTAGAGAGGCCCCTTCTAGTCCTCATTATGAAAACGACCAATACGACGTTAAGGTACAATAATCAGTAAAAGTTAGTAGAACCACCATTATTGTTGATCAGCCCTCAACGGTTATGTCATCCTTATGACCATGAAGATGTGATAGTTCATATGTTGTTACCTTTTGTATATTTGTCCTAATTTCTAATATATATGGTCTAACGTGAGAAGGGTTGCGGTAGTGAGTGTTGGTGTTGGTTATTCTTATGCTCCCCTAACTACGGGGGGCTTTAGGTCTTGGGGAACCCAAAACAACTTCGGAAAAATCGATTGAGATGGGTTTTTCCATTGTGTTGGATAATATCAAATCTAAATGGTATGTGTACAAGCCCAAATATCTACCAAACCTTTGGATTGACTGGGAAATTTCGGTCGATGTGCCCAAGTTTCTAACATAAAACTTTTGTAGTGTTTTTATAGATGAGATTTTATTTTTTCTTCTCGATTAGGTCTAGCTTGGATTCCTTGCATTTAAAATTTATTCTTTTGTTGTACTTCGATATTCAGAATGAAGGAGGATTTGTTTCTCCGTGCATCATAATTTTTGTACTGAATATTAAGTAAAAATAAATTTTGAATGTGAATGTACATAGAGTGTTTATTAAGATCACACGACCTCTTGGGGGAAGTTTGGCCACATTCTAATTTTGGATTTTAACACTCTTTTTGTGACTTCGAGGGTTATTATGTTCGGTACCTCCAATTTACCATTTTCATGTGGGTGAAAGAAAGAAGATATTTTTTGTGTGATATCTCGAGTTTGGAAAACAAATGTCAGATGATTATTTTAGAATTACAAATCATTGTTTATGGTGATGACTCGAGGTACTCTAAATATGATGTGTATGTTTATCTTCAAGAATGTGATTGGTTGCTTTGCTCTAGTTTCCCTAAAGACTTTAATTCATCCAACTTGAAGAAGTAATCTCATACCTCATAAGGCCTTCAATATACGGTGTCAAGTCTCCATATTTAAAATGTAATTGCATTTAAGATTATCTCTAGAGGAACAACTGGTATATGGATCGAGTTAGTGAAACACTGACATGTGTCACAACATTTGAAGAAGTTTTTGCATCTGCTATGATGGTTGGGAAGTAATATCCCGCTAGAAAGAATCTTTTTTGAAATATTTTATAAACCGCAATGAGCATTGTCTACCTCTTCATAAAGTTCTTCTAAAACAAAGGTATATTCTTTTGTCTTGAAGCATCACTTGTATAATGTGTGTACCAGTCATACATATATGGTTGCTCTAATTTTAATGCGCATAGCCTCGAATTATCTTATGGTAGAGTGCCTTCTGAAAGGTATGATCAGATTCCAATTTTACATTCATCTTTGTTTTCACTTAGCATTACTACGGATATCGAGTCGTTGGCTGTACTATTGTGTAGGGCCATCAAAGACTTCTTTTAAAGAATTACTCATGTTGTTGAATCTGAACATGCAGAAAAGACAAATGTGTATGTCGTTACATTCTCTATCTTTGGTACTTTCTCAAAGGTAATTTTTTCAAATAAATTTATTTGTTGGTGAAGATTTTTTACTTAATTATATTTTTTTCTTAACCATGGTCCGGTTTACCACGAGATGAGAGTGTGTGAGGAATTTTACTTTTTTGTCCTCATAAACAGGGAAAAGCTTCAGATATGCGATGACGATTTCATAGTCAACTTGATTATTAGAATATCCAAAACCAAATATGATGGCCTGGTTCAAATTGTCTTCCAAAAAGGAGATCAGTTGCACCAATGCGCTATAGCCTAATTTGTTGCTTCCCACATCCGTATGAACCTACCATGTTGGATCAAGATGATATGTCAAATTTAATGGCCTCTATGACTGGAATTCCGATAGAAAAATCTACAGTGCTTTATCATTAATAATAGTGCATGGTTTCAAAATAATATCAAAGTCTTTATAACTTTACCCACCCTCTGCTCAGTTTTATAGATATGTCTTACTTCTACAAAACATTTCAAAAGGGAAATGACGTTTGGACTATAATTATGTATGCCTAAAAGTAAAGCCTCATCTTCCTGGCCCTTACTACCAAAGTCAAGCTAAGTTTTTATACCTTTAAGTAGTATGTCTTGACAGTTAACTAGACTTGATTACATAGTACTACATTACCCACGTACTCAAGCACAACTAAGTAAATAAAAACTCATTCAATTTTGCCTTAGTCAAGTCTACTGATGCGATTGGGAACTTTTTAATCTTCATGAATTACGTATCACAAGAATCAGTCAACTTGAAGCGGCTGACTCATTTAAGTGTTTGGAAGAAGGGTTAGCGCTTGTCAAAAGAGCAAGAGATGAACTAATTTGAAGAAGCGAGCCTTCATGCTTAGATTTCAACCTCCTTGATATTGCATGAAAGCTCTATATAATCAGGTTTGATAATATGTATGGTTTGCTTCTATTCATTTCCTACTCGTAAGATACCCCAAAACCTTTCACAATCAGACACCAAAGATACACTTCTAGGTAGTTAGCTTCAGATTTACTCTCCATATGTTAGAATAGTCTCTAAAAGATATGTTAGATGATCTACATCTTGGTTATTTGTGACCACATGTTATCAATATAGGTTTACAAGTTTCACTTGACCTGACTTGAAAACGTCTTCTTGAATATCTTCTGATATGTATCTCAAACATTCTTAATCTCGAAGGTCGTAAACTTATAAAAGGTTATAACTTACTTTGTGATTAACGTAGCATGCTCTTGATTTTCATCATTCATCGATATCTGATTATAACACGAGTATACATCTATAAAAGATAACATAAGATGACCCAAACTTGCATCCATTAATTGATCGATGTATGTAAAAGGAAATGATCCTTCAAGCACGCCTTCGTGAGGTCTGTAAAATCCACAAACATCTATCGTTTGTCATTTTTCTTTTTGGCTATGATTGGATAAAATATTTTGGAGATGTGGCCAACTTGACTGAGCTTATCCACTTAGGTTACTATAGTGTCAGATTTCTCTTTGGAGAATGGTATTTTTATTTAAGTTTTATGCGCCAAAACCTACTACCTATAGACACCTTATGGAATATTATTTTATGAGGTACGTCGACCCAAATTAATATATCCAAGAATAAAAATGCAATACTTTAGGTCGGTAATAATGACATGTATTTCCCGATGTGAATGACTTTATATCCTTAGCTAACTCGACCAGATGAAGCCTCTCGGGTCTCATTTATATCGTCAACGATGATTAGGGGCCTTAGTATTTTATATTATCTGAGTGTAACGGAACCACTAGTACAATTGAAATTATTTTGTACATTTGGTCCAACCTTGGCCTATTGAAGATAAAGTTGTATGATAAGTGAGAATCTATCACCATAATTAGGTATTGGACCTGATTAGTGTGCTCCCACTGGCCTAAGACCACATATAACTTTAGCTATCTCATGATTAGGGTGTTCATCTCAATAAATACATTCAAAACTCTTTTTGAGGCTTAAATCGTTGTATAGTCCCTCGACTATCACGTTTTCTGTCATTTAGTCCCTCGACTAAAAAATCACCGGTGAGGGTCCCTCGACTATCCCATTTTCTTTCATTTAGTCCTTCGACTTTAAAATCACCGGTGAGGGTCCCTGGAATTTGAAAAATCTATAAATTTAGTCCCCGAATCTAAGAAAAAAACCCCAAATCACGGACTAAATTTATAGATTTTTGCATCACCGCACATTTTCTCGTAAGTAATTTTAAACAGCACATTAGCTAAATTACTATTGTCCACCATAATTCTCCTAATTTATTTTTATAATATTGTCTAAAATTATAATCGTGTCCTCATGCGGTATCACGAGTCACCAAAAGTC
This sequence comes from Limnanthes douglasii subsp. nivea, assembly GCA_036936605.1. Lineage (NCBI taxonomy): Eukaryota > Viridiplantae > Streptophyta > Magnoliopsida > Brassicales > Limnanthaceae > Limnanthes > Limnanthes douglasii. The sequence goes on from JAUPFV010000002.1 coordinate 340,455,182, forward strand.
ATCGTCATCATCAAAACTTATAATAAGGGTAGGTCTGACCCTAACACTCGACTTATGATATTTTATTGGATATTTTTTCTTTTTGAAGATCACTCTCTAGTTTTTTGTTAGTTTTCAGTAAGGTCTTTGTTCATTCCTGTATGCCATATGGTTGAGATTATAGTTATAATTATTTTTATTGCAATTGTTCTTGAATTTTCATCAAAAACCTTGATTTTATTTTTTAGGTTTTGTGAGAGGCTCAATCGAGGTCATGGAGGTTAGTTAAGTCTAGAGCTACCATGAGAGCCTCACTGATATTTTTAAGAGAGTGATACGGACGGGGACACTTCGACCCCCCAAGGGTTTTATGTTCATCGTCTCGATGACTTTGATTTGCTTATTAAACTAAGCCAACAGACCACTAAAGTATAATGTCTTCTTATTCATGATATTTTCTACCAAAAATCCCATGAATATTCTTTACTTATAAGCTATACATGCCACAAGAACGTTGTAATTTTCAATGTTAATTTTTGGTTTATACAAATCACTAAATGTATTCTTGAATATTAATATTTCTTGCAATGAATGGCTGGAGGTCCAAAACATGTTAAAGGTGTGGATGTCGTCCATTGAAAGCTGAATAAACCATATTGGAGCACTACCTTTGAAATTTATAGAATATGTTTGGCGGAGGAGTACTTTGTCTCTCCTAATTGCTAACATCTCATTTCTGAAATGCTCGATGTGGTGATTGGGATCTCATATACCATTGTACTTCTCCATTTTATTTTAATTAAACTTTATTGGTAAATATTCATACAAGAAATTTGGATATAAAGAAGACAAAACCAAGTTAAATCGTATCTTAATGAGAATGAAAGGCCATGGTAGGTATGGTTCTTCAGTCTAGAAAAATGATGCATCATTTTGAGATGGTTGTCCAGACTAAAGCTGGACAACATTGGAGAAAGTGTAGATTATGTGGACTAGTGGTCGGTAACCTTGAGGACCCAGTGGGGGTGTGGATTAATGTTCCATAGTTTTGGCTGACTAATTTATAGAATCGTTGAAGGGTTTTGGTGGCTTAACTTACTTATTTGTGATGCTAAGAGATGACTTTAGTAGCTTGGCTGACCTATAGCAGGATGATTCTCAGGTTAGAGTTCTTCCTGTCAGGTCGAGCGAAGCTTCAATACATGCGTCCCCTTTTTATTATCTTTGTGACGATGAGAGAACAAAGTTATGCTCGTCCTAAAAAATATGGAATGGTCACGATGGGATGGTGATTTGCATAACCATTAGAAGACTCACGATTTGTGTATTTTTTTTGTTTTCTCTAAATTTTGAATGTTCGACACGAAATTGTTGAAAATGCAGTCATACCTAAAAGAAGGCTGCCAACATTGTTTGAGCATAGAAGAGATAACTTTTTTTTTTCGAGTTGTCAGCCTTTCAGAAATGATGTATGACATAACATAAAATATGTTTATGCGTCATGTCTATTCTGACATCACATTACAAATCACCTTAATCTATGTCAGGTAAGATTATCTCATGGCATCCAATTTCTATTCGATGTCAACAGTAGGGACAACTTGGTTTTCCAATATATAAACAGTAGAGAAATTAGTTTTTTTGAAGTTTTTATTGTTTTTTGGAGAAACTAAAAAAAGATGTGAAAGTGGTTGGAAGAGGTTTTGAATGGATTCTTGAATTCTTTCAAGTTTAAAGGTTCATTTAACTTTGAAATCCTGTACTCGCGCCACATTCTGCTGGAATTTTGTTTGAATGAAGATATGAGTTCTCTCTGGTCTAGAAATATTTGGAATATAGATGGCTCAATCATGAGATTGCTAAGATGGAGTCCAGAATTCAACAAAAAAAAATGAAAATCCTATGTCGCTTGTCTGGGTTCGATTTAAAAAACTACTTGAGTTTCTTTATAACTCTACGGTTGTGAATGATTTAGCAGCTACAATGGGTACTTCATACAGAGTCTTAGTCCCAGAAAAGAACAGGGCTTACAGTAATGTTTGTTACTCTCAAATCGAAATATACATTTCAAGTAAATTGAAGCATAACATGTGGGTTTGTTTCGGATCTAATGATGGCTGTTGGATTTCTTTAAGCTAAAACAATATTCCTACCTATTGTGAGTACTGCTTCCATATAGGACACGAAGATTTTGAATGCAAGGAAACTCAGAAACCTGTTACAAAGGATGATAATGCTGATGTTTGAACTAGAAAATGATATTCCCATAATTGAAAGTTAGGCCATTGAAAATCAAAACTCGTCCTCGACTAAAACTAATAATTTGAATCAACATCTTAGATTAAGTTCAAGGAAACAAACTCAAACATTCAACAAAGTCTATCAGAAGGAAAATAAAGTCCATTGTAACCCAAAAAGATCAAGATTGGAGATTGAAGACAGTCAAACGCATCTCTTCAAGATTAAAACATTCAAAGCCAAAGTCATCTGAAATATAATGTTCAAAACTTAGATACACAATCTAATTAAACAAGAAAATAATCCGCAGCTAATGAAGGCATGGAAATTATAGAGACTCTTCAAAAGCTTGAATATGAATATACTCAGAGCAGCCAACCGGAAGATATTTATACTTTGACACCAAAGTATGAAAACATAGAAAGCAGCAATATCACCCCAACCAAAAGATGCACCACACCTGATCAGAATTTCAACACAATCATCAACAGAAAATTGAAATCTACAAAGAAAGGAAAAAAAACCAACAAACTAGTGATTAATTCTCTAAAGAATGCAGACGACAATAAACATAAAAAATCCATATCTGATAATGATAAGGATAATTAGCTGGAATGCCAGAGACATTAATAACAAGCCTACTCTGAGAAGGCTTCTCTCAATGATTCAAGCTGAAAATATCAAAATTTTGGCTATTCAAGAGCCCATGGCTAAGGTGGATAAAATTGATAGTATTGCTAAGCTGCTCTGATATAAAGATTATACACTAAAGCTGTGAGAGTTGAAGAGGACTATTGGAGACAGAGGTGTTACAACAATTTGCTGAAAGATGGTGATGGTAACACTAAATTTTATCATTCTTATGTCTCCAAGAAAAGAAGAAGAAACATTATTAAAGGCATTAAAGAGGATAGCAGGTGGATTCAGAACTCTGATGATATTGGCAAATCAGCTGAGAATTACTTTAAAAACTGTTTAGCCTCTAATCCTTATAAAAATAGAGACGATGAGAAGAAGTTTATGCAGGAAAATATCTTTGATAATATTCCTAGTCTTGTTAGTAATGAAGATAATATTTGCCTTCTTAAGCCACCTAGTCAGGCAGAAGTGCGGAAAGTCATCAACAACATGAGCAATGACAGTATCGCGGGCATATATGGATTCAACATTTTTTTTCAAAGTCTGCTGAAAATTATTAAAGAAGACCTTTGCAATGCTCTTAACTCCTATCTTCAAGGTAACATTATCCCAAAATGTTTATTTACAACTAGCATTTATCTTATACCTAAAACTGCTAATCCTACCCATTGGAACAACTACAGACCAATTAGTCTGTGTACTATGATTAACAGAGTCTTGTCTAATGTTATAAACTGTAGATTAGCCAACATTATGCCGAAAATTATTTCCAATACCCAAGGTGATTTCGTCAAAGGTAGATTAATTCATGACAATATGCTTATTGCGAAGGAGCTTATTCATGATATTAACAAAAAACCAAAAGCTGGAAACATAATGATTCAGCTTGATATGACCAAAGCATTCGACAGAATGTCTCATGCCTTCATCATTAAAGTTATTTACTCTTTTGGTTTCTCTATTGATTTTATAAACTTAATTAAGAAGATGATATCTTATGTTAGCATATCCTTTTTAATCAATGGTGATATGATTTTCTTCTTACACCAGAAGAAAGGGCTTAGACAAGGAGATCATTTATCTCTTAGCCTTTTCATTCTGGCAGAAGAAGGTCTAATCAGGGGTCCCTATAACTTATTCATCTCTGACAAAAAACTTCAATATGCTACTAGAACTGATTACCTACTGCCATGTCTTGCTTTTGGGGATGATATCCTGGTGTTTACTAATAGTGTGGCCTATTCTCTAGATACGTTAAGCAGGTTCATGGACAAATATCAAATGATTTTAGGGAAAGCTATCAATAAAGAGAAAACCAAGCTGATTACATTAAGAAAGATTCATCAATCAAGGATCAGCAACTTGAAATTGTAGACTGGATTCACCAGGGAATCTCTTCTTTCAAGCTACCTAGGAATTACTATTTGCAGCAACAACAAAAGGAAGAATTTTAATTCTATTATTGATAAAGTCAATGACAAGATTACTGAATGGGACATTAATCATCTATATTTCGGAGGAAGAATGACTCTAATTTCTTCTGTCTTACTTCCTATAACGTATTACTGGATGCAAAACAGTCTTTTGCCTAGAAAAAATCTTAAAAGATTGGAAACTACCTATAACAAGTTCTTATGGAGGTCTAAGTTCAATGAAAAAATCTATCCACTGGGCCTCATATAACTCGATATGTAAGCTTTTGAGGAATGGGGGCTGAACATCAAAAGGCTTAATGATATTTAGCTCACCTTTTCTCAAAAGCTCTGGTTTCTCTTTAGAAAAAATACGAGTCTTTGGACTAAGATAATGCATAACATATATTACAATAAAGTTGATCCTTTAAAAACTAACTTCAACAAATCTGGTTCTTTGATTTGGAAGAGATTGACATGAATTAAAGCTCAATCTGAGTGCAATATAAAGTGGATTTTTGGTCGAGGAAATATGGACTTTTGGCTCAAGAACTGGCATGATCTCTCTCCCTTTATCGAATCCCAACAATGATAGCAACAACTGGTACCTAGAGGCTAAAGTGAAGACCTTCTAGAATGACAACACTTGGGAAATTAATACTTTGGAAAGTTTCCTTCCGAGAGATAGAATCAATCAGATTACTACTTACAAGATTAACTCTGATAAAGAGGACTTGATGATGTCGAGATATTCTAATAATCACAGTTTCAAAACAAACCTTAGTCGGGAAAGTGTTAGAACCAAGCATACAAAGTTAAGCCTGTTCAAAAAGACCTGGAGCTTCACCATTCCTAAGAAGTTTTCCTTTTTTTGCTGGAAACTAATAAGAAATTTCATTCCCATTGATTCCACTTTAATGAAAAGACACCTTAGTATGGCTTCCAAATGCCAGTTCTGCAACAATAGCGAAGATAAAAACCATCTATTTGTTAGTTGCAGCTTTGCTTGGAAAATCTGGAACTATTTTAGCTCTTTATTCAAGATTAAAATTGGTCGTTACATGGTGTTAACTCACATAATAAGATTGTGGCTCTGGTTTTCTAATAACAAGTTTCATTTCAACCATATAATCCTCCAAATCATTTGTTGGTTATATGGAAAAACATAAACAATTCAAAATTTTCGGGAAAACAAGACTCTGTTTCTTGTTCAATTGACCAGATCATTAGAATCATTATAGGTATTGACATGTCTAACAAGTTAACCCATAAGCAGTGGTCCAATTCTCTTGATTCATTCATTTCTTTAGGTTGTAAATCTACTCAAAACAGAAGAAAGAAATCAACTTAACTCAAATGGATTGCGCCAAGAAAAGGCAGATTAAAGATGAATATAGACGTTGCTTGTATTCACAATGGGGAGTCTAGTGGAAGGATCTTGATCAAAAACCGGGAAGGTGATATCATTCTAGGTTTTGGCATCACATTTAGTAAATTAACTCCTTTGCTTGCAGAATCCAGAGCTCTCCTCGAAAGGCTTATTATTTGTAGGCAAAACAACTGGACTGAAGTGGATATTGAATCTGATAACTTACTGCTAATCAACCTTCTTGCTGAGGGAAAAGTTGTTTGGTATCTCGATTCTCTTCTATCTCTTTGTAGGAAGTTTATTCACTCTAAAATGACCATCAAACATATTTCCAGAGTCCAAAACTAAGCCTCAGATTGGCTTGCGAAATGGACTCTGAATTGCAAACAAAACCAAAGTTTTAATCACCTTAATCTTCCCAATAGTCTAATGGCAATTGTTTTTCTGGAAAGCCTAGGTCTGGGCTACATCAATACCGAGTAATGGTTTCTCATTCCATTCAATGAGTTCTTGGGCAATCAATGCAGAGCTAATAGTCTCAATCTTGTTCGGTCTTTGTCGATTGATGGTTTTAGAATTAAATGCTGGAAGAAGAAAAATTTCGGTGAAGAAATGGAAGATGAAGTATTATTGTACTTAAATTAAAAGGGAACTCTCAAATTTTCAATTTGTTGGTGCAATTAGAAGTATTGTTTCAAAAACCTTATGTTTGTAATTATTTCACTTTTAGCCTTATGTTGTAAGCTTTCGAATTGAGCCTATTATTTACCAATATTTGTTTAAAAATATATTTAAAAGATATAAATAATACAAAAACGAAAAGTATTATGGGTTGAAGGATAAAAATATATTTTTAAATAGTGTTTGGGATCACGAACTCTTATAAATTTTGAATCTAAAACCAGAACTTTAGTAACCTGATACATCATAGATTCGGCCATGTAACATTTACTACATATGTATCTATAGCATTCTTGCCACGAGCGCGTGCAAAAGCACAGATTGCTGACACGTGGCACCCCCAAAGTACACCAATCTGTTGCATATACGGTCACTCGTACTTCTCTTCCAAAAATGCCCCCATTCAGTTTCACCCCCTTCCTTTTACCCTTTTAACTTTTTTACTCCAACCATTTACTGCTTCGTTTTAATTTTTACTGCTGCTTTAACTTTTTACCCTTACTAAAATAATTACCCACTCTGAATAACACATCATTTACCTTTCGATTTACCTTTCGATTTAACCAACCCGACCCGTTTTGTTTAAACCCATTCTTATCATGACCCAACTAAGAATTTTCCCCAATTGTCGAACCCTAACATTTTCCCTCCTCAATTCAGAACCCTGGAAGTTGAAAGAACTCACAACCTCTCTCCCTCTCTCTATTCACTCCCTGTTACTCACAGTCTCTCTCCCTCTCTCCATTCACTCCCTGTTACTCACAATCTTTCTCCCTCTCTCCCTTAATCTCGATTTCCATCATAAACCCTAGATCATTCTCACTCATTCACTATCTGTGAAACCCTAGGTTACTTCGTTGTCGTCACCACCAAGTCTCTGTCAAACCATAAGTCTGTACCCTAGGTTCCGCTTTTTGGAAACCCTAATTAGTCATACCCTATCAACTTCGAATCGAGGGTTTTGTTAGGGCTACAATGGCTAAAGATTCGTACCAAGGTATGTGTTCTATCCATCGATTCTGTTTGTACCCTAGGTTCCTCTGTTTGTGTTAGTTTGTTATTCATACCTGTAGTTTCTATCCATGGTGTGTGTTGTTTGTTATAATGTGTGATTTGTTTTATTTCAGGTGTTAACAAACACCTTTTTGCTGTCGACTACCATTACGATGGGTATTTTATAGAAACTAGGGCTCTGAAGTATGTTGGAGGGAAGTCGACGACTATAGACTTCATCAACCCAGATACGTTCTCAATCTTGGAGCTACATGAGATTCACTCAGTGGCCGATTCATCGGAGAGTTGTGGACACTAGCAGTTTGGCTACAAGCTCCCTGGTCCTGGACAGAGAATCCATTTAATAAACAGTGGCGCAGATGCATTCATGATGACCCAAATGTTGGATGACAGCAGGTTAGTGTCCATATACTCAGATAGGACACCTCCTTTAGAAATCGTGTCTCCTAGCAAAAAGAAAAAAAAGCCACAGACAGGTGCTACAGAAACAGTACCTATAGTCGACGTAGAAGGCACCAGTAGCATTGTACCCATTTTTGAACCTGTAGATGTTGGTTTTGGTCAAGGTAGTGATGCTGGTTTAGGGCGGGGTAGTGATGCTGGTTTAGGACACGGTAGTGGTGCTGGTTTAGATCATGATAGTGATGTGGGTTTAGATGATGGCAGTGATGCTGGTTTAGGACAAGGTATTGGTGCTGGTTTAGATGATGGTAGTGATGCTGGTTTAGGACAGCGTAGTGGTGATGGTTTAGGACAGGGTAGTAGTGCTGATTCAGGACAAGGTAAAAATGTAGAAGATGAGTTTGTTCGAAATGATCTGGCTGAAAATGTATTGGTTGAAACTGTGTTGGTTGAAAATGATTTGGGTGCAGTAGAACGTGATGAGGTTGAAAGTAATGCTGGAAATGTTCAGAATAATAATCAGGAAGATTACGATGAGGCTTTTGAAACGTTCATAGATGAAATGTATGATGAGTTCTTTCCGAAAAAGAACGGTGCAGATAATAGCGTAAAAGGTTCTGGTGAAACAGATGTATTAGCTGGTAAGTGTGACACTGATGATGCACAGGTTGGTGTAGCAGTTGTTGATAATGTTGTTAGAGTAGGGGATAGTGTGGATGTTGCTGTAAATACTGGTTTACAGGGTCAGGGGGTGGTATAGAGGTTGGTGTTGCAGTTGATGTTAGTGTTGATAAGGTAGGGGACAATGTAATTGATAATGTAAATGCTGGTTTAGAGGGGCAAGGTGATGACGTAGAGGATGTATATGATTATGTGGGGGCTGGTATAGAGGGTGAGGGTGCAGATTATGCTGTGGATGATCATGTGGAGGGTGATGCATTGAAGGGTGTAGATGATGTTGTAGATGATCAGGTGGAGGGTGATGCATTGAAGGGTGTAGATGATGTTGTAGATGATCAGGTGGAGGGTGATGCATTGAAGGATGTAGATGATGTTGTAGATGATCAGGTGGAGGGTGATGCAGTTAATGGTGTAGATGATGTTGTCGATGATGCAGCTGGTACAAAAGATGGTTGCAATGTACAGTTGGGCACACAGGCAGATGAAGGTGGTAATATTGAGGCTGGTTCACAGGCAGCTGAAGGTGGTAATGTTCAGGGTGGTTCACAGGCAGTAGATGGCCTAGAAGGCCTGACAGCGTCGTTGTTTTCTGGGGTGGACATGACGCAGTTTGACGAGATGAATGAACACACACCACAGCCTCGCCAAATGGATAGTGATAGCGATGAAAGTGCGGACAGCAGTTACGGGCCGACTGAATATACCACAACTGAAAGCGAGGATGAGGAGGTCTGTTCTGATGGAAGTGTATACAGTGAGTGTAGTACTGAGGAAGAATTCGTAAGCTCGGACAATTTGACCAGCCCCGATACAGAAGAAGAAGAAGAAGAAGCTACCGCTTCGAGAAGGACCAGACCTAAAAAATTCAAGCCAAAGATAAGAACTTATAGGCCACCAAGTGAACTAAAGTATCTTCAGTTGGCTGTAGGCCTTGAATTTACATCGAAACAGACTTTGAAGGATGTGGTGAAAGAGTACAACATTAAACAACGGCGTAGTGTAAAGGTCTACAAGAATGACAAGATGTGGTGCAGTTATAAATGCAGCGAGCCAACCTGTAAATGGTTTATCTGGGCTTCTAACCAAGGTTGTGCACCTGCTTGGAGGATAAAGACACTCAACGACAACCACACCTGTGTTCCCACTCATAAAAACAGATTCCTAAACGTGCAGTGGATAGCAAAACACAATATGAGGCAGTGGCAAGCTGATCCCGATTGGTCTGTGAAGAGTTTAATGGCTGAGTTGGCCAAGGATTTTTTGGTGAATATCACTAGAGCAAAGGCGTACCGTGCAAAGTCGAGAGCGCTAAATATGATCCTTGGTGATGACAGGATTCAATACAGGAAGCTTCGACAGTACGGTGAGGAGCTTATACGAACCAACCCAGGGACTACGGTGGCTATTAAATGCAACGATTCAGAGTTCGAACGAGTTTATGTCTGCATAGAGGGGTTGAAGAGGGGGTTTAATGCTGGGTGTAGGCCTGTGCTTGTGCTAGACGGGTGTTTTTTGAAAGGGTCGTTTGGAGGACAACTGCTTGTTGTTGTTGCTGTTGACGCAAACGAGCAAATGTATCCTCTTGCTTGGGCAGTGGTTGATAGTGAAAACATGTCTTCTTCGCAATGGTTTTGGAACTATTGGCAAATGATGTTAACATACATAGTCGAGGCAGCTTCACATGGATTTCAGACAAACAGAAAGGGCTTGTTCCAGCATTGAAGGAATTGTCCCCAAACGCTGAGCATCGATTCTGTGCTCGACATCTGTACGCGAACATGAAAAAGGTATTCTCAGGACGAGAGGAGCACATACTGTTTTGGGCTTGTGCGAGGTCATCATTTGTCCCTGAGTTTGAATTTCACATGGAGGAGTTGAAACGATGCAATGCATCCTGTCACGAATGGCTATCATAGAAGCCTGCGTCTGAGTGGAGCAGGGCTCATTATAGGGAGGAAAACAAGTGCTTCATGCAAACCTCAAATCTGGCAGAAACATTTAACTCTATTATCCTAGACTATAGATCTAAAGGGATTATAAGCTTGTTGGAAGGTATAAGAGAGCAGACAGTGCATAGAATTGTTAAGAAAATCAGCCAGATTCCAAAGTGGGATCAACCAATTTGTTCGTCCGTTAATAAAAAGCTTACCAAGAACTACAAGCTTGCTGGTGACTGCAATGTACTTCCTTCAGGTGGGCCAAAGTTTCAAGTTGAAGAAAGAAGGGTGCAGTATAAGTTTGTGGTCGACGTAGATGCCCAGGAATGTGTTTGTCGTAAATGGCAACTCTCCGGCATTCCATGTAGCCATGTTGTTGCCTGTATCTGGTTCAACAGTGGTAACCCGATGGACTATGTAGCTAATTGGTACAGGGTGGCTACACAGAAGGCTATCTACTCTAATTTGATAAACCCAATTAATGGATACCAGCACTGGCCTACGAACCATCTATACCCTGTTAAGCCTCCACCAGTTAAGATTGTAAGAGGAAGGCGTCAAACTGCCACGAGGAAGGATCCTTCCGAGAGACTACAGCCACCCTTGCAAGACTCAACATCAGGAGTGACAAGGTTATCTCGAAGGTACAATATAGCACGATGTTCCAATTGTAAGGCAGTAGGACATAATAAACGAAGGTGTACCTCTACCCCTGGTCAAGCAAGTGCTGCAGCCACTTCCACAGCCAATACTCCATCTGCACCTGTAAGTGTTCTATAATATCAATTGATATGTACAATATACTGTTATACTAACCTGTTGGTGACAGTTGCGATTACATATTTGTTGATGTTGTCTCTTCTTGCCAACAGATTGAGGCCACAACAACCCCAACAGCTGCTGCTCAAACTCCAAGATCTACAGGGTTCCAGGTAATTTTCAGATACTTGTTATCGTATTTTGATGGTTGCTGTGAAGGTCTAGCTTGAGGTGTTGGTTTGCTTGTTATCGTATTTTGATGGTTGTTGTGATAATCTTGCTTGAGGTGTTGGTTTTCCTTTGAGTTTTCAGCTTGGTTGAAGTAGGTATTTGTGACTTTATTGCTGTTTTTTTTATGTTATTTACTTCTTAACAGCATGGAGGAGCCTCTGGTAGGACTCAAGGCACATTAATGCCTGATGTAAGTTCTGTCTCTTAGTGTGGTCCAAAATTACTTTTAAGAGATATTAATATTTATGGTCGAGTTGGTGAAGTGGTCCTTTTTTGGTAGTCTCATTAATTTAACTTTTACATTTGTATTATATTGGTTGTTGTGTGTGAGCAGGGTCGTGTGATCCACTGTTTTGAAAGAAGGGACAATTCTATGGTCAGGCACACTACCCCACCTGTAAGATTCCTTCACTTTTTCTATTAAATTGTTTTTTGTTCATTATCTTGAAAACATCTTGTTGTATAATACTTTTTAAACTACAGGCTTGTACTGGTCCTCTATATTCTTCTCAAAACAGCATCAGTTCACCACATAGTGGTTGGGTTAGTGGTGGAAGTATGCAAGAGTACAAGGAGGCTCTCAAGGTGCAAAGTAGAGGTAGAAAGAGGAGGTTGCCTCAAACAGTTGGGGTTCCTTTCAAGCAACCCAGGGTAGGTCCACCTTTGACATCTGCACCTCGTTTTTCCGCTGCGGCAACACATGGGGCTGCAGCATCTGCTGGTGGATCTGTATCAGCAGCTTCTGGTGGATCGACCGGAAAATCTGGCAACAAGGCAGTGGCAACTGGTGGTTCACAAGCGTCGGTGGAAGGTAGTGGTAATCATGTCGTCAATATTACCCAACCACAAGAAGAGTAGCTTTAATGGTTTTTTTGTGTTATGTTGAAGGATGTTTTTTTGTAGACTGCCCATTTCTGGGTTCTTTTGTAATGTGCTGTATGTTATGCACAAGCACCATTTAAGGTTTCTAAATTTGAAGGTGTTGTATGTTGTTGTTTAAGCACATAAGACTTTATTTCATGGTTTATTTAATAACCATACAATTTCAAGACTAAATTTGTGTACTCATTAACTGCAACTGCTTTGTTTATGTTTTTGAACTCATTAACTGCTTTGTTTATGTTGTTGATAAGTGTATCAAAATTAAGATTGCAATTTGGGTGTAAAATGGCTGCAATTCATTTTGTTGTTAGTTAATGCTTTTACTCATGTGCCTCACTAATGATACAACAGCAATTCGTTTTGCAGTTAATGCTTTTAACATCCCCTGAATTATGTGCCTCACTAATGATATGTGTGTGGTTTAAACCAGCATTTACTTACGTCAAATTCATTCCTAACACACTTCATAACGACAAAAATCAATACACAAAACAAGAACTACAAGCTGTTGTTTAACAATTAGATTCAATACACAAAAATCAATTCAAATTTCAAACATCATAATTGAAATTAAATTTCATAAATCCAAGAAACATACAACATATATTACCTAAACCTGATACAGGGTTCTTTAAATACGTAGACTAAAAACAGACAATTACCAATAAACAAAAAACTAGACATACACATAGAACCCTAATTATCCAGTTCTTCCTTTCAATTTCAGCTTCCATCTTCTTACGTTGCTTCGATAGACCGTTAATCACCGTTTGTGACCTACTGTTAACCACTAGATCGATCCATCTAAAGTATTTGCAGTACTGACCTTTTTGATAAACCCAAATCGATTAAGAGGATAAGAAACAGAGTAATAGAGTAAACAGTACCATTGAAGCGAAAAACAAATTGTTTCACTAAAAACATCCATTGAAATAGAGTAATAGAGTAAACTTACCCCGAAATTACAACATCCATTGAATCGTCTGCCAGGATTTGGGACTGTCCAAGCCGTTTTTGTTATGCTTGGTAGCCCACATTCGCAAAAACCTAAATTAGATGGTTGTTTTGATGTATAGGAGGAGGACGACATTGGTATGGGTTTGTAGAAGATGGCTGGGTGAAGAGGAGATTAGGGTATGGGTTTGTAGAAGATGGTTGGGTGAAGAAGGAGATTAGGGTATGGGTTTGTAGAAGATGGCTGGGTGAAGAAGGAGATTAAAGCATTACAGAATTGTTGAGATTAGGGTTTCAAAGGAAGTGTCGAAGGTTAAATAGTGGGTAAATGATGTGTTATTCACAGTGGGTAATTATTTTAGTAAGGGTAAAAAGTTAAAGCAGCAGTAAAAATTAAAACGAAGCAGTAATTGGTTGGAGTAAAAAAGTTAAAAGGGTAAAAGGAAGGCGGTGAAACTGAATGGGAGCATTTTTGGAAGAGAAGTACGAGTGACCGTATATGCAACAGATTGGTGGACTTTGGGGGTGCCACGTGTCAGCAATCTGTGCTTTTGCACGCGCTCGTGGCAAGAATGCAACTTTCTGAAACTCAGATGACTCGTTTTGGGGACACTTGAAAGGTAGTGGCACGAATGCAACATGTGTCATAGTCTGGTAACTTGACAGGGTTTTTAGCCAGCATACTTCCATTTTATTTTGACCAAATTTTATGCTAACAATTTATATGTTTATTCGTATTGTTAAAACCTAATTTAAAAATAATAATAATAATAAATAACAATACGAATATATAATTAAATGACTAATTTTGCATAGAACAATAAAATTTTATAATTTTATAAAATAAATTATTTTCGAAATTATGAGAATAATAATAATAACTGTATGGATAAATTTAGTTAGTAGATTATCCTCATATTTAAGGAAAATATATAAATATAGATAAATCAAATTGGTCAGACAAATACATATATATTGTTAAGAATAGAAAACGTCTGCCTACACCAAATCAGTTTATGACATAGACATAAAATCAATAGGAAAATTTTGTTCGGAAAGCTATGTTCAAGTTCTAATATATCTGAGTCGAAATAAATAATAACATCTTAAAACGGAAAATTTGTTGAAAACGATTTTTAACGAGTCTCTATTTAATTCTAAAAGGCCAAACAAAAGAAAATGTCATCATCTATATATGTTTCTGTCAACAAATCAGATTACGAAATTGAAGACAAGATGTCATTATTTGCCTAATTATAATTTGGGATTGTGACAAGAAATACAAAACAAAAACATCATGAAATGTTTGGTTTTAAGGATTCAGTTAGGTTTGGGTGGATTCATTCATATTTTAATAATTATTCCTCGACCAAATAACGAGATGTTGTTTAACCATTAATATTTAAACACAAATTTCTTTAAAATACAAGAATACTAATAATAATAAACCTGTATATAGGAAAAAAGAATTACCCGATACAATGGGTGAGCTCTAACTTTATATATAGATACATTATTATTTTTAAAAGAAATTGAGTTTTATTCTTTTTAATAAAAGGTTAAGTCTTTTTACTTTAAAAATCGTAAAAAGTATGTATTTTAATAAAAATATTTAAGCACAAATATTTAATTTATTGTTTTGTGTATTTGATAATTTGATCCGACACAAAAAATTATATTCAATATAAAATTAAAACTAACAAATTTTATAATCTTAATAGTAGTGAATTTTATTGTGTCATTCAGAGTCTACATTAAATAGCGCACTACACTACGTAACCGACGATTCAGTCGATGTTTATGCCGGACCGTATAATCCCCACCAAAAAATAACAAAATGCGAGAGGAAGACACTCAGAGACAAATGCGAGAGGAAGACACTCAGAGACAGCAAAATATAAATAACAACATAAGAAAAGATCAAACAGTTCCACCCCAACCGACAATCTAAACAGTCAACAATACCAACAAACACTTCTTTTATATGGTCTGACTTTCCTCGAAGCCCCCAACAGGTTTCTACAACCATCAGACTCCGGCAACCCACATAGGAGTTAACGCCAATAATTATTATCCCACGTCTGTTGTTGTTCCACCAACCCAACAAACTTATCATCCCGAAGCTACATTGACTTATCCCTAAATACCTCCTGGTTATCCCCTTCCTTGGATGGCACAAATATTAACAACATTTATCCTTTCATACCTATATGGGACCTTTACAAGACCAGGGTTAAAATTAACAAGTGCCACCACCATCTTGCTATCATCGTGAAAGCCAATATTCAGCCTCTTATTGAAAAAAATGGCTTCGATGGATATAAAAACAGGGATCGACATGTAACCAATGGATAACAATAACATTTTTTTATGACGTATATGATTAATTTATACCCAAAGAATCTTCATTTGCTGCCAAAATTGAACAAGCAACGTAACCCCTCCATCTCTTTTTATTCAACACGCACAAAATTGATAACTTTACATTTACTGAGGATTCGTATTCACATGTAGAAAGCTTCTGAAGTGAAATACTGCGATATTCGGGTTCGGTCGACGACTTTAAATGTAAATATTTTGTTTTAACCCTCAATGAAGTCTCTCTTACTTGGTGCAATGGATTACCTATGTGTAATATTCAAACTTCCAGTCAACTTTGTATCATCTTACATAACCATTACTAGGGTCCAAGTCCATCATGTAAGATTTGGACTCAATCATCCACTATAAAGGACGACAAACTGAAATCTTACATCAATATACAAAGTGATTTATGGAGACAAAAGATCGATTGCGGGATTGGCCAAACAATGTAGCATGTTTCTAATATGACCATTGTCTAAACCTATCACTATGAAAAAGTCTTATGTTTTTAGAAATCCATTCGCTCAAGTGGAGCGTTATCTCAAGATAGATCAACGCAGTATGATCATTGAGGCAAAGGTATCCTAAGAAAGACAATAGATACCAAGACAACAACAAAAACAAGTATAATTATCTTAACAGCGGTCGTAGACCTGAGCACCCGCTACAAGGACAATTTAACAAACTAAATGACAACCTGGCTTTCATCTACTTCAAGACAGAGGACATATTCTACTACCGAAGGATTTTAAATATTAATGTCCCTAAGGAGAACATATGTACATTTAAATATTATGGATTCTAAAGAAGAGAAAACTTTTAGAGTTTGTAAAGAAGAAGGAAATGCATGAAAAAACAAAACACCAACGTAGAGAGAAACCTGGAAAGATATTTCCCCGTTAGGATGAAGGTGCAAGATTCAAAGCGTGTGGAAGCAAGAATAGAAGGACGGGCCGAGGGGCCAAGGTCCTTGGAAAACAACGTTATCTTTGATATCCCAGAACCCAAGTACTTGGATTACAATTCAAATATGATAATAATTGACGTAAACGTCGGTGAGACCCTTTCTTAGTGACCTTTAATCGATCGAGAAAAATATATATTGACAATCCGGAAATTTAACAATACAACCAAACTTCATCAAACCTATAATTATCAAAATCAGGAGCTCGGGAAATATTATTTATAAAATTAATTACGATCGGATGAGAGGGATGCCACCATTAACTCATTTGCATATGACCCTCACATGGTTTACTGAATAAGATGCATAACTAATATGTGATCTAAACCTAGGTGTGGTCTTAGGATTACAAGAATTTAAGGAAAAATATGTTGTCTATTTATGATTATCGAGGAAAAATCTAGCTATAATATCATAATGAAGTGGTTATCGTTGGACCAAATGCACGCGTTTATGTATAAAGTGCATCAATATTGGAAATTTCCAGCTAATAGGAATATCGTCATCATTCAAGGAAACCAAAAGATTTTCAGAGAATATTGTAAAGTAAGATTGGCCCACAAGAGATAGAAAATATACATATATATAGTATCAAAATTCTACGACTCTAAATCAATATTTCAATAGAAGTCAAGTATAAAATTTTGACCACTAGTAAAATAATCTCATTCTTTTTTATTAGAATGACTAGGATGTGACGGGTGCACTAGATAAAGTAATATGTTACAAGTTATCAATAAACACTAACATATGACCAATTAAACAAAAACAGAGTTCATACTCACTAGAAAAAACATAGGAAATGGTCAAAGAAATGGATAAATTTATCCTCATAGGCCACATATAAAATTCTCATTACCCTCTATGGTCGGCTAATCTGGTCTTGGTAATGAAGAAGAGTAGAAATTGGTGAATGTGTGTCAACTTTACAGTTCTCAATAAAACATGCCCAAAAGATTCATCCCCGGTACTATAAATTGACCATGTGGTAGAAGCTATATCTGGGAGCCGCATGTTGTCCTTTATGGATTCCTATTAAGGAAATAATCAGATTAAGATATATGATTATGACCAAGATCATATCATATTTGTGACAAAAAAGGACTTCATTGCTACAAATTCATATTTTTGGCTTAAATTACACCAGGTCTACATATCCGCGTTTGGTAAAAAATATATTTATCGATGAACTAGGTAAAGTTTTTAAAGGCATACATAGATGATATGCCGATAATAAAAAAAGATTAGGATCACGTCTCCAAACTAGCCGAGATGTTCAACAACTTGAGGAAAGTTAACTTGAAGCTAGACCTAGAGAAGTTCATATTTGGTGTAAGATGAGGGAAATTTCTCGGCTACAGGGTCAGTGAAAGAGAAACTAAGGATTATAATACGCAACTAGAAAACATGGAAACCATGGATCCTCCCCAAACCATAAAATAAGTTCATATTTCTTCTAAGTCCTTCGAGGAGCAAGGAAAATCCAATGGACATCAACTTGTGAGGAGGATTTTTAAAACATCAAAACATTCATTCCATTACCGTAAATTTAACCAAACCCAAACCCAGGGAATCACTATACCTCTACCTCCAAGTACGAGACTATTCTAAAAGCCTCGTATTTCTACGGGAAGAACAATTGAGTCCAACCCTATTAACTACTTCAGTAATTCTTTAATAGGTTCTGAAATTGGTTTACCATTGAAAAAACTAACCCTTGAATTGGTGGTGGTCACAAGAAAACTGAAGCCCCACTTCCAAGCTCACACGATTATTATCCAAATTTAATTTTCTTAGAAAAATGTAATGCAAAAGTTGGATGTCTCGGAAAGGCTAATGAAATGGTCCATCAAGCTTTGAGATTATGACATTCAGTATGAGTCCGAAATAACAATCAATGATCAAAGTCTTAGCAGATTTCCTTACTGAATTCTAATCTTACGACCGATCCCATCTAAAGTAAACAAGAATTAACATAACAAGTTTGGATTGAAGGTGAAAGTAAGAAGCATGAATCTGGGACATGAATATAACTTATCCGACATATAGGAAAAATTCTAACTCAAGCGATTAAGTTTGGTTTTTTTTTTCTAATAAAAAAGTTGAGTATGAAACCACTATCGTAGGGTTTCAACTTGAAAATATATGTGTCGCTAGACGCGTCTAATTTTTCACCGATTTACATCTACTTGTCAACTAGCTATCAGACCAAGTTGATGCCTAGAAAGACAACATATTCCAATACCTTAAGGAGCTTTGAGCAAGTACCTAGAGCAAAGAATGCTTAAACGGATGCTATAACATCCTTAACATTCATAAATACCAGATAATGAGTCATCTTCCAGTATAAACCATCTATCAACCTCCCAAGAAACTTATTACAATTGTTTCGAATCCATAGTTATAATTACCGACGGGGAAGAAGAAGTAAAAGAATAGAGAACTCTCATAACTAAATATATACCCTACGGCACCTATTGGAAAACAATCTTGAAGCAAAAAATCTAAATAGAAAGTCTTTCGAGTTCGTCCTACTATTAGGAATAATATACAAAAAGGGGTTAACACAACCTCTTCTATGGTGTCTTGGCTCAGATGAGGCTTCTTTTATCATCGAAAAACTGCATGTAGGGGTAGGGGAGAAGGATTAATGCATATTGTGACTATAATACTTTACACCAAAGAATCCTACTCCAAGGCTACTATTGACCGACGCAAAAAAACAAGTTAAGCACTATGATATCTGCCAACGTTATTCCAAATTGATTCAAGTCCTCACAATCTTTGTCGAAAATATATTTGAGGACATATCATTTGAACAATGAGGGATAAGTATTATGATACTATTTCCCCAACATGAGGAGGCAAAAAAATAAATTAATCGTGTTCGTTGATTATTTTTTAAAATGGAGAAAGTTAAAGCATTGAATGGAATTATAACTATAGAAGTAATAAGTTTCATGCATTCTCATCTTTGTTTCCATTATGGGATACCAAGAGTCACCACGTCTAACATTGGTACATAATTCTAGAATGATAGCCTTACCCAATACTTCCACAACAAAGGCATTAAACAAATCTCCTCCTCCTTGTTCTATTCGCAAGTTAATTGTCAAACGAAAGTAAAATTAAAACAATAAGTGAAGGATACAAAAGACCCTTGTGAGAGAATCTGGTAACTCGCTAGATCTTATATCGGGCATACTTTGGTCCTATCGAACAAACTCCAGAATGACAACAAACGAAACACTTTTATCTTTGGTATATGATATGAAAGTGGCTGCTTCTTCTGAAACAAACGTACCATCATATAGAATTTCAAACTATAACATCAAATAAGATGATTCGAACCGAAGAGCCGATGTAGACACTATAGAAAAAAATAGATCAAAGGCCACCTTTAGCCCAAACATTACAAGGCCCTCATACGCAATCGATACAACTCCAAAGTGTAATTTAGGAGTTTTTAACCCAGAGATAATATCTTATGAAGAGAGTTCTTACATACTAAAGAAAATCGTTTATGCAAAATAACCCTAAACTGAGAAAGGTTGTTCAGAGTCAGATCCAAAGTAAATCCCAAAACGTATCATCTACTGGATAACGAGGGCAACCAACTTCAACATTTATGGAATGTGGAAAATTTGAAATTATACCATAATTTGTAAGTATTTTTCTACAATTAAGTTTTTTTACAACTGATACCTTATTTTGATGTAATCTTTCATGCCCATTGGCACGAGTAAGGTTTTTAAAAGGCTTCAGTATTCAATATAATTTTATTTCCAAAATTCTCGTCATACTATTTGTTATATTATGTCATATTATTAAACGCATCACCATAAGCACTCGCATGTGGCCTCATAATAGTACATACTTGCAAAACTCATTATCACATGATTTTCATTCTCGTAGAGGATGACGACATGTACTTATCTATAGATAAGGTTGATACCTCTTAACACTAATTTTCTACGAACCAACCAGACTAAGACTGATACATCTCAACATCTATTTTACATCAAACTGGCCAAAACGGACACCATTTCACATCTATTTTATACCAATTAATTGGACTCAGACTGACACCTCTCAACACAAATTTTATACCAATTAATGGGCTAATAATAAATTATTTTAGCATTCATTAATGAGGATAAGATGGGGACGAAAAATACAGTCCATAAAACCAAACTCCAACAACGGGGAAAATGTTTACATCACTGCGTGATGCATTATAACCAAAATATAAGATTGGACCATTTACAACGTCCAACACTGAAGTCATGCATCATTTCCTCACTGCTAAAGATGGCCACTTTCTTATTCTCATCTAACATAAAAAATATCATTTGGATATGCTAGATATAACCTAACGAGAGATCACATGCCCCCGCTGGAGTATTTATATTTGAAGTTGATCACTTTATTAGGAACAAAAAATCCCTTTGTGCATGAGGGAACCATTCATCATGAATACAATAAAAATATCATTAAAAATATATTTTGCAATCAAAACAACATAAAACAATAAGTCTCGACAAAATCAGACAAGCATATATTACAACAATGTTGAAGCACAATCTAACCACCCAACATAAGAAGTTAACACTAAGTCGCTACAACTGTCTGCATGGCCTCCTTGGCTAATTTACGTAAGCTAGCAGGAAACTTGGTCGTAGTGTTAGATCACTCCAGCCACTTGACAGCAAATTTAGCTCTCTCAGCACCAAGCTCAGCTTTAACCTTATCAATAATTTTAACATTTTTATTTTTCGTAAAGACTTTCTCAGCTTCCAGACCATCCAAATTTCTTTCAAGCTCCACATGCTCGGCTACTCAGCCCACTTTTTCTTCACCCAATAATGTTTTAATTTTTAATAACTTCTCCTCGTACTCATTTATATGGGCTTTCAAATAATTTATAGTTCTATTAATTTGTTTTTTCAGTAATTGATGCGTTGATCATTCTTTCCTCAATATCTCTCGTACTTTAGTTCTCAATAACTTTTCAGCTTTGCGTACTAATTTCACCTTGGTCATAGCGCCAGTTTTCTCCTTTAACTTATCCAGTGATTTCTTCATCTCATTCCTCTTTTGGTGTAACCCGTCATTCACTGATGTGTTTTCCTCGTATTATAATGTATCTTTTCTACAAAACAAACTCCAAATTCCAAATCGAAACGACTAGGTCATCAGGTCTCTGGTTGAGAAAAGGAAGGTAATTCAACATCATTTATTTCGATTACCAATAGGTCACGTAAACAACAAGTCAACAATACATTCATCAATTACAATTATAGCGATAAATTATAAATTACCTCAATACCAAGATTCATATGCATTTGAGAAACATACAAGTTGGACAGGTTAGCTGGGATACTTCTATGAATGACCGTATACCAAAACAAACTCAGAAAATATTCTATGTTAGGCCTCTCATCTCAATTCAAAGTAGGCTCGACCTCCTCAATTTGTGGTTCATCCAAATCAATAATCTCTAACTCTTTTTTTCACCCTCACTCATAGTAGGCTATTTTATGGTATTTTTCTTCAGATTATACGTGTCTGGCTCTTTTATATTTTTGGAGGATGATGTGTCTAATTGGTTAAATGTAGTTGTAATATCCGCTAGATTCAAAAAATGTTAAACCAAAATAGTTACTCATTGCATATTTTGTGTCTTTGCCTCAGTAACGTCGGTAAAATTCCTAATGTTACTTCTGTAGTTCTTCGTGTCATACTTAAATTAAATTTTATTAACCAAGGTACTGGGCACCTTCGTCGGTAGTTTTGGATCAATTTGGATACTCTTACCTGAATTTGAATGCTCTTTGTTCTATTTTGATGACGAAGTATCCACTTGTAGTAATATTTGACGCATCAATATGTGAACTTGTTAGGTTCACATTAGGAGTCAGAATGATCTCATTAACACTATGTGGTCTTTTGATCCCAATTTTACTCTTTTAAAGATCTATTGTGCCACCTTGAGTGGTCTGTGGCAGTCCAACAACACTAGTCTCCGACACTTCTCATGTCTTTTTTGGAAGAAGAACAATGCTTTTTTTTTATCGTGTTTTTTCAATTCGACTCTTTTCTAACACATGTTTTTTGTGTGGTTCTAGCTGGGTAACTACCTCTAATACTGTTTTCACCCTTTTGTGAAAGACTCTTGATGTGGACCCCATGGAATCCTTTCTTGATGTCCCTCATGTTCCCACCGTGCTTCATGAGCGATGACATCTTCCTTCCTCATGTATAACGATCTTTTTTTAACGACGAGTGTCTTGTCGTTTTGACGACCATTGAGATGTTTTCACCTCTCTTTCAGGTGCAGCCTCTACATCAATATTCCTCTCCACATGAAGAAGAAAGCTACCCAAATAATTTCCATATGACCACAACCCACTGAAAACAAACGTCTACAAATAAAAATTGAAGGATAAATAAAAACATCTTATTACACAAACTTAAATGATGAAAAAAATATAAAGATTAAAATTTAACTTTTAGTTGTCATTTGCAACTGTAAAAATTCATTCATAACTATATCCTTTAAAGGAACCCGATACATAAATAAACTCATCCCTCCAGATCAGTTATGTTTAAAAGATATTAAAAACTTATATATGTATGTAATTAGTCGTTTGTGTTTTGCGCAATTAAGAGACGAATCAATACGGTATAATAAATATATTCCATTATTGAATTCTTTAACACAACTGTTTTTTATTCCATATGGAACTCAACTTTCATCGCCATTATCCCAAAAAACTACTCCCCTTATGTGGCTGTTGATTTTAAGCCTATTGATCTATGCAATATGGTCTACAAAATCATCTTTAATATTATAGCTAATGGAATAAAAGACTATTTCCCTTACCCGATTGATAAATCATAATCGATTTGTTTTTCTTGGACGAATAATTCTGATAACATTCTTCTTTCTCAAGAACTTCTAAGGAGTTATCATACCAATTGTAATGAAAAAAGGGTTGTTCTCAAAATCAACCTAATGAAAGCATTTGACAATGTTCATTGGAATCTCATTCTAGATATTATTGTCGCTATGAATTTTCGTGAGAATATGATCACTTGGATCATCCAATGTATTGCCTCTCATTCCGATAATATTATCATTAATGGTGGACCTTATGGTAATTTCTATGGTAGGAAGGGCCTCATAAAATGGGATCCTATCTCCCCTTTTCTCTTCATCTTAGTTATGCAGATCATATCCGGTAACCTCAAGGAAAAAATAGTGATAGGAATTTCAAATTTCATTGGAAATTCTATAAACTAAAAATTATAAATTTATGCTTTAGTGATGATCTTATGATTTTTTATAATTGTGATCTCAAATGTCCAAATTATTAAAGATGATATGAACAAATTTTTCTTGCTCTTGGGGTTCAAGTCAGTCCCTCCGAAGGCCATATTTTTCTCTCAAGGATAAATCCCACCCTTTATAATGATCTCATATCTCAAGTGTAGGCTACAAAAATGTACTATTCCTGTGAAATAACTAGGAGCCCCCCTCCTCACGGGTCGTCTCACCCATACTGATTTATGTCATATTCTTCATAAAATTACCTTATTTATCAAATCGTGGACCTCTAAAAAGTTTTCTTATGGGGGTTGTCTTCAACGTATTAAATTTGTTATATTTTTGGGAAACGTCTACTGCCTTATATCTTCATTTTTCCTTCAAGGGCTCTCAACGAGTTAACCAGTATCTTTCTCGTTTCTTTTTTTTTGGCCTTGGGATGAAGATCTCAGAGGAAAATATTACATGGACTGATGTTACTGCTCCAATGAGGGAGGGCGGTCTTAGGATTCTAGACCTAAAAAATTGGAGTCCGGCGGCCATTATCAAACATCTTTGGTATATAATAATTAATAATAATAAATCAATCTGGAGCGATTGGATCAAATCTCTGAGATTTAAATTTGGATTCCACTCCTTTTTTGACTTGGAGGAAGTTCTGCGTCTTAGGCCTCTGACAAGTAATCTATACAGGGTAGTGATAGGTAACAAGACCGATACCTCGTTTTCATATGATATTTGGCTCCTCGATACCTCTCTAGTAAATCACTACAGGAAATGTTTTATAAAATATCTAGGCTCGGGAAGAATCTCAAGGTCTCTGAAATAATTTTGAAGGGCAACTAGAATTGGCCATCTAATATCAGGTCGATGATGGCTAGGAACCAAATCAATTTTCACGAGATCAACAATGTTATCCTCTCTTTTCTCCATCCAAATTTTAACTTCAATTATATGCATTACTGTATCTCCACGAGAGGAAATCCAAACTTCACTATCAAAGACACCTACAACGATATTCGTTTGTCTACCCCCTATGTCGGGTGGGCAGGATTAGTATGGAATAAATATAACAATCCATGTCACTCTTTCATCATTTGGCTTGCAATCCACGATAAGATTTCTACTTGATAAACATTGATGCGGCTTGTATCTTATGTAACATAGATTTTGATATTATTAATCATATTTTCCATAATTGTAGTTTCACTCAAAATATTTGGGGTTTTGCTAGTAGTAAGCTCGGGCTCCCCATTGAATGCTATGAACACACAATCTTAGTTTCACGTGACGTCAAATTAGCCTTATTTTCGAAACCGTTTTACTTGGCATGCTTATTTTGGCGCAGAAATATACCATGTCTGGTGGGACACGAACGCAAAAATTTTGGCTCCGCTCCTATCATTGCCTCTATGGTCTCTTACCATATTTTTTTATATTCGGTTCATAGTTCTTGACACCAAAATTGGTTAGTCAAAGTAATTATCTAAATTATTCAGTGACTTATTTGTGTTGTTGTCTATACAAATATCTTCCCCGTTCTTTTGTTGTGTCTATAATTGTTGTACCTAACGTCTAGTTTTTTTATCTACTTTTGTTAGAGACGTCGTTTAATCTGTTAACTTTGTTTTATGCTTTATGTATCCGGATAGCCCACAATTACGGACAAACACTTCATGTCCTATCTTATTTAGTCTTTCACGTCTTTCTGCAGAATATGCCCTAATAACCGTAAGAATTATTTTAATTAATTTAATGTTTTTCTCCACCAAAATACATATAAATAAAAAAAAATCTCAACTTTTTATTTTTATTTTTAATATATATACTTATTGATTCCATGGATTGGAATTATCCGCATAATTATATATGAATTATTTACGGATGAAATCCTAAATAATTATTTAACCTAAATTGAAATTTAATACTATATAAATTCAAAAGAAATATAAAAAGAAATATTTTAATACAAACCTCAGACAAAACTTAAAGTTAAATTTTACATTTAAAAACATATGAAATAAGTTGGAAATCGTTAATACAAACAAAATTATAATGCATCGTGTTTTTTTATTTTTTATACCGAATAATTAAACACAATTCAATTCGAAAATCCACAATCTCGAATAAAATTATAACCTAATACTCGTACTCTTTGCTACGTGAAACATATTTCACTGCAACTTATTATTTGATGAAAGTATTTTGAACAATTTGTTTATTAATAAATTTTAAAAAAGGAGTTATTGATTTTGAATGAAAATTTGCCTATTTTAGGTTTCACGAAATAAATGCGATAAAAGCATACAATAAGAGCATACGATTTTTATGAACACACAAAAATAAATTGAATAAAAAGTTAGAGTTAGCTGCATATAGTCTTAAATATCTCCACCTACTTTGACAACAAATTAAATAGGTTCAAATAATCCAACTGTCATGAACAAAATGATAACATTATTCCAATTTTTTCCGGCTCTTCAATTAGAGTTTTTAGTACCCTGGTCCATGTCCTATATGATAACCCTTTTACTCTGGAACTCCTTCTGGTTTTTATGTACTGTAATAGTTAGGTGTGATGGAGAATACACAAAATCAAAACTCCAAACATATGATTAGCTATATAAATAGTTTTGCATATTTAGACAAAATTTTAATCTGATTTTTATGTCTATTTTTTATATTTTATTTTTATATTAAATATATTTTTCATTTTTTATTTTTCATATTCAAATAGTTAAATAGTTGAAATGCTAAAACACAAGTATAACTGCTATGTTTAGCCAAAATCGTAATATATCTTCTCCATTCATTTTCGAATTAAATAATTTTTATATTTTAATAAAATTATATTTTAGGATTTGAATTTTCCAGAACTAAAAATATATTTCAAATAATATAATTCATTTGAAATGTGAGATTTTCTTAGTATAAAAAATAAATGCAGAGTCACGTTATAATTTTGGTCAAATATGAAAAACTCATCTAATATAAAAGTGTTAGGATTTAAAGATTAAATATATCAACCGCCACAAGATCTACTTCAAAATTATAGGTGGAACTTTTGGCGTATTATCCCTGCATACTGATATGTAACCAAATTGTTTGGACTTTTACTGCATCATACTGATTTTGTTAGTAGGACATTGGTATTCAATATCAATCATGAGGTTAAATCGTAACATACCAAAATTTAAAAAAATATATATAATTTTATTTTATAAATATAAAAAAATTGAAAACAATTTTAATATAGTAATCTTCTTTATACATTGATTTTGTATTAAAATAAAAAAAGTTATACAAAATATAGTATTTTTCGTAACAATTGTTTTTAGAAAACCAATTTTTATATCAACTTAAATTTTGTGCGGACTTAGAATATTTAAAAATTAATTCCACATATGAAGATTTATGAGTTTAGTTTATAATGAAAAAAATATCATACTAAAATAGAAATTTGGATAAACTCAATAGTCTTCAAAGCTGTCAAATATCATATAAAAACAAAATTTCAAGACAAATCTATCGTAATTCTTGTAGCAGTCGCCGAAGTTGTCGAAAACCTATTTTGTATCAACATACCATAAATCATATTACATTGTAATTATGCATAAATTTACAATGTTTGCATATAATTTATATATGATTGACTAGATCTAAGACTTTACTTTATAATTTAAAAATATATTATATTAAAATAGTATTATACTAAAATAGAATCTTTAAAAAATGTTATAGTATTTCTCGTAATAGATGTTAAAAGTGTCAAAAGCGATTATATACCAACGGAATTTAAATCAAATTAGAATATATTTATGCACTTATTTAGAATATTCAAATTTTTAAGTCATATATTTGTGAAGATCTGTAAATATATTTTCTAATAAAAAATTAAAATATTAAAATAACAAATTTGGAAAAAGTTATGATATTTCATGTAAGAATTGTTGAACCTGTCCAAATCTAATATTACAAAAATTTCAAAAAATAAAACTAAATTTTACATACTAATTTTAATATTATACATTTTTATATATTTGGAATTTCTTATTTTTTAACTACTTCGTAAGAAGACTATTAAGAAAAATAAATTGTTTGTATTAGTTTTATTTTATACTTGTTTACGTGTGTTTTATTTTTATTTTACGATAATAAATGGTACCAAACCAAATATTTTGGTATATCGAGAAGTGTTATACCATCAACCTATCATAATAATAGAATTGTTTAGGGTGGACTCCTCATAAGACCGTAGTTTTTTAGTTTACACAACGAAATAGTTTTTTCAAATAAAATAATACTTATGTGTTAATATATTTTACGGTTAATTATTTTCCAGTAATTAAATTTATCATTGACTAATTAGTGAATTGAATTTTCTTATTCATTTGGTTGATTGTCTTGAATAGTAGTAGTTTTAGAATGATTTACCTACAAAATCCTTTAAATCATTATTGTTACTAATCATTCGATATTACGAAATCGAGTACCGTTATCCAATATTTAAGCACAAACAAACACTCTCTACCCCTCAATCAGAGTTTTTATTATTATTGATGCCTATAACAGATTGATAACAAAGTCATCTCTCTATTTTTTTCTTTTTGCAAATATTTTATATTTTGCCTACATATATACAATCCTAAAATTGTAAATTTATAAATTATAAACTTAGACATAAATAAAATAAATATTAGTAGATAAAAAAACATGGTTTTATATAAAAATCAACATTGAATGAATATTCACGCAAGACGATAAATATAAGTAAAAAAATTATATTTACTTCGTAACCAATTCAAAACAGATAGCATTCACCTATGTCGGTATAAAACAAAACACAATACATATTAATCTACCAATAACCACTCAACATCAAACTAATTTATCAATAAAAGCCAAAGATTTTAAAAACTATTCTGTGATGGTAAAATCAGATCTAAGGGTAATTTTGGAAGTTATTAAGTTTGTGTGGTATTATTATTATTAGTAAGAGATAGAGAAAAGAGGTGTCTGTATTTAATAGAGAGGGAAAAAGGTCAAGTCTATTTAATGTTGTTTGTTGAATTCTTTATACTCTTTTTAGATCCATGGGCCATTAGGGGTCGGGTCATAAGTTTGGGACAATCTCACGAGCCCACTGGCCCATAAGCAAAGATACTAGGCACCTAGATGAGTCATTAAGCATACATCTTATTCATTGAATTTAGTTATTAGGTTCAAACTGCCCCTCTAAGAGAAATCCGACCTACTTTACTACTTGGGTCCTCCAACATAATCCGACCCTATCATATAACCCTTTTAGCTCTTTCTGAAGCATTTCAAGAGAGCTAACATAGTAAATAGTTTTCGAAATGTGTCTGAAGGATGTTATTAAATCTACTTTTATGAAAAAGTCACGACTTTAACATAATTACCTTCTTAAGACACGTGTCATGTAGTTATTGGACCTACTGAACAATTTTACCCTTGGTAATTGTATCTATTTCCAAAAGGGAAAACCACTACATTTAATACCCTTCTGTAATTATTATTGTTGGTTCATCTTCTCTAGTAAAATACTCAAGTACGTATTCTTTACCCATATAAGGTAATTTTTTTACTGTTTCTATTTCTAGACTGAGTAATAGTTTAATATACAATTCTAGATAGAGAAAATATCTAATTTTCAAACTAGATAGAGAAATAGTTTAATATACAATTGCTTATACAGAATAATATCCTTGGATTTTGTTACAGGATAGTTCCTCGATTTCGACACGATCAGAGCAATGTAAATATATCGAGGTGATTGGAGGTCTAATATGCTTATTTTTTACTAAGAGTATATTACCTTAAGATCCACAATTGTCTAAAAAAATAAGATATAAAGCCCATGGTTATGTTGTATTGGATGGAGTCTTATAAAATAAATATTTGAGTAGACCATTGCTATGTTGTTTGGGAAAACAAGAATCTCAAGAGACTTTATCTGAGTTGCATAACGGTGAAGGTTCAACTCACTGTAGTTTCAAGTCTTTAACACGACGGGTTTTGTTGGCAAGGTATTATTGGTCTTCAACTACGAATGATGTTAAAGTTCTAGTTCGAGACTGTGATATTTGTTAGTGTTTTGCTAGTTCTATTCACAAACGAGCAGTACTACTTATGTCTATTCTCAAAGCTATCCCTTTTGACAGATGAGTAATAGACTTGGTAGGTTCATTGCCTATGGCTTCGAGAGGACGTCAAATGATTATTGTGGCAGTGGATTACTTTTCAAAGTAGGTTGATGCTGAACCATTGTCTGGTAGGAAAGCTAAGGATGTTATTAAATTCATTGTGAATCATATTTGTTGTCGCTTTGGTGTGCCTCGGAAAATTACCACAGATAATGGTTCTCAATTAAATAATGAAAAATAACTTTCTTTTGCGCTTCAAGGGGAATAATAATGTGTTTTTCTATGTCTTTTCATCCCCAAGACAATTGTCAAGTAGAAGTGACCAATAGATCTATTTTAGAGGGTTTGAAGCAGAATTTAACATATGCTGCCGGGAAATGGCCTAACGATTTGCAAGAGGTGTTGTGGGCTTATCGTGAAACTTCTAGAGAGGCTACTCTAGAAACACATTCTGCTTTAGTGTATGGTATGGATGTTGTTTTCCGGGAAATCACTGCTTAGATGTTGTCCCAGACAATGGTGCAACTTCTAGCCACTAGGAAAAGTAGTATATTTCCAAAATGATAGTACGACAACCTAGAATCCATTTGAAGAGGTCTGACTAGATCAAGCCCCCATGTGCTAAATGAATTGCTTCGGATACAAGTTTTATGGGGACTACTGGTACATGGACTGCATTTCCATATCTTTGACAAGGGTCACATCTTCTCACTAAGTCTTTACGATTTTCCATAATGAAAGAACAATAGTAACCTGCCAACAAGAATCTCCTAGTTAAAGATTTATAACCAAAATGTGTCGATCCTTCCCCATCATGTGGTTCTGTTAGTATTTTGAGATTTGTTGGGGCCGAGGAAACACAAAAAAGGTCTGCTAAAGGATTTTTTTTATAAAGAACCCCCATTACAACCATAAATCCATGAGCTTTTTATTTTATCTTTTTGGCAGAATCTTTATCTTGAGGTAAGATTCCATTAGTGATAAACTCTTGGATTTCACTTCTCCAATCTTGAGAAGCCTGGGTAGATACATGTAAATTCTCTCCCATATCACCCTTTATTCTGAATCTATGACTATTAAAGGATATTCTTGTACCATGGTCCAAGGATATGTTTCAGAATAAGCTATAGCAATCAGGGAGTCAGTCATTAAATTTTCAGATCTTGGGACATGCTCATACTTAATACGTTTAAAATTGGCTGTGATCTCCCTTGATACCTTTAAATACTTTATCAGTGATCTTTCCTGGTTTAGAATTGTCCATTTACTTGATGAATGACTAATTGAGAATCGCGTAACAACTGGATTCTTATGGCACACCATATATCTGAGCCAATCTTAATCGCACTATTGTTTCTTTAATTAGTCCCCAAATTGTGACCAAGCTTTCCTTGAAATCAAGCGACATCTATCTTCACCTAAAATATTATTTAAACATATAGATGTGGAAAGATGAAAGGAACAAGGCTCTGATAAAGATGTATATATATTTTCCATTCTTATTGAGCGGTTAAATTGTTCATGTGTCTTTTTCTGAAGTAGCTTAAGGGTGCAGTCACAGTATCCTCAGAAAAAATGATCAAAGATTCAAAGTAGTTGCACAGATCGGACATTGTCGCCGTTTTTAACTCTTACCCAACTTGGTTGCGATCCAGATCCGAGTCTAGGTATTCCAAATTTACACCAAATCGATCCATAATTACCATAACATTCTCTAGTTTAGATGTCTACATACTCTATCTTTGAATATTTAGCGATGTAACCTGTGTTATACTTGCACTAGACTGGGCACGCGTTTTAACTTGCTTGTTGCCTCCTTGTTTTTTTAACAAAAGCAGACAACTTCCCAATTTCAATCAAGGTTTGTCCTTCTTGTTTTAGGGAAATACAATCTTGGGTATAATGGCCCACATTATTATGGTATCCAAAAAAACGAGTGTTCCAATTTTCTTTAGAATGTTGAATTAGGGTCGAGCTTCGCAGATGCATAGTATTCTTGGTTCCGTCATTAATGGTGGCTATACTTTTTTTTAATTCAGCAAACCATTCAAGTTGGACCCATTAACTCTTCCTTGGTCTAGACTGTTAGTCCTGATTTAACTGGCTTTGTCTAGGCCAATGCGAACATTGTCCGGAATCCTTAGATCGATAATTGACTGTACCTTGGGACTGAGTATTGGCTTCTCGGATAGAAATTGTAGGAGCAAACATATTTTGGCCCGACACTCTATACTTTTTGGTTTCCTCAATTTTAATTTGCTTTCCAACCTAATTCAATAATCCTCCCCATGTCATTGTTTTTTTCTCGAGTTACTGAATTAGAAAAATCACCCGACACTAAACCTTGCTTTAAAGAATCGATAACTACTTGCTCACAAGAATCGGGCAATCTATTTTTTGTGTTTACAAAGTGGCTGATGTAGTCCTTTAATTACTCATTTGGTTCTTGTGCGCAATGAATGATAGTATCACCGTTCTCTTTAATCTCTCTACTTCCCATAAATTTCCTATAGAAAGTCATTTAGAACATAACAAAGTTTTTAATAGATCCATGTGGTAAACTATTATACCATTTTAATGCACGCCCTATAAAGTCTGGGAGAAGGCCCGACATAATAGCTTATAATCATCATCAAAATTCATCATATAATTTTTGAATTGTCCAAGGTGATTATCAAGATATTTTCTTCCATTACATTTCTCCATTTTAGAGCTATCAAACCGCCTTGGTAGATGTCCAGAAAGATTCTTTGAAGACAAAGGTGACTGCCTCCAGTTATGACTTCGGCTAAACATATGATCCTCATGAGGAGTGGCAACGATACATGGTCTGGATTGGATAGAAAATTGATCACTTAACAAATGATGAATAACGTAATCTACAGGTTCATTTACTTTCTCTTGATATTTATTCTTTTTTCCCTTTTCCCTTTCTATCCATTTTCTTAGAATGTTTTTAATTAACCTCTATTTCTTCTTCTGACGACCATGATCACTATTCGATGAGGAAGAAGAAGTATATGAGTCAGATTATTGGCTGAGTTTGCAACAAAATTTGACGTGTTCATAAACTTCTTAGCTCGATGTTCCTTTTTCGAACAAGTGTGAGCCTTCAGGAAATGATTATTTTCATATTGTTTGTGGTTGTTATCAGGCTTATCGGCGACAATACATCCCGCAACAAACTTTTATTTATTATTTTTCAGTCTGCCTTTGGGCTCTCAAAGCTTCAAGCTCAGGCCTCAGTTGATCACGTTATTCTTGCATGAACTGTCTTTGTTCTGTATTATGATTGACATGAGAGAAAACTTCTTGTTTGTCAAGATCCATGCCTCAAAGAACTCATACAGGCAAATTTCGCTCCCGTTGTAGTCGACAATCATGTGATGGTAAAATAAGATCTTTGGGTAATTTTGGAAGTTATTAGGTTTGTGTGGTATTAAAATTTTAGTAAGAGATAAATAGAGAAAATAATTGCTTGTATTTAATAGAGAGGGAAAAAGTCCAACCCATTGAATGTTGTTTGTTGAACTATTTATACTCGCTTGCATCCATGGGCCATTCTCTCGGGGTCATATGTTTGGGTCAATCTAACAAGCCCCCAAGCCCATAAGCAAATGTACTAGGCACCTTACTGAGTAATTAAGGAAACTGCTTATTCATTGAATTTAGTTATTAGGTCTGAATTGCCCCTCTAAGCGAAATCCGGCCTACTTACTGCATGGGTCCTCCAACATAATCCGATCCTATCACTATTGACAACCACATCCTGTTAAATTCGTAATTACAAATCACCAACTCGACTTTATATTAATACTAATATACCTCTAACTAGTTTTCTCTCTTCTATTTTTTATGTTTTTTAAATATCATATCTTTCAAGCATAACTCCAAAAACATTCCCAAAAATATCACTGATTTTTCTTATTTAAGATGAACAAAACTAGATCTATGAAATTTATTTTTATTTTTTTAATTGCGAAATTACGTATAAATTCGTTGCAAAAATAGAAAAACAAAATTCTTTCAAATATATCACTCATGGATTTTGTTTTGTTTCTATTTTTATTTTTGAATGCTAAAAATCATAATTGAGGAAATACATGCAAATATGATGCAAAAATAAAAAGAAAATAGTTACAAAAAGCTCCAAAAAATCTGAAAATATCATAGGGTTTGTTTTTCAAGACGAACAAAATTACACCCATGATATATATATATATTGTTGCAAAATTATGTGTAAATTGGTTACAAAAATAGAAGAAACACTAATGAATTTTATTTTGTTCGTCTTTAAAAATAAAAATATGTGTGTTTTTGGAACTTTTTTTATAAGTTAATATTTGAAACATATACAATTTTAATGTTAAAAATTGGAGTTTTCGAAATACATGCAAATGTGTTACAGAAATAAGAGAAAATAGTCTTGAAAAATAAAATTTTAGTTATGTAATAAGTTTGATTGTGTATTTGTTTGTCGTGTTTTTGTTTTTTTTTGAAAATGTTATATATTTGAAACCATAGCTCCAAAAAATATCTGAAATATCATTGTTTTTAATTTTTAAGACGAACAAAACTAGATCCATGATATATATATATATATAAACTTTTTTTTGTTGCGAAATTATGTGTAAATTGGTTAAAAAAAATCTCCAAGCATATCATTCCCGGATTTCGTTTTGTTTGTCTTTAAAAATTGGAAATATGTGTATTTTTTTAAAAATATATATTTCAATTAGGATTTGAAATATAGAGTTTTGAATGTTAAAAATTGGAGTTGCCGAAATATATACATATTTGTTGCAGAAATAAAAAATGAATGGTTGCACAAATAGAAATGTAGTTGCCTAATAAGTATTATTGTGTGATTATGAAGTTTTAAATGTTAAAAATTAGAGTGACCAAAATATGGATAAATCTCTTGCAAAAAAAAAGAAATAGTCGTGAAAATATAAATTTAATATTGTGTGAGTTTTTTTCATCTGTTTTTTTATGTTTTTAAATGTCATATCTTTGAAGCCATAGTTTTAAAAAAAAAGTTGAAAATACTATTAGTTTTATTTTTTTAGGACGAACAAAACTAGATTTATGAAAAATAATTTTTGAATATATTTTAATTATAAAATTACCTGTAAATTAGTTTTATAGGTTGGTTTTTCTTAAATAAAAAAATATTTTTTAAAAAGATGAATTTTAATTTTATAAATAAATACTCGATATTATTTAAAAAAATCTATACTGCAAGTGGTTTTTCATAAATTTTTATATTTAAATAATTGCTGGTAATTTGATTTTTATCTTGTAATTATTAGTAAGTTATCGAATAAAAGATACACCAACTAACACTTTTGTCTGATTTTAATTGTGCTTAATAATATACGCTTCAATTAACATTGCGGAAAAAACTCACGTGGCCGTGGCCGTGGCCCAGTATAGGCCGTGAGGACCTCCCTCGTCTGACCGATCTTTTAATAAAATTAGAATTCCAATAGTTAAGTAAGACTTCAAAATGATAAAATCCAAAATATAGTTTTAGCCCTGTGACATTTGCAAACATCATTAGGTTTTAAACTCGATTGGAATATTCTTTGGTCCGTTAAGAATAACCTTTTATAATAATAAAATTTTGAGGAAAGTACCCCTAAGTACCTACTCAACTATCAAATATCAAAATGGTATCCGTTTTTGGACTAGTTTCATAAAATACCTAAAACCATATTTGGACAATTATACCCTCTCGGATATAAAAGGGGTTGTTTGGTTGAAACCCACTTTTTTGCACATTCTAATCTTACTTTTAGGTTCCAATTCCCCCCATTTTCACATTTCTAAATTTGAAGAGAGAGAAAGACGTAAAAGGAGAGGGAACCAAAAACGATTTTGAACCCAAACCAGAACCTGCGACCGTAACCGGCGAGCAGTTCCGATCAATCACTCGAACCGGAGAACACCGTTCACCACCTACTCCGAGCCTCCTACTCCGTCGAACACAGTCGAGCAGGTATTCCTCCAACACTGTCTGTCTTCTACGACTGAACCGTCTTCTGTAATCGTTCCGGCCACCCAAACCCGTCAACGATACCGAACGTTCCGGCCACCGTAACTGCATCGATAGCACCATCGTCCGCCTCCGTCTCCGTCGAACAGGTACGTTTTTTGTCGCCGTCTTCCCTACTCTCTGTGTTTGTCACCGTAACTAACCAGTGAGCATTAGGCTTGATATTGGGTATTGTTTCGTTTCTGTAAACCCCAGAAGAGATTTGAAGATCGAATCTCTTAGAACAAAGAACACAGCTACTGAGGCAGCAGCAATGCGAGATGCAAATGCTATTCAGATGCTTCTTGACGGCTGCAGAAGGTGCAATTCGTGAAATGTATTCTGTAAATACACTTTCTCTAGATAACGATACACGTCCAGTGGGTGAAGTGAATGCTTTGGTTGATGAACTTTTAGTGGTTGTTGAACTTCTAATGGGAGCAGCGCCTTCTTCTTTGGCTGCAGATGATGTCCGCCGTTTACTTGGTTTCATGGTTGACTGTCCTCAACCGAATCAGGTAAACTAAAAATTGTAATACTAAAAAGCCTTAGGAAGATAATTAGGATAAGATGTGTGTATCTACGATTCTTACTTTGATAATCAGTTAACTAGTTCAGGTATAATAATGCCTAGAAAAAATTATGATTCTGCTCTAGGAGCAATTACCTGCATTTTGACCTTCTGAATTTGTCATGCTGCATAAACCTCTATATGATTAGATTATAGAAGTCATACTTTCGAACTGAATTTCGGTTTATTTCTTAGGTTTATAAGTTCAATCTGCTTCACCGAGATTTTTGTGTAAAGAAACTATTAGACTATGTTTTGTTCCACTATGAAGGACACGTTGCTAGATATGAAGGAACACCTTGCTAGATATGAAGAGACACGTTGCGGATTATTCAGTTGGCGTCTGATAGATATGAACAAATACATTGCGTTTTAACTAATTATAAGTATGATAGATTGTTTATTTGGAGTCTGGTAGTTTGCACTCACGGACATTGCGATTGTTCCGCATATTATTAATGCAAGCAATTTCAGAGCTACAGAAGTTAGAAAATTAAATCTTACACTTTTTGCCCTATGCTTCACTCATGTTTGACATACATGCAGATATTCTACACGGTCGGTTGTGGGCTGTTTTGCTTTGAGTCACTTCTAAGTCTGTGGGTTCTTCAGGTTAGACACAATAATCTTTTGGCTGTTTTCTATTTTAACATTGAACTGTATTTCCTATAGTTGAGTTATATCCTTATGATCAAGCAATATATGGTAGTATTTGCAAAGTGGAATTACTTATTGATAGTTAATAAATTATCAAATTAACTCAATTTTCATTCCTGTTTTTAACTCATTTCCTATGTTTGGTTTATGCAGAAAGTATATCTGTATTTCAGGGGGAACAAGTGAGATATGTGAGCTCCGGTTTAGTTTTGTAGCGAAGTAATCATCGAGGAAGTCGAAATTTATTGTGAGACTGTAATTTGTCTGGGTTGTTTGTAGATCATATCTAGCAGGGTGTTCCTTCTTGTCTAGCAATGTGTCCCTTCATATCTAGCAAGGTGTTCCTTCGTATCTAGCAAGGTGTTCTTTCATATCTATCATTTCCATCGTTAGTGAACAAGAGCTCTAAAAGTCAGTCTTATCTGCGGCGGTCCTTCTGCTGAGCGCGGGATTTCTCTCAACTCGGCGAGATCGGTACTCGATCACATACATGTATGATACACAAAGTTCGTTTCAGTTACCAATATATCTATATTTGTAGCGTGTGAGCTCCAGTTTTGATTATTACAAGCGGCTTGTTGTTTTTTAAACATTAGATTAGTGTTGCTTATTCCTAGTTACCGAGTATTGTAATTGAAAGATTTGGTTCAGCGGGAAATGAACGCTTTACTGAATTTAACGTCAGTCTGTCGAATATTTTGATGTAGTAACAAACGATGCATCGACTAAAATATGATTATAATGTGTATGCGTATCAGTTCTTAAGTGTGATCTGCATCTTATTTTCAGTTATACTCAAATACTCCTGCGGATTTTGATTTTAAACGGATTACAATGTTCTTGTCAGAGATTTAAAAAGCTTGTTATGAGTTTTGATACTTTTGGGTTTTTTTGCAGTTTTCAGCAGTTCTTTGTGTTTTAAAACACAATAGTCTGATAGATAATGCGTTTTCAGCAGGGTGTTCCTTCTTGTCTAGCAATGTGTTCCTTCTTATCTAGCAAGGTGTCCCTTCTTATCTAGCAAGGTGTTCCTTCTTATCTAGCAACATGTTCTTCATGAGAGCGTTTAGTTTATAGTACAAACATGAGAGCGTTTAGTTTAAAATAGTACAAATAGACCTACAGTTAATAAAAAAAGGATGATATGACACAAGGAAAGACAATAATGCGATTTAAACCATATAAAGTCCTTGTCTATCAGAATAGTGTTCACGTATCTAGCAATGTCAAATATAGTATCTATCAGATGTATACTCCAGGATCTATCAATGTTATATATCGTGTCTATCAGACTAGTGTTCACGTATCTAGTAATGTATTAGTATGCTCCTGTTAGGGTACTAGAGACTAGCAATGTCTTCTTTCATATCTAGCAATGTCTATAACATTGTATATGTTTTGAGTTGATGTTGCATCTGTCTAGCAAGGTGTTCCTTCGTATCTAGCAAGGTGTTCCTTCATATCTATCATTTCCATCATGATACTTTAAGACTAAATGAGGTTGGACTAGACATTTTGGCTATAAAATCGGCATTGACTTCAATCAACAAGCAAATATAACTAGATGACGAGTATGTTTACAAAACAAAACTAACTACACTACCTCTTACAAAATACCACCAAAATCAACAAAATACATGAAACTACAATCTTGAAGTTTGATGTTTCCCAAAAATTTGTCTTTCCAGAAGCAGTAGGTTCAGTCCGTTGTTTAACTGCTAATTGCTCATGCAGTTTGTTTATAGCTCTATCCCTCCGTTCTCCTATCTGTCGAAAACCAAATCAAATCCATGAGCTACATAACACAATAAACGAAGGTTTAACCCAAATGAGAAGAGGAAAGAAAGGCATTAAAGAACATAAATAAATACAATATTTACTGATTTTGGATTAAGAGTCCAATGCATAGACTTAGATCAAGACTTGAGAATTAGTAATAGTGTGCATTAAGAATGAAAATGTTTGGGTGATATTACCCTTTGGAGCTTGCGATTCTGTGCTCGAGTTTCATGGAGACAGAACTCCAACTTCAATACCTTTTTCTTCGGTTCTTGATCAGTTTGCCGCTGTTTCTCTAACTGTTTGCAGAGAATGTTATACTCTAGGCCGTAAATAAATAAATAAAATTTCAAATTGACACAAGAGCTTAAAGAACAAAGATAGTAAAGAAAAGCACCTGTATTTCAACTTCTTTGGTTTTGAGTTTACAGTAAGTAGACATAAATCTTATTTCATCTCTCAGTTGTCTTACAGATAGTAAGGATGGGTGTATTAGACAATTACTCGGAACTTATTAGTAAACTTCGGTGTGACCAGCAATGTGTGTTCAAGATACGTTTCGTAGCCATTATTTGCTGTAAGCCGTATCTATGAGAGCAATATACGAAACAATCGCAATGTATGTTACTCAAATCTATCAGGCTACTAACAAAGAAGCTATCATACTTGTGATTAGTTAACTAGCATTGTCTTTATGCATATCTATCATGCTGCTGTACAACATGCAAAAAAAAACTACTTCAACAAACATACACAATAGAGTAAAAAACTTACGGGGTCAGTTAAATGTTGTTCATACTCTTGATCCGTGTATTTGATAATATCAACCGACTACCAATAATAAATTGCTAAGTAGTTCAATATTGTTACACAGATAACTAAACTTATGATAGGTAAAAGATACACTCTTACAACATGAAATAGATTTCTGGATAGAGCACACTTATTAATACCTTGTTAAACTTGGCAAAGGAGTAGTCACCAGTAGGTTTAATTCCATTAACAACTCTTACCTGCAAAGTATAAGACATTCATTATTAAGAGACTCTTTAAGCTTGCAACTATAAACTGTATACTAATCTTTAGAGACCCACCCAGTGGTAAAGCTCCAAGTTATCTTTCCGGGCAGAATTCGTGAAAGGAAGCCAATCCCAAGTGATCTAATGAGTAAGTTTCAAATATGTTAGCCAATTAGAAGCAATTCTATAAACATTGACGTGTAAACTACTTCAATCAATCAAACCATTGACATAGTACACCATTGGGTAGTAAATTAGACCTGTAACACAGCAACATTGTACAAGCAAGCAATGCGAAAAGACTGCAATATGTAACTAACCTTTTCTTGTGGCTGCGGCCGTCGTTTCAACTGAGACGCATCAATGGATGGCATAAGAGGAGCCAAGCCACCGGTGAGTGCATAAACCTACAAATTCAATAAGAACACCTTTATAATTTAGCACCAAAATAAGGATGATGCACAATTGTTATATACACCTACCTCACGTGATACTCCATTGGGTTTTCTCTGTGAATCTTTTGGAGGTCGAGACTTCTTCTCCTGAATTAGAGCCAGAGGAGTTTTAGGCAACCCTAAAATGTCTTTCGCATCCATTCCGATTAAGAGAAATTAGGGTTTTTCTTCACTCTTTACTCCGATCGATCAAATCCACCGGATGGTAGTATGGAAATTAAAGTTTTAATAATTATTGATATCGAAACAATGTCGTCGGGAAATGTCGTCAATGAAATGTTACCAGTTCATGTTAAATCAATCAAACTCCATAGTGTTAAACAAATAACACGAACATAAACACTAAGCATATCGAAATCTAGCGCAAGTCAAGTCTGGTACCTCCTTCGAAGTCGCCGGACGAGTCATCACTCGAGTCGGACTCACTACTGCTGCTTAGATGAATCACAGGGACGATCTGCTTCAAAAATGCGTCGAGGACGACGGCCGTCGTCGGAGCAGGTAGTCTAGGAGTTTCAAGAAGTTCGGGTTTCACTGGACCATTCATGGATGAGAGAGAGAATCGGGAGGGTGGTTCTGGTGAGTGTTTTCTGGTGGCTCGGTCGTTTTGGTGTTTTTGGAGGGTTAAGAGAGAGGGATAGAGGCTAAAATTCAAAATTCAAAATTGTTGATAGCCGAAAATACTCATTAATTCTCAAAATAAGGCTTATATACTAGGTTAAGGGTAGTTATGGTATTAAAAAAAAAGTATTAGAAGTGGATATGTTTAATGAGATGGGTATTAAGTGAGCATTAACCCATTTTTAGGTACTAGATAGTAATAGATTTAGCCAAAAAGTACTTAGTATGTCATTTCCCTAAAATTTTACAACCAAAACCTATTATTTTTTAAATTTAATTTAAACATATAATTATTATTTTTTATCCAAAATATAATAATTTATATTATTTTATTTTAATATGGTTTATAAAATTATCGTTGGCTAGTTTGTGAAAAAACACTATTGACGCAAGCTAAACAAAATTTTAATATTATCAATTTTCAAACAAATATATATATATATATATATATATATATATATATATATATTATTGATTATTGATTATTGATGCATCATATTTTTAGATGAGAACTGGGAGTTGGATTAAAAACAGTAATGAAAATAATAGTATAGATGGACAATTAGAATACTCATAATAATGAAGATGTTTTTTTAAAAATAGTGAGAAATATTTCATATGAAGTGGTATTAAAGAGTAGAAATTATTATATAAATCTATTATTCTTGATAATTTTATATTTGCATTAGAAAATTATATAAAGAAAATTATTATTTCCATAAAGTTATCTTTTTTTGAATTTTTTTCTTTATATATATATTTAACCTGAACATGATTTTTTTTGTTCTAATTAGTTAGAATATTTGAAGAAGAAGCAACAATGGTGGCTAGTGTCGAGCTAGGGTTTGAAGAAACAAGAAAGGCTGAAACTGAAGACAAGGCTTCATGTGTTTTATATGTCGGGTCATGTGTTGGACCGGGTCGTTACACAAGAGATGTGGGCTGAAGACTAAGTCTCTAGATAGTGTGTGTTGGGCTGTGGTAGTTCTTAAGCCCAATTCTAGTATAAACAATATAACAACTTGTATAACAAAATGTAACAAATTCTGTTACACATTAAACAGAATTGCTGTAACTATAAATATAACAAATGTATGAATAACAATGTAGAGAAAGAAAATAAAAGAGGTTACAATTTTCTTCTTGTTTCAATCTCCTTCTCTCTTTGATTTCGACTTGGTATCAGATCAGGATCCTTCAATGGCAGGGAAAGATTCACCATCCTTTAGCTCAGGATCTGCAGAACTGTTTACATCATCAATGGACAACCTGCTAACAAACAAAAACAACAGCATGAATCAGATAAGTGCCTTTACCAGTCTCAGGTTGGATAGAAACAATTTTCTTCTATGGAAGACTATGGTGTTGCCAATAATTAGAGGCAACAAGCTGGGAGATTTCATAAGTGGTGAGAAACCTTATCCTCCCAAGATTATAAGTGGTCCAGATGGTTCTCTAGTTGAGAATGATGAGTATGACAACTGGAATGCTAAAGATCAGTTGCTGCTAGGCTGGTTGTACAGCACCATGAGTGCTGAAGTTGCATCTCAAGTGATGGAGGAAGAGTCCTCCAAAGGACTGTGGGATGCTGTGGTAAGGTTATCTGGTTCTCAAACGAAGTCCAGAGTAACCTTCTTTAAAGCAGAGTTTCAAAGAACCATGAAATGAAGTAGCACAATAGAGGAGTATCTTGCTAAGATGAAACACATTGCTGATAGTCTGGCTCTAGCTGGTTCACCTATTTCACTAAATGATTTGGTTTCACAGGTATTGGTAGGTCTTGATAGTGAGTACACTCCTATTGCTGTCCATCTAGGTGACAAAGAAGTGCAGAATTGGCTTGATTTACAAGCTACACTTCTTATTTACGAAAGCAGACTTGAACAACTAGGGAAAATTCAAGTTGCCATGGCTAACCTGAATCTCACTGCTGTAAACAAGCCAGAGACTAAGTCTGCTGGCAGTAGTAACTATGGTTTAAACTCGAGGTATGGTAACAAAGGTCAAGGCAGAGGCTCTAGAGGAAGGTTTTCCTGAAACTACTCTAACAATTACAGGGGTAGAGGTCCTTACAGAGGCAGAGGAGGCAGGTTCAACTACTCTAATAACAAACCTACCTGCCAATTATGTGGCACGTTTGGTCATGGTGCTGCTTATTGCTACTTTAGAGACGATC
The DNA here is from genome assembly GCA_036936605.1 of Limnanthes douglasii subsp. nivea. Lineage (NCBI taxonomy): Eukaryota > Viridiplantae > Streptophyta > Magnoliopsida > Brassicales > Limnanthaceae > Limnanthes > Limnanthes douglasii. Next base: position 340,498,497 of record JAUPFV010000002.1, read on the forward strand.
CTAATGTGATGAGACAAATACAAACTGATCAACAGAGAGCTGATCAAGATCAGAATGTGATGACAGTCTCACATGAATCTGGTAATGGAGACGAAAGTTGGTATGTTGACAGTGGTGCTAGCCACCATGTCACCTACTCAGCCAAGATGTTGAACCATAAAACTCAATACACGGGTAATAAAACAGTAATTGTAGGTAATGGTAGTAAACTGAACATTCAAAACTTATGTAAGACTTGCCTATCTACAAAAACCAACAAACAAATCCTCCTAAATAGTGTATTACATGTGCCTTATATCAACAAAAACCTAGTATCTTTTTCTCAATTAACACTTCATAATGATATTTTATTGAGTTTCACAGTTCTAAATGTTTTGTGAAGGACAAGACAACCGGGATGATTCTTCTTAAAGGCAGAGTTGAAAATGGGCTGTATAAGTTGGAAGACTCATCTATTTCTAGGACTACTAAGGCATCCTTTCCTAAGTCCCATTCGTCTGTTTCTCATGTGTCTGTTCCTTCTAGTACTTCTAATTCCCTAAAGATTGTGTCTGTTCTACAATCATTCTAAAAGATAAGTCCCCTTTTGAGCAGCTTTTTGGGTTTAAACCTGATTATATGTTTCTAAAAGTCTTTGGGTGCACTTTCTTTTCATGTCTCAGGCCCTACCAAACAAATAAATTTCAATTTCACTCAGTCAAGTGTGTCTTTTTAGGATATAGTGGAGTACATAAAGGGTATAAGTGTCTCAGTCCTAGTGGGAGAGTTTATGTGTCAAGGAATGTCATCTTCAATGAAGATGAGTTCCCATGTCTATTTGGTTTCCTAAACACTAAGTCATCTACGTCTGTTTCTAGGGTTTCTTGGCTGCCTAAGTTTCCTAATCAATATCTACCAAATGAGAATTCTACACCACAGACAGTTTGTTCAAGCTCACAAAATACCAACCAGTTTCAACACATAAACACTAACTATTCATTAGAACCAAACCAGACCAAAACAACTAACCATTCTGTACCTTGTGAGAACTCACCTGATAGTATTAGCAACTCTCCACAAATCCAAACTGATTCCCAAACTCCCACAGCTACTCAAAATACCTTGCCCAGCATATTACGTGAAACACAACCATTAAAACCTGGTGAGTTGTTTATTGAACTTCCCTTTGACAAAGTTAACAGCCAAACTACTTCTCAAACACTACGTAACAGATACCCTATGACCAATAGGTATCCTAATCATGCATGCAAGCTGCACAAGGCATTGTATGGACTGAAACATGCACCACGAGCTTGGTATTCCAAGCTCAAGGACACACTGATCTTGTGGGGTTTCCAAAATTCAAGGGCTGACTGTTCTATGTTCTTTCTACGGTCTAAAGGTATTTTTATTATTCTACTGGTCTATGTAGATGACATAATTTTTACTGGTAACAGTCCTTCCTATGTCTCTAAGTTTGTTCAGAAGCTAAACTCTGAATTTGCTCTAAAAGATATGGGATCTCTCAAGTTGTTTTTGGGCATTGAGGCTCACAGAGATGACTCTGGCCTTTACTTGACTCAAACACAGTATATAAAAGACTTACTGTTAAAAGAGGGTTTTTCCAAAGCTAACTCGTGTGAAACTCTAATGAAAGTGAGTCCACCTCTCTCCAAGTCTGATGGCGAGTTACTTCAGAATCCTACAAGATACATAAGTTTGTTAGGTTCTTTACAGTATCTACTGCACACTCGACCAGACATTGCGTTTGCTGTTAATAAACTCAGCCAATTTCAGCAATGTCCTACGAAAGTGCATCTACAATGTGTAAGAATAGTTTTGCGTTACTTATCTGGTACTCAGACGTTGGGACTTCACATCAAACCGAGTGACACTCATCAGCTTACAGGCTTCACAGATGCCGATTGGGCAGCTTCGTTGGATGACCGTCGATCTGTTGGTGGTTATTGCGTCTTCCTGGGTGATTCTTTGATTTCGTGGTCTTCAAAGAAACAAGGGATTGTTTCCAGGTCAAGCACCGAGTCAAAGTACAGATCACTTGTAAATTTAGACTCTGAACTCATTTGGTTGAAGTCTGTTCTTCATGAAATTCGTCTTGATCTTCACAGATCTCCGGTTATCTGGTGTGATAACCTTGGAGCAAGCTCACTTGCTTCAAATCCTGTATTTCATGCTAGAACAAAAAATGTCGAATTAGATCTACATTTTGTTCGAGATATGGTTGCTCAAGATCTTCTGGACAGACGATACGTACCTTCTCACGACCAAGTTGCTGACTTGCTCACAAAGCCCTTGTCTCATAATCGTTTCTTGTTTTTACGGGACAAACTGAGCCTCGGTATACCTCCGCCACGTTTGAGGGGAGAAGTTAGAATATCTGAAGAAGAGGCAACAATGGTGGCTAGTGTCGAGCTAGGGTTTGAAGAAACAAGAAAGGCTGAAACTGAAGACAAGGCTTCAAGTGTTTTATATGTCGGGTCATGTGTTGGACCGGGTCGTTACACAAGAGATTTGGGCTGAAGACTAAGTCTCTAGATAGTGTGTGTTGGGCTGTGGTAGTTCTTAAGCCCAATTCTAGTATAAACAATATAACAACTTGTATAACAAAATGTAACAAATTCTGTTACACATTAAACAGAATTGTTGTAACTATAAATATAATAAATGTATGAATAACAATGTAGAGAAATAAAATAAAAGAGGTTACAATTTTCTTATTGTTTCAATCTCCTTCTCTCTTTGATTTCGACTCAATTGATTATTAAAGATTTTATTTTTATTTTTAAGATACTGGTGATTAACCACAAACCCGACACTCGCTGAAACATTGCACTGAAACAAAACCACAAACCACATCCACATTCCCACGCTAACCAAAATCCATAGAGTGAAGCACAATATTGTCCGCCATCAGCTATAGACTATGCACCACATCCTTCAGCCACCCTGCTGTGAGCTAGTAAAACTCAGTCACCCACAACCTCCAGTCCAGTCAACAACCAAATTCCACTGGCACCAAACTTAGCCATACACCAACCTCCAGCCCAATCAGCTATGAAACTCGAATCATCACAGCGTTCCACTCAACTGCAACACTCTACCTCAACCTGGCCAGCCATTCGCATTCAAATTTACGGTAATTTTTTTGATTTTAGGTTCAGTTTCTAATTTAGGATATAGGATAGTTTCTAATTTTAGAGTTTCTATTTAGATTTAATGGTTTGGATGTTCATTATATGTTGTCATGTGTTGTTACTTTTCTTCAAATTTTTATTGTTTCATAAAACTTTTTGATTCGCGTTTACTCGTGTTTATTGCCAACGAGTGGCGAAGAACACCTGGTTTCTGAGGCTTCTTGCGGTATACGTATGGGGTGAGAGTTTAGTCTCACGCCATAGGCATGGCGCGAGAATTACATACCACACCTTACGTATGGTACATGAGTTACACCCCAAGCTATACATATGGCGCATGACTTAACAACCACACCATACAAATAGCGCATGACTTAACGACCACATCATACTTAACGACCACACCATACGTATGGGCGATAAGCTCTGGTCATCGGATTATCCCTGGATCAGTTTTATCTTGTTTGTTTGTGTATCTTGGTTATATTTGCACTAACATGTTTTGGAAAAACAACTTTCTAATTATCATTTGGTATTTTCATGTGGGTTTTCATATTTTTTATGTGTTTAATTTAAGATTATGGGTCCAATTGATGCTTCAAGTGCGAGTAATGGGTCACCGAGCTAAAAAGGGAAACAATACCGAACGCATAGAATTCATTTCAGCACTTCATATGAAGTCGATACCTCCATTATCATCACCTCCACCATCCAGTTCCACATCTGGTTCTAGTGCTCCTAGGCCATGGCCGGCATCCCCTACTCGAGGTCCATCTAGAGCTGCGCTTCCCACTCAGTTACCTTCATTCTTCGGACACATTCGTAGATCATGCCGCCTACTACATTTTGCATGCAGAGGTAATATCCATATTTATTATTAATTATAATATTTAAAATGATTATTTGTAAGAGCGTGAGATGATTTTATACGCACACTAACCTATTCATTCAAGTTGGAGTCCGTGAGCTTATGGTAGGGTTGGAACGGTGTTGGATGACATGCCTTTGGGCAGGCTCATCGAGCCGTTAGCATGTATGCATACACAATAAAACATCACCGAGGTATTCTTAGAGCATTGACTTTAGAAAACTAATAGTTTCCGTTTCAGTTATGGTAAGATGACTATCACCCTCGATGATGTGCATACCATATTGGGGCTCGAGATCCGAGGTGATTTGTCTACTCTTCCGGTTATAGCTGATAAGTCGCAGAGCATGCATGACGCTGCATTACTATTTGGTATTGATGATGTAACTTTTGTTAGGGAGGTCGAGTTACGAAAATGTATCGGTTTGGGTCTTGCCTTTCTTCATAATAGGTTTAGTAGAACAGTTTACCATGAATCTAATGCTTCTCTCACTGACGATATGGTCCATTATGCTGCTCGTGCATATATTCTCCATATGTTTGGTTGCATTCTCTTTTTTATAAGAATAACGCGTACATGAATGTTAATTACTTGTTCCTATTACAAGATTTGAATGTACAGGTTTGGCTTTATGCTTGGGGCACTGCCGTGTTGACTTATTTGTATCCCATTTGGTATAGGCCTCCCTTCATGAGATGAGATTATGGGTGTGTGTATCAGTCTTCAAGACACGTGGATATATGATCCTTTTGTTTTACTTCATCCGGTTACGTGTGCGACTTATACAGTGCGTATGCTTACTATTGCTAGATGGGATACAAGTGCGTCGATTTATGATTCCCGGACTAAATTCAAGTGGCGAATCATCATTAGTAACATGGAAGAGAGTGATGTAAGTTTTATATTCATCTAATATTTAATTTTTTAAATACATTTAGGTATATAACGTGTACTAGTTTAACATATGGTTATCAAATATTTAGGCTATTTTCAAAACTTCTAGGTTTATAAGAATTGAATAAAATAAATTTGATTGATATCATTTTATTATTGGTTGGGTGGTGTAGATGGTAATAATTAGAAAACCTTATTTGTTATTTTTTGTACTGTTTTCTTTTACAAATCTTGTTTGACCCTTACCGTCCCATACTTGATCATTTCCCATTAGAGGAAATAACTTGGTACCATTGTGTCAATTTCAGTATAGAACATTCACATGTATACTATCTCGAGCGGAAATTGAGGCAATTTGAACATGCCCAGGGCTTAATCTGTTTTAGTTGTTCGGGCTGTAGAGCAAGGGAAAAAGGAAACCAAGACAATGTCTTACATGTTTGATCCAGATTGTTGGGAGGGTTTAACGTATTTTTCTTGTTGAGGTCTATATTCAGGGAATCCATTGTTTGAGACAACATGGATTGGTGTCCTGTTTGTTAGCCAATAACAGTAGACATCTTTGTTGTTTGATATTTATGTTCCATGTTTTTTACTAAATTTGTTTATATTATATTTGACTAAAATTGTTGTTTGATATTTATCTATATGCTTGATGTTCACATAACAGATGTATTAAAGTTCTTTAAAAAATAGGCAAACAAACAAGTAGTTGAATAGGGATATCGTATAAAAATAAAACACACACGTAAGCTTCAAATTCTTACGAATCAAAATCTAGGAAATGCGTGTGTCTCATCCTTTCCAATTAGGTCAAGCTCAATTTCACAAAGTATATGTTCTTTACCTAAATCATTAGTCCCTATACCAAACACCTCATGCACCTCTTGTTGAACATTACGGGGGAGATAAGGGACCCAAATATTTGGAATCTAGAAAATAAATTGTAACTTGATACATACATACAATAACTTAAAGTATTCAAATGGAAATAAAAAATTACATTTAATTAATTTTTTGAAATGTACATAAAAAAAAAAACTAGAAGCATTATAATGAGCATAAGCCAAATAAAATTTAAAACTTTTAACTTACGTACAAAATAAATTATAAAACTTCAAAACAAGAGGAGATTAACAATAAATTAAATAACACATATTAGTCGTAAAAATATTCGAGATTATCCTCAACAGGTGAGCAATTAGCTATCACACCTACTTTATGAGCTAGACTCTCCTCCAAATAAACCATTATATCTCTTGTAACCAAATTATTAAATTTCAACTGTCAGAATTTGAGTGCATCTTGCCTCACTTCGTATGACAAGTCAAACACCCGAAGTATTAGTTCAGATTTTAGATGATTGTACATGTCAGAGTTTCTTGCACGATTGTGCATAGTTGGATATGGAGATCCTATACGTCCGTAGTTATAGTACATCATGTACAACAATTATCAACGAAATCATTGGTGGTTTCATCAGAAATTGTTATGAACACACTAGACTGTTTGAAGCAAGTGGTTGTCTTGATCAATGGTCCACTCCATTCATAAGATACTTTAATTTTTTCATACTTTAGAAGATCTGGTAAACGAATTAATACTAGATAATTCAATAGCTATATAAAAGAAAACAAAATATAGGGGGATAATTTTTTGCAGGTTAAAGTCTTGGCCATATATTTTTTGGTAGGATAATTTATTGGTGTGACTAAATTATTGACGAGATAATTTGGAGGGAGGTTAAATTCTTGGCGTGACTAAATTATTGGGGAGATAATTTGGAGGTGGGTTAAATTCTTGGCGGGTTAAGTTTTTTTCGTGACTTTCTATTTGTAGGATATTGTTGTTGAATAATAATTTTGCTTCGTATAGAAATATAATAATCGAGAAACGTATAATTATTTATAGTTAGATGTAATTTTTATAATAATAATTTTTATTTTTTATTAAGAAAAGGTTTGCAGCTAAAAGTCTAACGAATATATGCTCTTTTCTGTTAGACGCTGGATGTAATAAGCGATATGTTTTCAAAACTACTATAAATGTTATAAAAAAATATACCTCCGCGATTGTCAAGGCGCTTAGGAAGCCATTTCCGCCAAGCGGTGGCAGATGAGCTATTCATCACGCTAACTGTTGGAGTATACGTAAATTCTGATGACAATGATTGGCATCCGGTTGGCATATAGCGCTATAGCCACTAAACATAAATAATTTTTTTTTAAAAAATACCAAATAATAATTTTAAGATAACCACTACATAGTTAAATAAAAAGAAAATAGTAATCTTTCAAAAATCGATAATTTAACCAGTTTACAAATTAAAAGTACAAAACAATTAATACTTCCGATTTGGTTCCAAAATCACAAGTGACACTATGTTAAATATACTATTACTTGCTCGCATTCTATGGAATGTGTCGGCGTGAGATGTTTTAGTCGTAAAAATGTTTCGACTTTAGGACGCAAGGGGATTGACCAAATATTAGCATCTTCTCTAGTAATGAGCATCCATGTTGGATTCATCATTGATAAATGTGAACCTTTAACTATATCGACCTATAAATTTAATATCGCAAGATCAACATTAAATATATTGAACAAATTTAGATAATGAATAACTAAATGCGTCTAATATAAAATTTGTTTACTTGCATCAACAAATTGATATGTCTTCACCAAATGCGGCCCCGATCTCTTTTATATGACCCTTCATTGGTGGTGTAGTTTTTAGCAGTAAGTAAGTTTTATAGCTGCCGTGTGCTAGGAAATAGAAAACACACTTGTATGACGTGGCGATTAGTTTGCCACAACTAGGTAACGACATCCAATTTTAGATTGGTGCATTCTATTTATAATATCTCAACTGTTGTAACTCTTATCGACTTCACCACGTCACCAAAATATATGACACTCAAATAAAACTCTCTCTACCTCTCTAGTTCGTGAACCATTCTTTCTCTTACAAGTTTCCATCCAATCTTGTCACCGATCATACTGTGATTGATGGATCCAAACCATAATTTCTGTCGGGCTTAATGTTTGTAATTTCGATGATAAAATAACGCATAAATTATGGTATATCCGTAGAATACCTCGAGTCTGGTACGTTAGGAAACCTCATCAGAAGTGGTTTAACTGTAATTAGCAGGTTTGTGTTAATATTATTCGACGCCATCGGAGTTCTCACACCTTTACATGCAACCTGTGCTTGTTTCATTTTTGGATTGATGACCGTTCTAGTGGTGGTACCAAAATTAGTATGGGTTTGTGTGACGACCGTTCTAGTGGTGGTATCAGGGTTCAGAAATTCTCAACGAGTGTTCATATATTTGGAGTTTCGGCACTATCCCAATTAGATGCTAACCATTCTTGTTCGACGAATTCATGCATGGAAGGATCCCTTTTGGTAGAATAATCAACATTAATTTTATTATCGTTACCGCAACCACGACCCCAATCTCGGACCCGTCCGGGAATACGTCTACGGGTTTTAATTTTTTGGAGTGGTTTGCAAAGGAGTGAAGTTGAAGATCCAAAATGCGTTTGAATTTTTTAAGCCAATAGATTTGTTTGTAAACATCAAACTCTCTCAGTTTTGCATTTAAATTTTCAAAATTAAATTTCACCTCTTCTTCGCTGCTTAGTTTAACTCGGGAACAATATCTAGTCTCTTCTAATGCTCATCTATAACTCGGGTCGTTAAATACACGTTTTCTCTTTAGATCGACTCTAGGTGATGGGTGCATGGTAAACCATGTGTTGTACGATCGATGCAAGTTCATGAATATTTTTCACCTCTGGTCTTATCAAGATAGTTTCCATATACTATTGTCAAACAAATAGGTGATACATACTCTCGTAGTAATTTGAAAGGTTTAAAATCTTGAAAATTGTGAATAAAGCGACACTTGCTTAGCTTTATGGATTCCTTTATGGTCGAATATTGCGTCGTTAACAAGCCATGAACTTTCTCCCAAAAGTCTTCGAAATTCAGTTGGCTTGACCATGTATATTTTCTTAATGTAGCATGCTAGCTTTCCGCCCTATTCGAGGTGTGGTTGTTAAAATGCATGATTTTGCTAATGTAGGCATGAACAAACCTCTGTTTATATGGTGAAATCCACGAGTCTATGACATAATCGAACAATTTATCGTGTTCTATGAATATCTTCCGCATCTTAGCCAACCTCTCATTCATCCGGTAAATGGTGGTGGATGAAACGACGTCCTTTAGGTGGCCAAAAACGTGTTAAACTTGTGCCATCTTTAATCAATTTTTTAGTTTTCCCACAAATATTCTTGTTGATATACAATTCGCATAACAAAATCAAGTGCACGGTCCATGATTATACCATAAGGAAACTCACAATCTTTTTCCTCAATTACTATTTTCAAACATCCCAATGGTCATTCTTAGTTGTCTTGTTTTTCTTTCGCCATGAATGTGAAGCCAATACAAAATGTTTTATTGGTCGATGTTAGCCATGAATAATTCGAACCAAGGCATCCCGTACCTAATAACTTTGTATGTGCTATTAATGATTAGAAACCGCGAGAAGATCCCTAGTAAATCGATACTAAGCAGGTGAGCAAAAAATAAATTGATTATCGTATTCAAGCCATCATTCGTCGTCCGTTCCTAATACGTGTATTTGTTCATTTGTAATTTTCCTAGCAAGCATTTAATTTGCAAACGATCACCATTTTCAACCAACCTTGTTTTTTGAAAGTGATTGGATACGTGAAGGATATTGGACGCATTATCCGGATCGACCTTCTTTAAGACACCAAATATTTGATGTAGAAACATCGACGAGCTATATCTCCTTTAGTTTTAGTTCTGACCATTGAAAATGTCCTTGCATATACATAATTGGATCATGGTTGTGCTTTCCGGAAAGGAAACCTAAAGCTCACTTATCATCACATTTAATCGAATTAGCTATAAAATTAGAAGGGCAATTGATGTTTTTGCTACTAGTAGCCTTACGCTTATGGTCACACTCTTTAATGGTAAACTTAAATATACCGGATTTCTCATATTTATAATATACTCTAGTTGTTCTTCCTCTATTCTCCGGTTCCCTAGATGTGATTTTAAATGAGAATTTTAGTGACTTTCCCGTATCTTTGACCCACTCGATCATCGACTCTAGGATATACTCCTCGCGAGTTAAAAAATAGTGACTGTAGTCCATAACAAGTGATACTTTATATTGGGTAACCTCCTCCAATACATATCAAGTAAATAAATCAATACAATCGGGATTCCAGTTTAGTTAAGGCCATTATGCCATACATAAGGTGGATTGTGCATTCATTCCACCATGCCATGGTGAAATGATGGATTCATCATACATGTGGCATAATGATGAACCATTGCGCCATATAATTGGTGTGAGATACATCGGTTCTATATTTGGAATGACGATGAGCACTACTTGGACGTCATTTTATGGTGGAATCAAGCAAAATATGGGTTTTAGAAAACTTTGCATTTTTGAAAAAATAAAAAGATAGTAAACTTAGGTACCTCTTTTGCGTCCATGATGTTCTGTAGAATAACCGGTTCTTTCTCTATTTCGTTCATTTTTTTGAGATTTTGAAAAGTTAGAGAAAATAGGGTTTCTCGTAAATTTGGAAGTGAAAGGTTAGGCTTTACTAAATTTTTGGTTTTGCAATTTAATGAAGGAAATGATGAAATGAAACATAAATAAATAAAGTCTCAAGGATTAGGACGAGCATGTAGCATGCGCTGTTTTTGACAAGAATTGTTCCTTAGATATTTAGAGAATGAAACTACAAGGAGAAATGTTTTTACTTTTGGGGCTTTAATGGCTCAAGTAGAAAATATTATTAAAGTGGATGAATTAATAATGGTTTAGATATGGCCTAACTTATCTCAATGGCACCCATGATAAGAAAATGCTCCCACAAATTAAGGCTATCAGAGTAGTACTTCACATTTATAAGGACCTTCATGACTGAGGATATCTGTTAATTTGCCTTCTCGGTCTGGATCATTATAGTTGTTGGCTTTTAATTAACCAACACCTCATATTAGGTCGAATCGGTGGGTGAAACCGAATTATTTTGCAGATTTAACTGAAAATATGGCTACAATGTTTAAATAGCTAAGAATCGTGTTAATTTTTGAAAACTTCTACCAATAGATAGACCAAATGTGGAGTGAAATTGTAATTTTTATAAATACCACAATGATACTCGGCATGATATCTTAAATTTCATACCTCTAAAGAAAGAAATTCAGATTTTGATAGAGATTGGTAAGCTGACAACGTTTGGACAAGAAGGTGGTCGACATATTCTGAGCGTTAACCCATCATCACAACAAGGTGTAATTATATATTCGAAGCAAGAAAATAAATTGTTGATATCTGAGCCTAGAAATAACATCAATATGTCTTTGGAATATCTTGATCCCGATTCGAATCGGAGGCTGGTATTGATTATGAGTGACACAATGGTACATGGAAGAGTTCTAAGCTTGTGCGAGTATTTTAAGTCTTTGGAAATTTTTGAAGGAGATATTATGGCTGGAAATACTAACAGATATAGAGTAGGACATATGGTAAACCTAACTACTAAGGTGGAAGAAGGAATTTACTACTCACCTTTATGAAAATAATATTATACCTTTCATTTTGTGTTGATGAAGATGATTGGAGCATAAATAACAGACAACAAAGTTCGACGAATATTAATTCATACTGGCAGTTCAACTAATGTATTATTTCTGTCAATAATGGGAAAATGCGTAAGCCAAACGTAAGTTGTTAGAGAATTAGAAGTTGAAGTTTTATTAGGTTGTGGTCCATTAAAGAAAATAGTTGAAGTATTGTTTATGCTAGTTGATTTTTTGACGAGCCACAATGCCATTTTGGGAAGATCATGGTTATAAAAAATGCATGTTTTAGCTTTCGCAGTTCATCAATGTATAAGATATGTGATTGAGGACCGTGTATGGGTCGTTCAAAGTAGCCAAAAACTGGCTAGGGAGTATAATGCGACGACTTTGCGCACCAATAAATGTTTGAATATTGATATAATAACTAAATAGCGGTTAGAGGGGCCTTCCTCGGATGTGGATAAAGTGGATGATAAAAGGGAGACCCTAGGTTCATTAGTTTACGATTAGAATGTGCAGGTTTATTTTAGTCCTAATGAAAAGAGTTTGCGGATGGGAATATTGTTATCTTCAACCTTACATTATCAGCTACTTAGATACTTGTCAAAAAATTTAAAGATTTTTGTTTAGAAAACCGAAGATGTTATACGGGTTCCCTAAGAGGTGATTTGACATTGCTTGGCAGTTAACCCAAATATTAGACCTATTATTCAAAAAAGAAGGAATTTTTTGGTAAAAAAGTCTGAAAAAATAGTAGTATAAGTATATCGGTTATCTAAAGTACGACATATTCGAGAAGTACATTATTCATTTTGGATTTCAAATCCTGTTCTTGTGAATAAGAAAAGTGGAAAATAGAGTATTTATGTTGATTTTACTGATCTCAATTGAGCATGTTCGATGAATCCTTTTCCAGACCGAAAAATATTTATCAACTTGCTGATTCAACATCGAGTAATAAGCTTCTTTCTTTCATAGATGCTTTCACAGGGTATAATAGATCTAGATGAATCATAATGATCAAGAAACTAATACGTTTATTACTAATATATGATTGCATTGTTATCGAGTTATGCCTTCCGGTCTCAAGACTGTTGAAGCTACGTATCAAAGACTAGTGAGAAATGATTTTGCCACTCAAATTGGGAGGAATACAGAAGTTTACTTAGATGATATGCTGGTCAAAATCTCTACGGATGAAGCACACCTACGTCACTTAATATAAAATTTCTCGAATTTAAGAGCTATTCGTTTAAAATTTAACCCATAGAAATGTACCTTTGGAGTTAAGTCAGAAAAATTCTTGGGATACATAATAAGTGAAAAAGTGATAGAAGATGATCCATAACAATTAAAATCTTTGATAACAATGACTCCACCTTGGTCTATTAAAGAAGTGGAAATTTTGACAGGTAGATTAGTAGCTCTAAATAGATTCATATCTAGATCTGTAAATAAATATGCTTGTAAATAAATATGCTCCATTTTTTCAAGTGTTAAGACAATCAAAGGAATTTTCATGGACACTAGAGTGTGATGTAGCATTTTCAAAAATTAGAGAATATTTATCATCCCTATAAGTTTTGTATAAGTCGCTTTTAGGTGAAGCAACTTTTCATATATATATATATATATATATCATCGTCTTGGTTTATGTTGTAAGCGCATTCTTGGTAAGAGAAGTAGATGGATTACCACAACCGGTATATTATGTGAGTAAAAGTTTTCTTGCTTCGGGCAAAATGTATTTGAAGCTAGGGAAATTAGCTCCAACTTTGGTTGTAGTTGGTCGAAAGATATGTCATTACTTTCAAGCCCAGTCTATCATTTGTACGAGCATCATTTCTATTGAAAAATGTACTGGAAATACTAGATATTTATAGGAGAATGACAAAGTGGTCCGTGGAATTAAGAGACTATGACATTGACTTTATTCCTCGAACAACTATCAAGGCTCAAGCTTTAGCATATACTTTTTTCGAATTCCATTTGAAATGTTCTGATGAGGAAGGAAATGATGTAAGTACATTACCCACAACAGACGAATGAGTGGTTAAAATTGATAGACTCGAGTGTTTTAGGACCCGGAGCAGGACTTTAGTTAATAGCTCCATCTGGTGATATTATGTATTAAACAATACGGTTCATATTTAGTGCATCGAATAATGAGGCAGAATACGAGGCAGCATTAGCTGGATTAAGACTTGCAAAAAATATGTGGAGCTACGAAAGTGGATTTACAAATGGATCACAACTTTTATCGAATCATATGTTGGGAATATTAGAGGCTAAGAAGGATCATCTTATCAAGTATTTGCGAGAATAAAGGGGTTGACACTCTTCTTTGACAAACTAATGATTGAACATATTAACCGAAGAGAAAATATTGTTGCAGATTCTTTAGTAACCTTTGCTTATTCGAAGGGTTATCTTTGGATTTTATTACAAGATATTCCATCCATAATGACGAAAGCCGAGGCGTGCCAATATTCCAAGGAGGTACTTTGACTCCACCCTTACTGAGATGTTTGGGAAAAACGAATCTGGAGTAATTTTGTTCGAATTGCATGACAGAGAAGGCTAGGCTTATTGTGGTTTTAAATTTTTGGAAAGAATAGTATTATTGACATGATATTATTGGCCTACCATAATAAGTTATGCTAAAAAGTTGGTACGAAGTTATAAACTTGTCAAAGATTTTCAAATACCATTCACATACCAGTTGTGCCCCTAGACTCAATTTCCACGGTTTATGGATTCGGGAGGACAACGAACAATTATAATTACAGTAGATTACTTTTCAAAATGGGAAGAAGCAAAACATTTTCAAGAACAAGAGATAAAGATTTCATCAGATTTATTATATTAAATATTTGTTGTAGATTTGGGGTTCCTTTGATAATTACTATAGAAAATGGACCATGGTTCATTAACAAAGAGATGACATATTTTTGTGATTCAAGAGGAATCAAACAGTGGCTTTCAACACCATTTCACCCATAAGAAAATGGACAAATGGAGGTTACTAATGGAACTATCTTGGATGGTCTGAAAACATATTTGGAAGGTACAATTGTAAAATGGCCTAATTATCTTTAAAAGGTGATATGGTTTTATTGGACAACATCTCGAACTGCAACACAGGAAATTCCTTTCTTTTTGGTATATGAGATGGATGGGATCAGCCCAACGGAATCTATACTTCCATCTTATAGAATACTTAACTACTCCAATAATGATAACAAGAAGGCTAGACGAGCAGAGCTTGATTTGATAGAAGAAAAGATGGTAAGATAATATTTAAATTTTCTTTATTATCAAACTTAAATGCGAAGTTGTTACAATTCAAATGTGAGACGAATGGATTTAAAAGTAGGTGGTAAAGTTTTTAGAAATATCTTTGTGCATACAAAAGACAAAATATTTTGTAAGATGGCTTCACACTGAGAAGGACCGTATTCAATGATCGAAAAGGTTAAGCCAATGACATATCACCTCGAAGATAAAGAGGGAAAAACTTTGCAACATCCTTGGAATATTGAATATTAATGATTTTCTTATGAGTAATTTTCTCAACATCCATGAGCACATTATTTTCTCACATGTATACTGACCACTGGCAAAAACATTCCTCTCCAGGTGGCTCCATAAGGTTTTAATGAGGTGCCTATATAGACGAAATTTTAAATATAGTAATTCTCATGCCAAAACATTACGTGTACAACATTTTATGTTGAACAATAAAATCATTCTTATAAAATGGGAACTTTTTCAACTTTAAAATAAATATAGTATTATATAAAAATATAAACAAAATCTGTAAGTTAAACAAGGACTCATCACCCTTGATATAAATTACGATAATATATATTTATAAGTGCCAATGTGTGTGGCAACATAATTTGAAGTGCCAATGTGCGTGGTGATATAATTCGAAGTACCAATGTGTCTGATGGTATAATTTGAAGTGAAAATGTGTGTGGACATATTTTAAAAAGTGCTAATATATGTAGTGATATAATCCGATGATATTTTAAAAGATAAGTTGAAATACTGGCACACGAACATACCATTTAAAATAAAAATACAAGTAAAATATGAATGGTCACTTACAAAAATACAAGTATTTCCATCTGATGGGAACTTACAAATGTACAACTAGTGACATGTATAGTCACTTACAACAATACACAGTGCTATGTTATAAGCACTTACAAAAATACAGATTTTGACATGTGATTGCTACTAACCAAAACACAGTTTGAAAATACAAAATACTATCTTTGCACCATTTTAGGGTTCACCTGAGCTGCCATCTGAAGATAAACTTTCACTTTCCAAACTTTCACTTCTCGATGAGGTAGATTTGTTGTTTTTGTTCTCTTCGCATTCTGACCTATCTGAATCACTTACAACAGTAGTGGATGCATCTTTACGGCGTCGGTTTTCTAGAACGAAATACCGATAGTTTACCATATTTTCCTTGAGAAATATCTTGTGGAAATCAAGAACCATGAAAATTTTGCTTCATATTCACAAGTTTTTAAATTCGTAAGACAATTTCTTGCACATGTGTCAACAACCGCGGTTATAGCAACAACGTTTTCTATCTCAGCTTCAATTTTGTACGATGCTAAGTCTTGAAGGGCTTTTTGTTTTCTCTCTTCGCTTTCCTCGTAAAAATTATTGATGACTTTGAGGTTAAAATGCTCTTCCTGCAATTCTGCTTTGTTTTAAAGACAGTTGATGCAGTTTCTCTTAGTGTTTCTTAGTCAGATGGTCTTTCAATTCATAGCCATATTATGCCATTTCGCTATGTCCATTTGAAGGGTTTAACAT
Organism: Limnanthes douglasii subsp. nivea; assembly: GCA_036936605.1. NCBI lineage: Eukaryota > Viridiplantae > Streptophyta > Magnoliopsida > Brassicales > Limnanthaceae > Limnanthes > Limnanthes douglasii. The sequence continues at coordinate 340,514,888 of JAUPFV010000002.1, forward strand.
TGATCAATAAGATTCCTTTGAGCCATTGTAGCCGACCTTTTATTGTATGTTGTCTTTTGTTTGCAGTGAATAACATATTTTGTCATAGCTTCGAAATGATTCTTAACAACTGAAGATTCCTCATTCAAATTTTTGGTAGTGATTTTAAGGGTCACAAACGGTTGGATTGTGTTAAGTAAGTTCTCTTATGGTTTGATAGTGGGGTATGCAGGGAAGGTTTATTTAAACACTAATGATTCGGGAGTGGTCACTGAACTACACGGTGGTCGATTTTTGTAAAGAAGTGTTAGTTGATTCTCTGAAAAGTTGTTTTCCTCGTTGACTAAAAGAGTCTCAACAACCTCATTCGTAGTGGCAACAACCTATGTTAATTTTCTTGAAACTGTGGTTGAAATTCATAGAATTGATGACCTTCATTCTCCTTTTTATTCTCATCAAAGTTGGTTGTCGGATTTGAGAATGAGGTATCAATACCTTGATCAGAATTTTTGTTACTAGACTTTTTTAAGAAACATGCTTTCTTTTTCTTTGAAGTAACCTTTTTCTTTCTTTTGAAAGCCTCGAGGAGGGAATTTATGGTGTCAAGAGTGATATCATCTCAACTATTCTCTTGGTTTTATTTTTTGGGCTAAACTTCTTCTTTCCTTTATATGGCTCAACCTTCCGATACTTCTTCGGTTTATGGCTTGGGGCCATATTCCAAATAGGAAGAATGATGTGAGCATATGGAGTAGATAATATCTTCAACAGAACTGCTGAAGAAGGAGGCTCTATTAGTTTATATGCAGTCACGGCATAACCATGGGATATCTTCCACAAGTGAGTTTGAAAATTATCTTTGATATACAGAGAGGAATTTCGGCAAGTCTCGAAGCCATAATGTAAAATTATTTTAGACACATTTTTAGCTATAAACTGCTCGATATGCAAAGAGGAATTTTGGCAAGTCTCGAAGCCATAATGTAAGATAATACGGTGAATCAAAGTTTGTGACTTGCTTGGCAATGGCGGAGTCAATAATTTCAAAGTAATCCATAACTATTGGATTTAACTCGAACCGAAGACCCTAGTTTCAAATTTTTGCATAGACTACCAACTCATTTTCTCCATCGGAAAAATGAGTCTCTCCCACAGAGGGTAGCCGACGAGAGAAGCTCTCTAGAATTCCCTGTCAAAGTGTTACGGACTTAGATATGTCGAAATATTCAAATTGTACATTCTTAAGTGCAATAAGATATTCAGGGATGACATCTTTAAGATTGAGGCTCAAAGTGGCAGCTATTTCAACAGGCAACGTGACAACTTCTTTTGCCTTTTTTTCTTCTTTGGGTTGGTTTTTTGTTTCACAGTATTTTCATAATTATGAGTAAGTGTGTCATCAATTATTTGAACCTTTGAATGACTATCAGACCTTGATTCAGAGTCAATAACTTTCTTAGATAGTATATCTCAAAGTTAGGGAGGTGAAGTTAAACTTGTGGGTCGGTGTTGAGTTTGAGAAGATACTTTTGACGCAGTGGGCGCATTTTTTGGATTGTATGGGCGCTTTCGAAGTTATTTTTTGGGTGTTTTCGAAGGAATCACATGTGAACTTTTGTTTTTCCAAGCTGTTTCCTTCAATAGAGGAGGTCTTATGGTTCCTCATTGATTGGTAGTTGTGTTCTTTTCTTTAGGATGTGAGGAGTTTTGCTTTTTTGAAGTGTTAAACTCTTAAGATTCCCCTATTATGATAAAATAACTTTTGAAGTAAGATCTAACACAAATCGTTGATAAAGTATTCATCATTATACCACAACATACATATTATGTGTTGGTTCCAGTATGCACCATATCGAAAAATACAACGAATGACATTGGTGATCATTAACCTTGAAAATAGAACAAACACAAATTATAACCCATTCTCGCCTCACACTAAATATATGGCAGACTACATAGGAAAAATATTAAGTCATTGTTAATTTTTTAAAGTCATGAATGCTTTCACTTTTAACATGTTAACTGGTTTCCACTTTTGTTAACATTTGACGTACTACATGAAACAAAAATCATACATCTTCAAACAACACATATAAAATCAAAACAACAAGAGAGATCCCGCAAGAAAAACAAGAAGCCTCGATTGTGGCATTTGTTTTTGCAAATACACCAAAAACATTATCCATAATGGGTTTGTTCCTAATAGATACATTGACGACACGTGCCAGAATACGAGAGCTCAAATGTTTTATATTTTCCTAATTGATAGAAATAAAAACGTGCATTGGTATCCCTCTTGATAGAGTATTGTTTTAGGCTACCTATTTTGTAAGTAAAGAATCAGGATTTAAACAATAACTCGTCCATAAACTACCGATTTGGTGACAGATGGTCCCTGGACTTTCAAAAGTTCCCTGCTAGTCCTTGGACTATCCATATTGGATAAAGTTAGTCCGCATTTGTGTCTTGACTATCAATTTTTTTCATAGATAGTTCTCGTAAGTATTCATTTTTGATAACCTTAGTCCTTGACCTTTATTTTTGATAAAGTTAGTCATCTAAATAAACATGTGTATGAGACTAACTTTATCCAAAGTGGATAGTCCAGGGACTACCAACAGACATTTGAAAGTCCGGGGACTATGTTTCACCATAAAGTCTGGGGACTAAAATCGGACTTCTAAAAGTCCATGGGCTATCTTTCACCAAAATTGATTGTCCACAGACGAGTTATTGTTCAAAGTATAAGGAAACACAATAGTTTTCATGTAAGCTTCTCCTAGAATTGCATGGTGAGTATCGCTAGAATTTCATGTTTTGTTAACCTAGAATTGCATGGTGAGTAAAACTAGAATCACATGTTTAGTTATTCTAAAATCGAATGGTGAGTAATACTACAATCGTATGTTTCATTACACTAGAGTTGCATGGCTAGTTACATTAGAGTCACATATTCAATTAAACTAGAGTCATATATTCAGACACTATCATCTGGTGTTGCCCATTTTTAAAGTAACAAACATAGTTGTCTTGATGGTAATTAATATAAATCATCATCTTTCAACCAATTTAGTCATACTAATATTTAAGCTTATAAATCATCTTCCATTGGGTAACTTATTGTTTGATTTGAAAAAATAGATGACTAATGATGACTTAAGAAATAACTATAAAACATCTATAAATAATGGGTAGGACAACCAATAAAAAATGGTTTATTTCATTGATGTTTTTATAAATTTGTTGTACACCTTAATTAGGGTTGCATATAAAATAAATCAGTAATTGGTCAAAAATAAACTCACAAAATACGAAGTAATGGCATTGTTTATCAACCTCTCCTCTGATTTAGTATGTCTACTCAAGCTCAATATATGATTTTATCTCTACTGAGGGACATGTCTCTTCATAAAAGATGACCACCATAGATGAAGTCTCCTTCAGCTCTTCTAACGAGGAGATCTTCTCTTTTTATATTGAATATTATTCTCCAGAATTGTATTAGATTTAGGAGACGAGGAGGACCTGTATAATATTATATTCAAAAAAGGAAGAGAAGTGAACTGGCAGATCCATAAAAAAGAAGGAAAACGAAAAGATTGAGGAAGAAGAGAAAGACAAAGAGACTAAAAAGGACAAAAATAAGGACGAGGATGAAGAAAAAGAGGATTCTGATGATTAAGATTCTTTTTCTAATGTGTGAACGTATTTTTAATGTTTTTATTTTATTTTCTTGCATCGTAACCTTTTCAACACTAAAATATTTTGGTTTTGTTATTAGGGATGAAACTATGAAATTTTCATGTTTTTTAGTTTCGGGCCATAAGTACAAGAATGTCTTTGATTTCATCTTGGTTTATTTTATATAGATACCCATGTTTAGTTCCATTAGAAACAAATGTTTGATAGAAGTAGAATCAAATGTTTGATAGCATTAGAATTGCATGTTTAGTTGCATCTTCAATATGTATTTTTTTCTCTTTAGTAGAAACACATATTTAGTTTGAGTAGATTTGTATGTTTAGTTGCAGTAGAAATGAAGATTTCATGGAAGTAGAATCGTGTGTTTGATAATAGTAGAAATACATGTTTAGTTTCTATAGAATCGCATGTTTAGTTGTAATAGAATCAGATGATTTAGTTTTACTAGAAAGTCATTTTTAGTTTAAGTCTAATCGTATGTTTAGTTATAATAGAGTTTTATTTTTAGTTTAAGTAGAATCGCATGTTTAATAACAATAAAATATCATTTTTAGCTTAAGTAGAAACACATTGTTGGTTGACGTAGAAATGCATATTTAGTTTAAGTAGAATCGCATAGAGTAGAATCGCATGTTTGGCCTTAGTAAGAAGAATCACATGTTTAACTTTACTAGAATCGTATATGAGTTTTACGTAGTATACAATGTTTAGTTTACACCAAAATCGCATGTTGCAATAAGATAATAAAAAAATACTTTGTAATATGAAAATTTGTAGTATGTCAAATGTTTCAAACATTTAAACAAGTTCCTCACAGGTCTTTTTATTATGGCCTAACTCTGATCAACGGCCACATTTCATTTTCCTAGTCGATGTTTATTCTCAAGACGTAATATAATTCTTCTTAAGCCTTATAGGTTGTCTTTTTAGGTTGAGAGAGGGAATTTTCGTTGATTCATTAGAGCTTAATCGTTCACCAAAATTTATTAAAGCATATACGTTAAAAGTCTAAGTTGACATGTAATTGCTAACAGTGAAGAATAGCTCTATTAATGTCATATGATCTTAATGAGTCAAATGTATTACAACAAAAGAATAAGAATATAAAAAAAAATCTAGTTTCCAAGAACTGCAAGAACAGTTAGAATCTAATAAATTAACAACCATAGTAGGTTTATAAAAAACTTCAAATATGGATGTCGAAGACTTACGAATGAGCCATGTATGAAATGCTTCAACATTGACCTTTGACTTATTTTCATACTCAAGGTATAATTTACTACTCCAACTTAGCCTATCCATGAAATTTGAGTCATAAGTAACAATTTAATATTGTCAATGAATTCAATAATGGATATACTACACAAATATTTAATTTGATCGTTAAAATATTCGGGCAGAGAAGATGCCATAACACCATATCACTTCCCTTTAACAAATGCTTGAGCATATTTTTCACGAGGATTATTATCAAGAAAGTAAATAACTCTCTAAACTCCTTCACTAATAAGCACATAGTCTAAACTTATAAACCATTGGTATTTTAAAATTTTCATTAGAAACACTGAGAGCATACCTCAAATTCGGAACACGATAGAAAACACAATAGGCATGATAGCAGTTCGGGTACAAGACATAAACAGTATTAATGATATCTTCATGACGGTCCAAAATAATTGTGATTCGACGTTCTAACAAATGAGGTTTCAAAATCTCTAGAAACCATAACTAGTAGTTAACGTCTTCACAACCAACAATACTAAATACAACAAGAAATATACCTTAAAACAAATTAAATGGTATTATTTTTTCTATATTGTCTATATAGTCTCTTAACGTTCATTTCACAGGTCTCGCAGAACCATATGGTCATGACTCTCATGCTATTAATATCATATATCGCATTGTGGTATGTAAGGCTATTACATGCATATCTGCATTACCATATGGTCACAAATCACATGTTACGTGTATAAAAAATTTGAAAGATATGAAAGATACCACTATTACCATATTTGGATATGGTAGAGAGTAATACTCCCATATGCTTGCCGCTCAAAACATTTCTATCGACAAGTAATATTGCCTTGCAAGAACGCTATAAACATCGTTTGAAGTTGTTTCTCGGAGTATATTTTAAACGATAGTCGGTCTTAATATCGTGATTATTCAATCTTTTGAAGTATCCTTTAAGTTAATTAAAGGTAGTAAGAATATCTTCAAAAATACCCTCCTTGTTCTTCCTAAAAGCATTACGTGAGAGAGAGTAATAAATATCTAAACTCGAGTCTTTTTCAACAAATAATTTTACATTTTTTTGTTACAAAATTGCATGACCTAATAGAATTATAAATTTCTATAGCAATCAACTCGGGTGTAAAATGTTTCCGACATTTTTTGGAAAAACCATGGATGCAAGTATGCATGTGAGCCAACTGTTTAATGATCATGAAGTCGGTGGAGTAATTAAGTGATGCGTAAAGTCTTCAATTATATCCAAGTGAGACTTTATTTTCTCACTAAGCACTCATCTTAGATACTATATTAAGCATGTATAAAATAGCGTCATAAAAATAACCTTAGAGTTACATCACCTTGATAAAAAACTTGACAAACACTAATAATTACATCAAAAGAACTAGTAGTAGCAAGTTATTGTGTTTTATGATAAAAATTCTTAAACTAATACTAATCTCCCCACTAATTAATTGATTATTTGAGGCTTCACACAAACTTATGCTAGACTCTGTACGCAATTCTTCAACAACCTTATCTACCGCATACTCTTCTATAAGAAAACTAACATTTTTTAAATGCTCAACATCAAGTAATACTAGCAACCATACAAAATCTATCTCTATAGACCCATGACTTTTCATACCACTTATACCACTCTAAGCCCACCCTTTTCTGAATGGAAGAAAGTCAACATCGATCTTGCGTTTCACTTTGATGGTATGCAAAGAATTATCATGCTCGAGAAACATAGATCTCATCATTTTTTTGGAACAGATCGATAGATTCCTCCCACCCACTAACCCACCTACTGCTTTCAGAGGAGAAGACCGCTTCAAGCGTTCAGAGTTGTTCTCCGACATACCATATCCTACCCCCGATTTCGGCTGCTGCTGAGAGGCAGAGGGAAGACAAACGTAAATAAACAATTTCTATTATCAGCTAATAGTAGGTAATACTGTACTTACCTCTAACTAACACATAACATCTACTTTCAACATACTTTTGTATACTTCTTCAAACTCGCCTAGAGGAACAATTGCAATTCGCTCATTTGAAAATGCACATTGGAGTTGTAGACATTTCTTACCTTCATTGAACAATTCAGAAACATTTATAAATAATCAATAAGTCTCGCATAATAATCATGTCTAATCTTGCACAAAAAATACTTTAACATCTCGCATATGGGGGATGTCTAATATTTTCAAATGTCTCAGAAGTTATATACCAGCACGACTCGCATGTTCTAGTAGGATTGTTTTCTAAACGTCTCACATCTTCTTTTTAGTCAGGTCACATATTCAACAAAACATGCCTACAAAGTCTAAACTTGACTCTCGAAATACTTAACAACCTAAACATAATTACTAACCAAATGAAACATATTATACAATTAGTTTATAATTTATTAAAAAAGAAAACAACTAAAATTTACAATTATAAAATCAATATTTACCATATAGACGTCCAAAACGATTTTAGTACTCTTCTATTGAATCTGTATAATAACAAAACAAAACTTCTCCTATTTAATTTTTAAAATATATTTTAATAAAAAAATATATATATAACAAACCACTCACATGTAAAAATTGCACTATACTCCGATAAAACAAGTTCGTATGAATCTATTCCAATATTCGGATAAACAAGTTCGTATATAAATATTGCGTAATTCTGATAAAATTGCACATGAAAAAAATCAGACAGTGATTATACTTGTTTCAAACTGCTCTCATGTTAATTAGGATTGAGTCCAATGAAAGCGATATATTTATTAATTTTAAAAGTTAAAAATTAAAAAGTAAAAATACTTTCGTAGAAAGATACTTGTATAAATAATGGGAGATATATAGGTTATTTATTATAAAAATTGGATATCGAAGGGAATTAAAAATAATATTAAATTGGGAATCGGCCATAGTTAAATTTTGGATACTAATAACAATAAAATTTTACAATGGCTATTACGAATTATCCTGGCTAACAGACTCCACCAACCTAGCAATGACAGAACCATACTCAGATATCATCGCCTCAGAAGTTATCGTTTTAGTTTAGAAGTCATGAGAGCGTGCCAACTCTGGACGATGGACCATAACCGGTGTCATCAGAATAAGAAGCTGATGAATGGTCCTCCTTTTCTGCCCTTGTTAGCTGATCTTATATGACTACTAGGGTGGTCCCTTCACTGTTTCGCATACTTCAAACTAGAAAAGCAAAAAAGCATCGCAACACTCGAAATTTAAATTTCTTTATTTCAAACTTTGAATTTGTTTTGATGTGGTTTTACCATGGCTGACAAATTAGCCATGTTCAATCTACTTTTGGAAGATCGATCTGAAATTCCAAACTACATAATTCGAATTTGTAATTATATTTTTATTGTTAAAGTAAATTAAATTATTTAATTAGTTTTTTAAATAAAAATTGATCAACTGTTTCAGCCGTGATTTTTTTATTTTATAATTCTTTTTTCAATTTTGAGTTTACATTTTACTGTGCTTACAAAGACAAATAAAAAAAATATAAAATTGATTTAGTCATCTAAGTTTCTAACTAATAGAACCATAAATAACTATATGATAAAAATCAGGTAATTCATTTTAGATGCGAATGCGATAAGTTTTACATTTCTCCTAATTGCATTTATATTTTATATTTTGTTTTGTTAGGGATACTAGCTTGACAAAATTTTATCAACTTAATCTCTAAATAATTTGTTTGAGTCTAAGAGTTAGTTATGTTCAATCTTTCACAGTGTCCAAATTTGATTCGATACCTACACAATATCTTAATAATGAATTTTTATATATTGATTCGATTTCCAATTTAATCGACTGATTACTTATTAATTGCACCAATGCACACAACTAATTAAATATTTTAAGCATAAACAATGCATAAATTTCTATCAATCTCACAATTGGATCATCATATGCTACTAAATGTCACATTTCAATATTAGAGGATTTCTATCCCTTTTATAATGACTAAAATCTGAATCCGTAGTGACAGGTTGGACACCGTACAGAATACAACAATTTCACTTCTATAATTGGATGATGAAATAATGTTTTTACACTATTTTATACCTCCAACTAATATAAATATTTTTCCTGAACTGCTACCAAATATATCCACACAACCTAGTAAAATCTGAGTTAGAATACCCCCATGATCTCTACATTATTGTAACTTCATATATATATATATATATATATATATATATATATATATAAACATGTGTACTTTTTTGTTGTTTATACTAGAGAATACTTTTGAATTCTTCATAATTATCCATCTCCGGATCAGGCTTAAATCCCTCAATAGACCATCGAATATTCCTTCTTCTTTTTTTCATTTAGTCCATCAAGTTCAAATTTATCTTTTTGGTCCATGGATCTAGAAAAATCTATAAATTTAGTCCCTAACACCATAAAAACACCACTCATGAGGGACTAAATTTATAGATTATATCAAGTCCAAGGACTCTTAATAGGTATTTTGATGTCGAAGGACTAAATGAAAGAAAATAGGATAGTCGGGGGGACTATGCAGTTATTTAATCCTCCAGATTACTTATATACCTTTCCCATAACCCGACAACACATGAAATATTCGATCTTGTACAAAAGTGATCATATATCGTACTCCCAACAGTCATAACATCTAAAATATTTTACATTTTTTAAATCTCAACGTTTATCTTTGGATATTGACCTACATTTAATTTTTCTTCTTTTACAAAAGATGTATACAAGAGTGTAGTAAAAATTATAAACTTACTCCCACTAAACCTTTTATATTCACATTCCCCAACCGAGTTCAAAACTAAAATAGATTTGTACCTCAAGGAACTTATATTATCATTATCGAGAAACCTGTTTGAGTCCATTAATGGCTTTCTTAAGTTTTCATACCATTGGCATAAGTGACCGATTACAAAGTTATTATGATGAAATATATAGAACATTTCCTTAATGTCACGTTTAAGAAAATAATTTCATAAATTATTTAATAATGATCTAGGTTGAAGTGTGTGAATAATATCAAACATTTTTTGATGAAGTCTTGCACGAATTATGAGTTTAACCAATTGTCACCACTCGTGCTTTATGTCTCTCCATATTACCCTTACAGTCAATTTTTTTTTCATAAATTCACTTACAACCAATGGATTTATTTTATTCAGCTAATATGACAAGCTCCCAAATGACATTTTTCCATTGACTTATACCATTCATTCATAATGTTGACCCACAACTAAGAATCAAAACTCTTCACGATTTTATAGAAACATGGAGAATTATTTACTTTTACACCACATGAATCTTTATGCTCTTAAAGATACACAAAATATATAATGTTTATCAAAAAAATATCTTTAGTCGACCTTCTTAATGATAGTATATCTTAAGTTTTTAGTTTTCGAGGAGGCAGAGTATGATATTTTTTTAATAATTTCATTTTATTCCTTATGTGAAAGATAAATATAATCTTGAGAAATTTAATGTTCTAATGAGACTAAAATAAGTGGTATTGAAACCAAATCATATGATACTTGAGCCGACGTGTTGCCTTCATGACCTAATTGTATTTGTTACAATCTTTATGAGAATCTATGAATTCTTTCTTGAAATAAATATTTCTTATTTATTCCCTGCATCAACCAAAACTGAACATCCTCAAAGAACCTTGATGTTCTCGTCTCAAACATAATTATATTGAATAAATAAAAAAATCTAAGCCTTTTGAATGTTTTAAATATCTAATAACAGCTAACCTTCTTATTGTTTAATTTATTTTGATTTGATCTATGGTGCTTTGTTTCAGATGAACATCCCAAAATATAAAAATCCTTTAAGTTAGGCTTGTGCCAAATACAAAGTTCATGTGAGGTGTTAATGATTATTTTTGTGTGATTTATACTGAGAATGTAGACAATACATTTGGCGGCCTCGCCCCATATTGATAGTGGTTGATTTGAATGACTAATCAACATTTTCATCTTATCCTTAAGCATACTATTTCGTTCCTAAATACATATTTTATGTTGGACAAACCCGATATTGTATTCTAAGGAAATATACCATACTCTTTTAAGTATTTTTTGCATATAGTTCATGGCATTCTTCATCCAAACCGCTAAATCTTCCATATTACACACTAATACAATCAAATTTTATGCATTTAATGCACTTACCTAGTTGTTCTTTTTAACTTCATCTCTAAAAGCTATAAACTTTTCATAAGGCTTCTAATACCTCATAAATAAGATATAAATACTCATAACGAGAGAAGTGGTCTATAACGAGATAAATATAGTCGAATGTTCCATACGGCCATTGGGAACCAACCATGGTCTTTGGTATATATCAACTTCAAGACTTATTTTAATTTGTATACTCCTAGAACTTTCACCATGGTCTATCATCATTGATACATTTGATGTAAGCAATAAAGTTTAAACAATCAAATGAAATTAATAAAACTTTAAATAAAAATCTTATCTAAGTTTTTTTAGAGATATTACCTAAGTGCTCGTGTAAAATACTCCTTAAGTTTCACTTTTACAACTTAGTTTGTCATATACTTCTATGTTAAATGCTTGACTATGATGCTTAATAGCATCTACAAAATACAGTTTATTATCCATTATTAAATATCTAGTTTTTATGATATGATGGTATAAAGAAAAAGTCAATTAATTATTCTCAGAAAGACTTGAATATTTAAAAGCCTCTTCTGTAAGAGAAAACTAAAATTCATATTGACATATTTCAAATACAATACATGTTCACTAGAAAACAATAACTGATAATTAGAAATAATATAACTACACACAAAGGCACTTTTACTTGATGGATGTATCTTTCTCCATCACTAAGGTTTCGACTCCTTATCGCATCGTTTATAGAATATAAAAAATGGATGTTTGTACCCATATCAAGCCACCGTGTGTTTTCTAAAACCAAAACTAAATTAATTTCTGGACAAACCAAAGTTGTAAAATTATTGTTATATTTTATATAAGTTTGACAACTTTCACATTATCTTTTAAGATGTCTTGTCCTTTTACAAAAGAAACATCAACATGCAAGTGATTTTTAGGTTTTTTACTCCTGAATCATAATCTTATCAAATACTATATTATACTTTATGTTCTTTGATTTTATTATTAAGAACTCACCTTATTTTTTATATTCAAAGTCATTGTTTGAGGCGAAGAATCTAAATTTGATGGATTTATGGAGAGGATAGTTAAAGGGAAACATAAGATGACTACTAACGTGAAGTAACCCTTCATCGTGAGGTAACCCTTCATCGAGAAGTACAAATATGTACTTTAGTGGAATTTCATGGTCTGAATTTGATGTGTAATTCTCTTCATATGTGACATTCAAAATATGTTTGGATCACAGTTATGCGGCCTTGAAAATATGATCTAATCTCTTTAACAACTACTACCAATGTCAGTTTCAATTTCTTTAATTGTATATTTTGAGTTTTAAGATCAACAAACGATTGGCTAATGTTGTAAATATCTCGACATGTAATGATATCTTCTTTTACAATAATACACTAATAATATAGTCATAAATGGTAAGTATAAGTAAATCAACTGAGTTCAGACGTCCCGTTGAGCTATTTAACGCACTTGAGTACTAAAAAAGCTAGTACATATTTGTAAAAGGTCCGAAAATAAATTTGTTCAAGGTAACCAACCTTTCCATGAAAATTTGACCTAACTGATAGGTCTGGGTGGCTCTATGGTCGTTCATTTGCTAACTAAACTGAGTATGCTTCATTTATTTTTCAGTAACCAAATACCATATAAATTTTGTGAAATGAACTATGAATGTACATGTTTTCTTAATTAAGTTTGAGATTGATTACTTGGAGTTTGTTGGAGGTTTCTTCTAGGTTTGCAAGATGTTTATGTTCATCTCAGATGGTGACTAACATATGATTAATGTATACCTGAATGCTATGACCAATTTGATTGGAGACAGATTTATTTACCAAGAGTTAGTGTGTTGCACTTAAATATTTAGACCAAAATGCATTACCTTGTAGCAGTGTAGACCTCTCTCGAAGGTCGTGTGATATTTCTCATCAGGATTCATAGAAATATGATTCAAATTTTAAAACACATCCATAAATAATATATATATTTTTCAGTAAAATGGCATCCACTAGTTGTTCATTCTCAAGAAATTAGATATTTCGGGCACGCCTAGTTGAAGTTGTTAAAGTTTACACACATCCTCTATTTGTCATTTTATTCTTGACAAAAATCAGATTCGCAATACGGACAAGGTAAAATTTTCCCTCATGTAGTCAATTTGGTTTAATCGTTTGACATAAAAAATGATTGCGATTGTAGAGTTCTTTTTAGGCATGCCTAATACGTACTATGCATCGTATCATAAGTGTAACTTTGTCAACTTCTTCCGCTCACTTGATTATTTTTTAGGCATCCCTAGAATTTTTCTATATCATCTAAGACATATCCCAAATCCCATCTATTTAGAATTTTGGTGGAGCAAATAGAGTATGTATTGATGCATAGTAGATATAATACTGTGTATTTTATTAGGCTATAGTTGACTGATGATAGAAGTGTATCACGATAAACTTTATATTATCATACATAAGCAATGTATTTTATTGTTTTCCTCGTCTGATGAAGATATATCGCCTTAGCTTACCGAGTATTTGAATCTCATATTTATTGAACCTATAAGTAGTCTTTTAGAATGTGCTAGATATATTATAGCTTATACTTTACATAACTTTTTGAAAAACATATTCTGAGATATTAATGTATCAAGAATGATTCTTCAAACTTTGGCCCTTCTAATTTTATAGTAATGATTAGTGCATCTTTATGGGGGCCCAATATCCCCCGTAGGTCGTCATCATCGAAAATAATAGGAGATTTTATAGTAGTGGATTGAAGTATGGTATATTTGTTGGACCTCAAGGTCACCGATGTAACCCTACTAAGAAGATTATTAGATTCATGTGCGGGTGTTCCCCTCAATAATTATTTAGACTATTTTCTTATTTAGACCGAGAGACAAGAGTAAGTTATAAACCTCATATAATGAGATGGCCTAGCTTGTCGGTGGCTTCATAACTTCATCTTTTTATGGAGAGGGCCCTATAGTTTTCCATCATTGATAAAGTTTTGAATATCATCTCTTAAGGTCTTATACTTTTGGGTATGATGGCCAATGTCATTATGATATTTATAAAATTTGTTAGAGGTCCATATTTTCTCTATTTTATATGGAACTAGACTAAATATTTAGCTCGATCCTAAATCATAGTTATGCATTGGGTATTGTGTATTTAAACCTTTATATTGTTAAGAGTCTTGACCCATGACACGTCTTTGGTTATTGTTTTGAGAATTCTTATTTTCAAAATAACATCATCGTCGAGACATTTTGGCACTATGTTTGCTTAATTAAATTAGATCGACATGGAATGGCTCATGTTATGCACATAATGGGTAATAAAAAGGACATGCGTTCGGCATTCCCTACATTCTTGCTTGCTTGGTTTTGTTCATTTCTATTTCTTTCTTTACTTGAGAAAAAAAGTAACCGAAAGTTCAAATCCGTACATTTCATAATTTGTTTTACCAATACATCAGGGAGGATGCCTTGGTGGTAACTAATCCATCATATTGTGGAATGTTTTTGTTTTGACAAAGCTCTTGGTATAGTAGCACATGCGACCATTCATCTCCTGTTTACAGTGAATATCTAATTCTTATATTCGCAAATTACCTTATTCCCAATTAATTAATTGTGAAATATATTCCATAATGATTGTAGTGTGTGAATTAAGCACATAGAGAATAATTTGAACTATAATACTTGTTAATTGTTTATTGTTTGAATATTCAGGGTAAACCGCTTATTAAAAATGTTAGAGACATGGGGATGCAATTAGAATGTATTTCAAGTTTTCCCCCTCTTCATCTAAGGCATCGATCGGTGTGACCGGGGGTCTAATTATTCACGCGTGAAAGGGAATAGGGATTTTTTTTATTATTGTGTCATACGATTATGGGCCAAAAGGAGGTGTTCGAATGCAAAATGAGGGTTTGGTAGTGATGATGAATAAAACGATAGAGTCACTGCCACTCTGTTATTAGGCTCGATGGCGTTCATGAGATTGGTTGCATGGGCGAGTTCGATAGCGCATTCGATGATGATCTTAGTTTTTATCAATTAATCACTCTTCGTATTGGCCACGATAACATCCGTTTTGGAGAGTCTTCTATCATGGTGATATTTTATATGTGTTTTAACGTGTCAAGCGGTCGGCCTCCATACAATAGTGCTTGACAATAGTGGTGAAAACATCGACTCTAATGGAAATCTGAACCTTTATTTCTCTATTTGGTTTGATAATTTAGTTTGACTTTTATTGTTTTAATGGAGCAACTATTAGTTGTTTATTGATGTTATATATTGGATGAAAAGAGAGGTATACGTTATGACCTCCTTACAGCGTCATCTCTATAATTTCGTTGACTTTAATTTATGCATCAACCTAGCCTAAAAAACGTAAATTTTTAAGGTTTTTCATTTCATAATGTCTTCTGGAAATTACCGATGAGGTTTTCCCATCGGTAGCAACACACACCACGATCTTGTAACAATTTTTCAAATTATTTTTAGTCTAGAAGAACATATTGGTCAATTCACGTAGACATATTTTAGTATACTTTGAATATGCGGGTTGAATAAGGGGTTCAACATCGGATGTTGTTCGAGCCATAATAGGCTTAGATTATATAACACGTTATTATCATGAGGATTTTTCTAATTCATTATTTTGTTATTCTTGGGTCTAACTTGCCCTAATATTTTACTGTGATGGTGATGAGAATAAGTTTGGCTCGTTTTATCAGAATAGAAATGGTCTCGCCTTGGGCGGTGACTTTTGCTCCTACTGACCTACTCTCAGTCATACGAGTTCAAGAAAATTCTACCTTTAGGTGTTTAGTATGTGACCAATATGGTCTCTGATCTTGCCTTCACGAGTGGTTAAGAGAAAGGCGATACGTGGTACCAAAGAGGTTGATGCATTATCGTCGTCAACAAAATTATCTAGCTGATGTGGGTAATAAACCATTATGCTAACCTTTATTTATACTTCGAGCGCATAATGAACATCATGTCTCTAGTTGTGAGGAGTTCATCTAGGTGTAAGTTGCATAAATCATCCATATGTTGTTGCACCTAGAGGATCAGATCAACGAGATCATCCACTACTAGAATGTGATCTTTGACAATAAATGATTTTGACATGGTGTGACGTAGTGTTATTTGGGTATGAGGTATTTAAAGCATTTGATATCTTAAAAAACTTTGATTTTCACACAAAACTCCAATTGATGTGAGTTCTTTTAATCCGGTTATGTTAAATATTGATTTAACCGAATTGGAAACAATATTAATAATATTATAGTAAAGTTTTAAGTTTTAAATTAATAAAAAGTCAAATAGTAAAAAAACTAGATATAAAAAAAACTAAAAGATATATAAATAGCGTTGATATATTTTGGTTAAACATACAATAATATTTAAAGATAAAATATAACCTTCACATGTTTTATCCAATATATTTTTAGTTAAAATCTAAAATGATTTAATACTTGATTTAGTTCGATATGTTTAGTTAGTTGAGTTGGTTAGTGATTTTGTTCTATTTTCTTGTTATTAGTTGAATTAATAAATGTATAAAGAAATCAAACTATGAATAAATCATAGGATTGTGAAGTTTTAATGTAAGTCTAAAAACTTAAAGTTTACATATGGTATTAGAGATAAATAAAGTGAATCAAGAAAGAGAAGATGAGTAACCAGAAAACATTCACCAAGATTCCAAAGTTTGATGGACATTATGACCATTGGAGTGAAATGATAGAAAACCTCTTGCATGCCAAGGGTTTGTAGAGTCTAGTGGAAGAGGGTTACACTTAACCGACAAAGGTAATCAAAGTGACTGCAACACAGAAGAAGAATCTTGAGGAGCTTAAGATGAAGGGCCATCAAGTGAATCATTACTTGCTCTAGGAAATTGACTAGTTTGTGTTTAAACAAATCTTGGATTGCAAAAAATCTAAAATCTAAAATCATTTGAAATTCAATGAAGAGAAAGTATGAAAATACAAAAGGGTGAAGCGGTCTCTTTTTCAAACCTTAAGAAGATATTTTGAGGTTCTTGAAATAAATAATTAAGAGACTATCAATGATTAATTTGGAAGAGTAATGCCAATATCCAACAAGATGAGAAGCAATGTAGAATACATGTCAGATTCGAAGATTGTTGATAAAATACTATGAAGTCTTACTGATAAGTTCGCATATCCGTGGTTCCAATAAAGGATTAAAAAAAACAAAGATGACAATTAAAGAACTAAAAATTTGTTTGTTTGTAAATGAAAATAAATTTAAAAAAGATCAATCATGATAGAGATGATCAAGCTCTCAATGTCAAAGGAACATGCAGAGGATCATATAGCGGCTGAGGGAATGACAGAGGACGATTATTCAACACGGCAACAATCGAGTATTACAACTGCCACAAACTTGGATATATTTAAAATGAATGTCAATATGAGAATAGAGCACATCTTGTAGAGATCGAATAAAATGATGAAGTTCTTCTCATGGTGTATGTGGAACTTCAAGGTACTAGGAGATGAGATGGGTGGTTCATGAATTCTAGATATTCGAACCATATGTATAGAGACAGAGTTATGTTCTCAAACTTGGATACCAATTTCACACATAATGTCAAGCTTTGGAACAATCACAAACTGGTGGTTAGTTAAAAATGAGTGGTGAAGATAACACGTAAAGGAATAATCTATTTGGTCAATGATGTGTATTATATTCAAAAGTTTAAGAACAACCTGCTGAATGTTAGGAAACCTAAAAAAATGGTTTTAGATGTGCTATTCAAATGAGTTTATTAAAAAACATGCAACATCTTTCATCTTTCAAAAGGAAATATAGTAGAATCTGCTATGAATGTTAATAAGGTGTTTATCATGTTGGGTGAATCAAATTAAAAAACAAAAGAGAAGAGATGCATGCAGGTTAATATCTCAGATAAGGAAGAGTGGTGGGGGATCATTGATATGTGCATCTCAACTACAAAGTACTTCACAGATTATGCAGTAAAGAGATGGTTGTGGGTTTACCTGAAATTGGAGATGTGAAAACCACATATAAGGCGTGCGTCAAAGAGAAACACCATCATGATCCATTTCCAAAGCAGAGCAAGTGAAAAGCCACTAAAACATTATAGTTTATCCAATATGATCTCTGTAATCCGATCAATCCACCATCAAATAGTCAAATAAGGTACTTGATAAGCTTTATTGGCGAATCTTGAGAAATATATGGATATATTTGTTGCTAGAAATATAAGAAAAAATTTATACGTTTAAGACATTTAAAGCATTTGGTGAAAATAAAATATAATTGGTTATCAAATGTGTAAGAACAGATAAATCAAGAGAATACAACTGAAATAAGTTCAAAGAATTTTATAGCTAACAATGACCTTCATGCCGCAGCAAAATGGTGTTGCTGAATTAAAAAATCGCATAATCATTAACATGGTGAGAGTAGTAGTATTAGATAAGGAGGTACAAAATGTTATATGGCCAGACGTTGTGCAATGAGTATATCATGTTCGGAAGAGGCATATAGTAGAAGATCAGTCGAGTATTTTAGGGTTTTTGGATGTATCGGTTATGTTCATATTCCTGATGTTAAAAGAAGAAAACTTGATGAGAAAGTGAAGTGTGTCATGTTAGGTTTTAGAAATAAATTAAAAGCCTTTAAGATATTTAATCCAGTGGAGAAAAAGGTTCGCATCAGTTGAGATATCATATTTGAAGAACATAAGAAGTATAATTATGAAGATAATGATTATTATTGTGAATAAAGCATTTAACTTGAATGGGAAAATGGTTATGAATATGTTGAGAATGCATAAGAACCGGAAGAAGCGGAAGAAAACACCGATTATGTTCCTTCACCAAACGATTCACCAACTGACGAAACGATATCAACAAGCAGGGTGAGAAAACCACCAATCTGGTCTGCATATTATATCATTGTAGAAAGGCTATCAAATACAAAGGTAGAACCAAACATGGCTAAATTAGAGATTTAAAACCTAGCTTTCATGGTCATATCTGATCCGACCAGTTTTAAAGAAACAACAAGACATCAGAAATGGAAACAAAACCACATATGGTCTCTCATTGCAGTTCTCGTTGGAGCGAAGGCTATTGGAATTAAATGGATTTACAAGACCAAATTAAATGAACAAGGAGTGGCAGATAAGTTCAAATCTCAACTGGTTGTAAAAGGGTATGTTCAATACTAGTGGGTAGATTACACAGAGGTATTCGCATCGGTGGCTCAAATTAATATCATAAGGCTCTTTACGAACTAAAACAAACGGGTAGAGCTTGGTTCAGTTGTATTGAGGCTTATATTATCAAAGAAGGGTTTGTAAGTACCTCTAGTGAACAAACATTATTTGTCAAATAAATAGAAGGTAAAATCCTAATTGTGAGCATTTATATTGATGATTCACTAGTAATGATGAAGAATTAGTAAATCAGTTCAAGCTCTCTATGAAAGATATATTTGACATGATTGATTTGGGGATGATGAGATATTTTATTGGCATTTAAGTGATGCAGAAGGTTGATGGCATCTATACATGTGAACGAAAATATGTTGTTGAGTTGATCGAGAGGTTTGGGATGCAAAATTACTCCTCCGTTTGCAATCTCATAGTTCATAGACAGAAGGTTGGCCGACATGAAGCTGGTGCTAAGGTTGACTTAACACCATCTAAGAAAATAGTAGGCATCTTAATGTATCTCACAGCCACACGACCTGACTTGATGTTTGTCATAACTCTTATTAGTCATTTTATGGAAAATTGACAGAAATGGATAGTCGAAACAGAATTGACAACTGCAAGAACTCAATAAGAGAAACAAGAACAATAGGTATAAACCCTGACCTTAGGTTAGAGAAAATAAAAGAGTCAGACAAAATAATCTCAAATTTAATTCATCAAAGCTTGACGACCAAGTAGGGGTTTAGAGTCTTTTATAGAAGTTCTCGAAACCCTATACAAAAATTAGAAATTGTTCTTACTGTAATAAAATAAAGCTCAACCTAATTTCAAAGAGATTGGAGGTGTTTAAGTATCTTAAATAAATATAGCAGAAATAGAAAAAATGGTAAAAAACAAGAAAAAAAGATAAACGAGGCCCTCAACGCTGGATTATTGGGCATGAACTTCATCGCCCATCCTCGCTCCGTGATGCTTCCGAAATTCGTTAAGCTTCTTGACGCGTTCGATTTGAGTGGTCGCAATGCCTAATTTTGATACCCTAGTCCAAAATAAGGCTCGTTTCCATTTATCTAAAATGGTCATATAGTCGTGGATATGTACTACTACATCACAAATCCTACCAACTTTTACTTTACTACTGCAAAAATAATCATGTGGTATGTGAAAGGAACTCTAAAATTTAGGATATGGTATCAATGTGAAGGGAAACGTGAATTCTTAGGCTACACCAATTGTAACTCTGTCAACTACTGAAGTATAGTATGTAGCAGGAGTTACATGTGTTTGTCAAGTCATTTGGATGAGAAGGATATTGAAAGAAATCAGGCATGAACAAGATGAAGAGATGGTTATGTTTTGCGACAACACATGCACTATCAAGTTGTAAAAAAATACAGTCATGCGCCGGACGTCAAAGCATATAAGGATTCGATACCATTTTCTCATAAAATTGATAAAGAAAGGTGTTCTTAAACTGATCTATTGCAGCACTTAGGAGTAATTGGCTAATATAATTCTTTAAAGATGGCATCTTTCTGAAGGATCACGGAAGTGTTTAGGATGAGTATTATGAATTGAAACTTTTGATCAAATTCACTTAAAAAGGGATGAATGACTTAGTTAAACATGTTCGTGAATTTGTTATATTCTTCTATTATTAGCTGAATCAATTATAATCGCATTTTCACATAGATAATAAATCTTCTGATCTATGAATAAAACATAAGATTCTGAAAATTTACGGTTTACCTGAATTTTAAAATTAGTAGATGTCATATTTATTTTTAATATTTAATTTTAATATTTTATAGATACACAGTAATTCTTCTATTTAAAAAGAAATAAAATTCATTTTATGTAAGAATATGCCTAAAATGACTATTTAGTACTACTAAATTTCATTCCGAGAACATTGAACCTAGAATCTACATGCAAAATAGTAAAAAACTACATTTAACTTTTCAAAACGAAAAAGTATCAAATTTTTTAACACGTCAGCTAATGAAAACAAAATTTTGCCGTTTACACGATTATTTAATGTTGCAGGCACACTTCTTCATTTTCACTCTGCTTTCTGCTTTCTGCTTTCGCTTCAGCAAGATTCTGCAAAATTCATGTGAGCTTTTCAACTCTAAGATTGATTTTGTTTTTGGGAACAAATACTTGTACTTTGTTTATTGATTTTTGGTTTTCTATTTTTATTCCAGAACAAATCATATTAAGAAAAATCATGAATGCTTTATTAGCTACCACCAGAACTTTCAAACAAGCCGCTCGGCTTCTGGGTCTGGATTCAAAACTAGAGAAGAGTTTATTAATTCCATTCAGAGAAATCAAGGTAAAATATCTTAGTTTTAAATTTCGGTTTAGAATCCACTAAACTCAACTTTATGGTAATGTTTATTGGGAAAATATTGTTGGTTCATTTAGTATATTTACTTGGTTTCCAGAGACACCCTTTGTATTAGGTAGTAGTTACATGCTTGATAAAAAAAAAAATCAATATTTCTTCACAGTTTCCTGGTGGGTCAATATATAGCCACCTTTGACCGTTAAAAATTATTGGTTCATTGAGTTGTCTGGTCAGTATATTTACTTCTTTTTTGAGACACGCCCTTTGTATTTGGTAGTAGTTACATGTAGTACTTACGTTGATGGAAAAAGTTGGATCCAAATTGAACCCAAAATTATAATTAGGTGACTTTTATTTTATATGAACTTGTTAAACTACAAAAACAAATCTACTTAGTGTTGTTACTTTTTAGGTTGAGTGTACAATTCCCAAGGACGATGGAACGTTGGCCTCTTTTGTCGGGTTCAGGGTCCAGCATGATAATGCAAGGGGCCCTATGAAAGGAGGAATCCGATATCACCCGGAGGTTCTTAAACAATATTTTTCATTTAAAATATTTTTTCATACCGAATGCCGTTGTGACTCATTTATGCATGTATATATTCAAAACCATTCCAGGTAGACCTCGACGAGGTTAACGCTTTAGCGCAGCTAATGACGTGGAAAACAGCCGTAGCAAATATCCCATATGGAGGTGCTAAGGGAGGAATTGGGTGCGATCCGGCCGATCTATCCATATCGGAGCAGGAACGTCTGACTCGTGTGTTCACTCAGAAAATACACGATCTAATTGGTACCCACACCGATGTTCCGGCACCTGATATGGGTACCAACGCACAGGTTACGTATCCTAAATACATTAATATAACTAGTTTTGTCACCTTTAAGCTCATCTAAATTTCCATTTCTTTTTTTCGTCTTTTAAAACAGACCATGGCCTGGGTGCTGGACGAGTACTCTAAATTTCATCGCCACTCACCCGCAGTAGTGACTGGAAAACCTATTGTAAGTGAATAACTATAATTAATGCTTTAGTGGAAAGCCATTACATAACAGCATATATAAATTAGCTCTTAAGTTGATATTGTTGTTCATATAATGCGCTGTTCTGTTTTGTGGGTAAAACAGCCTCTAGGTGGATCACTAGGCAGAGATGCTGCCACTGGTCGTGGAGTTCTGTTCGCAACCCAAACGCTCCTTAAGGAATATGGAAAGAGCATTGCTGGACAAAGATACGTGATCCAGGTTTGGTTTATACGCATATAATCTCTACCTTTTAAACGGATATATATACGATTTTGAAATTGCATGTCTTAAATTGTTTTGAGCCGCTTAGATTAATAATTATAAAAAAAATGTAAGATACATAGTTACATAGCATATTCTGTAAGATATACAGTTTCATAGAATGCCGACCTATTTACATTTACCTTGATTTTTCACTTTCAGGGTTTTGGAAACGTAGGATCCTGGGCTGCGGAGCTGATCCATGAAAATGGAGGCAAAATTGTCGGGGTGAGCGACGTATCAGGTGCGGTCAAGAACAAAAATGGACTAGACATACCAAGCTTGAAGAAATATGCAACCGAAAACAAAGGTGTCAAAGGGTTTGACAACGCTGACGCGATTGATTCTCAATCGATACTCGTTGAAGACTGCGACGTCCTTATCCCTGCAGCACTTGGCGGTGTCATCAATAGGTTTGATTTTATTATAAGAAATTAGTGATATCTATATATGCTGCTTCGGATCTTAATATGCAGCTCTTATTGATGTTTGGCTGAAGGGAAAATGCAAGTGATATAAAAGCCAAATTCATAGTCGAAGCCGCCAATCACCCTACGGATCCCGAAGCAGACGAGGTTAGACTATCTCTTTTATATTTTTACAGTACATGGAACATTTTGATTTATTTACTACCATAATCAGTTTCAAAACTTTATATTATCAGATACATTTCATGAACCAAACAAAGACAGTCTCACATTAGCTTTTGATTCAATTAGATTATGTACTGAAATTGGTTTGAAACAACAGATACTGAAGAAGAGAGGAGTCGTAATCCTCCCGGACATATATGCCAACTCAGGAGGAGTTACTGTTAGTTACTTCGAGTGGGCGCAGGTATATCTTTTTCTCATCATATATATAATCGTGAGTATCAAGAAATCAATTAGATTTCATGTTTTGTGTATATTTTAATAGTTTTATCATGTGTTATAAACTATTACAGAACATCCAAGCGTTCATGTGGGAAGAAACGGAGGTGAACGAAGAGTTGCAGAAGTACATGAATAGGGCATTTATGGATATGAAGGAAATGTGCAAAACGCACAACTGCGATCTTCGTATGGGAGCCTTCACTCTCGGTGTCAACCGAGTAGCACGCGCTACTCGTCTCCGGGGATGGGGATCTTGAAATAGTTTTATCATGTTTAATTCCAGAATATGTTGCGTCTCTTGGAAATTGAGAAAAATATTTGAGCTTGAACATCCGAGTTATTTGTTTACATACTGAAAGGTTACGTGTGGTGCAAGTTAGTCAATACATTCTATTATACACTTCAACTATTCCGAAAACATAATACAGTTTAGATTTCAATATACTCGGGGCACTCTCAAATATATCAATGTTATTAATAAATAAGGATAAACAGATTCGTGACCCTGATTGTTGTAATTAGTTTCGGAAGTTGAAAAAAAGGTTTTGAGCTCATCCCACACAAGATAAAAGAGTCCGTTTATACTTATCTAAAACTGATTAAAATTTATCCAAAAAACGTTTTTTTTATTTTAGTTTGATTTTCTTAAGAGATTACCTCAAACTTCTATTTATTCATAGAACTGTCATTAAGTAATAAAAACACTAAGTTGATCCAAATCACAAAACCATCTCTTTCGCTAATTTGGCCGAAAAATACTATGATTTATTAAATCAAAAACCATTTGCTTTTGCTAATTTGGCCGAAAAATACTATGATTTATTAAATCAAATTTTATATTGGTATTATTTTGTGAAGTTCTTCACAATCTTCTTGAATATTCAAACAAACTTCAAGAGCATTCAACCACCTTTCTAAGAATAACATAAAATCAAATATCAATCAACCAGATTTAAGCAATAGCATGGAAGAGTTAATATCGTCGGAGGTGGAAGAGTTAATATCGTCGGAGGTGAGTAGGAGCATATGTCGCCGGAAAAGGTATCAGAATTTTTTTTTGTCTCGGGTTGCTTTCGCACCATCGGTTCCAACCCATAAAACTATGGTGCATAGGTATCTTGGCACCGGTTGTAGGTCGTACCGCACTATCGGTTTTGTAGCAATGCACCACCAGTTCAGAGCCCCTGAACCGGTGGTGCATGGCCATAAAACAAATTCGCCTTTTGGGCCCTCTAAACCTTTATTTTAACCTTTTTAACTCATCTATGTTTAGGTTTTCCTAACTCCAAGTTGTGTTTTGATTTTGGTAATTAGGAGCGGGTTAAACACCAAAAACATTAGTCCACTTGTAATATATTTGTATCTTATCACGACATCTTAACGATTACTTGGGGAGGTCCAAGCAACCTAGTCAATTGTTTTCTCAACAATTTATTTATTTCTCTTGTTTTTGTGAATGTAGCGCCATGATCGCTCGTTGTGCTCCTTCTCCCTAGACTTTCGTTCATATTTATTTTCGCGGACTCTGTCATCTTTGAGAGACTTAACAATCTTAATATTTTTTCCAAAGTGAATCACCCTTGACCCAGGAAAAGGAAGATCTTCAATATTTTTAATATAAGATCGAGGATCGACAAACTAAACACTGATTTAAAAAAAAACATATAAAAAAACAGATTTGTCACAATATATATAATTAAACTAATTTTAAGTATACGTAAAATCTTAAAAAATATATACCATAAAAAATAGATATACAAACTTAAAAATATTTTTTAAAAAATCATATTTTTTAAATAATTATTTTAAAAAAATCATCTTGTTGTTGTGCATCGAACGACGATGCAGGTCAAACGCACCGATGAGGTGCTTGATCACACCCATGGGTGCCGACCATTTTCTAACCTATTCCATCGAAAAATATGACCAAATTTTTACATTAAACCTTAAATTTCTATTATAATCCTAAATTCAAACATAACTAAATCTCATCTATTAAATTCTCTGAAAACCATAATCAAATCACCAAAATTCAACATAAATAATAATAAAAAAAACCTATTTTAAAACTACATAAATGAAATAGCTAAATTGTGATTCGTAATGTATGATCTGGATGTTCGACAACCATTCTCCTGAGTTTAGTTTATTCGTCGACCGTATTTTATCAAATTTATTACCATCGCAAGGATGAAATGACAAGACTTTGTATTCATATTTAGGGTAGATGCAGAAAGCAAAGTTCAAATTGAAATCATAATTGAAAGAGATGCCTCAGACTCGGTTATTCATACGTGGGCTAAAGAGTAGAAAGCAAAATTCTACTAATTGAAATCACGAGACTTTGTAGTCTTATAAAGTTATACTAGTAGACTTTGTAGTCTTATTTTATCTGCCATTTCGAATTTCAAGACCAACCGATAAACCTTTGGCTGTCGTGTAAAAATTCACTCTATTTATTATTGCCAGCCTATTACTATACACTAACGTCTTAAAAGTTCTGACAGACATAAAAACTGGTCCACAGTTAGTAATTTTTCATCATAGGTTTTACTTCCTCTACCCTTTTATATTTGAAGTTATAGATAAATGCACAATAATTAAAAAAATCATCATTAATTTTAAAATTATAAAAATTATTACTCCAATTTTATATTACTAATCTTCATAAATAATTTTTATAATTAATAAATATTAAAACAAGATCGGAATAAATTAATTTATCAAAAAAATGGTATACAACTATCAATACAATTTTGATATTTGGAAACTTTAATTAAATTAAAACAAATATATTTTTATAGAACAACATATAATAAAGGACGATATGGTTACCATTATATCCGAAAGATGGAATTATAGAAAATTATTTTATGACTAAATTTTGGTAAATAATTTTTTAAGATATCTTCATGGGATATGGATATTACAATCTCAAATAAAGTTTGTTATCGAATCAAATGGTCTTAACCCTAATAAGATAAACACAATCTACTTTTCGGAATAACCATTGGTAAAAAAATAAGAATATTGATGTCCAAAACTGTCATTTACTTTTAAAATACAAATAATAATAAATGATACTGTCAAAATTTAGTCCTTCGTGGTATACCGGAAGAAAAAAATTGAACCCGAATTAATCAATAGTTTAAAATTCACTATATTTACGTTGACAAAAAACGGTGCAAAAGATTTTAAAATTTCTGACTTGGAAATATATATTTATACATGTTATTAAAATAAATAAATAAAAAGTTGTTTTAAAAGAGTTTTTATTTAGTAAAAACAATATTTAAACTTTATATAAATGTAGTACGGTGATGTCCGGATTAAGTATGTTTTTGCTAATATTTAGAATGTAAAATGTATGATAATAAAAATAATATTTTTAGTAATTTTGTTAAAAAAATATTAAAATTGGATTAATAAATTGTGAAATAAATTCATATAAAAAATCGATTACATGTTGAATAAAAAAAATAAGTTTTTTTGTTCAAAAATACGTTAAATTGATATAAAAAAGTTTTTACAAATACATAGGGCTTATCCCGAATAGTAGCAATAAGACTGTGATGGAAACATGTATAATCAAGAAGAGCAAAATTTCCAAGACAAAAATGATCGACCATAACTTGGCTAAACAAATAGAACAAAACAAAGAAAACATTACAAAGATTAGGCTGTAGTGACATAGGCAGGCATAGACCGCAATCCAGATGCAAAAAAATTTGTTTTAAACAAACACAAAAGAAAATTAAGTTAGAAATTCAAAAAGGTTGGAAAAGCCAGACAACTTTGGTACCAATGAATATGTACCGAAGATCAGAAAGTATGCGGTAAGATACCGCAGAGACGAGGGTCGAGGAGGATCTAAAGTTTCTAACATTCCTCTCACATGAGACGTGGTAGACAATAGCGCCAAAGCAGGCACGTTAAAGAAATCGAGATCTAGATAGAGGCCACTTCGACGCCGCATGGATCTAAGAGACCCAATTGTTATTGTGACTAAAAGAAAGCCAAGGTTGGAGCTTGCAGAAGCTTAGATACTCTGAGTGTAACCACAATGATAAGGATATAATTAATGGACTCGAGGGCGGAATTTCATAAGACACAATTCTGGAGGGTGTTTCATCACCAGCACAAGCTTATCCACGGTGGATAGTTTACCTTGGATAACAAGCCAAATGATGAAGGAATGTCGGGGAATATTAAATTTATGCCAAACAAGCCCCGCCGATCTGACACTGGGGATGGGTGTACGAATGGCATTGTAGGTATTATTGACATCGAACTTGTTAATTCCTCACTTAGAATTCCAATAGTGGACGTCGCCATGAAGGATATTAGGGGGAGGGAGAGAAAGGATGAGATGATTAATATCTTGGAAGGTTCAATGGTTTCTAGCACTGACCGACTTTAAATGAGTCGGCCAATTCAAGAAACCATCTCGAATGATATGAGAGACCTTAAGGTTGCTTCCCAAACGAGAATCTTGAATAATATTTTCCCCATTGTAGTTGACCAAAGAGGTTGAGAGCAACCGAAGGTCAAACCAAAAGAAGGTCTTCTCCCCATTACCAATCGCTACCCTATACAAATTTATAGCGACAAGTCTAAGATTCAAAAAAATTCTCCAAGTCCATGAAGTAGAAGAGTCAATCTTTAAAGACCAGAAGTTGTAGTCTTTAATCTTCTCAGAGTAAATCTAGCCACACCAGATTGAGCTGTAGATTTTGCTTACGATGGATCATAAATATTTAAGGACAATCGTCTCATTCCAGGTTTTTAGGTCTAGGATCCCAAGGTCACGCTTAAACACATGCAAGGTTACAGTAGACTATGACACTTTAGTATCTGTAACCTTTATCTCTTGGCATAACCAGATAAAACGACAGAGAGACTCGAAGAGTTAAGAATTCTAGTGGTGAGAATGAAGATCGAAGACCAGTATACCTGTCCTCCAAAAACCAGAGATTTAATAAGTTGAAACCTCCTCGCATAAGAGATGTGTTTACAAGTTCAAAAGGCAATACGAGTAGTAATTTTTTCAAGAAGGGGTCGACAATCGTTATGAGAAAGTTGACTCTGGAGAAGATTGACTCTTAGATATTTAACCGTAGGGAACCGACGTTGAAACCAAGGATATTGATAAGATTCAATCTAAGAGTGGGGTTAACCTCAGAGAGGAAGATGAGGTTTTTCTGAGGGCTAACCTTAATCTTAAGCTTATGACACTTCCAATGGAAATTGAAGTTCGCATCATAAATTTTTTCCATTAAAGATACTGGAAATGACTTACATGACCAAGACAAATAAGAAGGGAGATAATGGTTCACCTTATCTGAGAACTTTTCTACCATTGAAATTCTCATAATGATCCTCGTTAATATTAACATTATGTGATGGGGTAGCAATACAGTGAATAATCGAGCTGATCATCTGATCTGGAAAATTCATGGCCACCAAGATGTCAAGGATAAGGTTCCAACAAACATTGTCAAATACTCTCATCAAATCAATATTTAGAGTTATCCTCAGACTTTTCTTATTAATTTGGTAGCCCCTATAGAGTTCTTGGAAAAGAATAATATTATCCGTAATATTAAAGCCAACCACAAAAGCCGATTGAGATTTGTCAATCAGATATGGTAAAGAATCATTGATCCTATCATCTAGGATCTTAGAAATAATCTTGTAAACCACATTGCAAAAGGAAATAAGCCTGTAGGCTTCAAAAAAGAGGGTGTCAATGACTATATATATAGTTTTGTAAACATAAAAATATATATAGCGATTAAGAATTCATTGTATTTATGAAAATATAAAATAAAGTCTGTCGAGATAAAGTTACAATTATTAAATATATGAGCTAGCACCCAATTATTAAATTTAATTCATTGTATTTATATAAATTATTGGAAGTAAAAAAAGAATTGGTAACTTTCGTCAATGACTTTATATATATACTTCTATAAACATAAAATAAAGTCTTAAATATTTTTGTCATATTCTAAATCAGCTCGACATGTAGATGTATCCTTATCATTACATAATTATTTTGGTCTTTTACGTTCGGGTTGAACCTCTATCTTTGGTTTCTTATTGGGGGCTCCACATCTGGATGACAGGAATTGGTTAATCAAGCCTCTTCCAATTGCAACAACGATAGTTGTATTCAAGTCCTCTTCGTTTGGTCTGATGTGGGAAGGATCAACCAATGCATGGTACATCTTAGAAGGACTATCACCTAAGGTAGGCAAAATATCCATTGGCCTGAAGCTGGAGAGGAATAAGTTATCAATCTTAATATAAGTTGTGAAACTTATTCTTCAGTGTTTATCCATTTATTCTTTCCACTCGGTAAAACCGCACTGCATTTAAATTTTTAACTAGAGAAGAAACGTCTAAACTAAATAACAAAAAAAATAAAGCTCAAACAAATAATCGTAGATAATCAAAACCATCTACCTAAGTAGAATAGCGGGCTCCCAAGCTCTTATTATGAATATTCCAGATATTGCGGGTTAGACATGGACTTTGGAAACTCAGTTGTAGGTTTGAGACTCCCGAGCGGTGTTTTATAGAATTCCAAGCTTCGACCTAAAATCTTTATCACACAATAGGCCTTTTATTAGACCTATATGCATCTTTAGCCATGCCTACCTTGGTAACAATTGCTAAACTTGATTTGTTCCTCTAATCTTCTCTGCAAAGTAAAGAAATTATGAGTTTTTCCTTGTTGTTTGACACCTCTTCGGCAGCTTCCTTCGCTATGTCTTAGGTACCATGTCTTTCTTCTGCGACCTTTGACTCAATGACGTCTCTGAACTTGTACAAGTATTTTTTCCCATATAAGTAAAATCTAATAAAAGAAAAATATGTTACCTTGAAGGATTCGAGGCTTAAAAATGAAACTTAGATAGAGTAGTATATTTTTCGGTAGTTATCAGGACTCAAAGTGTTTGAAATTAAATTTGAAGTTTTGAAAATGACTCTCGTTTTAGTATTTATAAGGTAAGGTATTTATTTTTTATTTTTAGCTTCCAACTAACTATTGGTGACATATATAGGAAGACCAAAAGGCACAACCGAACATTTTGCACGCGTAATATTCCAAATATCCATAGTAAAGGAAGTGAGGAAGTCATTAATGAGATATGATCATCATAAAACAAAGATTAAACATCTCATATGTATCGGTACCAACCATCAGAAACCCTCATATGCGGCAAGCTCGTCCAACAAAGACCTCCCATATATTTCATACTCGGCTAACAAAGATCGCATATATGTGCTAGGCTCGGCTAGCCGAGACCCCCTATAGATATTACCCTTGACTAATCAGACCTCTTTTACGTCTAATATTCCATTCTTATGTTTAGATAATTTGTACATCACTGAAGCAAGGACACACTGACATTAGTGGTACGCGTCTAATTTGATATCCCAACTTCTATGCCAATCTCATACACAACCTGCTTGCACTCTTTTTTCCTCGACGAAACAATTTTTTTTTATCATTGGATGCTCTAATGGGAAAAGATTTAATGAGATAACTTGGGGACACTATATAAAAAGAGAAACTTCGAGGTAACTCGACAACCATAAAATAGAGGTTATATCAAGCATTCAATCAATAGTGGTATCATCATAGTCGGGATGTGACCTGAGTTTTTATTGGTATCTATTTATAAGTAACAGATTTTATAAATAAGATCTGGTGGAATTATATGCTCCAAGACCCATTTGTATGAAATAAAGGTCATTGTAAATACTCATTTCCATCGAATAATAGATTAATTTTATTCATTAAATATTTTAAACTACTTTATCTATCTAAAATCCTTTTACCTTTAAGTAGAACCGTATATCAATATGGACCTCCTCAGAGATAAATTCAAGTTACTAACAAATACTCAACCAATGTTTTTTATATCTTGAAAAACAAAATTATACCAGATCATAAACAATATAGTGCTGCAAATAAGTTTTTAATAACGTATTCATAGTTGTCCAAATATATTCAAAATAAAAAATTAACAAAAAAACATTACTGAAACTTCATAATAAAATATTTATGGTTATTCTTTAAATAAAATGAGTATATGTTTGAAAATCTGATTAGACTGGTTTAAATTTTGTTCAAAATACTTTATCATTAATATTTCATACACACTACTATTGAATATATACATTAATCAATGATAAATAAGTACCTCTAATATTTTATATTTGAAAATATTCTAGACCATAAACTTCAAAACATGAATTTAAAATTATAAGATATTATAACCTTAAATTATTACCATATCTAAATTTGAAATGAACTTTAGCTCATTAAGTCTGTCTTTGCTGCAGGTCAGATTTACTAGTTGCACCAATCTCTATGGCGCTTCTTTTCGTCTGGCCATGAGTTTAAGGTTTCTAGGGCAAATGTGGTTTAGTCCACTTTCACCGTACCCGTATTTGATGGAAACTTTAGGATTCTAGACTTCAAAACTTGGAATAGAATGGTTGTCCTCAAGCATATATATGTGGTCCATTGTTAGTAGTAACAAAAATTATATTCACTATGACTTGATTAAAACAAAAACGATGAAAAGTAAAAAAAAAAACTTTAAATCTTGGATCTTATCCCTCCCATATTTGGAAGGAAAATTTACATCGTAGACCTCTAACTGGTGAAATATATATATATGATGACGATCAGTAATGACAAGTTTACCTTCTTTTGGTAAAATAAAAGGTTGCTCTCAACCTATTTGATAACCCAATAAAAACAAATTATTATTCGTGATTCTACAATTAACATTAACCTCGAGGTTTCTGACTTTATTTTGGATGACAATTTGAACTATTCGGCCCAAATAAAATATGACAGTGGTAGAAACCACCAGAACCATTAAGAGATCAACAAACTCATTTTCTCGCACCCATCTCGGAGACATAATTATAATATCTCTAATGTTGGACATTCAAAACTGGAAATGTTAACTTGACCATCAAGGACACTTAGCATGTCATCCTGATTTCCACTCCCTATGTTGGGTGGACTGAGTTGGAATGTAAATATATAATATATCTCGTCACTATTTTATTCTTTGTTTTGCATCAATGAGAGATAAACTCGTTAGTTGGGGACTAAATTACCCTTATTACCATGTTCTATATAAATTTTATGATGAACTCATCAGTGATATAATCTGTGATTGTGTATAGAGAATTTGAAACGGCTAGTTCAAAGCTAGGGTTTACGCTTAATGGTTACGATTGGCCTTGATGTATAAAAAATACTATAAATTGGTCTCCCTGTCCTACCCTTTATTTTACGTGTGTATATACTACAAATTGGTTAAGATATTTTTTCTTTCTAATACCCTCGCCTCTATAGTTTCACACTGTATATTTTCATATATAGTGTTCAGATTATCTGGCCTATGTAAATCCTTACATGTTTCTAATTTATTTTTTGTTATTTTATCTTTTTGCGGTTATAGTCCTTTTTTATTTTCAGTACTGATTTTTGGATTGGATGGATCTTGGTCACCCTCTCATTTTTTTGTTCGAATTTGGATTATAGGAGTTGATATTTGGTTCACATGGTTCTTTTGATAACTGACTCCCTCCTTAGTTTTTAGGTTTATTAAAGTTTGTTAGTATCCTGATTTTCAGTTTTGAACGATAACTCGTCCATTGACTATCGACTTTAGTGACGAATAGTCCCTGAACTTTTCAAAGTCCGGTGATAGTCCTTGACTATCTAGTTTGGATAGAGTTAGTCCATCGTATCTGCTGATTGATGTAAAACTTCCATGTGGCATCATACTAAACATAAACTTGTATCACCAATGGTCCCTCAACTTTAGGTTGAAGTTCAAATGTAGTTAAGGTTAAAGTCGAAGGACCATTGGTGATACAACTTTATCTTAAATATGATGTCACGTGAAAACTTTGCATTAATCAACAAATGTTAGAGGACTAACTTTATCCAAACTTGATAGTTCATAGTCTACCACCAGATTTTTGAAAGTCCAAAAACTATCTGTCACTAAGATCAATAGTCCATGAACGAGTCACCAATCAAAACCCGGATTTTCAAATCTACTGTTATTGGGTTATGTTCGTAAACCTTATACAAATTCTTTTCCGGATTGTTATATTTTTGTTTTAAGACGAATATCTCTCTACAAGATATGTCTCTCCAAAATATGTCTCGTAAGAAGTAAATAAATAAATATAGTATTATTATTAGTATTTATTATAATATATTTATTGATAATAATTAGTTATTAAATAAAAAATATAGTTTAATTTAACATAATATGTTTATTTTATATTTATATTTATTTTATATAAAGCTAAAAGAATAAATCATCTATCCATCAGATCCAATGTATATATATATAGTAAAAATAAAGCCCCCAAGGGGATAGCCGAGTTGGTTGAGTATGGCATTCTTATAACCAAAAGGTCATGAGTTCGAATCCCTCTACATACGCTTTCTCGGTTGAGTCTGTCACCTTGTGTGGTTTACCTTCTGGCGTTGGTTTGCAGGCTATCGCGTCAGACTGAGGGTTTACCCTGTGCGCACTCATTGCACTCTGAGTAGCGGCTGCGGGTTCCCTCCAAAAAAAAAAAAAATAGTAAAAATAAAATATTTATCTCATCCCACATATTTATGTTATTAATTAAATCTACATCATTTTAATAATAATAATAATAATAATAATAATAATAATAATAATAAGATAAATATTTTACTTTTACTCCAAAACAAAATTTAATGATCTTGTTATTAAAATTGAGAATAAAAAAATGGTAGTAGTAGTATAGTATCTAAAAACTACTTAAACGAGTATCCGATAAAGGGATAAAGGAAAAAAGACAACAAAAAAAGGTTAGACACGCGATAACAATACAACAAACTTTATATACACGGTTGTTTTAACATTTATATTGTTATTCCAACAAGTTTCAACCCTAATACATGGTAGCCTGTAAAACTCAAGGGTTTATGTATTGGATTGTTTATATTACTGTAACCTATTTTGTTTCAATAACTTTCATTAAATTTTTTTTTATATTTTTAATTTTATTGAACCAAAAATTTGAATTACAACAAGACTTTTATAATAGGTCCAAAAATATTTTAACCAAAACTTTAAACCTACCATCTTAAAAATAAGGAAACATATTTTCACAAAAATTGAAAATCAGTGAGCCAATTTGAATTTGGAGAGCGAATGAACCTTGAGCTTCACATATGAGCTTGAATGAATAAGTCGACGCGAGAATGAAAAGTTTAGAGACCAAAATATTTCTATTATTACTTTAACAAGGAGATGGAGCAAGTGAAAACGAAACTGAGCATAGAACAAGCTGCAAAATTAGGATAAGAAAGAAGGGTTAATCACGCGGCTCCAATCTGAGGTAGCTGACCACCAGATTTTTAAGGAAAGTTATGGCTCTGAGGTAATTAGGAGCTTGAGCTTCATCAAATTTCAATTCCTTCTTTTCTTTAAGAGATTGCTTTGCAATCTAATCTACTTCAGAGTTCTGCTCACAAGGATAATATCCTCTCAGTATCATCTCGGTTAGAATAATTGAATCAATTTCAATGTCGAGTTCTTTGATACCAAGATACTGACAGATAATTAGTCCATCAAAAAGTGCGATGCATTCAACAATAATAGGATTTGACTTTCCGTACAATTTGCTAAAGCCTGAGATAATAAAATAATTTTTATTTCGAATTAGCCCTCCTCCACTAGATTCACCAGATCTGATACAAGCACCATCATTGTTTAGCTTGTATCTGTTAGATTTAGGGTTCTTCTAGTTAAAAGACAGGGCTTAGCTAGAGGATTAACGCAACCAATGGGTGAAGCAATTTGTTATATTTGCCCCAATGAGTTCTTTTAAAAAGATTAGATCTGTTAAGGCTAGTGAAGATGTAGATCACCTGATTGATCAACAAACTAGGACTTTTAGTATTGTCTCTGTGCTTTTTGTTGTTTCTTGATTTTTAAATAACCCAGGCAACTATTAAGGGAAAAATAGTTCTTATGTGAATATTTTTGCTAGTAGACCAGTACCAAGTCCTTATTAAGTGCGGAAGAGACATATTTCTGGAGATGTTTATGTTGAATAGAACCGCAAATTAGTTCCACATAGACCATGAATCATAGCATTGGACAAACACATGATTGGTTGATTCGATGTTATCACAGTTTTGACATTTAGAAGCTATGATGAATTTCCTTTTCTGGAGATTAGTCTCAGTAACGATCCAATTGAAGAATGTTCTCCAAATAAGGAAATAAAATTTCTTAGGCGTAATCTCATTCCAAGTCTTCATGTAAATATTAGAAGAATTCCTTTTAAATCTGATAGCATCCCAAGTTTTTTTTAGTTGAATTTACAATCAGGAGATAAAAACCACTTAATATAATCAGGTGTAGATCTAATAGAGATGTTCATGATTTCTTTTGTGCCAGTAGAAGATATAGAGGATAGAAGCTTAGGCAAGTCCCATGAACCTTCAAACTAATACTTTTGAACTTTTATATTTTCCACCAATGATCTATCATCAGTTTCATTAAAGAGAATGAAAGGTCTTTTAGTGCACTATCTATCTAGCCAAAATTCAACATTTCTAGATCCAATATCCTATAAAATATATTTATCTTCTATATCTCTTACTTTGATAATCATTGTCTAGACTTTAGAGCTTATAATAGGCTTAGGAGAAAAAATAGGGTGATAAGATTTGCAGTATATAGAGAACATCATTTTAGCCTAACGACTTTCTTGACTTCTGAACAAAAACCATAGCTTGTGAGAATAAGCTTCCTAGATGTCATAAATACTTTTAATGTTAAGGCCACATTCACTGTAAGGTTTGCACAATGTATTCCAAGAAGACCAATGAATGGCTCTACTGTATTCTTTGGATCCCCATAAATAATTGTTGTATAGAAGCCCAATTCTTTAAATCACTAAATTAGGAATGATAGAATTATGAGAGAGAAAGATAGGAAATGCAGAGAGTACAGACTGAATCACGGTTAATCTTCCCCCAAAAGACAGGAAAGATGAATCCCAATCGCGAATCCTGTTTATGGTATTGTCTATGAAATCTTCAAAATTTATAGCTCTGTTATTGTTGTTGATCATACTAACCAAATACTTAAAGGGAATGTAGTTGTGCTTGATGTTTACAATTACTTCCAACTCATTAGCTTTCCCGTTTGGCATCTTGACAGGAACAATGAGCTTAGATTTATCTATATTGATAAGCTTCCCATAAACAGTTTGGTAGTGGTTTAAGAAGGAGTTAATTTGGTTAACAGTAGAGATTAAACCATTCCAGAAGACAATCAGATCATCCTCGAAGGCCATGAAAGGTATGATAATCTTTCCTATGTATTTGAAGTTGCTAGCATGATTCTCAGAATATATAGAGTTTAAACCTTTAAAAATATATTCCTATATGATTATGAAGAGGCTATGGGAGAGGGGATCCCGCTGACTCAAGCCCTTTGTAGATTTGAAGTATCCTTTCATCTCAACATTAATCACTATAAAAGAATAGACGTTTGATATATTTTTTCCACCAGCTTTAAAAATAGATAATTAAACCCAAATCTCTCCATCACTTTAAGAAGAAACTTTTGATCAATCGTGTCAAAATCCTTTGACATATCTAGTTTAAGAATAATATTATTATCCTTGGATTTTATGTTTAAATCGTAACAGAGTTCTTGAGGAATCAGAATATGCTCCTGAATTCTTTTCCCTTTCACAAAAAACCCTTTCTCTTCAAAGATTATTTTTGGCAGAAGAATAGATAACGTGCAGTTTATTACTTTAGAAACTATTATGTTGAATATTATAGAAAAAAATGATTAGTCTGTAGTCTGTCAAGGATTTAGGAAAGGATGATTTTCAAATTAAACAGATGACAGTTGAGTGAACTCCTTTAGGAATACAACAACCTTTAAAAGTGTCTCCAATAGCATCACAAAGATCACTGGAGATAATAGACCAACGCGATTTGAAAATTCCCTGTTGAATCCATCAGGCCCCGCAACTCAGTTTGAATTAAGAGATTTGATAATGTTATAGATTTGAAACTCACTTGGACTAACCATAAGAATCAAGTTATCTTCTTTATTGATCAATAAAAGGATCAGATCCAAGTAGGTTCCAGATGCATGGTTTTCATTATTTCCAGATAGAATTTTCAAAATGCACAATAACAGATTTGCTCATTGCTTCATGTTATTCAAGCCAATTGGACTAATCTCAGATTCCATTAACTATGTTTCTTTTCCTTGCTTTCTTCACCAGGTTGTGGAAGAATGTAGTGCTTTTGTCACCATCTTTAAGAAAAGAAGAGTGAGACTTTTGTTCTCAATAAGACTCTTCCCTAGAAAAAAGAGTGAGGTCTTTTCTTTAGCGTTATCCAGGAGAATTCTATCAACAACAGAGTTTGACTCTTGGAGGTTCATTTCAATCTAATTAATTTCTTCTTTAATGTGTTTTATAGAATCAAAAATTTTTCCAAAAACATTTTTATTCCAAGTCTTCAGATCAGTATTTAGTCTTTTTAGTTTAAACCAGAAAACATGAATATGAGTTCCCATCATATTTCCAGCCCAACTATCTTTGACCAAATCAAGAAATTCTTCATGCATTACCCACATGTTTAGGAATTTGAAGTAATAGATGATCTTATCCTGATTAGTAGATAAATAAATATTAATAGGAGAAGGATCTGAACAAGTCGTGGCCAGATAAGTGACCTTGATAAAACAATCCTAGTTTTCTAGTAATCATTTCCAGCTTAGAAAGATGGACCATAGGTTCTTTCAAAGTAATAAAGTCAGTATTTTCAGAGCTCTTTAATGATCTTAGCATGTTTAGAGTTTATTTATTCCCCAAACCTCTGATATTATAATTCAATATTAAGATTGTTATTTATTAAATTTAGTGGGTTTAGAAACTCCTTTGAACTGCATTAATTTAGATGAAGAATGACCTAAAGTGTTCCAACCTTTCAGCTTCTTGTACTTTTTATTTGAACCCTTTTGAGGTTCATTTCTTTCTTTTTTCTTTTGAGAACATGTGAGTTTGTTAGACTACCTGTAGTTGCTTTAGTTGGAGACTGAGGATCAAGTATGGCAATGTCAGCATTTGTATTGTTGGTGAAAAGTAAACCGCTATCAATTGAGTGAAGCACTTCAATAATCTCTGGATTCCTGAAAATGTTTAATGGACATTGTTCACATGAATCAGAGAAACTTTCTTTATCTTCTTCAAGTGTCTCTTGGTTTCCCTCATGGTGTTGTTCAACAAATTGGGATGGATGAAGGTTAGAGGATTCTAATATGATTTATGATAGCACGGGTTTTTCGTAGGGAATGATAATAATATCTTCTTTGTTTATGATAACAGATTTAAGCCTTGACTCTTGATGTTTTGTTAGGTTTATTTAAGTGTTGATCTTGGTAAAGGATTGTTCATTAGGTGATTTATGTTGGGAATTATAAGCTTTCTTGCTCACAAATTGATGAATCCCAATGTGCATCCAAAGATTTTAGTAATTAGGTAGAGAGTCATAGACAACATAAATCAATAAGCCTTCTTCTTCTTCAAAACAAATCCACGGCTTCTATGGTAATAATTTTGAATTATCGACATCAACCCATGCTTTACAACAATTATATCTTGCCCTGTTAACATTAGGAACCCATATAGTCAGAGGATAGCCTATTCCTGTAGGAATTTCTTCTTAATTCCCTTCGTTAAACATAAATTCAGGAAGTTTGGGAAGTGTAACTCATATTGGAGTTATTGGATTTTTTATAGTATGATTAAAATATGGATAAATGCAAATATTTGCAGGTCTTCCTTGAGATTAAACTTAATGAATAAATGCATGAAATCCCCGTTTGTGATACTATAGTTGCCTGCGAATCTCAATTTATAAAGAAAGTTTCTAACTGTTTTAATGTTTGTTTTCCAGAACCAAATTTTCCTACAATGGTATGCTTCGAGATGCCCATAAGTATTTTTTGTCTCTTATTTGATAGTTGATGACAATGTGATCAGATTTCTGGATGTAGGTTACGTTTTCGTGGAGTACTTCGTGTTTTTTGGTCTTATGATATCAACGAAGGATCTGCTGGGATTTTGGGTCTGAACCATTTCAGCATAGGACGTGGCATTGGTATAAGCTTTTTCAAACATTAGATTATTGTGGATATTTTGCTTACAACCAGAATCTGCTATAATTAATTCATCAGAGAGATGAATGTTCTTCATCCTTCCCAGAGCTCGGAAATCTATTTCAAGAACGAAGAAGGTTTATGATGCCGATTTAGAAGAATTCAAAGATACAATTCGCAATAATATCTCATCTTCTTTCATGATCAAGTATAATCAACATGAGATTGAAAAAGAATTCATAACATCAGCAATAATTTAGATTAAAGACGGACTTTATTCTTGATGAGTGCAAACAGCTTTTAATTACAACACTTAAAAATAAGTTAGTTAATTAAGTTTTGCTCTATCTATGTTAACCTGTCAACAATTTCTGTTGTCGTTCCTTTCATTAAATTTACGGACACTTAGATATCAGTGTAATTTAGTTTTATATTTTTAATTTTCATTAGTAAAAAGTTGGTTAATCTTTTATAAAGAAAAGTTAAAAATATTATTTTATTTGTTTATAACATTTTATTTTATCTTTAATTAAAGCAATAATTATTGTTTCACTCGTTTTAAACTAAAAAAAAACATATCCAAGTGTTAAAAAAATAAATACTATATTTGAATTAGATCATAATTTTATTCTTTTTTATAATGTATGTTTTACTCCTCTTTCATGTAGGGCGGTGTTTTCACGTAAAACTGAGACTAGCTAAATTATAAATTTTATTAAATATTGATCTATTTTTATAATGTTCTATTTTATTTGTATTGATCTGGACTTTACCCAAGTGTTATATATATATATATATATATATATTATTTTTAAATATTTAATTTTCATTCTTTTAATAACATAAGATTAAATATAAATTCAATCTAACCTAAAAGATAATTTATTTATTTTCGAAATTCAAAAATTGTTTTTCAAAATAATGTTTTTGTTTTGGAACTTTACAAAAAATGAAAATAAGAAATACGAAAGTCACAGAAAACCATTCATAATTGGAATGATTTTTAAGGAAAAAGTTGAATTCTAAAAATTCGTTGTTTATACGTAATATATAAAATTCTCAACTAAACAACAAAAAATAAAAAAAGATGATCACTCACATTTGCAATACTTGTTAGGTGTAGTCAAAAGATAATATTGTTACAAATGACATCAAAATGATATCATCATTAAACTTTACACACACGGTTAACTTGGAGATGCCAATAATAGAAAACACGTATAAGGTAATAAGGTTGTTAGATCCACTTCTACTGGTATGAATTTCTACATCAAATTTCCGTTTACGTCCGGAGATAAAATTAACAACTAAAGTGGATTAAATATTTACAACCGTTTAGAGCCTTAACATTAGTGAAGGCTCTCAAATAAGTGTTCCCTAATGTAACACTCATGATATGTGGATGACATATTAACATGAACGCCCTTGTGAATTAAAATATTCATGAATGATAAAAAAATCTCCGATGATCTTTTATGTTAGTGGAATGAGATGATTTTATCAGAGATAAAACTCGCGTTCAATAGCAATCGGTCTAAAATGCTCTATGACTTTAAAGATGATATAAAAGCAATAAAAAAGATCAAAAATGTTTGTTTAGTTACTTATAATAATAAGTTTCTCACGTGGAAATCTAACAAGTTCATCAATTCTGGCACCAGACCACTAACTACGTGGACAACGCTCATTCCACCCTAAAACGTTTCATTGGTACGAGCAAAGCTAATTTCGAGTCGTTTTGCGGTAAGGTGCATTATTTTCTCAAAATGTAATATGGAACAAATAGAGCATCATTTAAATATAGTCGACCTATAGTCCAACATAAATTTATACACAAGGTGTACGCTAATATCAAAGGTAACCTCTCACACACTCCTTTATATATATTTTTAGATAAATTAGAATGTGCCTAAAATATTGAAATTGTGAATACTAACTGAAATAATGTTATAAAAATTATGCACGATACGTCATGTTTGCACAATATCTATGAATTTTAAAGAAAAAACGTAGTGAAACCTTTAACTCTTTCAATGATCATTGAAAGAGGTTAAATATAGTTGTTCGTACTAATGTAACAACGGTAAATCTATTAAAAAAATACAAGCTCGTTCACATTATCATGGAAACCAATTATGAAGTAAGCATAAAACATGCATACAAGAAATGGTTTGTCATAGCCTATCCGGAAACATTTTTCTTTTTAGATCATTTAAACAAACATAATCAACATGGTCGTCTAGCTGCGAAACATAAATTATATGTTTTTGTATCATCCATCAAACAAGATACATCTTATTACGAATACGTATTAGATTTAAAGAAAGTGAATGCACATTCCCTAGGTAAAGTTTTCAATACTACATCGGTTATTTTACAGAGAGGAAGCTGAAATCCGCCATTCAAATTGCGGAGAAAAAGTGAAGTTTCGACCCAAACAACTAATCATACATATGCTGTCAACAGATTTTCTAGTAGTTAGAACTCGTATGATGCATTCACTATCAAGTGGAACGGTTAGTTGTAGCTCAATCGATACGATTTCTTCTAAAGTAATGTTGTTTGATATCTTTTATAGATGTTATATAACTATTATTAATGGCGTTAAAGTCAATGGTTTTTCGGGTATCGATCAATTTTGTTTTCCTTGAACGAATAATAAGTTGGATGGAAGTTAATTAAATATTATTTTTATGACAAGCTGATGGATTTTGTTAACTTTTGCATGTAAATATTTAGTGGTATGGATGAGTTACTAAATATCCATAAATGTATAAAGTAATGTGATGATATTACTACTATAGAGAATTAACTTATAAACTTTAGTTTTTATATCATTTATTTTAATAAAAAAATAATTGAAAATCAATTTTTAATTGATTTTATTTTTTTAAGTGGACCGAACCGGACCGAAACCGGACCAAAACGGGACCGGACCGACCTCGGACCGAACCGAAACCGGAACCGAACCGAACCGAACCGGACCGGACCGAACCGAACCGAAAGCTTAACGGTTCGGTCCGGTTCCAAAAATTAAAACCAAAAGCTTAACGGTCCGGTCCGGTCCGAACCGATAAGCTTAGCGGTCCGGTCCGGTTCCTTCAAAACCCGGACCGAACCGGACTGATAACAGCCCTAACCACGACGCTAATGCTTCTCTCACTGACGATGACTTACACAGTGCATATGCCTACTATTGCTAGATGGGATACAAGTGCGTCGATTTCTGATTCTCGGACCAAATTCAAGTGGTGGATCGCCATTAGTAACATGGAAGAGAGTGATGTAAGTTTTATATTCATCTAATATTTAATTTTTTAATACATTTAGGTATATTACGTGTACTAGTTTAACATATGGTTATCAAATATTTAGGCTATTTTCAAAACTTATAGGTTTATAAGAATTGAATAAAATAAATTTGATTGATATCATTTTATTTGGTTGGGTGGTGTAGATGGTAATAATTAGAAAACCTTATTTGTTATTTTTCGTACTGTTTTCTTTTACAAATCTTGTTTGAGCCTTACCGTCCCATTCTTGATCATTTCCCATTAGAGGAAATAACTTGGTACCATTGTGTTAATTTCAGTGTAGAACATTCACATGTATACTATCTCGAGCGGGAATTGAGGCAATTTGGACATGCCTAGGGCTTAATCTATTTTAGTTGTTCGGGCTGCAGGGCAAGGGAAAAAGGAAACTAAGACAATGTCTTACAAGTTTGATCCAGATTGTTGGGAGGGTTTAACGTATTTTTCTTGTTGAGGCCTATATTCAGGGAATCTATTGCTTGAGACAACAGTTTCACACTCTTGAGTATTTTATGCCTCATCGGTTGGTTAGCTGGTACGATCTTTTTAGCACATAGATTTACCCATTAGATAATTGTGTCCACGAGGATTGTTAGCACATAGATATACCCATTAGATAATTGTGTCCACTCTTGAGTATTTTATGTATTGTGTAGGATTTTGTAATTTCTTGGAGATCCTGAGTTTGAGGAGAATTTCGATTGTCTTGCTGGGGCATATGCGGATGCTTTATCAATCTGGAGGAGACTATGTTAGACACCATGGTTTACTTTTTATTGTTTTCCACTTCAAGTTTTATATTTGATATTATTATTTTATAATAGTGGTGTCCTGTTTGTTAGCCAGTAACAGTAGACATTTTTGTTGTTTGATATTTATGTTCCATGTTTGTTACTAAATTTGTTTATATTTTATTTTATTAAAATTGTTGTTTGATATTTATCTGTACGCATGATGTTCACATAACAGTTGTATTAAAGTTCTTTAAAAAATAGGCAAACAAACAAGTACTTAAATAGGGATATCGTATAAAAATAAAACACACACGTAAGCTTCAAATTCTTACGAATCAAATTCTAGGAAATGCGTGTGTCTCATCCTTCTTCTAATTAGGTCCAGCTCAATTTGAAAAAGTATATGTTCTTTACCTAAATCATTAGTACCCATATCAAACACCTCATGCACCTCTTGTTGAACATCGCGGGGGAGATAAGGGACCCAAATATTTGGAATCTAGAAAATAAATTGTAACTTGATACATACATGCAATAACTTAAAGCATTCAAACGGAAATAAAAAAAATACATTTAATTAATTTTTTGAAATGTACATAAAAACTAGAAGCATTATAATGAGCATAAGCCAAATAAAATTTAAAACTTTTAACTTACGTACAAAATAAATTATAAAACTTCAAAACAAGAGGAGATTAACAATAAATTAAATAACAAATATTAGTCGTAAAAATATTCGAGATTATCCTCAACAGGT
Organism: Limnanthes douglasii subsp. nivea; assembly: GCA_036936605.1. Classification (NCBI taxonomy): domain Eukaryota; kingdom Viridiplantae; phylum Streptophyta; class Magnoliopsida; order Brassicales; family Limnanthaceae; genus Limnanthes; species Limnanthes douglasii. Next base: position 340,559,784 of record JAUPFV010000002.1, read on the forward strand.
GAGCAATTAGCTATCGCGCCTGCTTTATCAGCTAGACTCTCCTCCAAATAAACCATCATATCTCTTGTAACCAAATTATTAAATTTCAACTGTCAGAATTTGAGTGCCTCTTGCCTCACTTCGTAGGACAAGTCGAATACCCGAAGTATTAGTTCAGATTTTAGAAGATTGAACATGTCAGAGTTTCTTGCACGACTGTGCATAGTTGGATATGGAGATCCTATACGTCCGCAGTTATAGTACATCATGTACAACAAGTATCAACGAAATCTTTGGTGGTTTTATCAGAAATTGTTATATGAACACACTTGACTGTTTGAAGCAAGTGATTGTCTTGATCAATGGTCCACTCCATACATAAGATGCTTCAAATTTTTCATACTTTAGAAGATCTGGTAAACGAATTAGTACTAGATAATTCAATAGCTATATAAAGGAAAACAAAATATAGGGGGATAATTTCTTGTGGGTTAAAGTGTTGGCCATACAATTTTTGGCAGAATAATATATTGGTGTGACTAAATTATTGACTAGATAATTTGGAGGGAGGTTAAATTCTTGGTGTGACTAAATTATTGGGGAGATAATTTGGAGGTGGGTTAAATTCTTGGCGGGTTAATTTTTTTGCATGACTTTCTAGTTGTAGGATATTGTTGTTGAATAATAATTTTGCTTCGTATAGAAATATAATAATCAATAACCATATAATTATTTATAGTTAGATGTAATTTTTATGGTAATAATTTTTATTTTTTTATTAAGAAAAGGTTTGCCGCTAAATGTCTAACGAATATATGCTCCTTTCTGCTAGACGCTGGAGGTAATAAGCAATATGTTTTCAAAGCTACTATAAATGTTACTAAAAATATGCCTCAGTGCTTATGAAGCCATTTCCGCCAAGCGATGGCAGATGAGCTATTCATCACGCTAACGGTTGGCGTATACGTTAATTCTGATGCCAATCATTGGCATCAGGTTGGCATATAGTGCCATAGTCACTATGGGAACATCAATTTTTTTTTTAAATACAAAATAATAATTTTAAGATAACCGCTACATAGTTAAATAAAAAGAAAATAGTAATCTTTCAAAAATCGATAATTTAACAAGTTTACAAATTAAAAGTACAAAACAATTAATACTTCCGTTTTGGTTCCAAAATCACAAGTGACAGTAGCTTAAATATACTATTACTTGCTCGCAATCTATGGAATGTGTCGGCGTGGGATGTTTTAGTCATAAAAATGTTTCGACTCTAGGAAGCAAGGGGATCGACCAAAGATTAGCATCTTCTCTAGTAATGCGCATCCATGTTGGATTCATCGTTGATAAATGTGAACCTCTAACTATATCGACCTATAAATTTAAGATTGCAAGATTAACATTAAATATATAGAACAAATTTAGATAATGAATAACTAAATGCGTCTAATATAAAATATATTTACTTGCATCAACAAACTGATATGTCTTTACCAAATGCGGCCCCGGTCTCTTTTATATGACCCTTCATTGGTGGTGTATTTTTTAGCGGCAAGTAAGTTTTACAACTGTCGTGTGTTAGGGAATAGAAAACACACTTGTATGACGTGGCAATTAGTTTGCCACAACTAGGTAACAACATCCAATTTTAGATTGGTGCATTCTCTTTATAATATCTCAACTGGTATAACTCTTATCAACTTCACCACGTCACCAAAATATATGACACTCAAATAAAACTCTCTATACCTCTCTAGTTCGTGAACCATTCTTTTTCTTACAAGTTTCCATCCAATTTTGTCACCGATCATACTATGATTGATGGATCCAAACCATAATTTTTTTCGGGCTTAATGTTTGTAATTTCGATGATAAAATGACGCATAAATTATGGTATGTCCATAGAATACCTCGAGTCGGGTACGTTAGGAAACCTCATCGGAATTGGTTTAACTATAATTAGCAGTTTTGTGTTAATGTTATTCGACACCATCGGAGTTCTCACACCTTTACATGCAACCTACGCTTGTTACATTTTTGGAGTGATGACCGTTCTAGTGGTGGTACTAAAATTAGTATGGGTTTGTGTGACGACCGTTCTAGTGGTGGTATCAGGGTTTGAAACTCTCAACGAGTTTTCCTATTTTTGGAGTTTTGGCACTATCCCAATTAGATGCTAACTATTCTTGTTCGACGAATTCATGCATGGAAGGATCCTTTTGGTAGAATAATCAACATGAATTATACTATCGTGACCGCAACCACGACCCCAATCTCGGACCCGTCCGGGAATACGACTACGGGTTTTAACATTTTGGAGGGGTTTGCAAATGATTGAAGCTGAAGGATCCAAAATGCGTTTGAATTTTTTAAGCAAATGGATTTGTTTATAAACATCAAACTCTCCCAGTTTTGCATTTAAATTTGCAAAATTAAGTTTCACCTCTTCTTCGCCACTTAGTTTAACTCGGGAACAATATCTAATCTCTTCTAATGCTCATCTATAATTCGGATCGTTAAATACACGTTTTCTCTTCAGATCGACTCTAGGTCATGGGTGCATGGTAAACCATGTGTTGTAAGATCGATGCAAGTTCATGAACATTTTTCACCTCTGGTCTTATCAAGATAGTTTCCGTATACTATTGTCAAACAAATAGGTGATACATACTCTCGTATTAATTTGAAAGGTTTAAAATCTTGAAAATTGTGAATATAGCGACACTTGCTTAGCTCTATGGATTCTTTTATGGTCGAATATTGCGTCGTTAACAAGCCATGAACTTTCTCCCAAAAGTCTTCAAAATTCAATTGGCTTGACCATGTATATTTTCTCAATGTAGCATTCTAGCTTTCCGCCCCATTCGAGGTGTGATTGTTAAAATGCATGATTTTGCTAATGTAGGCATGAACAAACCTCTGTTTATATGGTGCAATCCACGAGTCTATGACATAATCGACCAGTTTATCGTGTTCTATGAATATCTTCTGCATCTTAGCCAACCTCTCATTCATCCGGTAAATGGTGGTGGATGAAACAGCGCCCTTTAGGTGGCCAAAAACGTATTAAACTTGTGCCATCTTTAATCATTTTTTAGTTTTCCCACTAATATTCTTGTTGATATACCATTCGCATAACATTTGACTTGTGCTATCCTATTCATCAAATCAAGTGCAAGGTCCATGATCATACCACAAGGAAACTCACAATCATTTTCCTCAATTACTATTTTCAAACATCCCAATGGTAATTCGTAGTTGTCTTGTTTTTCTTTCGCCATGAATGTGAAACCAATACAAAATGTTTTATTGGTCGATGTTAGCCTGAATAATTCAAACCAAGGCATCCCGTACCTAATAAGTTTTTATGTGTTACTAATGATTAGAAACCGCGAGAAAATCCTTAGTAAATCGATACTAAGTAGGTGAGCAAAAAAAATTGATTATCACATTCAAGCCATCATTCGTCGTCCGTTCCCAATACGTGTATTTGTTCATGTGTAATTTTCCTAGCAAGCATTTAATTTGCGAACGATCACCATTTTCATCCAACCTTTTTTTTAAAGTAATTGGATACGTGAAGGATATTGGACGCATTATCTGGATCGACCTTCTTTAAGGAACCAAATATTTGATGTGGAAACATCGACGAGCTATATCGAATTACCTACAAAATTAGAAGGACAATTGATATTTTTGCTACTAGTAGCCTTACACTTATGGTCGCACTCTTTAATGGTAGACTTAAATATACCGGATTTCTCATATTTATAATATACTATAGTTGTTCTTCCTCTATTCTCCGGTTCCCTATATGTTATTTTAAATGAGAATCTTAGCGACTTGCCCGTATCTTTGACCCACTCGATCATCGACTTCAGGATATACTCCTCGCGAGTTAAAAAATAGTGACTGTAGTCCATAACAAGTGATACTTCATATTGGGTAACCTCCTCCAATACATATCAAGTAAACAAATCAATAAAATCGGGATTCCAGTTTAGTTAAGGCTACTCTGCCATACATAAGGTGGAATGTGCGTTCATTCCACCATGCCATGGTGAAATGATGGATCCGTCATACATGTGGCTGAATGATGAACCATTGCGCCATATAATTGGTGTGAGATACACCGATTCTATATTTAGAATGATGATGAGCATTACCTGGACGTCATTTTGTGGTGGAATCAAGCAAAATCTGGGTTTTAAAAAACTTTGCATTTTTGAAAAAATAAAAAGATAGAAGCTTAGGTACCTCTTTTGCGTCCATGATGTTCTATAGAAGAACTGGTTCTTTCTCTATTTCGTTCATTTCTTTTGAGATTTTGAAAGGTTGGAGAAAATAAGGTTTCTCGTAAATTTGAGGTTTTGAACTTATAAGGTTTGGGTAAGTTTTTGGAAGTGAAAGGTTAGGTTTTACTAGATTTTTGGTTTTGCAATTTAATGAAGAAAATGATGAAATGAAACATAAATAAATAAAGTCTCAAGGATTGTGACGAGCAGGTAGCATGCGCTGGTTTTTTTACAAGAATTGTTCCCTAGATATTTAAAGAATGAAACTACAAGGAGAAATGTTTTTACTTTTGGGGCTTTAATGACTCAAGTGGATGAATTAATAATGGTTTAGATATGGCCTAACTTATCTCAATAGCACCCATGACAAGAAAATTCTCCCATAAATCAAGGCTATCAGAGTAGTACTTCACATATTTAAGGACCTTCATAACTCAGGATATCTGTTAATTTGCCTCCTCGGTCTGGATCATTATAGTTGTGGGCTTCTAATTAACCACCACCTCATATTAGGTCGAATCGGTGGGTGAGGCCGAATTATTTTGCAGATTTAACTGAAAAGATGGCAACAATGTTTAAATAGCTAAGAACCGTGTCAATTTTTAAAACTTCCACCAATAGATAGACCAAATGTGGAGTGAAATTGTAATTTTTATAAATACCACAACGATATTAGGCATGATATCTTAGATTTTATACCTCTAAATAAATAAATTTAGATTTTGATAGAGATTGGTAAGCTGACAACATTTGGACAAGAAGGTGGTCGACATATTCTGAGCGTTAATCCATCATCACAACAAGGTGTAAGTATATATTCGAAGCAAGAAAATAAATTGTTGATAGCTGAGCCTAGAAATAGCATCAACATGTCTTTGGAATATCTTGATCCCGATTCGAATCGGAGGCTGGTATTGATTATGAGTGACCCAATGGTACAGGGAAGAGTTCCAAGCTTGTGCGAGTATTTTAAGTCTTTGGAAATTTTTGAAAGAGATATTATGGATGGAAATACTAACAGATATAGAGTAGGACATATGGTAAACCTAACTACTGAGTTGGAATGAGGAATTTACTACTCACCTTTATGAAAATAATATTATACCTTTCATTTTGTGTTGATGAAGATGATTTAATAGCGGTAGTTGGTCATCATCAAGATGCAATAATGATTGGGCATAAATAACAGACAACAAGGTTCAACGAATATTAGTTGATACTGGCAGTTCAACTAATGTATTATTTTTGTCAATAATGAGAAGATGCGTAAGCCACTTTCAATTCTCTGATCAAACGCATGTTTTAGAGAATTAGAAGTTGAAGTTTTATTAGGTCGTGGTCCATTTAAGAAAATAGTTGAAGTATTGTTTATGCTAGTTGATTTTTTGACGAGCCACAATGCCATTTTGGGAAGATCATGGTTATCAAAAATGCATGTTGTAGCTTCCGCAGTTCATCAATGTATAAGATATGTGATTGAGGACCGTGTAGGGGTCGTTCAAAGTAGCCAAAAACCGGTTAGGGAGTATTATGCAATGACTTTGCACACCAATAAATGTTTGAATATTGATATAATAACTAAATAGCGGTTAGAGGGGCCTTCTTCGGATGTGGATAGAGTGGATGATACAAGGGAGACCCTAGGTTCATTAGTTTACGAGGAGAATGTGCAGGTTTATTTTATTCCTAATGAAAAGAGTTTGCGGACGGGAATATTGTTATCTTCAACCTTACATTATCAGCTACTTAGATACTTGTCAAAAAATTTAAAGATTTTTGTTTAGAAAACCGAAGATGTTATACGGGTTCCCTAAGAGGTGATTTGACATTGCTTGGTAGTTAACCCAAAAATTAGACCTATTATTCAAAAAAGAAGGAATTGTTTGGTAAAAAAGTCTGAAAAAATAGTAGTATAAGTATATCGATTATCTAAAGTACGACATATTCGAGAAGCACATTATTCATTTTGGATTTCAAATCCTGTTCTTGTGAATAAGAAACTGGAAAATGGAGTATGCTTGTTGATTTTACTGATCTCAATTGAGCAATCTCGAAGAATCCTTTTCCAGACCAAAAAATATTTATCAACTTGTTGATTCAACATCAGGTAATAAGCTTCTTTCTTTCATAGATGCTTTCACAGGGTATAATAGATCTAGATGAATCCTAATGATCAAGAAACTAATACGTTTATTACTAATATAGGATTGCATTGTTATCGAGTTATGCCTTCTGGTCTCAAGACTGTTGGAGCTACGTATCAAAGACTAGTGAGAAAGGATTTTGCCACTCAAATTGGGAGGAATACAAAAGTTTACTTAGATGATGTGTTGGTCAAAATCTCTACAGATGAAGCACACCTACGTTACTTAGAATAAAATTTCTCGAATTCAAGAGCTATTCGTTTAAAATTTAACCCATAGAAATGTAACTTTGGAGTTAAGTTACGAAAATTCTTGGGATACATAATAAATGAAAAAAGGATAGAAGCTGATCCATAACAATTAAAATCTTTGATAACAATGACTCTACCTTGGTCTATTAAAGAAGTGTAAATTTTGACAGGTAGGTTGGTAGCTCTAAATAGATTCATATCTAGATCTGTAAATAAATATGCTCCATTTTTTTAAGTGTTAAGACAATCAAAGGAATTTTCATGGACACTAGAGTGTGATGTAGCATTTTCAAAAATTAGAGAATATTTATCCTTCCCATAAGTTTTGTATAAGCCGCTTTTAGGTGAAGAATTGGTCATATATTTATATCATCGACTCGGGTTATGTTGTAAGAGCATTCTTGGTAAGAGAAGTAGATGGATTGCCACAACTAGTATATTATTTGAGTAAAAGTTTTCTTGCTTCGGGCAAAATTTATTTGAAGCTAGGGACATTAGCTCCAACTTTGGTTGTAGTTGGTCGAAAGATATACTTCCAATCCCAATCTATTATTGTACGAGCATCATTTCCATTGAAAAATATACTGGAAATACTAGAAATTTATAGGAGAATGACAAAGTGGTCCGTGGAATTAGGAGAATATGACATTGACTTGATTCCTCGAACAACTATCAAGGCTCAAGCTTTAGCATATATTTTTTTCGAATTCCATTCGAAATGTTCTGATGAGGAAGGAAATGATGTAAGTGCATTACCCACAACAGACGAAGGGGTGGTTAAAATTGATAGACTCCAATGTTTTAGGATTCGGAGCAAGATTCTAGTTAATAGCTCCATCTGGTGATACTATGTATCAAACAATAGGTTCGGATTTAGTGCATCGAATAATGAGGCAAAATACGAGGCAGTATTAACTAGATTAAGACTTGCAAAAAATATTTGGAGCTACGAAAGTGGATTTACAAATGGATCACAACTTTTATCGAATCATATGTTGTGAATATTAGAGGCTAAGAAGGATCATATTATCAAGTATTTTTGAGAATAAAGGGGTTGACACTCTTCTTTGACAAACTAGTAACTGAACATATTAACCGAGGATAAAATATTGTTGCAGATTCTTTACTAACCTTTGCTTATTCGGAGGGTTATCTTTGAATTTTATTACAAGAGAGTCCATCCATAATGACAAAATTCGAGGCGTGCCAATATTCGAAGGAGGTACTTTGACTCCACCCTTACTGAGATGTTTGGGCAAAAATGAATCTGGAGTAATTTTGTTCGAATTGCGTGACAGAGAAGGCTAGGCTTATTGTGGTTTTAAATTTTTGGAAAGAATAGTATTATTGAAAGGATATTATTGGCCTACCATAATGAGTTATGCTAAAAATTTGGTACGAAGTTGTAAACTTGTCAAAGATTTGCAAATACCACTCACATACCAATTGTGCCCTTACACTCAATTTCCACGGTTTATGGATTCGTGAGGACAACAAACATTTGTAATTGCAGTAAATTACTTTTCAAAATGGGAAGAAGCAAAACATTTTCAAGAACAAGAGATAAAAATTTCATCAGATTCATTCTGTCAAATATTGGTTGTAGATTTGGGGTTCCTTTAATAATTACTATAGAAAATGGACCACGGTTCATTAACAAAGAGATGCCATATTTTTGTGCTTCGAGAGGAACCAAACAATGGTTTTCAACACCATTTCACCCATAAGAAAATGGATAAGTGGAGGTTACTAATAGAACTATCTTGGATGGTCTCAAAACATATTTGGAAGGTGCAATTGCAAAATGGCCTAATTATCTTTCAAAGGTGACATGGTTTTATAAGACAACACCTTGAACTACAACACAAGAAATTCCTTTCTTTTTGGTATATGAGATGGATGGGCTCAGCCCACAGAATCTACACTTCCATGTTATAGAATATTTAACTACTCCAAGAATGATAACAAGAAGGCTAGACGAGCAGAGCTTGATTTGATGGAAGAAAAGAGGGTAAGATAATATTTAAATTTTCTTTATTATCAAACTTTAATGCGAAGTTGTTACAATTCAAATGTGAGACGAATGGATTTAAAAGTAGGTGATAAAGTTTTTAGAAATATCTTTGTGCATAAAAAAGAAAAGTTATTGGTAAGATGGCTTCGAACTGAGAAGGACCGTATTCAGTGATTGAAAAGGTTAAGCCAATGACATATCACCACGAAGATAATGAGGGAAAAACTTTGCAACATCCTTGGAATATTGAATATTAATTATTTTATTTTGGGTAATTTTCTGAACATCCATGAGCACATTATTTTCTCACATGTATATTGATCAGTGGCAAAAACTTTCATCTCCAGGTGGCTCCATAAGGTTTTAATGAGGTGCCTACATAGACAAAATTTTAAATTTAGTAATTCTTATGCCAAAACATTACGTGTACAACATTTGATGTTGAACAATAAAATCATTCTTATAAAATGGGAACTTTTTCAACTCTAAAATAAATATAGTATTATATAAAAATATAACAAAATCTGTAAGTTAAACAAGGACTCATCACCCTTGATATAAATTACAAAAATATATATTTATAAGGGCCAATGTGTATTGCAACATATTTTGAAGTGCCAATGTGTGAGGTGATATAATTCGAAGTACCATTGTGTCTGACGGTATAATTTGAAGTGAAAATGTGTGTGGCAATATTTTAAAAAGTGCTAATATACGTAGGGATATAATCCGATGATATGTTAAAAGATATGTTGAAATACTGGCACACGAACATACGATTTACAATAAAAATACAAGTAAAATGTGAATGGTCACTTAGAAAAATACAAGCATTTCCATCTGTTGGGAACTTACAAATGTACAACTAGTGACATGTATAGTCACTTCCAACAATACACACTGCTATGTTATAAGCACTTACAAATATACATATTTTGACATGTGATTGCTACTAACCAAAACACAGTTTGAGTATACAAAATACTATATTTGTACCATTTTAGGGTTCACCTGAGCTTCCATCTGAAGACAAACTTTCACTTTCCAAACTTTCACTTCTCGACGAGGTAGATTTGTTGTTTTTTTTCTCTTCGCATTCTGACCTATCTGAATCACTTACAACCGTAGTGAATGCATCTTTAGGGCGTCGGTTTTCTGGAACGAAATACCAATAGTTTAGCATATTTTCCTTCAGAAATATCTTGTGGAAATGAAAAACCATGAAAATTTTGCTTCATATTCACAAGTTTTTAAATTCGTAAGACAATTTCTTGCACATGTGTCAACAACCGCGGTTATAACAACATCGTTTTCTATCTCGGCTTCAAATTTGTACGATGCTAAGTCTTGAAGGGTTTTATGTTTTCTCTCTTCACTTTCCTCGTAAAAATTATTGATTACTTTGAGGTTAAAATGCTCTTGCTGCAATTATGCTTTGTGTTTTAAAGACAGTTGATGCAGTTTCTCTTAGTGTTTCTTAGTCAAATGGTCTTTCAATTCATAGCCATATTATGTCATTTCGCTATGTCCATTTGAAGGGTTTAAAATTGATCAATAATATTTTTTTGAGCCATTGTAGCCAACCTTTTATTGTATGTTGTCTTTTGTTTGCAGCGAATAACATATTTTGTCACATCTTCGAAATGATTCTGAACAACTGAAGCTTCCTAATTCAAATTTTTGGCAGTAATTTTTAGGGTCACAAACGGTTGGATTGTGTTAAGTAATTTCACTTATGGTTTGATAGTGGGGTATGCAGGGAAGGTTTATTCAAACACAAATTCTTCGGGAGTGGTCACTGAACGACATGGTGGTCGATTTTTATGAAGAAGTGTTAGTTGATTCTCCGAAACGTTGTTTTCCACGTTGACTAAAAGAGTCTCCACAACCTCATTCGTAATGGCAACAACCTAATGTTCATTTTTTTTGAAACTATGGTTGAAATTCATAGAATTTATGACCTTCATTATCCTTTTCATTCTCATATGGTGAAATGATGGATCCGTCATACATGTGGCTGAATCATGAACCAATGCGCCATATAATTGGTGTGAGCTACATCGGTTCTATATTTAGAATGACGATGAGCACTACCTGGACGTCATTTTATGGTGGAATCAAGCAAAATCTAGGTTTTAGAAAACTTTGCATTTTTGAAAAAATAAAAAGATAGAAACTTAGGTACCTCTTTTGCGTCCATGATGTTCTGTAGAAGAACTGGTTCTTTCTCTATTTCGTTTTTTTTTTTGAGATTTTGAAAGGTTGGAGAAAATAGGGTTTCTCGTAAATTTGAGGTTTTGAACTTATAAGGTTTTGGTAAGTTTTTGGAAGTGAAAGGTTAGGTTTTACTAGATTTTTGATTTTGCAATTTAATGAAGAAAATGATGAAATGAAACATAAATAAATAAAGTCTCAAGGATTGTGACGAGCAGGTAGCATGCGCTGGTTTTTTTACAAGAATTGTTCCCTAGATATTTAGAGAATGAAACTACAAGGAGAAATGCTTTTACTTTTGGGGCTTTAATGGCTCAAGTGGATGAATTAATAATGGTTTATATATGGCCTAACTTATCTCAACAGCACCCATGACAAGAAAATGCTCCCACAAATCAAGGCTATCAAAGTAGTACTTCACATTTTTAAGGACCTTCATGACTCAGGATATCTGTTAATTTGCCTCCTCGGTCTGGATCATTATAGTTGTTGGCTTCTAATTAACCACCACCTCATATTAGGTCGAATCAGTGGGTGAGACCGAATTATTTTGCAGATTTAACTGAAAAGATGGCAATAATGTTTAAATAGCTAAGAACGGTGTCAATTTTTAAAACTTCCACCAATTGATAGACCAAATGTGGAGTGAAATTGTAATTTTTATAAATACCACAATGATATAATGCATGATATCTTAGATTTTATACCTCTAAATAAATAAATTTAGATTTTGATAGAGATTGGTAAGCTGACAACATTTGGACAAAAAGGTGGTCGACATATTCTGAGCGTTAATCCATCATCACAACAAGATGTAAGTATATATTCGAAGCAAGAAAATAAATTGTTTGATAGTTGAGCCTAGAAATAGCATCAATATGTCTTTAGAATATCTTGATCCCGATTCGAATCGGAGGATGGTATTGATTATGAGTGACCCAATGGTACAGGGAAGAGTTCCAAGCTTGTGCGAGTATTTTAAGTCTTTGGAAATTTTTGAAAGAGATATTATGGCTGGAAATACTAACAGATATAAAGTAGGACATATGGTAAACCTAACTACTGAGTTGGAATGAGGAATTTACTACTCACCTTTATGAAAATAATATTATACCTTTCATTTTGTGTTGATGAAGATGATTTAATAGCGGTAGCTGGTCATCATCAAGATGTAGTAATGATTGGGCATAAATAACAGACAACAAGGTTCAACGAATATTAGTTGATACTGGCAGTTCAACTAATGTATTATTTCTGTCAATAATGAGAAGATGCATAAGCCACTTGCAATTCTCTGATCAAACGCATGTTTTTAGAGAATTAGAAGTTGGAGTTTTATTAGTTCGTGGTCCATTTAAGAAAATAGTTGAAGTATTGTTTATGCTAGTTGATTTTTTGACGAGCCACAATGCCATTTTGGGAAGATCATTGTTATCAAAAATACATGTTGTAGCTTCCGCAGTTCATCAATGTATAAGATATGTGATTGAGGACCGTGTATGGGTCGTTCAAAGTAGCCAAAAACTGGCTCGGGAGTATTATGCAACGACTTTGCACACCAATAAATGTTTGAATATTGATATAATAACTAAATAGCGGTTAGAGGGGCCTTCTTCGGATGTGAATAGAGTGGATGATACAAGGGAGACCCCAGGTTCATTAGTTTACAATGAGAATATGCAGGTTTATTTTATTCATAATGAAAAGAGTTTGCGGACGGGAATATTGTTATCTTCAACCTTACATTATCAGCTACTTAAATACTTGTCAAAACATTTAAAGATTTTTGTTTAGAAAACCGAAGATGTTATACGGGTTCCCTAAGAGGTGATTTGATATTTCTTGGTAGTTAACCCAAAAATTAGACCTATTATTCAAAAAAAGAAGGAATTGTTTGGTAAAAAAATCTGAAAAAATAGTAGTATAAGTATATCGATTATCTAAAGTACGACATATTCGAGAAGCACATTATTCATTTTGGATTTCAAATCCTGTTCTTGTGAATAAGAAAATGGAAAATGGAGTATGTTTGTTGATTTTACTGATTTCAATTGAGTATGCTCGAAGAATCCTTTTCCAGACCAAAAAATATATATCAACTTGTTGATTCAACATCAGGTAATAAGATTCTTTCTTTCATAGATGCTTTCACAGGTTATAATAGATCTAGATGAATCCTAATGATCAAGAAACTAATACGTTTACTACTAATATAGGATTGCATTTTTATCGAGTTATGCCTTCCGGTCTCAAGACTGTTGGAGCTACGTATCAAAGACTAGTGAGAAAGGATTTTGCCACTCAAATTGGGAGGAATACAGAAGTTTACTTAGATGATGTGTTGGTCAAAATATCTATAGATGAAGCACACCTACTTTACTTAGAATAAAATTTCTCGAATTCGATAGCTATTCATTTAAAATTTAACCCATAGAAATATACCTTTGGAGTTAAGTTAGGAAAATTCTTGGGATACATAATAAGTGAAAAAAGGATAGAAGCTGATCCATAACAATTAAAATCTTTGATAACAATTACTCTACCTTGGTCTATTAAAGAAGTGTAAATTTTAACAAGTAAGTTGGTAGCTCTAAATAGATTCATATCTAGATCTGTAAATAAATATGCTCCATTTTTTCAAGTGTTAAGACAATCAAAGGAATTTTCATGGACACTAGAGTGTGATGTAGCATTTTCAAAAATTAGAGAATATTTATCCTTCCCATAAGTTTTGTATAAGCTGCTTTTAGGTGAATAATTGTTCATATATATATATATCATCGTCTCGGGTTATGTTGTAAGCGTATTCTTGGTAAGAGAAATAGATGGATTACCACAACCGGTATATTATGTGAGTAAAAGGTTTCTTGCTTCGCGAAAAATTTATTTGAAGCTAGGGAAATTAGCTCCAGCTTTGGTTGTAGTTGGTCGAAAGATATGTCATTACTTCCAAGCCCAATCTATCATTGTAGGAGCATCATTTCCACTGAAAAATATACTGGAAATACTAGATATTTATAGGAGAATGACAAAGTGGTCCGTGGAATTAGGAGAATATAACATTGACTTTATTCCTCGAACAACTATCAAGGCTCAAGCTTTTAACATATTTTTTTTTTGAATTCCATTCGAAATGTTCTGATGAGGAAGGAAATGATGTAAGTACATTACCCACTGCAAACGAATGGGTGGTTAAAATTGATAGACTCTAGTATTTTAGGATCCAGAGCAGGACTCTAGTTAATAGCTCCATCTGGTGATACTATGTATCAAACAATACGGTTCAGATTTAGTGCATCCAATAATGAGGCAAAATACGAGGCAGTATTAGATGACTTAAGACTTGCAAAAAATATTTAGAGCTACGAAAGTGGATTTACAAATGGATCACAACTTTTATCGAATCATATGTTGGGAATATTAGAGGCTAAGAAGGATCATATTATCAATTATTTTCGAGAATAAAAGGGTTGACACTCTTCTTTGACAAACTAATAATTGAACATATTAACTGAGGATAAAATATTGTTGCAGATTCTTTACTAACCTTTGCTTATTCGGAGGTTTATCTTTGGATTTTATTACAAGAGAGTCCATCCATAATGACAAAATTTGAGGTGTGCAAATATTGGAAGGAGGTACTTTGACTCCACCCTTACTGAGATGTTTGGGCAAAAATGAATCTGGAGTAATTTTGTTCGAATTGCGTGACAGAGAAGGCTAGGCTTATTGTGGTTTTAAATTTTTGGAAAGAATAGTATTATTGACAGGATATTATTGGCCTACCATAATGAGTTATGCTAAAAATTTGGTACGAAGTTGTAAACTTGTCAAAGATTTGCAAATACCACTCACATACCAGTTGTGCCCCTAGACTCAATTTCCACGGTTTATGGATTCGGGAGGACAACGAACAATTATAATTGCAGTAGATTACTTTTCAAAATTGGAAGAAGCAAAACATTTTCAAGAACAAGAGATAAAGATTTCATCAGATTCATTCTATCAAATATTTGTTGTAGATTTGAGGTTCTTTTAATAATTACTATAGAAAATGGACCACAGTTCATTAACAAAGAGATGCCATATTTTTGTGCTTCGAGAGGAACCAAACAGTGGTTTTCAACACCATTTCACCCATAAGAAAATGGATAAGTGGAGGTTACTAATAGAACTATCTTGGATGGTCTCAAAACATATTTGGAAGGTGCAATTGCAAAATGTCCTAATTATCTTTCAAAGGTGATATGTTTTTATAGGACAACACCTCGAACTGCAACACAAGAAATTCCTTTCTTTTTGGTATATGAGATGGATGGGCTCAGCCCAACAGAATCTACACTTCCATCTTATAGAATACTTAACTACTCCAAGAATGATAACAAGAAGGCTAGACGAGCAGAACTTGATTTGATAGAAGAAAAGAGGGTAAGATAATGTTTAAATTTTCTTTATTATCAAACTTTAATGCGAAGTTGTTACAATTCAAATGTGAGACGAATGGATTTAAAAGTAGGTGATAAAGTTTTTAGAAATATCTTTGTGCATACAAAAGAAAAATTATTGGTAAGATGGCTTCGAACTGAGAAGAACCGTATTCAGTGATCGAAAAGGTTAAGCCAATGACATATCACCACGAAGATAATGAGGGAAAAACTTTGCGACATCCTTGGAATATTGAATATTAATGATTTTATTCTGACTAATTTTCTGAACATCCATGAGCACATTATTTTCTCACATGTATACTGACCAGTGGCAAAAACTTTCATCTCCAGGTGGCTCCATAAGGTTTTAATGAGGTGCCTATATAGACGAAATTTTAAATATAGTAATTCTTATGCCAAAACATTACGTGTACAACATTTGATGTTGAACAATAAAATCATTCTTCTAAAATGGGAACTTTTTCAACTCTAAAATAAATATAGTATTATATAAAAATATAACATAATCTGTATGTTAAACAAGGACTCATCACCCTTGATATAAATTACAAAAATATATATTTATAAGGGCCAATGTGTATTGCAACATATTTTGAAGTGCCAATGTGTGAGGTGATATAATTCGAAGTACCATTGTGTCTGACGGTATAATTTGAAGTGAAAATGTGTGTGGCAATATTTTAAAAAGTGCTAATATATGTAGTGATATAATCCGATGATATTTGAAAAGATATGTTGCAATACTGGCACAAGAACATACGATTTACAATAAAAATACAAGTAAAATGTGAATGGTCACTTACAAAAATACAAGCATTTCCATTTGATGGGAACTTACAAATGTACAACTAGTGACATGTATAGTCACTTACAACAATACACAGTGCTATGTTATAAGCACTTACAAAAATACAGATTTTGACATGTGATTGCTACTAACCAAAACACAGTTTGAAAATACAAAATACTATCTTTGCACCATTTCAGGGTTCACCTGAGCTTCCATCTGAAGAGCAAATTTCACTTTCTAAACTTTCACTTCTCGACGAGGTAGATTTGTTGTTTTTGTTCTCTTCGCATTCTGACCTATCTGAATCACTTACAACTGTAGTAAATGCATCTTTAGGGCGTCGGTTTTCTGGAACGAAATACCAATATTTTAGCATATTTTCCTTCATAAATATCTTGTGGAAATGAAGAACCATGAAAATTTTGCTTCATATTCACAAGTTTTTAAATTCGTAAGACAATTTCTTGCACATGTGTCAACAACCGTGGTTATAGCAACAACGTTTCTATCTCGGCTTCAAATTTGTACGATGCTAAGTCTTGAAATGCTTTATGTTTTCTCTCTTCACTTTCCTCGTAAAAATTATTGATTACTTTGAGGTTAAAATGCTCTTGCTGCAATTCTGCTTTGTGTTTTAAAGACAGTTGATGCAGTTTCTCTTAGTGTTTCTTAGTCAGATGGTCTTTCAATTCATAGCCATATTATGCCATTTCGTTATGTCCATTTGAAGGGTTTAAAATTGATCAATAAGATTTTTTTGAGCCATTGTAGCCGACCTTTTATTGTATGTTGTCTTTTGTTTGCAGCGAATAACATATTTTGTCACAGATTCGAAATGATTCTGAACAACTGAAGCTTCCTAATTCAAATTTTTGGCAGTAATTTTTAGGGTCACAAACGGTTGGATTGTGTTAAGTAATTTCACTTATGGTTTGATAGTGGGGTATGCAGGGAAGGTTTATTCAAACACAAATGCTTCGGGAGTGGTCACTGAACGACATGGTGGTCGAGTTTCGTGAAGAAGTGTTAGTTGATTCTCCGAAAAGTTGTTTTCCACGTTGACTAAAAGAGTCTCAACAACCTCATTTGTAGTGGCAACAACCTAATGTTCATTTTTTTGAAACTATGGTTGAAATTCATAGAATTTATGACCTTCATTCTCCTTTTCATTCTCATCAAAGTTGGTTGTCGGATTTGAGAATGAGGTATCAATACCTTGATCAGAATTTTTATTACTAGACTTTTTCAAGAAATATGCTTTCTTTTTCTTTGAAGTAACCATTTTCTTTCTTTTGAAAGCCTCGAGGAGGAAATTTCTGATGTCAAGAGTGATATCATCTGCAACTATTCTCTTGGTTTTATTTTTTAGGTTAAACTTCTTCTTTCCTTTAGATGGCTCAACCTTCCGATTCTTCTTCGGTTTATAACTTGGGGCCATATTCCAAACATGAAGAATGACGTGAGCATATGGAATAGATAATATCTTCAACATAATTGCTGAAGAAGGAGGCTCTATTAGTTTATATGCAGTCACGGCCAGGGGATATCTTCCAAAAGTGAGTTTGAAAATTATCTTTGAAGAATTTTCGGTGATAAGATTATAGAATAGAAGTGCTTGATTTTTTACACACATTTTTTAGCTATAAACTGCTCGATATGCAGAGGAATTTTGGAAATTCTCGAATCCATAATGTAAGATAATATGGTGAATCAAAGGTTGTGACTTGCTTGAAAGGCAGGGTCAATTTTAAAGTAGTCCATAACTATTGGATCCAACTCGAACCGAAGACCCTAATTTCAAATTTTTGCATAGATTATCAACTCATTTTCTCCATCGGAAAAATGAGTCTCTCCCACAGAGGGTAGCCGACGAGAAAAGCTCTCTAGAATTCCTTGTCGAAGTGTTACAGACTCAGATATGTCGAAATTTTTAAAATTGTACATTCTTAAGTGCAATAAGATATTCAGGGATGCCATCTTTAAGATTGACGCTCAAAGTGGCAGCTATTTTAGCAGGCAACGTGACAACTTCTTTTGCCTTTTTTTCTTCTTTGGGTTGGTTTTCTTTTTCACAGTATTTTCATAATTATGAGTAAGTACGTCATCAATTATTTGAACCTTTGAATCACTATTAGTCATTGATTCAGATAGTAGATCTCAAAGTTGTGGAAGTGAGTTAAACTTGTGGGCCAGTGTTGATTTTGAGAAGATACTTTTGACGAAGTGGGCGCATTTTGTGGATCGTATGGGCGCCTTCGAATTTATTTTTTGGGTGTTTCCGAAGGAATCACCTGTGAAATTTTGTTTTTCCAAGCTGTTTCCTTCGATGGAGGAGGTCTTATGGTGCCTGATTGATTGGTAGTTGTGTTCTTTTCTTTAGGATGTGAGGAGTTTTTCTTTTTTGAAGTGTTAAACTCTTAAGATTCCCCTATTCTGATAAAATAACTTTTGAAGTAAGATCTAACACAAATTTTTGATAAAGTATTCATCATTATACCACAACATACATATTATGTGTTGGTTCTAGTATGCACCATATCGAAAAATACAACGAATGACATTGGTGATCATTAACCTTGAAAATAGAATAGAAACAAATTATAACCCATTCTCTCCTCACATTAAATATATGGCAGACTACATAGGAAAACTATTAAGTCATTGTTAAGTTTTTAAAGTCGTGCATGCTTCCACTTTTAACATGTTAACTGGTTTCCACTTTTGTTAACATATGACGTACTACATGAAACAAAAATCATACATCTTCAAACAACACATATAAAATCAAAACAACAAGAGAGATCCCACAAGAAAAACAAGAAGCCTCGATTGTGGCATTTTTTTTGCGAATACACCAAAAACGCTATCCATAATGGGTTTGTTCCTAATAGATACAGTGACGACACGTGCCAGAATACGAGAGCTCAAATGTTTTATTTTTTCCTAATTTATAAAAATAAAAACGTGCATTGGTATCCATCTTGATAGAGTATTGTTTTAGGTTACCTATTTTGTAGGTAAAGAAACAGGCTTTAAACAATAACTTGTCCATAGACTACCGATTTGGTGACAAATAGTTCGTGGACTTTCAAAAGTACCCTGCTAGTCCTTAGACTATCCATTTTGGATAAAGTTAGTCCTCATTCGTGTCTTGACTATCAATTTTTTCATAAATAGTTCCCGTAAGTATTCATTTTGGATAACCTTAGTCCATTGACTTTTTATTTTAGATAAAGTTAGTCATCTAAGTGTATGAGACTAACTTTATCCAAACTGGATAGTCCAGGGACTACCAACGAACATTTGAAAGACCAAGGACTATATTTCACCATAACGTCTAGGGACTAACATCGGACTTCTAAAAGTCCATGGGCTATCTTTCACCAAAATTGATTGTCCACAGACGAGTTATTATTCAAAGTATAAGGAAACACAATAGTTTTTATGTATGCTTCTCCTAGAATTGCATGGTGAGTATCACTAGAATTTCATGTTTTGTTACCCTAGAATTGCATGGTGAGTAAACTAGAGTCACATGTTTAGTTATTCTAAAATCGAATGGTGAGTAATACTACAATCGCATATTTCATTACACTAGAGTTGCATGGCTAGTTACATTAGAGTCACATATTTAATTAAACTAGAGTCATATATTCAGACACTATCATCTGGTGTTGCCCATTTTAAAGTAAAAAACATAGTGGTCTTGATAATAATTAATATAAATCACCATCTTTCAACGAATTTAGTCATATTAATATTTAAGCTTGTAAATCATTTTCCATTGGGTAACTTATTAAAATAGATGACTAATGATTACTTAAGCAATAACTATAAAACATCTATAAATAATGGGTAGGAGAACCAATAAAAATGGTTTATTTCATTGATGTTTTTATAAATTTGGTGTACACCTTCATTAGGGTTGCATATAAAATAAATCAGAAATAGCTCAAAAATAAACTCACAAAATACGAAGTAAAAGCATTGTTTATCAACCTCTCCTCTGATTTAGTATGTCTACTCAAGCTTAATATATGATTGTTTCTCTACTGAGGGACATGTCTCTTCATAATAGATAACCACCATAGATGAAGTCTCCTTCAACTCTTCTAACGAGGAGATCTTCTCCTTTTGTATTGAATGTTATTCTCCAGAATTTTATTCTATTTGGGAGACGAGGAAGACTTGTATAATATTCTATTAAAAAAGGAAGAGAAGTGAACTGGCAGATCCATAAAAAAAGAAGGAAAACGAAAAGATTGAGGAAGAAGAGAAAGATAAAGAGACTAACAAGGACGAAAATAAGAACGAAGATGAAGAAGAAGAGGATTATGACGATTAAGACTCATTTTCTAATGTGTAAACGTATTTTTCATTTTTTTATTTTATTTTCTTACGTCGTAACCTTTTGAACACAAAAATATTTTGGTTTTGTTATTAGGGATGAAACTATGAAATTTTCATATTTTTTAGTTTCGGGCCATAAGTACAACAACGTCTTTGATTTCATCTTGGTTTATTTTATATGTCCAATATTTTTTTATTTCTCTTCAATAGAAACATATGTTTATTTTAAATAGATACCCATGTTTAGTTACATTAGAAACAAATGTTTGATAGAAGTAGAATCAAATGTTTGATAACATTAGAATTGCATGTTTAGTTGCATCTTCAATATGTATTTTTTTTCTCTTCAGTAGAAACACATATTTAATTTGAGGAGATTTCTATGTTTAGTTGCAGTAGAAATGAAGGTTTCATGGAAGTAGAATCGTGTGTTTGATAATAGTAAATATGTATGTTTTGTTTCTATAGAATCGCATATTTAGTTGTAATAGAATCAGATGATTTAGTTTCACTAGAAATTCATTTTTAGTTTAAGTCTAATCGTATGTTTAGTTATAATAGAGTTGCATTTTTAGTTTAAGTAGAATCGCATGTTTAATAACAGTAAAATATCATGTTTAGTTTAAGTAGAAACACATGGTTGGTTTACGTGAAAATGCATATTTAGTTAAGTAGAATCGCATAGAGTAGAATCGCATGTTTGGCCTTAGTAAGAAGAATCACATGTTTAACTATACTAGAATTGTATATGAGGTTTACGTAGTATACAATGTTTAGTTTACACCAAAATCGCACGTTGCAATAAGTTAATAAAGAAGTACTTTGTAATATGAAAATTTGCAGTATGTCAAATGTTTCAAACATTTAAACAAGTTCCTCACAGGTTCTTTTATTATGGCCTAACTTTGATCAACAGCCACATTTCATTTTCCTAGTTGATGTTTATTCTCAAGACGTAATACACTTCTTCTTAAGCCTTCTAGGTTGTCTTTTTAGGTTGAGAGAGAGAATTTTCATTGAATCATTAGAGTTTAATCGTTCACCAAAATTTATTAAAGAATATACGTTAAAAGTCTAAGTTGACATGTAATTGCTAACAATGAAGAATAGCTCTATTAATGTCATATGATCTTAATGACTCAAATGTATTACAACAAAAGCATAAGAATATTAAAAAAATCTAGTTTCCAAGCACTGCAAGAACAGTTAGAATCTAATAAATTAACAACCATAGTAGGTTTATAAAAAACTTCAAATATGGATGTCGAAGACTTATAAATGAGCCACGTATGAAATGCTTCAACATTGACCTTTAACTTATTTTCAGACTCATGGAATACTTTACTACTCCAACTTAGCCTATTCATGAAATTTGATTCATAAGTAACAATTTAATCTTGTCAATGAATTCAATAATGAATATACTACACAGATCTTTAATTTGATCGTTAAAATATTCGGGCATAGAAGATCCCGTAGCACCATATCACTTCCCTTCAACAAATGCTTGAGCATATTTTTCACGAGGATTATTATCAAGAAAGTAAATAACTCTCTAAACTCCTTCACTAATAAGCACATAGTCTAAACTTATAAACCATTGGTATTTTAAAATTTTCATTAGAAACACTGAGAGCATACCTCAAATTCTGAACACGATAGAAAACACAGTAGGCATGATAGCAGTTTGGGTACAAGATATAAACAATATTAATGATATCTTCATTACAGTCCAAAATAATTGTGATTTGACGTTTTTAACAAATGAGGTTTCAAAATCTCTAGAAACCATAACTAGTAGTTAACGTCTTCACAAACAACAATACCAAATACAATAGGAAATATACCTAAAAACAAATTAAATGGTATTATTTGTCTATATTTTCTCTATAGTCTCTTAAAGTTCATTTCACAGGTCTCGCAGAACCATATGGTCACGACTCTTATGCTATTAATATCATATATCGCATGGTGGTATGTAAGGCTATTACATGCATATCTGCATTACCATATGGTCACGAATCGCATGTTACGTGTATAAACAAAATTGAAAGACATGAATGATACCATTATTATCATATTTGGATACGGTAGAGAGTAATAATCCCATATGCTTGCCGCTCAAAACATTTCTATCGACAAATAATAGTGGCTTGCAAGAACGCTATAAATATCGTTTGAAGTTGTTTCTCGTAGTATATTCCAATTGATAGTCGGTCTTAATATCATGATTATTCAATCTTTTGAAGTATCCTTTAAGTTAATTAAATGTAGTAAGTATATCTTCAAAAATAGCCTCCTTGTTTTTCCTAAAAGCATTCCGTGAGAGAGAGTAAGAAATATCTAAACTCTAGTCTTGTTTAACAAATAATTTTACATTTTTTTGTTACAAAATTGCATGACCTAATAGAATTACAAATTTCTATAGCAATCAACTCGGGTGTCAAATGTTTCCGACATTCTTTGGAATCACCATGGATGCAAGTATGCGTGTGAGCCAACCGTTTAATGATCATGAAGTCGGTGGAGTAATTAAGTGATGCGTAAAGTCTTCAATTATATCCAAGTGAGACTTATTTTCTCACTAAGCAGTTATCTTAGATATTGTATTAAGCATGTATAACATAGCGTCATACAAATAACCTTAAAGTTACATCACCTTGATAAAAAAACTTGACCAACACTAATAATTACATCAAAAGAACTAGTAGTAGCAAGTTATTGTGTTTTATGATAAAAATTCTTAAACTAGTACTAATCTCCCCACTAATTAATTGATTATTTGAGGCTTCACACAAACTTATACTAGACTCTATACGCAATTCTTCAACAACCTTATCTACCGCATACTCTTCTATAAGAAAACTAACATTTTTTAAATGCTCAACATCAAATAATACTAGCAACCATACAAAATCTATCTCTATAGACCCATGAATTTTCATACCACTTATACCACTCTAAAGCCCACCCTTTTTGATGCAGACAGTTCGGTGAATTGACAGTTCGGAGCTCCGGTGTCAGATTTTGACCCACAGCACCTTATTTCAAAGGAAACGACGTCACGAACGCAAGTCACGAGCAAAGCTCGTGAGCTATGGGATTTTTTGGGCATTCGGGCTCATCTATCCTCTCTTTTTTCCCAATTTTAATACTTTAGGCTATTTTTGTAATTTTCATATTTTTAGTTTTAGGGTATTGCTTGAACTCTATATAAACCTATCTTCTATTTATTGTTCGGGGAATTTTTTTTTATTAATAAAAAAATTAGGGTTTTATCCCTTTAGGCTTCTCTGCGTTTCACTCTATATCATAGTGGTATCAGACACAAGCAGTCCTGCGAGATGGTACGAGGAATAACTAGCAGTCGAGGTGGCGCTAGAGTGACTAGAGATACAAGTGATGTAGATGATCGTGAAGTTGCTGACCTACGCCGTCACGTTGCCGATCTTACCCGTCAGATGGCTGATCATAATGCCAGGCAACAAGGCACAGAGGTTGAGGGTATGGATAACCCTTTTGGGGAGGGGATCGACCAGAATACTTCTCACACCCGCCGCTGGGAGCTTGGATTCAAGATAGATGTCCCGGACTTTGATGGCAGCCTTAAGGCAGAGGCACTTATTGATTCGTTATCCCAGATTGAAGAAGTCCTGGACTTCAAGGAAGTTCCGGAGGAGAGAAGGGTCGCATTAGTCACCATCCACCTACACGGTAGGGCACACGCTTGGTGGTAGCAGGTGAAGCAGAACCGCACGCGTGCAGGCAAGGATAAAGTCCATAGTTGGGAGAAATTCAAAAGAAAAATCCGCAAGGCTTTCCTTCCCTACAACTTCGAGCGGGAACTCTACCAGCGACTTCAGAATCTTCGTCAGGGACCCAGATCTGTGGATGAATATACCAAAGAATTCTATCAGCTGCTGGCTCGCACAGATGTGACCAAGTCGCCGCACCAGCGGGTCTCCCGCTATATTGGCTGGTTACGCCTTCAGCTTTAAGATGTGCTGAATATGTTCGATCCATCCTCTGTTTCCGAAGCCCATCGGCGTGCCCTCCAGGCAGAAAAGCAGTCGGCTCGCCGGACCCAGACTCGCGTAAGGCCCGGTGCTCCTTCAGGGATTTCGGCGTCCAAACCAGTTCTCCGCCCAACACCTGATCCGATCCCTCCTGGGCGCCGCCCAACACCTGATCAGATCCCTCCTGGGCGCGGTGCACCAAGCCGTTCTTCAAGCAATTTACGGTGCTATGGTTGTGGCGAATTAGGGCATCGTCAGGTAGAGTGTCCAAATGCTGCGGGTGCTAGGGGTCTCTTCTCTCAGAAGGCGTTTGAACCGAATCCTATTTTTCTTAATGACCCTCCGAAATTCGATACGTACGATAATGACTTGCCTGAGGATGCGGAAGAAATTATGACTGGCGATGTTGGAGTAGTGCTGATGTTGCGCCACACTTTCCTGTCTCCTCGCGTTCCTGAGCAGAGCGACTGGCTTAGGAGTAACGTGTTCCAGTCGACGTGTACGATCGGCGGGAAGGTGTGCACCTTCATCATTGATGCTGGCAGCTGCGAGAATATCGTCTCCGAAGCAGCGGTTTCGAAGCTAGGGTTGAGGGCAGAATCGCATCCCAAGCCGTACAAGCTCGCATGGTTAAGTAAAGGTACTGATATCATTGTCTCTAAGCGCGTGCTTGTTTCTTTCTGTGGGGCAAACATACCATGATGAAGTCTTTTATGATATTGTCCCTATGGATGCTTGTCATCTACTGCTTGGCCGTCCTTGGCAGTACGATCTGTCTGTTATACATGATGGGCGTGAAAATACCTACTCATTCCTCTTTCGGGAAAAAAAGATCGTTCTTATGCCAGCAAAGCCTCGACCCCTGAGCATTCACTCTACTCCTTCCACATCGACTTTGTTATCCCGTGCTTCTTTTCAGACAACCATGGAAGAGGCTGGCGTGGTTTTCCTATTGTTCTGTGACCCTGTTGTGCCTAATTCTAAGGCGGACCATAGTCCTGTCATTCAAACTCTTTTGCAGGACTTTGCAGATGTGTTTCCAGCGGATTTTCCACCCGAGTTACCTCCTCTGAGAGATATTCAACAACAGATCGACCTGGTCCCTGGTGATGCTCTCCCAAATCGACCCCACTAACGAATGAGCCCGAAGGAGCATGAAGAATTACGACGACATGTGGAGGATTTGTTGAAGAAGGGACATATTCGGGAAAGTCTCAGCCCTTGTGCAGTTCCGGCATTACTGATACCGAATAAGGATGGTTCTTGGCGTATGTGTGCGGACAGCCAAGCTATTAACAAGATCACTGTTCGCTACAGGTTTCCTATACCTCGCCTGGATGTCTTGTTAGACCAGTTGGGTGGTGCTTCTGTGTTCAGCAAGCTTGATTTGAAGAGTGGATACCATCAGATTCGGATTCGTCCTGGTGATGAGTGGAAGACGACGTTTAAGACGCGTGAGGGCTTATTTGAGTGGATGGTGATGTCGTTTGGCCTGTCCAACGCGCCTAGCACGTTCATGCGTATCATGAATCAGGCCTTGAGGCCTTTCATCGGTAAATTTGTTGTTGTTTACTTCGATGATATTCTGATCTATAGTTCTAACCATTTTGTGCATCTATCCCATTTACGTGAGGTGTTATTGGTGTTGCGTCGAGAGAATTTTTATGCTGCTACTGCCAAATGTTCGTTTATGCCCCCATCTGTTCAATTTTTGGGTTATATTGTCTCTGTTGACGGGTTACGAGCTGATCCGAGCAAAGTTGCTGTTGTGGACCAGTGGCCTCGACCTACTTCCATTACTGAGGTTCGTAGTTTTCATGGTTTAGCATCGTTTTATCGGCGTTTTATTCCCCATTTCAGCAGTATTATGGCCCCGATTACGGATTGCATGAAGGGCACAAAATTTAGTTGGTCCGACGATGCTGATGCAACATTTGTAGAAGTTAAACGACGGCTCACCACAACGCCTATTTTGGTGCTGCCCGACTTTTCACAGCCATTCGAGCTTCATTGTGATGCGTCTAAATTTGGTATTGGGGCAGTTCTCTCCCAATTAGGGCGTCCTATGGCTTTCTTTAGTGAGAAATTGGCAAATGTCAAACTGCGATTTAGTACTTATGATATTGAATTTTATGCGATAGTTCAGGCTATCAAACATTGGCGTCATTACTTGTTTCAGCATGAATTTGTGTTATATACTGATCATGACTCTTTGAAGTACCTTGGTAGTCAAGACAAAGTATCTCATAGACATGCTGCTTGGATAGCTTATTTGCAGCAGTTCACTTTTGTCATCAAGCACAAGGCCGGTATTACGAATCGGGTTGCTGATGCTTTGAGCCGACGTCACACTCTGTTGACTGAGATGCGCGTTCAGGTTCCTGGCTTTGATTCTTTTGTTGACCTTTATGTTACTGACTCATTCTTTTCTCGGGTTATGGAACTGATTCAGCAGGGCGAACATTCTGATTTTTTATTGGAAGATGGCTTTCTCTTTCGTGGCGTACAGCTGTGTATCCCTGACTGTAGTTTGCGTCCTCAGCTGATCCAGGAGCTGCATAATGAAGGTCATGTGGGCCGTGATCGAATATACCAGTTGCTGTCGTCATCCTATTTTTGGCCATCGATGCGGAAGGAAGTTGGTCGTTTTGTCGCCCGTTGTCGAATTTGTCAGTTGGCCAAGGGAACATCCACAAATGCAGGTCTTTATTTACCCCTGCGGATTCCTGCTCAGCCCTGGACATACATCAGTATGGATTTTGTTCTTGGTTTACCCCGGACTCAGCGTGGATTCGATTCTATTTTTGTGGTGGTTGATCGTTTTTCTAAGATGGTACACTTCATCCCCTATAGAAAAATATCTGATGCAGTGTGTGTTGCGCAGCTTTTCTTGCGGGAGATTTATCGTATTCATGGCCTTCCCAGTACCATTGTTTCTGACCGTGACACCCGGTTTGTGAGTCATTTTTGGCGCAGCTTATGACGTATGGTGAATACACAACTCAACTTCAGTAGTGCTTACCACCCTCAGACGGACGGTCAGACAGAGGTGGTTAACCGATCTCTCGTTAACCTATTGCGTAGTCTGGTAGGAGATCATCCAAAGGCTTGGGATCAGCGCTTACCGCAGGGGGAGTTCGCCCATAACCATGCCCTTAACAGATCCACGGGTTTTTGTCCTTTTCAGGTGATGTATGGTATTGTGCCTAGGGGTCCAGTAGACTTGTTAGCACTGCCTAGCAAGATTCATCCTCATACAACTGCTGAGGAACTTGTCTCACAGATTCGCCAAACCCACCAGCAGACTCATGATCAGTTGGTCTTGAGCACCGCCAAATATAAGTCTCAGGCAGAGTCTCATCGTCGTCCTGTTCAGTTCGAAGTTGGTGACTATGTATGGGCAGTTTTAACAAAGAATCGGTACCCTGCTGGTGAATACAATAAACTGACTGCCCGAAAGATTGGTCCAGTAGAGATTGTGGAGCGGATCAATCCGAATGCTTATCGACTACGTTTGCCTAGCCATGTCCGCACGACTGATATTTTCAATGTTGAGCATCTGATTCCTTATCTAGGTGACTCTTCTGATGGGGAGACCGGTTCAGATTCGAGGGCGAATCTTCTCTACCCGGCGGGAATGATGCAGACAGTTCGGTGAATTGACAGTTCGGAGCTCTGGTGTCAGATTTTGACCCACAGCACCTTGTTTCGAAGGAAACGACGTCACGAACGCAAGTCACCAGATTTGCTTGTGAGCTATGGGCCTTTTTTGGCATTCGGGCTCATCTATCCTCTTTTTTCGCAATTTTAATACTTTAGGCTATTTTTCTAATTTTCATATTTTTAGTTTTAGGGTTTTGCTTCAACTCTATATAAACCTATCTTCTATTCATTGTTCGGGGAATTGTTTTTGATTAATAAAAAAATTAGGGTTTTATCCCTTTAGGCTTCTCTGCGTTTCACTCTATATCACTTTTCCAAATGGAAGAAAGTCAACATCGATCTTGCGTTTCACTTTGATCGAATGCAAAGAATTATCATATCATATCCTACCACCGGTTCAAGCGTTTAGAGCTATTCTCAGACATACCATATCTTACCCCCGATTTCGGCTGCTGGTGAGAGGCAGAGAGAAGACAAACGTAAATAAACAATTTCTATTGTCAGCTAATAGTAGGTAATAATGTACTTACCTCTAACTAACACATAACATCTACTTTCAACATAATTTTGTATACTTCTTCAAACTCGCTAAGAGGAACAATTGCAGTTCGCTCATTTGAAAATGCACATTGGAGTTGTAGACATTTCTTACATTCATTGAACAATTCAGAAACATTTAGAAATAATCAATAAGTCTTGCATAATAATCATGTCTAATCTTACACAAAAAATATGTTAACGTCTCGCATATGGGGGATGTCTAATATTTTCAAACGTCTCAGAAGTTATATACCAGCACGACTCGCATCTTCGAGTAGTATCGTTTTCTAAACGTCTCACATCTTCATTTTAGTCAGGTCACATATCCAACAAAACATATCTGCAAAGTCTAAACTCGACTCTCGAAATACTTAACAATCTAAACAGAATTACTAACCAACTGAAACATATTATACAATTAGTTTATAACTTATTAAAAAGGAAAACTACTAAAATTTACAATTATAAAATTGATCTTTACAATATAGATGTCCAAAACGATTTTAGAACTCTTCTACCGAGTCTGTATAATAACAAAACAAAACTTCTCCTATTTAATTTTTAAACTATATTTTAATTAAAAAAAATATATAACAAACCGCTCACCTGCAAAAATGATACTTCGATAAAACAAATTTGTATGAATCTGTTCCAATACTCGGGTGAAACAAGTTCCTACGTAGGTATTGCGTAATTCCGATAAAATCTGGTTTGCACATGAAAAAAATCAGCCAGTGATCACACTTGTTTCGAGCTGCTCTCGTGTTATTCAGGATTGAGTCCGATGAGAGTGATATATTTTTTAATTTTAAAAGTTCAAAAAAATTAAAAAGTAAAAATAGTTTCGTAGAAAAATACTTGTATAAATAATAGGAGATATTTAGGTTATTTATTATAAAACTTGGATACCGAAGGGAATTAAAAATAATATTAATTCGGGAATAGGCAATAGTTAAATTTTGGATACTAATAACAATAAAATTTTATAATGGCTACTTCAAGTCAATTACGAATTATCCTGGCTAACATACTCCACCAACCTAGCAATGACAGAACCATACTCTGATATCATCGCCTCAGAAGTTATCGTTTTAGTTTAGAAGTCATGAGAGCGTGCCAACTCTGGACGATGAACCATAACCGGTGTCATCAGAATAAGAAGGTGATGAATGGTCCTCCTTTTCTGCCCTTGTTAGCTGATCTTATATGACTACTAGGGTGGTCCCTTCACTGTTTCGCATACTTCAAACTAGAAAAGCAAAAAAGCATCGCAACACTCGAAATGTAATTTCTTTATTTCAACTTTGAATTTGTTTTGATTTTGTTTTACCATGTGTGATAAGTTAGCCATGTTCAATCTATTTTTGGAAGATCGATCTGAAATTCCAAACTACATAATTCGAATTTGTAATTATATTTTTATTGTTAAAGTAAATTAAATAATTTAATTAGTTTTTTTAATAAAAATTGATCAACTGTTTCGGCCATGATTTTTTTATTTTATAATTTTGAGTTTATATTTAAAAAAAAAGACAAAAAATAAAACTGATTTAGTCATTCAAGTTTCTAACTCATAGAACCATAAATAACTATACGATAAAAAAAATTCGAATGCGATAACTTTTACATTTTTCCTAATTGCATTTATATTTTATATTTTGTTTTGTTAGGGATACTAGCTTGACTAAATGATTTTATCAATTTAATCTCTAAATAATTGGTTTAAGTTTAAGAGTTAGTGTATATGAGTTCAATCTTTCACGATGTCCAAATTTGATTCGGTATCTACACAATATCTTAAGATTGAATTTTCATATATTGATTCGATTCCCAATTTAATAAACTGATTACTTATTAATTGCACCAATGCACACAACTAATTAAATATTTTAAGCATAAACAAATGCATAAATTTCTATCAATCTCACAGTTGGATCATCATATGCTACTAAATGTCACATTTCAATATTAGAGGATTTTTATCCCTTTTATAATGACTAAAATCTGAATCCGTAGTGACAGGTTGGACACCGTAAAGAATACAACAATTTCACTTCTATAATTGGATGACGAATATAATGTTTTTACACTATTTTATACCTCCAACTAATATAAATATTTTTCCTAAACTGCTACCAAATATATCCACACAACCTAGTAAAATCTGAGTTAGAATACCCCATGATCTCTACATTATTGTAACTTCATATATATATATATATATATATATATATATATATATATATATATAAACATGTGTATTTTTTTTATACTAGAGAATACTTTTGAATTCTTCATAATTATCCATCTCCGGATCAGGCTTAAATCCCTGAATAGATCATCGAATATTTCTTCTTCTTTTTCATTTAGTCCATCGAGTTCAAATTTATCTTTTTGGTCCATGGATCTAGAAAAATCTATAAATTTAGTCCCTAACACCATAAAAACACCACTCATGAGGGACTAAATGTATAGATTATATCAAGTCCAAATAGGATAATCTGGGGGGACTATGCAGTTATTTAATCCTCCAGATTACTTATATACCTTTCTCATAACCCGACAACACATGAAATATCCGATCTTGTACAAAAGTGATCATATATCATACTCCCAACAGTCATAACATCTAAAATATTTTACATTTTTTAAATCTCAACGTTTATCTTTGGATATTGACCTACATTTAATTTTTCTTCTTTTACAAAAAGATGTATACAAGAGTGTAGTAAAAATTATAAACTTACTCCCACTAAACCTCTTATATTCACATTCCCCAACCGAGTTCAAAACTAAAATAGATTTGTACCTCAAGAAACTTATATTATCATTATCGAGAAACCTGTTTGAGTCCATTAATGGCGTTCTTAAGTTTTCATACCATTGGCATAAGTGACCGATTACAAAGTTATTATGATGAACTATATAGAACATTTCCTTAATGTCACATTTAAGAAAATAATTTCATAAATTATTTAATAATGATCTAGGTTGAAGTGTGTGAATACTATCAGACATTTTTTGATGAAGTCTTGCACGGAACTGGAGAAAAGGTCTATTTAAAGTTAATACCTTTATTATGAGTTTAACCAATTGTCACCACTCGTGCTTTATGTCTCTCCATATTATCCTTACAGTCAATTTGTTTTTCATAAATTCACTTACAACCAATGGATTTATTTTATTCAGCTAATATGACAAGCTCCCAAATGACATGTTTCTATTGACTTATACCATTCATTCATAATGTTGACCCACAACTAAGAATCAAAACTATTCACGATTTTATAGAAACATGGAGAATAATTTACCGTTACACCACATGAATCTTTATGCTCTTAAAGATACACAAAATATATAATGTTTATTAAAAAAATATCTTTAGTCGACCTTCTTAATGATAGTATATCTTAAGTTTGTAGTTTTCAAGGGAGGCAGAGTATGATATTTTTTTAATAATTTCATTTTATTCCTTATGTGAAAGATAAATATAATCTTGAGAAATTTAATGTTCTAATGAGACTAAAATAAGTGGTATTGAAACCAAATCATATGATACTTGAGCCGACATGTTGCCTTCATGACCTAATTGTATTTGTTACAATCTTTATGAGAATCTATGAATTCTTTCTCGAAATAAATATTTCTTATTTATTCCCCGCATCAACCAAAACTGAACATCCTCAAAGAACCTTGATGTTCTCGTCTCAAACATAATTATATTGAATAAATAAGAAAATCTAAGCCTTTTGAATGTTTTAAATATCTAATAACATCTAACCTTCTTATTGTTTAATTTATTTTGATTTGATCTATGGTGCTTTGTTTCAGATGAACATCCCAAAATATAAAAATCCTTTAAGTTAGGCTTGTGCCAAATACAAAGTTCATGTGAGGTGTTAATGATTATTTTTGTGCGATTTATACTGAGAATGTAGACAATACATTTGGCGGCCTCGCCCCATATTGATAGTGGTTGATTTGAATGACTAATCAACATTTTTATCTTATCCTTAAGCATACTATTTCGTTCCTAAATATATTTTTTTATGTTGGACAAACCCGACATTGTATTCTAAGGAAATATACCATACTCTTTTAAGTATTTTTTGCATATAGTTCATGGTATTCTTCATCGAAACCGCTAAATCTTACATATTACACACTAATACAATCCAATTTTATGCATTTAATGCACTTACCTAGTTGTTTTTTTAACTTCATCTCTAAAAGCTATAAACTTTTCATAAGGCTTTTAATACCTCATAAATAAGGTATAAATACTCATAACAAAAGAAGTGGTCTATAACGAGATAAATATAGTCGAATGTTCCATATGACCATTGGGAACCAACCATGGTCTTTAGTATATATCAACTTCAAGACTTATTTTAATTTGTATACTCCTAGAACTTTCACCATGGTCTATCATCATTGATACATTTGATGTAAGCAATGAAGTTTAAACAATCAAATGAAATTAATAAAACTTTAAATAAAAATCTTATCTAAGTTTTTTTAGAGATATTACCTAAGTGCTCGTGTAAAATACTCTTTAAGTTTCACTTTTACAACTTAGTTTGTCATATACTTCTATGTTAAATGCTTGACTATGATGCTTAATAGCATCTACAAAATACAGTTTATTATCCATTATTAAATATCTAGTTTTTATGATATGATGGTATAAAACAAAAGTCAATTAATTATTCTTAGAAAGACTTGAATATTTAAAAGCCTCTTCTGTAAGAAAAAACTAAAATTCATATTGACATATTTCAAATACAATACATGTTCACTAGAAAACAATAACTGACAATTAGAAATAACATAACTACACACAAATGCCCTTTTACTTGATGGATGTATCTTTCTCCATCACTAAGGTTTTGGCTCCTTATCGCATCGTTTATAGAAATATAAAAATGGATGTTTGTACCCATATCAAGCCACCGTGTGTTTTCTAAAACCAAAAATAAATTAATTTCTGGACAAACCAAAGTTGTAAAATTATTGTTATATTTTATATAAGTTTGACAACTTTCACATTATCTTTAAAGATGTCTTGTCCTTTTACAAAAGAAACATCAACATGCAAGTGATTTTTAGGTTTTTTACTCCTGAATCATAATCTTATCAAATACTATATTATACTTTATGTTCTTTGATTTTATTATTAAGAACTCACCTTATTTTTTATATTCGAAGTCATTGTTTGAGGCGAGGAATCTAAATTTGATGGATTTATGGAGAGGATCGTTAAAGGGAAACATAAGATGACTACTAACGTGAAGTAACCCTTCCTCGTGAGGTAACCCTTCATCGAGAAGTACAAATATGTACTTTAGTGGAATTTCATGGTTTGAATTTGATGTGTAATTCTCTTCATATGTGACATTCAAAATATGTTTGGATCACAGTTATGCGGCCTTGAAAATATGATCTAATCTCTTTAACAACTACTACCAATGTCAGTTGCAATTTCTTTAATTGTATATTTTGAGTTTTAAGATCAACAAACGATTGGCTAATGTTGTAAATATCTCGACATGTAATGATATCTTCTTTTACAATAATACACTAATAATATAGTCATAAAATGGTAAGTATAAGTAAATCAACTGAGTTCAGACGTCCCGTTGAGCTATTTAACGCACTTGAGTACTAAAAAAGCTAGTACATATTTGTAAAAGGTCCGAAAATAAATTTGTTCAAGGTAACCAACCTTTCCATGAGAATTTGACCTAACTGATAGGTCAGGGTGGCTCTATGGTCGTTCATTTGCTAACTAAACTGAGTATGCTTCATTTATTTTTCAGTAACCAAATACCATATAAATTTTGTGAAATGAACTATGAATGTACATGTTTTCTTAATTAAGTGTGAGATTGATTACTTGGAGTTTGTTGGAAGTTTCTTCTAGTTTTGAAAGATGTTTATGTTCATCTCAGATGGTGACTAACATATAATTAATGTATGCCTGAATGCTATGACCAATTTGATTAAAACAGATTTATTTACCAAGAGTTAGTGTGTTGCACTTAAATTTTTAGACCAAAATGCATTACCTTGTAGCAGTGTAGACCTCTCTCGAAGGTCGTGTGATATTTCTCATCAGGATTCATAGAAATATGATTCAAACTTTAAAACACATCCATAAATAATAGATTTTTTTTTCCAGTAAAATGGCATCCACTAGTTGTTCATTCTCAAGAAATTAGATATTTCGGGCACGCTTAGTTGAAGTTGTTAAAGTTTACACACATCCTCTATTTGTCATTTTATTCTTGACAAAGATCAGATTCGCAATACGGACAAGGTAAAAATTTCCCTCATGTAGTCAATTTGGTTTAATCGTCTGACATAAAAAATGATTGTGATTGTAGATTTCTTTTTAGGCATGCCTAATACGTACTATGCATCATATCATAAGTGTAACTTTTTCAACTTCTTCCGCTCACTTGATTATTTTTTAGGCATCCCTAGAATATTTCTATATCATCTAAGACATATCCCAAATCCCAACTATTTAGAATTTTGGTGGAGCAAATAAAGTATGTATTGATGCATAGTAGATATGATATTGTGTATTTTATTAGGCTATAGTTGACTGATGACAGAAGTGTATCACGATAGACTTTATATTATCATACATAAACAATGTATTTTATTGTTTTCCTCGTCTGATGAAGATATATCGCCTTAGCTTACCGAGTATTCGAATCTCATATTTATTGAACCTATAAGTAGTCTTTTAGAATGTGCTAAATATATTATAGCTTATACTTTACATAGATTTTTGATAAACATATTCTGAGATATTAATGTATCAAGAATGATTCTTCAAACTTTGGCTCTTCTAATTTAATAGTAATGATTAGTGCATCTTTATGGGGGACTAATATCCCTCGTAGGTCGTCATCATCGAAAATAATAGGAGATTTTATGGTAGTGGATTGGAGTATGGTATATTTGTTGGACCTCAAGGTCCCTGATGTAACCCTACTAAGAAGATTATTAGATTCATGTGCGGGTGTCCCCTCAATAATTATTTATACTATTTTCTTATTTAGACCGAGAGACAAGAGTAAGTTATAAACCTCATATAATGAGATGGCCTAGCTTGTCGGTGGCTTCATAACTTCATCTTTTTATGGAGAGGGACCTATAGTTTTCCATCATTGATAAAGTTTTGAATATCATCTCTTAAGGTCTTATACTTTTGGGTATGATGGCCAATGTCATTATGATATTTATAAAATTTGTTAGAGGTCCATATTTTCTCTATTTTATATGGAACTAGACTAAATATTTAGCTCGATCATAAATCATAGCTATGCATTGGGTGAGCACAATGTATTGTGTATTTAAACCTTTATATTGTTAAGATTCTTGACCCATGACACGTCTTTGGTTATTGTTTTGAGAATTCTTATTTTCAAAATAACATCATCGTCGAGACATTTTGGCACTATGTTTGCTTAATTAAATTAGATCGACATGGAATGGCTCATGTTATGCACATAATGGGTAATAAAAGGGATATGCGTTCGGCATTCCCGACATTCTTGCTTGCTTGGTTTTGTTCATTTTTATTTCTTTCTTTACTTGGGAAAAAAAGTAACCGAAAGTTCAAATCCGTACATTTCATAATTTGTTTTGCCAATACATCAGGGAGGATGCCTTGGTGGTAACTAATCCATCATATTGTGGAATTGTTTTGTTTTGACAAAGCTCTTGGTATAGTAGCACATGCGACCATTCATCTCCTGTTTACAGTGAATATCTAATTCTTATATTCGCAAATTACCTTATTCCCAATTAATTAATTGTGAAATATATTCCATAATGATTGGAGTGTGTGAATTAAGCACATAGAGAATGATTTGAACTATAATACTTGTTAATTGTTTATTGTTTGAACATTCAGGGTAAACCGCTTATTAAAAATGTTAGAGACATGGGGATGCAACTAGAATGTATTTCAAGTTTTCCCCCTCTTCATCTAAGGCATCGATCGGTGTGACCGGGGGTCTAATTATTCATGCGTGAAAGGGAATGAGGATTTTTTTTATTATTGTGTCATACGATTATGGGCCAAAAGGAGGTGTTCGAATGCAAAAACGAGGGTTTGGTAGTGATGATGAATAAAACGATAGAGTCACTGCCACTCTGTTATCAGGCTCGATGGCGTTCATGAGCTTGGTTGCATGGGCGACTTCAATAGCGCATGCGATGATGATCTTAGTTTTTATCAATTAATCACTCTTCGTATTGGCGACGATAACATCCGTTTTGGAGAGTCTTCTATCATGGTGATATTTTATATGTGTTTTAACGTGTCAAGCGGTCGGCCTCCATACAATAGTGCTTGACAATAGTGGTGAAAACATCGACTCTAATGGAAATCTGAACCTTTATTTCTCTATTTGGTTTGATAATTTAGTGTGACTTTTATTGTTTTTATGGAGCAACAATTAGTTGTTTATTGATGTTATATATTGGATGAAAAGAGAGGTATACGTTATGACCTCCTTACAGCGTCATCGGTATTTTGGTCGACTTTAATTTATGCATCAACCTAGCCTAAAAAAACGTAAATTTTTAAGGTTTTTCATTTCATAATGTCTTCTGGAAATTACCGAGGAGGTTTTCCCATCGGTAGCAACACACACCACGATCTTGTAACAATTTTTCAAATTATTTTTAGTCTAGAAGAACATATTGGTCAATTCACGTAGACATATTTTAGTATACTTTGAATATACGGGTTGAATAAGGGGTTCAACATCGGATGCTGTTCGAGCCATAATAGGCTTAGATTAGACAACACGTTATTATCTTGAGGGTTTTTCTAATGAATTATTTGGTTATTCTTGGGTCTAACTTGCCCTAATATTTTACTGTGATGGTGATGCGAATAAGTTTGGCTCGTTTTATCAGAATAGAAATGGTCTCGTCTTGGGCGGTGACTTTTGCTCCTACTGACCTACTCTCAGTCATACGAGTTCAAGAAAATTCTACCTTTAGGTGTTTAGTATGTGACCAATATGGTCTCTGATCTTTCCTTCACGAGTGGTTAAGAGAAAGGCGATACATGGTACCAAAGAGGTTGATGCATTATCGTTGTCAACAAAATTATCTAGCTGATGTGGGTAATAAACCATTATGCTAACCTTTATTTATACTTCAAGCGCATAATGAACATCATGTCTCTAGTTGTGAGGAGTTCATCTAGTTGTAAGTTGCATAAATCATCCATATGTTGCTGCATCTAGAGGATCAGATCAACAAGATTCTTTACTACTAGAATGTGATCTTTGACAATAAATGATTTTGACATGGTGTGACGTAGTGTTATTTGGGTATGAGGTATTTAAAGCATTTGATATCTTAAAAAACCTCGATTTTCACACAAAACTCCAATTGATGTGAGTTCTTTTAATCCGGTTATGTTAAATATTGATTTAACCGAATTGGAAATAATAATAATAATATTATAGTAAAGTTTTAAGTTTTAAATTAATAAAAAGTCAAATAGTAAAAAAACTAGATATAAAAAAACTAAAAGATATATAAATAGCGTTGATATATTTTGGTTAAACATACAATAATATTTAAAGATAAAATATAACATTCACATGTTTTATCCAATATCTTTTTAGTTAAAATCTAAAATGATTTAATACTTGATTTAGTTCGATCTGTTCAGTTAGTTGAGTTGGTTAGTGATTTTGTTCTATTTTCTTGTTATTAGTTGAATTAATAAATGTATAAAGACATCAAACTATGAATAAATCATAGGATTGTGAAGTTTTAATGTAAGTCTAAAAACTTAAAGTTTGTATTAGAGATAAATAAAGTGAATCAAGAAAGAGAAGATGAGTAACCAGAAAACATTCACCAAGATTCCAAAGTTTGATGGTCATTATGACCATTGGAGTGAACTGATAGAAAACCTCTTGCATGCCAAGGGTTTGTAGAGTCTAGTGGAAGAGGGTTACACTTAACCGACAAATGTAATCAAAGTGACTGCAACACAGAAGAATAATCTTGAGGAGCTTAAGATGAAGTGCCATCAAGTGAATCATTACTTGCTCTAGGAAATTGACTAGGTTGTGTTCGAACAAATCTTGGATTGCAAAAAATATAAAATTTAAAATCATTTGGAATTCAATGAAGAGAAAGTATGAAAATACGAAAGGGTGAAGCGGTCTCTTCTTCAAACCTTAAGAAGATATCTTGAGGTTCTTGAAATAAATAATTAAGAGAATATCAATGATTAATTTGGAAGAGTAATGCCAATATCCAACAAGATGAGAAGCAATGTAGAATACATGTCAGATTCGAAGATTGTTGATAAAATACTCTGAAGTCTTACTGATAAGTTCGCATATCTGTGGTTCCAATAAAGGATTAAAAAACAAAGATGACAATTAAAGAACTAAAAATCTCTTTGTTTGTACATGAAAATAAATTCAAAAATATCAATCATGAAGAAGATGATCAAGCTCTCAATGTCAAAGGAACATGCAGAGGATCATATAGAGGCTGAGGGAATGACAGAGGACGATTATTCAACACGGCAACAATCGAGTATTACAACTGCCACAAACTTGGATATATTTAAAATGAATGTCAATATGAGAATGGAGCACATCTTGTAGAGATCGAATAAAATGATGAAGTTCTTCTCATGGCGTATGTGGAACTTCAAGGTACCAGGAGATGAGATGGGTGGTTCATAAATTCTAGATGTTCGAACCATATGTATAGAGACAGAGTTATGTTCTCAAACTTGCATACCAATTTCACACATAATGTCAAGCTTTGGAACAATCACAAACTGGTGGTTAGTTAAAAATGAGTGGTGAAGATAACACGTAAAGGAATAAGCTATTTGGTCTATGATGTGTATTATATTTAAAAGTTTAAGAACAACCTGCTGAATGTTTGGAAAACTAAAAAAATGGTTTTAGATGTGCTATTCAAATGAGTATATTAAAAATCATGCAACATCTTTCATCATTCAAAAGGAAATATAGTGGAATCTGTTATGAATGTTAATAAGGTGTTTATCATGTTGGGTGAATCAAATTAAAAAAACAAAAGAGAAAAGATGCATGCAGGTTAATATCTCAGATAAGGAAGTGTGGTGGGGGATCATTGATATGTGCATCTCAGCTACAAAGGACTTCACACATTACACAGTAAAGAGATGGTTGTGGGTTTACCTGAAATTGGAGATGTGAAAACCACATATGAGGCGTGCGTCAAAGAGAAACACCATCATGATCCATTTCCAAAGCAGAGCAAGTGAAGAGCCACTGAAACATTATAGTTTATCCAATATGATCTCTGTAATCCGATCAATCCACCATCAAATAGTCAAATAAGGTACTTGATAAGC
Source organism: Limnanthes douglasii subsp. nivea (assembly GCA_036936605.1). Taxonomy (NCBI): domain Eukaryota; kingdom Viridiplantae; phylum Streptophyta; class Magnoliopsida; order Brassicales; family Limnanthaceae; genus Limnanthes; species Limnanthes douglasii. Next base: position 340,599,901 of record JAUPFV010000002.1, read on the forward strand.
TTTATTGGCGAATCTTGAGAAGTATATGGATATATTTGTTGCTAAAAATATAAGAAAAAATTTATACGTTTAAGACATTTAAAGCATTTGGTGAAAATAAAATATAATTGGTTATCAAATGTCTAAGAACAGATAAATCAAGAGAATACAACTGAAATAAGTTCAAAGAATTTTATAGCTAACAATGACCTTCATGCCGCAACAAAATGGTGTTGCTGAATTAAAAAATCGCATAATCATTAACATGGTGAGAGTAGTAGTATTAGATAAGGAGGTACAAAATGTTATATGGCCAGACGTTGTGCATTGAGTATATCATGTTCGGAAGAGGCATATAGTGGTAGATCAGTCAAGCATTTTAGAGTTTTTGGATGTATCGGTTATGTTCATATTTCTGATTGATGTAGCCCAGAAAGTCCAAACAAAAGCCTTGTTTCTTTTATTTTATTTTATTCAAATATCTTATGTATTTAAATCAAATCTAATTATATTAAGAATTGATTTGATTTTATTTTAAAATATTTATTTTATTTCCTTGTATTATAATTTAGGGTTTTGAGAAGCTATTATATAAAGCCTCATATTCCTTAAGTTATTTGAAGTTTTTGGAATAATATATTTTTATCTCTGAAAATTTCAATCTTTGTTACACTTAGATTAGGGTTTCATCATGTGACCCTTGAATTAGGGTTTCATCTATCGTTGCTTCTTCTTCTATTTCCGCCGCGTCATCACTGATGTTAAAAGAAGAAAACTTGATGAGAAAGTGAAGTGTGTCATGTTAGGTTTTAGAAATGAATTGAAATCCTTTAAGATATTTAATCTAGTGGAAAAAAGGTTCGCACCAGTTGAGATATCATATTTGAAGAACATAAGAAGTATAATTATGAAGATAATGATTATTATTGTGAATAAAGCATTTAACTTGAACAGATAAACGAGGCCCTCAACGCTGGATTATTGGGCATGAACTTCATCGCCCATCCTCGCTCCGTGATGCTTCTGAAATTCGTTAAGCTTCTTGACGCGTTCGATTTGAGTGGTCGCAATGCCTAATTTTGATACCCTAGTCCAAAATAAGGCTCGTTTCCATTTATCTAAAATGGTCATATAGTCGTGGGTATGTACTACTACATCACAAATCCTACCAACTTTTACTTTACTACTGCAAAAATAATCATGTGGTATGTGAAAGGAACTCTAGAATTTAGGATATGGTATCAATGTGAAGGGAAACGTGAATTCTTAGGCTACACCAATAGTGATTATGCGGGATATATGGATGACACTATGAACACTTCACACTATGTTTTATTGATGAGTGGAGGAGTTGTTGCATGGTTTTCAAGGAAGCAACCAATTGTAACTCTGTCAACTGCTGAAGTATAGTATTTAGCAGGAGTTATATGTGTTTGTCAAATCATTTGGATGAGAAGGATATTGAAAGAAATCAGGCATGAACAAGATGAAGAGATGGTTATGTTTCGCGACAACACATGCACTATCAAGTTGTAAAAAAATACAGTCATGCGCCGGACGTCAAAGCATATAAGGATTCGATACCATTTTCTCATAAAATTGATAAAGAAAGGTGTTCTTAAACTGATCTATTGCAGCACTTAGGAGTAATTGGCTAATATAATTCTTTAAAAATGGCATCTTTCTGAAGGATCACGGAAGTGTTTAGGATGAGTATTATGAATTGAAACTTTTGATCAAATTCACTTCAAAAAAGGGCTGATCGACTTAGTTAAATATGTTTGTGAATTTGTTATATTCTTCTATTACAGCTGAATCAATTATAATCGCATTTTCACATAGATAATAAACCTTCTAATCTATGAATAAAACATAAGATTCTGATAAAACCGTAAATCTAAAAATTTACGGTTTACCTGAATTTTAAAATTAGTAGATGTCATATTTATTTTTAATATTTAATTTTAATATTTAATTTTAATATTTTATAGATATAGTAATTCTTCTATTTAAAAAGAAATAAAATTCATTTTATGTAAGAATATGCCTAAAATGACTATTTCTTACTACTAAATTTCATTCCGAGAACATAGAACCTAGAATCTACATGCAAAATAGTAAAAAACTACATTTAACTTTTCAAAATGAAAAAGTATCAAATTTTTTAACACGTCAACTAATGAAAACAAAATTTTGCCGTTTACACGATTATTTAAGGTTGCAGGCACACTTCTTCATTTTCACTCTGCTTTCTGCTTTCTCCAAGATTCCGCAAAATTCATGTGAGCTTTTCAATTCTAAGTTTGATTTTGTTGTTGGAAAACAAATATTTGTACTCTGTTGATTGATTTTTGGTTTTCTATTTTTATCGCAGAACAAATCATATTAAGAAAAATCATGAATGCGTTATTAGCTACCACCAGAACTTTCAAACAAGCCGCTCGGCTTCTCGGTCTGGATTCAAAACTAGAGAAGAGTTTATTAATTCCATTCAGAGAAATCAAGGTAAAATATCTTAGTTTTAAATTTCGGTTTAGAATCTACTAAACTTAACTTTATGGTAATGTTTATTGAGAAAATATTGTTGGTTCATTTAGTATATTTACTTGGTTTCCAGAGGCACCCTTTGTATTAGGTAGTAGTTACATGCTTGATCGAAAAGAAAAACAACAATATTTCGTTACAGTTTCCTGGTGGGTCAATATATAGCCACCTTTGACCGGTAGAAATTATTGGTTCATTGAGTTGTCTGGTCAGTATATTACTTCTTTTTCCAGAGACGCCCTTTGTATTTGGTAGTAGTTACATGTAATTGGATCCAAATTGAACCCAAAATTATAATTAGGTGACTTTTATTTTATATAAACTTGTTAAACTACAAAAACAAATCTACTTAGTGTTGTTACTTTTTATACAGGTTGAGTGTACAATCCCCAAGGACGATGGAACGTTGGCCTCTTTTGTCGGGTTCAGGGTCCAGCATGATAATGCAAGGGGCCCTATGAAAGGAGGAATCCGATATCACCCAGAGGTTCTTAAACAATATTTTTCATTTAAAATATTTTTTCATACCGAATGCCATTGTGACTCACTGATGCATATATAAAACCCATTCCAGGTAGACCTCGACGAGGTTAACGCTTTAGCGCAGCTAATGACGTGGAAAACAGCCGTAGCAAATATCCCATATGGAGGTGCTAAGGGAGGTATTGGGTGCAATCCGGGCGATCTATCCATATCGGAGCAGGAACGTCTGACTCGTGTGTTCACTCAGAAAATACACGATCTAATTGGTACCCACACCGATGTTCCGGCACCTGATATGGGTACCAACGCACAGGTTACGTATCCTAAATACATCAATATAACTAGTTTTGTCACCTTTGAGCTCATCTAAATTTCCATTTCTTTTTTTCGTCTTTTAAAACAGACTATGGCCTGGGTGTTAGACGAGTACTCTAAATTTCATCGCCACTCACCCGCAGTAGTGACTGGAAAACCTATTGTAAGTGAATAACTATAATTAATGCTTTAGTATATAAATTAGTTCTTAAGTTGATATTGTTGTTCATATAATGCGCTGTTCTGTTTTGTGGGTAAAATAGCCTCTAGGTGGATCACTAGGCAGAGATGCTGCTACTGGTCGTGGAGTTCTGTTCGCAACCCAAGCGCTCCTTAAGGAATACGGAAAGAGCGTTGCTGGACAAAGATACGTTATCCAGGTTCGGTTTATACGCATATAATCTCTACCTTTTAAACGGATATATATACGATTTTGAAATTGCATGTCTTAAATTGTTTTGAGCCGCTTAGATTATTAATTATAAAAAAAATGTAAGATACACAGTTACATAGCATATTCTGTAAGATATACAGTATAATAGCATGCCGACCTATTTACATTTACCTTGATTTTTCACTTTCAGGGTTTTGGAAACGTGGGATCCTGGGCTGCGGAGCTGATCCATGAAAATGGAGGCAAAATTGTAGGGGTGAGTGACGTATCAGGTGCGGTCAAGAACAAAAATGGACTAGACATACCAAGCTTGAAGAAATATGCAACGGAAAACAATGGTGTCAAAGGGTTTGACAACGCTGACGCGATTGATTCTCAATCGATCCTCGTTGAAGACTGCGACGTCCTTATCCCTGCAGCACTTGGCGGTGTCATCAATAGGTTTGATTTTATTATAAGAAATTAGTGATATCTGTATATGCTGCTTCGGATCTTAATATATATGCACCTCTTATTATGTTTGGCTGAAGGGAAAATGCAAGTGATATAAAAGCCAAATTCATAGTCGAAGCCGCCAATCACCCTACGGATCCCGAAGCAGACGAGGTTAGACTATCTCTTTTATATTTTTACAGTACATGGAACATTTTGATTTATTTACTACCATAATCAGTTTCAAAACTTTATATTATCAGATACATTTCATGAACCAAACAAAGACAGTCTCACATTAGCTTTTGATTCAATTAGATTATGTACTGAAATTGGTTTGAAACAACAGATACTGAAGAAGAGAGGAGTCGTAATCCTCCCAGACATATATGCCAACTCAGGAGGAGTTACTGTTAGTTACTTCGAGTGGGCGCAGGTATATCTTTTTCTCTCCATATATATAATCGTGAGTATCAAGAAATCAATTAGATTTCATGTTTTGAGTATATTTAAATAGTTTTATCATGTGTTTTAAACTATTACAGAACATTCAAGCGTTCATGTGGGAAGAAACGGAGGTGAACGAAGAGTTGCAGAAGTACATGAATAGGGCATTTATGGATATGAAGGAAATGTGCAAAACCCACAACTGCGATCTTCGTATGGGAGCCTTCACTCTCGGTGTCAACCGAGTAGCACGCGCTACTCGTCTCCGGGGATGGGGATCTTGAAATACTTTTATCATGTTTAATTCCAGAATATGTTGCGTCTCTTGGAAATTGAGAAAAATATTTGAGCTTGAACATCCGAGTTATTTGTTTACATACTGAAAGGTTACGTGTGGTGCAAGTTAGTCAATACATTCTATTATACACTTTAACTATTCCGAAAACATAATACAGTTTAGATTTCAATAGACTCGGGGCACTCTCAAATATATCAATGTTATTAATTAATAAGGATAAACAGATTCGTGACCCGGATTGTTTTAATTAGTTTCGGAAATTGAAAAAAGGTTTTGAGCTCATCCCACGCTAGATAAAAGAGTCCGTTTATATTTATCTAAAACTGTCCAAAAAACGTTTTTTTTATTTTAGTTTGATTTTCTTACGAGATTATCTCGAACTTCTATTTATTCATAGAACTATCATTAAGTAATAAAAACACTAAGTAGGTTTTAAGTTGATCCAAATCACAAAACCATCTGTTTTGCTAATTTGGCCGAAAAATACTATGATTTACTTTATATTGGTTCTATTTTGTGAAGTTCTTCATAATCTTCTTGAATATTCAAGCACGCTTCAAGAGCATTCAACCACCTTTCTAAGAAAAACATAAAATCAAATATGAATCAACCAGATTTAAGAGCATGGAAGAGTTAATATCTTCGGAGATGGAAGAGTTAATATCGTCGGAGGTGAGGAGGAGCATATGTCGCCGGAAAAGGTATCGGATTTTTTTTGGTCCGGATTGTCTTCGCACCATCGGTTCTAACCCATAAAACTATGTTGCATAGGTATCTTGGCACCTGTTGTAGGTCGTACCGCACCACCGGTTTTGTAGCCATGCACCACCAGTTCAGAGCTCCTAAAGTGCATGGCTATAAAACGAATTCGCATTTTTGGCCCTGTAAACTTTTATTTTAACCTTTTTAAGTCATTTATGTTTAGGTCTTCCTAACTACAAGTTGTGTTTTGATTTTGGTAATTAGGAGCTGGTTAAACACCAAAAACATTAGTCCACTTGTAATATACTTGTATCTTATCACGACATCTTAACGACTACTTGGGGGAGGTCCAAGCAACCTCGTCAACTGTTTTCTCAACAATTTTTTTATTTCTCTTGTTTTTTAATGTAGCGCCATGATCGCTCGTTGTGCTCCTTCTCCCTAGACTTTCGTTGATCCAGGAAAAGGAAAATCTTCAATATTTTTAATATAAGATAGAAGATCGACAAACTAAACACTGATTTAAAAAAAACATATGGATTTTTTTTTGTCACAATATATATATATATATATATATATATATATATATATATATATATAATTAAACTAATTTTAAGTATATGTAAAAGCTTAAAAAATAGATACCATAAAAAAATATAAAAACTTAAAAATATTTTTTTAAAAATCATATTTTTTAAATAATTATTTTAAAAAAATCATCTTGTTGTTGTGCATCGACCGACGGTGCAGGTCAAACGCACCGATGAGGTTCTTGATCACACCCCATCGGTGCCGACCATTTTCTAACCTATTCCATCGAAAAATATGACCAAATTTTTATATAAAACCCTAAATTTAATGTATTATAATCTTAAATTCAAACATAACTCTATATCTCATCTATTAAATTCTCTAAGAACCATAATCAAATCACCAAAATTCAACCTAAATAAAAAAACCTATTTTAAAACTACATAAATGAAATAGCTAAATTGTGATTCGTAATGTATGATCTGGATGTTCGACAACCATTCTCCCGAGTTTAGTTTATTCGTCGACCGTATTTTATCATATTTTATACCATCCCAAGGATGAAATGACAAGACTTTGTATTCATATTTAGGCTAGATGCAGAAAGCAAAGTTCAAATTGAAATCATAATTGAAAGAGATGCCTCAGACTCGGTTGTTTTATCGGTATTCATACGTGGGCTAAAAAGTAGAAAGCAAAATTCTACTACTCACGAGACTTTGTGGTCTTATACTAGTATCTGCCATTTCGAATTTCAAGACCAACCGATAAACCTTTGGCTGCCGTGTAAAAATTCACTGTATTTATTATTGCCAGCTTATTACTGTACACTAACGTCTTAAAAGTTCTGACAGACCGAAATCGTTATAAAAACTGGTCCACGGTTAGTAATTTTTCATCATAGGTGTTACTTCCTCTACCCTTTTATATTTGAGGTTTAGATATATCACAATCATTAAGAAAAATCATCATTAATTTTACAATCATTAAGAAAAATCATCATTAATTTTACATATTAATCATTAAGAAAAATCATCATTAATTTTAAAATTATAAAAATTATTACTTACTTTTCATAAATAATTTTTATAATTAATACATATTAAAAACAAGATCGGAATAAATTAATTTACCAAAAAAATATATAAATAGCAATACAATTTTGATATTTGGAAACCGTTAATTAGATTAAGATAAATATATTTTCTTAGAACAACATATAATAAGGGATGATATTATTACAACTATTTTTCCGTTATATCGGAAAGATGGAATTATAGAAAATTATTGGGCTAGGCTAAAATGAGATCCGTTTTCTTTATAGTGAGACCCGGTTATACTGAGACCCGGGTTGGCTATAGTGAGACCCCAATTAATTACAAAAATGTCATTCATATAAATAGCAAAAAGTCAGAATTTTGTACTCTTTCTACTCTCCGAAACCCTAGCTCTCTCTACCTCCAAAAACCCACGTTTTTTGGTCGATTTTTTTTGAAATCCAACTCCAACAAGTTGTTAAGGTAACGATTCTATACTTCATGATGCAATTGTTTTTCATTTTCCATTGTTTTTTCTAGAGATATCTAGAGTTTAGCATTCGGGTAAAAAAATTGGATTTTTATGTAATTGGGGTTGATTTGTTGGATTTTAAGTGCATGTATGTTGTTAGTTAGGAGATTAGGACCATTTAGGGGTGTTGGGTTAGAGATTTAGGGTCGATTTTGGCAGATCGAGGTGTTAGAGGGCTGTTTCTGTCGAACAGGTATTTCCACGCATGTTCGTGCGTGGAAATACCAAATCCACGCTGCGTGGATTGTGCGACATGTTCGCAATTTCCTTCGTGGATTTACCCAATCCACGAATGAAATTGCGAATTTTCACAGAATGCATGATTTTTATGTTTTTTACATTTTCAATTGGTCTAATTGTTCGGTTTTGTCTTGTGCAGTATGCCTCCTCGCCCACGCCCTCCCGTTACCGATACAGACTATGAGACGGATCATGAGACAGATGAGCTCGCTCGTGCTGAGACGTCTCGGAGCGTCCGGGTCCGTGTGAGAGGGACCTTATAGGCCGCCGACCGCCGAGTCCATCGTCGCATATCTACGGAGCAGCGCTTCCGTAGATATAATTCTCACGTCGTAGACCTATATTCGACGTTCCATTCCTACAGAGAGCACAAGACTTATAGCGTCTTCAAAGGCGATGTAAGTTTTTTAGTTTTAATTTACTTTTTAAATTTATTATTATTATTGGTTTGTGTTAGAAATTTTATTAGTTTAGGTTAGAATCAATTTATATGTTACTGCATTGGATTTTTTATTTGTTTGTGTTATTTATTTTATTAGTTTAGTTTAGGTTAGGTTAGAATTAATTTATATGTTACAATGACTTTAGGTTTTAATTTTTAACACTGTCTACTGAAATGATTTGTGTTTTAAATATAATATGTTTAGGTTAGGTTAGAATTAATTTATATGTTAGAATGAAATTAGGTTTTAATTTTTAACACTGTCTATTGAAATGGTTTGTGTTTAAAATTTTATTAGTTTATGTTAGAATGAATTTATATGTTACTGCATTGGATTTGGTATTGGTTTGTGTTATAAATTTTATTAGTTTAGGTTACAATGAATTTATATGTTAGAATGAATTTAGGTTTTAATTTTTAACACTCACTACTGCATTGTATTTGTTGGTTATTGGTTATTGGTTTATCTTAGTTGTTAAACTGCATATATATTGAACATGTTGGTTATTGGATTATCTTAACTTTTAGATTGCATATATGTTTATATATATTGTATGTATTTAATGCATGCAGGCCCGGCAACAGTTGTGCTGTTATGCGATGTACCATACTCATAGTTCATGGGACTTGAAAGTCCGTCAGCAAAAGGTACTTGAGCAGGTTAAGAGCACGTGTTTCTGGCCCTTGGTTGAGGCCTTGGGTAAGTGGTCTACTAATGTCCACTTGGTTGAGGGCTTTTTAGAGAGATGGCATCCCGAGATGAACACTTTCCATTTATTTTTCGGGGAGATGACCGTCACCCTGGATGACCTCCACATGATCACGTGGCTCTCAGTTCTCGGTGTCAACTGTGAGATATATAAGTACCCCACTGCTGATGAGCGTACTGCGACATACACTCGCTTACTTGGGTGCAACGCTCGGGAGCTCGAGGCGGAGATAAAGGAGAACAAAGGCGGCGGTAAGAGGCATGTTCGCCTTGCATGGCTGAAGAGGAGATTCTGCACCCATCAGTATTACAACGATGACATCAATGTGGCGGATGCCAAACGAGCTACGAGGGGCTACTTGTTGCACTTCTTTGGCTGTACCATTTTAGCCAACAATTCGGGCAACAACATTAGCCTCGACTACTTACAGTTCATCGACGATTACACTACCTTGGCGAGGTATAACTGGGAACAGATGATACTGGCGCAGCTCTACTACCAGCTAGGCAGAGGTTGCCTACACGCTACTTCGGGTATATCTGGTTTTTTGGCCTTGTTAGAGACGTGGATTTACGACCATTTCACGTCGTTTTCATCACATCAGTACCCGAGGTATAGTATCGCACATCCTACTGTGTGCCTCCATGCGCCTCCGAAGTTTCGACAGAGCCAGGAGGCTCGAGACGGTGTTAGAGTTTGTCTAGCTAGCTTCACCGAGCACGATGTAAGTTTTAATCTGTTTCACTTCAATTATCCTATATATAATATAAGTTGCTAATGATAAATGGTTTGTTAATATTTTACAGGTATCATTCATGCCGTATGCGGCCATGCGGGATGCTCGAGATACCGCTGATATAGCTTGGATAGATGCGACGCTGAAGGCGGCGGACATTGTCGAGACGTACTATCCGCTACGGGTGGCTAGACAGTTCGGTCACATCCAGCAGGTAATATTTTGTAACTCGAAATATTAATATTGTTTGTATTGCGCATGTGTGCTACATAGTTTAGATTTTTTTTTAAATACAGGTTCCTGGTCCATTGCGTCCTCTTCTTACCGGTTCTAGTAGGGTTCGACGTGCGAACACCCTCTACCTCTGGGATGCATTCAGTTGGGAGAACTGGGAGTCACACTGTATTCACCCGAGTCTGAAGGGTGCGGAGTTTATTCCTGGTCAGGAGGATGGTACCACTGTGATCTACTCTTCATGGGTTACGAAGAACTTGTGGTACATCATATCTGATCTAGAGGCTCACCAAGATGATGTGGAGATTGGGGTGAACCCTACACCACACACACATGCGACCACACTGCACGAGCTGACTTCGCGCATACTGGAGATAGAGGAGTACGACCGTAGCCACCCCGGCATTAGTGTGGAGGACCTTCGGGATCCTTTGGAGGAGATATACCGTATATCTCACGAGTACAGAGACTGATTATCATTTATGTCTTTTGTGTTGACAGTTTAAGACTTTATATGTGTTGTTTACTTTTGACCGGTTTATTTTTTATGATGTGATACTGGTTCGTTCTTTAATTATGTGTTATGTTATTTTGTTACATTTTACTGATATAACTTTCGAATGTTTGTTCAAACTCCAACTTTAAAACTCCAAGTTTAGGGGTAGGTATCAGAATGCAAAACAAATGCAACATAAACTAAAACATAAACCCGAACGTTTTTGTAAACACGAACAACAACACAAACTCAAACATAAACCGAATCAGACACTTAAACATAAACTCAAACAAATGTTTATGAAAGATAACGTAAACCCATTGTAAACCATAAACTCCATAGATCTCTCGCATTCTTGTTAGTCACGCACTTCGTCTAGGCGGATGTCAATAATGACAGCGTGAACCGAATCCAGCTGGTCCTCTGTTAAAAAATCCGTGGCTTGACAGTTGAACCAGCTACACGCAACACGACGTTCTAATTCGGTAAGGCTAGAAACTGGATGTTGACGGAATGTGACTAAGCTAGCCCACCTAGCTTTCACCTCATCGACACGCCTAGAAATTCTTGGCGGCTGAACACCAGTGCTTATTACCCCCCTCTATCAATTTAAGGTTACCAACTTCAGCTGATGCCATCATCAAATATTGATCTTCCAACTCAGTCCATGGGCACATTTTTTGCAATTGATATATTTGCTATAATTGTTACTGCCTATAAAACGTCTTTTTGTAGCTTGTATCAATTATAAACACTTGTAAGATAAGGATAGCGTAATCCATGTTGACGAATGATTGTGCGACACCTAATATGTAAAAAAGTACACAAATGCAGCAGTGCAGTAATAAAGGTCTCATTATAGCGTAACTTCCATTATTAGACGTCTCGCTATAACGAGACACGTGAAAAAATTGCCGCCAAAAACACTCGCGTTTAATGCACTTCCCGCCCAAACATCTACGAGCTTATAAGTGGATGCTTATCACTCCTCAAACATAAACAGTGCAATAATGGAGTTTACCCCACATGAAGACTACCATTTTCTTGAGGCAGTGAAACTTTCCCTGCGTGAGTTGGGTGAAGATAGTAGCGATGCGTTTTTCGAGCTAGTCTTGTGTAAGATGTACTATAACTACGACCGCTTAGGAACGGAAGGTTTTGTTGTGCGTAACTGTGAACAAATCAAACGAAGGTACATTTATTGCAAACCAATGGATTGTTTGTTGTTTCTACCATTTAAAATTAAACAGGAAGCGGCCGCCGTATGGAACATGACGGTGGTAGACTACATCACTAGGGACATGGTACTGTATCTTCAGAATAGGATTACTGAAAGGGAAGAGGGGACTGACTCTGACGATAAACTTAAAATAACAACAACTAACAAAATAAAACCTTCAAACAAACACTGGAATGAAACATCACAAGTTCAAATAACAACAACTAACGAAATAAAAACTTCAAACAAAAACTGGAAAGAAAAATCACAAGTTCAAATAACAACCGATACGTAATAACAAGTTGAAATAACATCAGTGGAATTGTTATTTGTATCGAAGTTTGTATTCAACATCATCAATTCCCCTCCTTGCAATAATCTTATCCTCCAGAAATGCTACCATATCCCTAGGCTTGATCGCTAAAGTACTCTAATAAGCATCACATTCACTCGTTTGAATCGACCTACCTTCTTTCGCGATCACATCACACTCACACGCACAAGGCAAATTGTGTGTTGTCCTAATTACACAACCACACTTTGCGGGAGTGAACCACAAATCCCCGCCTTTCTAATAGTTTCTTCTAATATATGAATGACCGTACATGAAAGTTTACCTTTGATGTCGCGAAAGATAGCTCCCATATATGCTTGTCTAGGACGAAATAAACTCCATTCCAACGTTTCGAAGATGGTAGAGTGTTGAATGCGAAGCAACGCATGAACTTTATCCCAAAATTGCTCAAAATTGCATAGGTTTGTGCCGATTGCCCGTTTTAGACTAGAGTGAGCACTCTCCGCCCTAAACCATAAACTTAGATTAGTTACAAGTCTAACAACTAATTAAATATAGTAATGTATACATATGACAATATAACTCACTGGTTGCTAGTGTGGTTGCCCAAATGTTTAATCTTGTTAGTGTAGACATTAAGGAATTTATGTCCGTAAGGGTCTATCCATTGTTTCATCAAGTACTCGAGAACCTTAGGACAATATGCGTAGGCGTTGTGAAGGTCGGAGAGGTTTTTGTTATACTCTTCGATCGTCGCCGAATGTTGAACCGCGACATAAAACTCTAAGAACTCCTCCCCCATGTCCGCTTTGGGCATCACTTTCTTAGAGTATGAACTAATGTTCCTGTTTATATGCCAAGTGCATAACATATGAGTTGCATCCGGGAATACCTCATCGATAGCGTTCATTAAAGCCAACTCCCTATCCGTGACGATAATATTTTGTAATGCGCACATGTTGTTCACCATCACTCTCCTTAGAACGCTCATTGCCCACGTGTAGTTCTCTTCTTTCTCCGAGCTCATAAAAACAAAAGCTATACAAAAGGTCTTTTTCGTCGAAGTTTGGCCAACTATTTCTAGCAAAGGCAGTTTATACCTTGTAGTCTTGTACGTGCTATCCATTATAAGCACTTGAGGAAAAGTGCGCAACAAATCGATGCTCGTGGGATGTGCGAAAAACAATTCTAGGATTTCGTCGGTTTATTTGTTTTTGCGCTCCCAAACATAGTACTCGTGCTCCTTTAACTTACCAAACAAGTATTGCATTTGGGATTTGCCCGCTTTATCAACCAATTGGTGCTTGTGCCGCATGTTGTAGATGGTACGCATACTAGATACATTTTCCGGATCTCTTAACTTCAATCCACGGTATATATCTCTTGGCTGAGAACCGATTGTTGTGAGTTTACGAACATACTCCTCCTCTTCCGCCTTTAACCTCGCGACCCGTGAATGACCATCCAAATGCAAGAAGGGTTGGTGGTTTTGTTTTCCAATTATAACTACCAATTTCCAATAGCCGGGTGCTTCTAACCCCGGATTGCCCCTAAGCATGAAGGGACATCCGCATTTTTTGGATGAACAATCTCGTCGTTTCTTCACAATCCCCGGTTTAGGCCTCGACTTGTAAACACCGTGCCTCTCGCACTTAAAATATAACCGCGGTGTTTTACCGTTTTTACTACCATCGTCATCTTTATCTACCACGACAATAAATCCTATACTCTTTCTCTCTTTGTCAACCCATTCGATCAATTCCGCCTTGGTTAAGAATTTATCCGTCATAAATATTTGACTATAATCCGCCATGTGACATGGTGCTTCGGCCGCTTCCTACACAAACACAAACATGTATTTACAAGTAAAATAATAAAGACAAACCCCATATTCAACCAAAAAGGCATGTAAAACCAAGACAAACCCAATATTCAACCAAAAAGGCATGTAAAACTAAGACAAACCCAATATTCGCATTAAAATGCATAGATTTGGTAAAATCTTCGCATTTTCATGCCTAGATTTTGCCAAATCTTCGCATTTTCATGCCTAGATTTTGCCAAATCTTCGCACAATCATACTTAGATTTGGTAAAATCTTCGCATTTTCATGCGAAGATTTTGCCAAATCTAATCAATTTAATGCTAAGATTTGGAAAAATCTTCGTATGAATATGCGAAGATTTGTCATCTTCCACGCGTGTTCTTGCGTGGAAGTGTACATCTGAGGGCACGAAAACGCAAATATTTGTTCTGTGCATAAAAAAAGCTAATTTTTACCTCAGTTACACTCTCCATGTGATCAGTAAGCGGCTCCTCCTCCTCCGAAAGAAAATCATTAGCGTTACAGCTCCAATTGTCATTATAGTCGCTTAAATCCATGCTCGGAGTAATTGGTTTAACTTTTGATAATTAATGTTTGTTAAATGTTGGGTGGGAGTTTGCAAAATTTAAAGTTTGTGTTTTTTTTTTAATTTTGGAGAGAGAATTGGTAGGAAAGAGAGGAGGAAAAGAAGAGAGAATGAGTTGGTGGAAAAATTATGGTTTTTATATGTGGGGGCAATTTGGTAATTTCACATTTTCAGAAATTTTTTGGATATGGGGTCTCACTATAAAGAAATTAGGTCTCATTTTAGCCTAGCCCAAAATTATTTTATGACTAAATTTTGGTAATGAATTTCTTACGATGTCTTCATGGGATATGAATATTACAATCTCAAATAAAGTTCTGGACACTAATAAGATAAACAGAATCTACTTTTCGGAGTGACCTGGAAATTTTTAAAATTTGTGACTTGGAAATATGTATTTATACATGTTATAAAAATAAGTAAATAAAAAGTTGTTTTAAAAGAGTTTTTATTTAGTAAAAATAATATTTAAACTTTATATAAATGTAGTACGGTGATCATGTCCGGATTAGGTATGTTTTTGTTAATATTTCGAATGTAAAATGTATGATAATAAAAATAATATTTTTATGTAATTTTGTTAAAATAAATATTAAAATTGGATTAATAAATTGTGAAATAAATTCATATAAAAAATAGATTACATATTGAATAAAATAAGTTTTTTTTTTGTTTAAAAATGCGTTAAATTGAAATAAAAAAGTTTTTACAAATACATATGACATATATCCCGAAGAGCAGCAATAAGACCGTGATAGAAACATGTATAATCAAGCAGAGCAAAATTTCTAAGACCAAAATAATCGACCATAACCTGGCTAAACAAATACAACTAAACAAAGAAAATATGCTAAGACCAAAAGATCACAAAGACTGGGCTGTTGTGACGTAGGCAGGCATAGACCGCAATCCAGATGCAAAAAAATCTGTTTCAATCAAACACAAAACAAAATTAAGTTAGAAATTTAAAATGATTGGAAAAGCCAGACAACTTTGGTACCAATGAATATGTACCGAAGATAAAAAAGCATGCGGTAAGATACCGCAGAGACGAGGGTCGAGGAGATCTAAAATTTCTAGCATTCCTCTCACATGGGACGTGGTAGACAATAGCGCCAAATCAGGCACACTAAAGGAATCAGGATCTAGATGGAGGCCACTTCGATGCCGCATGGATCCAAGAGACCCAATTGTTATTGTGACTAAAAGAAAAACAAGTTTGGAGCTTGCAGAACCCTAGATACTCTGAGTATAACCATAATCATAAGGATATAATTAATGGAGTTGAGGGTGGAATTTCATAAGACACAATTATGGGGGGGGGGGGGGGGGTGTTTCGTCCCAACACAAGCTTATCCCGGGTGGATAGTTTACATTGTATAACAAGCCAAAGGATGAAGGAACGTCGGGGAATATTAAATTTATGCCAAACAAGCCCCGCTGATCTGAGACGGGGGATGGGTGTACGAATGGCATTGTAATTATTATTGACAGCGAACTTGTTAATTCCTCGCTTAGCATTCCAATAGTGGACGTCTCCATGAAAGATGTTAGGGGGAGGGAGAGAGAGCATGAGATGATTAATATCTTGGAAGGTTCAATGGTTTCTAGCACTAACCGATTTTAAATGAGTCGGCCAATTCAAGAAACCATCTCGAATGATATGAGAGACCTTAAGGTTGCATCCCAAACGCGAATCTCTAATAATATTGTTCCCATATTAGTTGACCAAAGAGGTTGAGAGCAACCAATGGTCAAACCAAAAGAAGGTCTTCTCCCCATTACCAATCGCTACCCTATATAAATTTATAGCGAAAGGTCTACGATTTAAAAAATTTCTCCAACTCCATGAAGGAGAAGAGCCAATATTAAAAGACCAGAAGTTGTTGTCTTTAATCTTCTCAGAGTAAATCTAGTCACACCAGATTGAGTTGTAGATTGTACTTACGATGAACCACAAATATTTAAGGACGACCATCTCATTCCAGGTTTTTAGGTCTAGGATCCCAAGGTCACGCTTAAACACATGCAAGGTTACAGTAGACTAGGGAACCGACGTTGAAACCAAGGATATTGATAAGATTCAATCTAAAAGTGGGGTTAACCCCAGAGAGGAAGATGTTCTTTTTCTAAGGGCTAACCTTAACTTTAAGCTTATGACATTTCCAATGTAAGTTGAAGTTCGCATCAGTACTTTTTTCCATTAAGGATACTGGAAAGGACTTACAGGACCAAGAGAAATAAGAAAGGAGATAATGGTTCACCTTATTTGAGAACTTTTCTACCATTGAAATTCTTATAATGATCACCGTTAATATTAACATTATGTGAAGGGATATCAATACAGTGAATAATCCAGCTGATCATCTTATCTGGAAAATTCATGGCCACCAAGATGTCAAGGATAAGGTGTCAACAAACATTTTCAAATACTTTCACCAAATCGATCTTTAGAGCTATCCTCATACCTTTCTTATTAATCTGGTAGGCCCTATAGAGTTCTTGGGAAATAAGGATATTGTCCGTAATATTAAAACCAACCACAAAAGCCGATTGAGATTTGTCAATCAGATAGGGTAAAAAGTCATTGATCCTATTAGCTAGGATCTTAAAAATAATCTTGTAAACCACATTGCAAAATGCAATAAGCCTATAGTATTCAGAAAAAGAGGGTGTCAATGAATATATATATACTTTTACAAACATAAAAATATATATAGCGATAAAGAATTCATTGTATTTATCAAAAATACAAAAGAAAGTATGTCCAGATAAAGTTACAATTATTAAATATATGAGCTAGCACCCAATTATTAAATTTAATTCATTGTTTTCATATAAATTGTTGGAACTAAAAAAGAATTGGTAAATTTCGTCAATGACTTTATATATATAATTTTATAAACATAAAAATAAAGTTTTAAATATTTTTGTCCTATTCAAAATCAGCACGACATGTAGATGTATCCTTATCATTACATAATTATTTTGGTCTTTTAGGTTCGGGTTGAACCTCGATCTTAGGTTTCTTATTGGGGGCTCAACATCTGGATGACAGGAAGTGGTTAATCAAGCCTCTTCCAATTGCAGCAACGATAGTGGTATTCAAGTCCTCTTCGTTTGGTCTGATGTGGGCAGGATCAACCGATGCATGGTACATCTTAGAAGGACTATCACCTAAGGTAGGAAAAATATCCATTGGCGTGAAGCTGGAGCGGAATAAGTTATCGATCTTAATATAAGTTGCGGAACTTATTCTTCAGTGTTTATCCATTTATTCTTTCCACTCATTAAAACCGAACCGCATTTAATTTTTAACTAGAGAAGAAACGTCTAAACTAAATAACAAAAAATAAATATAACTCAAACAAATAATCATAGATAATCAAAACCATCTAGCTAAGTAGAAAAGCGGGCGCCCAAGCCCTTATTATGAATATTCTAGACATTGCGGGTTAAACATGGACTTTGGAAACTCAGTTGTATGTTTGACACTCCCGAGCGGTGTTTTATGGGATTCCAAGCTTCGACCTCAAATCTTTATCACACAATATGCCTTTTATTAGACCTAGTGTTTTATGGGATTCCAAGCTTCGACCTCACATCTTGATCACACAATATGCCTTTTATTAGACCTATATGCATCTGTAGCCATGCCTACCTTGGTAACAATTGTTAAACTTGATTTGTTCCTCTAATATTCTCTATAAAGTAAAGAAATTATTAGTTTTTCCTTGTTGCTTGACACCTCTTCGGAAGCTTCCTTCGCTATGTCTTAGGTACCATGTCTTTCCTCTGCGACCTTTGACTCAATGATGTCTCTGAACTTGTACAAGTATTTTTTCCCATATAAGTAAAATCTAATAAAAGAAAAATATGTTACCTTGAAGGATTCGAGGCTCAAATAAAGAAACTTAGATAGAGTAGTAGATTTTAGGTAGTTATGAGGACTCAAAGTGTTTGAAATAAAATTTGAAGTTTTGAAAATGACTCTCGTTTTAGTATTTATAAGGTGAGGTATTTATTTTTTATTTTTAGCTTCCAACTAACTATTGATGACAGATTTAGGAAGAACAAAAGGCACAACCTAACATTTTGCACGCGTGATATTCCAAATATCCATAGTAACGGAAGTGAGGAAGTCATTAATGAGATATGACCATCATAAAACAAAGATTAAACATCTCATATGTATCAAGACCAACCATCAGAAACCCTCATATGCGGCAAGCTTGTTCAACAAATACCTCCCATATATTTCATACTCGACTAACAAAGATCGCATATATGTGCTAGGCTCGGCTAGCCGAGACCCCCTATAGATATCACCCTTGACTAGTGAGACCTCTTTTACATCTAATATTCCATTCTTATGTTGAGAGAATTTGTACATCACTGAAGCAAGGACACACTCACACTAGTGGTACGCGCCTAATTTGATATCCCAACTTCTATGCCAATCTCATACACAACCTGCTTGCATTATTTTTTCCTCGACAAAATAAATTATTTTTTATTAATGGATGCTTTAATGGGAAAATATTTAATGAGATAAGTTGGGGAAAAGGTATAAAAAGAGAAACTTCCAGGTAACTCGACATCCATAAAATAGAGGTTATATCAAGCATTCAATCAATGGTGGTATCATCATAGTCGGGATGTGACTTGATTTTCTATTGGTATTTATTTATAAGTAACAGATTTTATAAATAAGATATGGTGGAATTACATGCTCCAAGACCCATTTGTATGTAATAAAGGTCATTATATATACTTATTTCCATCGAATAATAGATTAATTTTATTCATTAAAGATTTTAAACTACTTTATCTATCTAAAATCCTTTTACCTTTAAGTAGAACCGTCTATCAGTATGGACCTCCTCAGAGATAAATTAAAGTTACTAACAGATACTCAACTAATATTTTTTTATATCTTCAAAAACAAAATTATACCAGATCATAAGCAATATATTGGTGCAAATAAGTTTTTTAGCAACGTATTCATAGTTGTCCAAAGATATTCAAAAGAAAAATTTAACAAAAAAACACTACCAAAACTTCTTAATAAAATATTTATGGTTATTCTTTTACTACAATAAGTATATGTACGAAAATATGATTAGACTCGTTTAAATTTTGTTCAAAATACTTTATCATTAATATTTCATACACAATACTATTAAATATATACATTGATCAATGATAAATAAGTACCTCTAATATTTTATATTTGAAAATATTCTAGACCATAAACTTCAAAACATGAATTTAAAATTAAAAGATATTATAACCTTAAATTATTACCATATCTAAATTTGAAATGGACTTTAGCTCATTAAGTCTGTCTTTGCTGCAGGTCAGATTTACTAGTTGCACCAATCTCTATGGCGCTTCTTTTCGTCTCGCCATGAGATTAAGGTTTCTAGGGTAAACGTGGTTTGGTCCACTTTCATCGTACCCGTATTTTATGGCAACTTGAGGATTCTAGACTTCAAAAATTGGAATGGAACGGTTGTCCTCAAACATATATATGTGGTCCATTGTTAGTAATAACAAAAATTTGTATTAACCGTGACTGGATTAAAACAAAAACGATGAGAAGTAAAGAAAACGTTAAATCTTGGATCCTCTCCCTCCCATATTTGGAAGGAAACTTTACATCTTAGACCTCTAACTTGCAAAATATATGTGATGACGATCAATATTGACGAATTTACCTTCTTTTGGTAAAATAAAAGTTTGCTCTCCACCTATTTGATAACCTGATGACGCGGCGGAAACATAAGAAGAATCAACGGTAGATGAAACCCTAATTCAAGGGAAACATGATGAAACCCTAATCTAAGGGTAACAAAAATTGAAATTTTCAGATATAAAAATATATTATTCCAAAAACTTAAAATATCTTAAGGCATAAGAGGATTTATATAATAGCTTCTCAAAACCCTAAATTAGAATACAAGGAAATAAAATAAATATTCAAAAATAAAATAAAATAAAATCTTAATATAATTAGATTTGATTTAAATACATAAGATATTTGAATAAAATAAAATAAAATTAAAAAGGCTTTTGTTTGGACTTTCTAGGCTACATCATCCTCTCCTGGTTGACAAGAATTCGTCCTCGAATTCACAGCACCATCACCATCAAGAACCCAAATTCTATATTTTATTTTATTCAATCGTCACATTGGGAATTATAATTGTTGACCTTATCGGAATAAGATAAATTCTTCTCGAGTGTTCCTTATTCGAAGTCACATTAAAGCCATCTAGTTGAAGGAAAAAAAATAGTTTCGAAAACCTTTTCATAGCCTGAAGAAAACATCCCCATGTCCAGTTGATGAAAAAAATGGTTTTGAAAACCTCTTCATAGACTGAGACAACATCTCGATAAGTAATTTTTACCTTGATTCGACAATTGGTAGCCAATTTAAACTCCTTCAGTAACCGGTCAATATGATCGTCATTGAAACGCCTAGTGTGTCTCCCGCATACCAAACGATCTTTGAGATCTTCATGGCCATATGTTGTTCTCTCCTTTAGACCTTGAATCAGATGAAATCAAGATTCAGAAACATGCTTGACCCGTAGCAGGAACTGAGGCTCTGATACCAAACTGATGACGCGGCGGAAACATAAGAAGAATCAACGGTAGATGAAACCCTAATTCAAGGGAAACATGATGAAACCCTAATCTAAGGGTAACAAAAATTGAAATTTTCAGATATAAAAATATATTATTCCAAAAACTTAAAATATCTTAAGGCATAAGAGGCTTTATATAATAGCTTCTCAAAACCCTAAATTAGAATACAAGAAAATAAAATAAATATTCAAAAATAAAATAAAATAAAATAAAATAAAATCTTAATATAATTAGATTTAATTTAAATACATAAGATATTTGAATAAAATAAAATAAAATTTAAAAGGCTTTTGTTTGGACTTTCTGGGCTACATCATAACCCAATAAAAACCAATCATTATTCGCGATTCTACAATTAACATTAACCTCGAGGATACTGAGTTAATTTTGGATGACAATGTGAACTATTTGGCCCAAATAAAATATGACAATGGTAGAAACCACCAGAAGCATTAAGAGATCAACAAACTCATTTTCTCGCACCCATCTCCGAGACATAATTATAATATGTCTAATGTTGGACATTCAGAACTGAAAATGTTAACTTGACCATCAAGGACACTTACCATATCATCCTGATTTCCACTCCCTATGTTGGGTGGATTGAGTTGGAATGTAAAAATATAATATATCTCGTCACTAATTTAAACTCTTTAGTTGGGGACTAAATTACCCTTATTACCATGTTCTATATAAATTTTGTGATGAAGTCATCAGTGATATAATCTATGATTGTGTATTCACTCAGAAAATTTGAAACGACTAGTTCAAAGCTAGGGTTTACGCTTAATGGTTACGATTGGCCTTGATGTATAAAAAATACTACAAATTGGTCTCCATATCGTACCCTTCATTTTACGTGTGCATATACTACAAATTGGTTAAAATATTTTTGCTTTCTAATACCCTCGCCTCCATATTCAGATTCTTTAGTCTCCAGCTTATATGGCCTATGTAAATCCTTACGTGTTTCTAATTTATTTTTGTTATTTTATCCTTGGTCACCCTCTCATTTTTTGTTCGAATTTGGATTACAGGAGTTGATATTTGGTTTAGATGGTTCTTTTGATAACTGGCTCCCTCCTTAGTTTTTAGGTTTATTAAAGTTTGTTAGTATCCCAATGAGAGGGATAGTCCCTGGACTATCTAGTTTGGATAGAGTTAGTCCCTCATATCTGCTGATTAATGTAAAACTTCCATGTGGCATCATACTAAACATAAACTTGTATCACCAATGGTCACTCGACTTTATGTTGAAGTTCAAATGTAGTTAAGGTTAAAGTCGAAGGACCATTGGTGGTACAAGTTTATCTTAAGTATGATGTACGTGACAACTTTACATTAATCAACAAATGTTGGAGGACTAACTTTATCCAAACTTGATAGTTTATGGACTACCACCAGATTTTTGAAAGTCCAAAAACTGTCTCTCACTAAAGTCGATAGTCCATAAACGAGTTACCAATCAAAACCCTGGTTTTCAATTTGTTTTATGACGGATACTTTTCTACAACGTATGTCTCTCCAAAATATGTTTCGTATGAAGTAAATAAATAAATATAGTATTATTATTAGTATTTATTATAATGTATTTATTGATAATAATTAGTTATTATATAAAAAGATATAGTTAAACTAGACATAAATTATATTTATTTTATATTTATATTTATTTTATATAAAATTAAAAGAATGATGATAAATCATCCTTCCATCAAACCCAATGTATGCAAATATATATCAATTATTTATTAAAATAATGTGGATTTAATTAATAACATAGAAAAATATTAATGCGGGATGAGATAAATATTTTACTTTTACTACAAAATAAAATTTAAAACAAAATTTAATGGTCTTATTATTAAAATTAAGAATAAAGAAATGGTAGTAGTAGTATAGTATCTGAAAACTACTTAAACGAGTATTTGATAAAGGGATAAAGGAAAAAAAGACAAGAAAGGTTAGACACACTATAACAATACAACAAACTTTATATACGGTTGTTTTAACACTTATATTGTTGTTCCAACAAGTTTCAACGCTAATGTATAGTTGATTAGAAAAAGAAAGTAATTCAATGCTTTAATAGTCTCTAAAACTCAAAAGGGATTTATGTATTGGATTGTTTATATTGCGGTAAGCTATTTTGTTTCAATAACTTTCATTTCAATTTTTTCTTTATATTTTTGATTTTATTGAACCAAAAATTTGAATTATAGCAAGACTTTTATAATAGGTCGAAAAACATTTTAACCAAAACTTTAAACCTACCATCTTAATAAGGTGTCATATTTTCACCAAAATTGAAAATCAGCGAGCCAATTTGGAGAGCGAATGAACCTTGAGCTTCACATATGAGCTTGAATGAATAAGTCGACGCGAGAATGGCAAGTTCAGAGACCATAAGATTTCTGTGAGTACTTTAACAAGGAGATAGAGCAAACAAAAACGAAACAGGGTATAGAATAAGCTGCAGAATTAGGATAAGGAAGAAGGGTTAATCAGGCGGCTCCAATCTGAGGTAGCTGACCACCAGATTTTTAAGGAAAGTTATGGCTTTGAGGTAATTAAGAGCTTGAGCTTCATCAAATTTCAATTCCTTCTTTTCTTTAAGAGATTTATTTGTAATCTAATCTACTGCAGAGTTTTGCTCACAATATATATGAATTAGGTTCATTGTATGCATAATAGGTTTCTTGCAGGAGGTTATGATAGGATTAAGAAACCAAGGATAATTTCCTCTCAGTATCATCTCGGTTAGAATAGTTGAATCAATTTCAATGTCGAGTTCTTTGATACCAAGATACTGACAGATAGTTAGTCCATCAAAAAGTGCTATGCATTCAACAATAATAGGATTTGATTTTCCGTACAGTTTGCCAAAGCCTGAGATAATAAAATCATTGTTATTTCGAATTAGCCCTCCTCCACTAGATTCACCAAATCTGATACAAGCACCATCATTGTTTAGCTTGTACCTCTTAGATTTAGGGTTCTTCCAATTAAAAGACAAGGCTTAGCTAGAGGATTAACGTAACCAATGGGTGAAGCAATTTGATATATTTACCCCAATGAGTTCTTTTAAAAAAATTAGATCTGTCAAGGCTAGTTAAGATGTAGATCACCTGATTGATCAACAAACTAGGACTTTCAATATTGTCTCTGTGTTTTTTGTTGTTTCTTGATTTCTAAATAACCTAGGCAATTATCGAGGGGAGAATAGTTCTTATGTGAACATTCTTGCTCGTAGTCGAGTACCAATTCCTTATTAAATGCGGAAGAGACATAATTCTGGAGATGTTTATGTTGAATAGAACCGTAAAGTAGTTCCACATAGACCATGAATCATAGAATTGGACAAACACATGATTGGTTGATTCAATGTTATCACATTTTTGGCAATTTAGAAGCTATGATGAATTTTCTTTTCTGGAGTTTAGTCTGAGTAACGATCCAATTGAAGAATGTTCTCCAAAGAAGGAAATAAAATTTCTTAGGCGTAATCTGATTCCAAGTCTTCATGTAAAGATTAAAAGAATTCCTTTTAAATCATATAGCATCCCAAGTTTTTTTAGTTGAATTTACCATCATGAGATAAAGACTACTTAATAGAATCAGATCTAGATCTAATAGAGATGTTCATGATTTATTTTATGTCAGTAGAAGATATAGAGGTTAGAAGCTTAGACAAGTCCCAGGAACCTTCAGACTAATACTTTTGAACTTTTATATTTTCCACCAATGATCTATCATCATTTTCATTAAAGAGAATGAAAGGTCTTTTAGTGTACCATCTATCTAGCCAAAAATCAACATTTCTAGATCCAATATCCTAGAAAATATATTTATCTTCTATATCTCTTACTTTGATAATCCTTATCTAGACTTTAGAGCTTATAATAGGCTTAGGAGAACAAATAGGGTGATAAGATTTGCAGTATATAGAGAACATCATTTTAGCCTAATCACTTTCCTGACTTCTAAACAAAAACCATAGCTTGTGAGAGTAAGCTTCCTAGATGTCATAAATGCTTTTAATATTAAGACCACCTTCACTGTAAGGTTTGCACAATGTATCCCAAGAAGACCAATGAATGGTTTTATTATATTCTTTGGTTCCCCATAAATAATTGTTGTATAGAAGCCTGATTTTTTGAATCACTAAATTAGGAATGATAGAATTATGAGAGAGAAAGATAGGAAATTCAGAGATTACAGACTGAATGACGGTTAATCTTCCCCCAAAAGACAGAAAATATAAATCCCAATCAGGAATCCTGTTTGTGGTCTTGTTTATGAGATCTTCAAAGTTTACAACTCTTTTATTGTTGTTGATCACACTACCTAAATACTTAAAAGGAATGTGGTTGTCCTTGATGTTTAAAATTACTTCCAACTCATTAGCTTTCCCGTTTGGCATCTTGACAGGAACAATGAGCTTAGATTTATCTATATTGATAAACTTCCCATAAACAGTGTGGTAGTGGTTTAAGAAGGAGTTAATTTGGTTAACAGTAGATATTGAACCATTGTAGAAGACAATCAGATCATCCGCGAAGGACAGGAAAGGTATGGTAATCTTTCCTATGTATTTGAAGTTGATAGCATGATTTTCAGAATATATAGAGTTTAAACCTTTAAGAATATATTCCTATTTGATTATGAAGAGGCTATGGGAGAGGGGATCCCCGTAACTCAGGCCCTTTGTAGATTTGAAGTATCCTTTCATCTCACCATTAATCACTATAAAAGAATGGACGTTTGATATATTTTTTCCACCGCGTTTAAAAATAGATAATTAAACCTAAATCTCTCCATAACTTTAAGATTTTTTTGATCAATCCTGTCAAAAGCCTTCGACATATCCAGTTTAAGAATAATATTATTGTCCTTGGATTTTATGTTTAAGTCGTAACAGAGTTCTTGAGCAATCAGAATATGCTCCTGAATGCTTCTCCCTTTCACCAAAACCCCTTTCTCTTCAAATATTATTTTGGGCAGAAAAATAGATAACGTGCAGTTTATTAATTTAGAAACTATTATGTTGAATATTGTAGAAAGAGTCATTGGTCTGTATTCTGTCGAGGCTTTAGGAAAGGATAATTTGCGAATTAAACAGATGACAGTTGAGTGAAGTCCTTTAGGAATACAAAAACCTTTAAAAGTATCTCCAATAGCAGCACAAAGATCATTGGAAATAATAGACCAATGAGATTTAAAAATTCCCCGTTGAATCCATCAGGCCCCGCAACACAGTTTAAATTAAGAGATTTGATAATATTATAGATTTCAAACTCACTCGGACTGGCCATAAGCATCGATTTATCTTCTTCATTGATCAATGAAGGGATCAGATCCAAGGAGGTTCCAGATGCATTGTTGTCATTATTTCGTGATAGAATTTTGAAAATACACAATAACAGATTTGCTGATTGTTTCATGCTCTTTAAGCCAATTGGACCAATCCGAGATTCCATTAATTATGTTTCTTTTCCTTGTTTTTTTCACCAGGTTGTGGAAGAATGCAGTGCTTTTGTCACCATATTTAAGCAAAGAAGAGTGAGACTTTTGTTCCCAGTAAGACTCTTCCCTAAAAAAAACG
Source organism: Limnanthes douglasii subsp. nivea (assembly GCA_036936605.1). Lineage (NCBI taxonomy): Eukaryota > Viridiplantae > Streptophyta > Magnoliopsida > Brassicales > Limnanthaceae > Limnanthes > Limnanthes douglasii. The sequence continues at coordinate 340,626,637 of JAUPFV010000002.1, forward strand.
AGGTCTTTTCTTTAGCGTTATCTAGGAGAATTCTATTAACAACATAGTTTGAATCTTGGAGGTTCGTTTCAATCTAATTAATTTCTTCTTTAATGTGTTTTATAGAATAAAAAATGTTTCCAAAAACATTTTTATTCCAAGTCTTCAGATCAGTCTTTAGTCTTTTTAATTTAAACCAGAAAACATGAATAGGAGTTCCCATCATATTTCCAGCCCAGCTATCTTTGACCAAATCAAGAAATTCTTCATGCATTACCCACATGTTTACAAATTTGAAGTCATAGATGATCTTATCCTGATTAGTAGATAAAGAAATACTAATAGGAGAAGGATATAAACAATCCTAGTTTTATAGTAATCATTTCCAGCTTAGAAGGATGGACCATATGTTCTTGCAAAGTAATAAAGTCAGTATTTTCAGAGCTCTTAAATGATCTTAGCATGTGTAGAGTTTATTTGTTCCCCAAACCTCTGACATTCCAATTCAATATTAATATTGTCATTTATTAAATTTATTGGGTTTGGAAACTCCTTTGAACTACATTAATTTAGATGAAGAATGGCCTAAAGTGTTCCAACCTTTCAGCTTCTTGGAATTTTTATTTGAACCCTTTTGAGGTTCATTTCTTTCTTTTTTCTTTTGAGAACATGTGAGTTTGTTAGACTACCTGTAGTTTCTCTAGTTGGAGACTGAGGATCATGTATAGCGATTTCAGCATTTGTATTGTTGGTGAAAAGTAAACCGCTATCAATTGATTGAAACACTTCAATAATCTCTGGATTCCTGAAAATGTTCAATGGACACAGTTCACATGAATCAAAGAAACTTTCTTTATCTTCTCCATGTGTCTCTTGGTTTCCCTCATGGTGTTGTTCAACAAATTGGGATGGATGAAGGTTAGAGGATTCTAATATGATTTATGATAGAACGGGTTTTTCATAGGTAATGATAATAATATCTTCTTTGTTGATGATAACAAATTTAAGCCTTGACTCTTGATGTTTTGTTTGGTTTATTTAAGTATTGATTTTGGTAAAGGATTGTTCATTAGGTGATTTATGTTAGGAATTATTATAATCTTTCTTGCAGACAAATTGATGAAGCCAATGTGCATCCAAAGATTTTAGTAATTAGGTAGAGAGTCATAGACAACATAAATCAATAAGCCTTCTTCTTCTTCAAAACATATCCACAGCTTCTATGGTAATAACTTTTAATTATCGACATCAACCCATGCTCTACAACAGTTATATCTAGCCCTGTTAACAGTAGAAACCCATATAGTCAGAGGATAACCTATTCCTATAGGAATTTTTTCTTAATTCCCTTCGTTAAACACAAATTCAAGAAGTTTGAGAAGTTTAACTCATATTGGAGTTATTGGATTTTTGATATTATGATTAAAATGTGGAGTCCATCTGAGGATTCGCATTGTTTTGTTACCAACAACCCAGACGTTTTGTATCCAAATATTTTTCAGGTCTTCCTTGAGATTAAACTTAATGAACAAATGCATGCAATCATCGTTTGTGATACTATAGTTTCCTGCAAATGTGAATTTATCAAGAAGGTTTTTAACTGTTTTAATGTTTGGTTTTCCATAACCAAATTTTCCTACAATGGTATGTTTCGAGATGCCCATAATTTTTTTTGTCTAATCTTTAATAGTTGATGACAGTGTGATCATATTTCTAGATGCAGGTTACGTTTTCATGGAGTACTTCATGTTTTTTGGTCTTAGAATATCTACGAAGGATTTGGTGAGATTTTGGGTCTCAACCTTTTCAGTATAGGACGTGGCATTGGTATAAGCGTATTCAAACATTAGATTATTTTGGATATTTTGCTTACAACTAGAATCTGCTATAATTAATTCGTCAAAAAGATGAATGTTCTTCATCCTTCCTAGAGCTGGGATATCTATTTCAAGAACGGAGAAGGTTTATGGTGCTGATTTAGAAGAATTCAAGGATACAATTCACAATAATATCTCATCTTCTTTCATAATCAAGCATAATCAATATGAGATTGAAAAAGAATTCATAACATCAACAATAATTTAGATTAGAGATGGACTCTGTTCTTGAAGAGGGAAAACAAGTTTTAATTACAACACTTAAAAATAAGTTAGTTAATTAAGTTTTGCTCTATCTATGTTAACTCAGTTAACAATTTCTGTTGTCGTTCCTTTCATAAAATTTACGTACAGTTAGATATTACTGTAATTTTGTTTTATATTTTTAATTTTCATTAGTAAAAAGTTGGTTAATCCTTTATAAAAAAAAGTTAGAAATATTATTTTATTTTTTATAACATTTTATTTTATCTTTAATTAAAACAATAATTATTGTTTCACTCGTTTTAAACTAAAAAACCATATCCAAGTGTTACAAAAATAAATATTGTATTTGAATTCGATCTCAATTTTATTCTTTTTTATAATGAATGTTTTACTCTTCTTTCACGTAGGCGGTGTTTTTACGTAAAACTGAGACTAGCTAAATTATAAATTTTATTAAATATTGAACTATATTTATAATGTTCTATTTTATTTGTATTGATTTGGACTTTACACAAGTGTTATTCTTTTAATAACACAAGATTACATATAAATTCAATCTAATCTAAGAGATATTTTATTTATTTTCGATATTCAAAATTTGTTTTTCAAAATAATATTTTTGTTTTGGAACCTTACAAAAAATGAAAATAAGAAATACGAAAGTCACAGAAAATCATTCATAATCGGAATGATTTTGAAGGAAAAAATTAAATTTTAAAAATTCGTTGTTTATGCGTAATGTATAAAATTCTCAACTAAACAACAAAAAATCGAAAAAGATGATCACTCACATTTGTAATACTTGTTAGGTGTACTCAAAATATTATATTGTTACAAATGACATCAAAATGATATCATTATTAAACTTTACACACACGGTTAACTTGGAGATGCCAATAATAGAAAACACGTATAAGGCAATAAGGTACAAGATACCATTGTTTGAGGTGGTTGGATCCACTTCTACCAGTATGAATTTCTACATCAAATTTCTGTTTATGTCCAGAGATAAAATTAACAACTAAAGTGGATTAAATATTTGCAACCGTTTAGAGCCTTAACATTAGTGAAGGCTCTCAAATAAGTGTTCCTTAATGTAACAGACATGATATGTGGATGACATATTAACATGAACGTCCTTGTGAATTAAAATAATCATGAATGATAAAAAAAATCTCCGATTATATTTTATGTTTGTGGAATGAGATGATGTTATCGGAGATGAAACTCACGTTCAATAACAATTGGTCTAAAATGCTCTTTGACTTTAAAGATGATATAAAAGCAATAAAATAGATCGAAAATGTTTGTTTAGTTACTTATTTTCTCACGTGGAAAACTAACAAGTCCATCCATTATGTTCACCAGACCACTAAATACGTGGACAACACTCATTCAAACCTAAAGCGTTTCATTGGTACGAGCAAAGCTAATTTCGAGTTGTTTTGCGGTAAGGTGCATTATTTTCTCAAAATGTAAGATGGAACAAATAGAGCATCATTTAAATACAGCCGACCTGTAATCCAACATAAATTTATACACAAGGTGTACGCTAATATCAAAGCTAACCTCTCACACACTCTTGTATATATTTTTTATAGATAAATTAGAATGTGCCTAAAATATTGAAATTGTGAATACTAACTGAAATAATGTTATGCAAATTACGCAAGATACGTCATGTTTTCGCAATATCTATAAATTTTAAAGAAAAAACATAGTGAAACCTTTAACACTTTGAATGATCGTTTAAAGAGGTTAAATATAGTTGTTCGTACTAATCTACAACAGTAAATCTATTTAAAAAATACAATCTCGTTCACATTATTATGGAAACCAATTATGAAGTAAGCATAAAACATGTATACAAGAAATGGTTTGTCATAGCCTATCCGGAAACATTTTTCTTTTTAGATCATTTAAACAACCATAATTAACATGGTCGTCTAGCTGCGAAACATAAATTATATGTTTTTGTATCTTCCATCAAACAAGATACATCTTACTGATGAATATGTGCTAGATTTAAAGAAAGTGAATGCACATTCCCTAGGTAAAGTTTTCAATACTACATCGGTTATTTTACAGAGAGGAAGTGAAAAGCCGCCATTCAAATTGCGGAGAAAAATATGAAGTTTCGACCCAAACAACTAATCTTATATATGCTCTCAACAGATTTTCTGTAGTTAGAACTCGTATGATGCATTCACTATCAAGTGAAACGGTTAGTTGTAGCTCAAAAGATACGATTTCTTCTAAAGTAATGTTGTTTGATATCTTTTAATGGTGTTATATAAATATGATTAATGGCGTTAAAGTCAATGGTTTTTCGGGTATCGATCAATTTTGTTTTCCTTGAACGGATAATAAGTTGGATTGAAGTTAATTAAATATTATTTTTATGACGAGTTGATGGATTTTGTTAACTTTTGCATGTAAGTATTTAGTGGTATGGATGAGTTACTAAATATCTAAAGATGTATAAAGTAATGTGATGATATTACTACTATAGATAATTAGATGGTAGTTTTAGAGATGTGAATAACAACCATATCAAATTTTTACTGCATCATCCATTTTGTAGGTAGTTTGGATCGATGATGTTAGTTTCATTATCTACCATTACAAGGTGCACCCCATCGATGTCTCAAATGAATAAAATTGGATTTGATTTTGTTAATATAAACCATTTTTTCAAATGTAATTATTTCATGTCTTTGTTCGATTTAATTCAAAATATTTGGTTTATATTTACGTTGTTTTTTAGTTTTTTTATATAGATTTCCATTGTGAATTACAGTCACTATGCAAGGGTACATCCTTCTTGTATCATATTTCATACTGCAGACCCTGTATGTTAGGAATTATCGATTACATCTCATTGCAACAGATATCAAGAGACTCGAGTTTGTAAGAACATGATTGTCGACCACAAAGTGACCAATTTAGGCAAATTCGTTATATATTACGTGCACTTTTTAAACTATTTGTCATTGTAGTGTATTTATACTAAAGAATTATCTATTTAACGTATCCATTTTATATTATTGTGCTAACGGCTTGAAAATATCATACTTCAGTTGATAAAATTAAACATAAAATTCAAAGACATTGGAAAAAAATACAATAACATAAATAGATGATACAAATAACACATACCTTAATAAAAGTTATTTCCTTGCATATCTAGTTCTATGAATTACACATTAACTCCAATTTGTTCTAGTCTCTTGTTAATGAGGTCTATGTCAATCTGGTGTATATGTTGTTCAATGAAATTAATAATCCCCAAAATAAACACTTTATGCACCTCTTGTCTCGTATTGTACAGGAGGTCATAAACCCAAATATTTGGAATCAATTTCAAATATTGTAACATGATAATTACAATATTTGGAACAAATATAACATTCAACATAAATAAAACCTACAAAGAAACACATATATTAACTTAAGAACATCAAACGAACATAAAGAAATATTAAACATGAAATGTAACAACACACATAATATTAGTTAAAGTCGTATCTTCTATTAAATTCATATATTTCAACGGATGTGCAGTTCTTTTATGCATACATTTTTTAACGATTTGCTCCTCCACATAACGTATCATATATATTCTGATGAAAACCAATTTCTTTCAAATTGAACGTGTTGGTTAATCATGAAATTGATGAGATTTTTTAGTTGGCGGTAATTTTAGTTGGTCGAGTTCGAGTTAACGAGAGTTTTATATATGAAATATAAAGGAAGTTGGTACTAGTGGTACTGAATTTTTGTACCGCTAATAATATACTATATGAGCGGTAATAATTTTCAAACTGTCGGTTCTAGTAATATATAAGAGGTATATGTGTATCCTAATGTTCGTATAAGATTTTAAAAACAACAACGTGTTGGATACAAATTGGGAGATTGTTTTGACAGTCAAGACTTTTTTTAACGTCGATAATATATTTCATCGAAGATATATAATTTTTATACTACCGGTGCCAGTAATATACAGCAGTATGTGATGATGGTACCGACGGTAAAGCATTGTTAAAAACAAGTACACTTAGGACAAGAACTAGGATAGTGTACTGGCGGTAAAGTTTTTTTATACGCTGATAATATACTACACTCAGAGTACATAGTTTCCATACTGCTAGTGCCACTGATATACCGATAATGTGTAATGATTGTACCTCAAGTATAGGAGTTAAAATATAACTATGTTTTAGACAAGATATGGGCAAATGTAATGACGATATATATTGTTTGTACCACCAACAATATACTAGAACGGGGGTATGAAATTTTCATACCGTCGGTGCGAGTAATATACATGCGGTGCATAATAAAAATACCAATGGTATAGGTTTTTTAAAAAACTAAATTTTGGACAAAAAATAAGAGAGTATACTAGTTTTACATATTTTCGGTACCACCCATAAGATACTACACCAACGATAGAAAAATTTCCTATCTCATATACCAATGGTGTAGAATGATTGTTCCGTTCGCACATGAGTTAAAAGCTAACTTTTTATTTCAAAAATAGGTGAGTGTCTTGGCGGTACAGTTTTTTCGTGCCGCCAAATAAACTAAACCGACGGTATGCATATTTTATACCGTCGGAATAAATATTATACCAGCGGTTTAAGGATTCGTACCACTAGTATAGTAGTGTAAAAAAAGAAAACAAATATAGTTAAGTTTTTGTATTGTCACGAGCATTATCCATAATGCAAGATAAGGAAGATTCCAATAAACATAAGAAAGATTCTAAGTAACATAAAAATACAAAAATATCTGTGACATCATCATTCATCTGCGGCTAAAACAATAACAACATCCAAAGGTGTAATTCAAATACAAAACCTCATTCATCCATAATTAAGAAACAATAAATAAGATAAACAATAAGGACCCACGGAGCACTGATAGTCATAACTTGATTCAAAAAAATTCTCTTCTCTTTTCATTTTTGGAAATAGATCGAATATCATTGATCTTTTGAATCGAATCTAGTGCATCACTAACACAAAAAATCTTAAAGTGATGACATACAACCCATACCACTTCACATTGTCATCATACTGCGTTGTCGTGGACTTACAGATTCCAGAAATGGGAGGTTTCATACGTTCCACTGGAAGTAAATGGTTACATTATTCATTCTGATTAGATATTCTACAAGGGTATCAGTTGTGTTCTCTTTCTTAATATTTGGTCTAGCTTCTTGAGGAGACTTTCGTTTATTTTGGACCATACCAAACTACCGCTCACTTATTCCGACATATATTTTTCAACAATCCACATCACCTGATTCAGATAGTTTTAGAACCTGACCTCTTATACTGGGAACCAAGCCTTCATGTTTGCATATGGCTCGATATAAGTTGCAAAAGAACACATAAATTAATATGTTTTGGCAAAAAAAACTAACACACACTAGGGTTTGATAAGTGTACAAAAAACTAGATACACCCTTCTCCTTGAGACAAGTAATAATGTTGCGATAACCGCTCTTTGGTCGAACATTCACGCCCGTAAGCTTCTTCAGCAACCAACTAAGAATATTTGGATTTGATATGCTATACCTATAATTTATCTACAAAATAAAAAAATCTAACATATTGATGAATCTATAAAGAGATTATTAACAAATTTTACGCTTCTTTCAAGCCCAATATATCCACGCCAATACACATGTTTCCAACTTTATATCCAACAATCATTTCATGTCTTCCAAAGGTGCGAGAAAGTCTGCCTTTAAAGAATTATTGCTGTTAACGAATAAAATCATGCAACCGAACAATAACATTAGGTACAAACTTGCATTATGTACAACTATATCTCTAGTCCGATTCAGATTTGAATCTAGACACACATCACCCGAAAATGTTTCCCTAAGCCATCATAGACTAAATTGAACTTCTTTATGTATCTCAAATTTTTGACGAACATCATTAGATGAAACTCCCAACAACCAACCATATCTGTCATTTTTATCCTCAAATGTATTGCTCCTCTTAATTTTACTATTCTGCCATCCACCGGGAATTCTGTAATAGCAAACACATCATTAAGAGTGTTTTTCATCCCCAGAAACATTAATGGAAAGTATTAGTCTTCTAATACCATCACTCAAAGAAATCATCATACAACTAACAGTTTGAGTTGAACTTACTTATGTTATCAATGAACGGGAAAATGAAGTCTCATTTAACAAATTAGTAACCCAAACATGGTTACTCATGTCTCACTTATGTAAAACTCTGTATATTTCCTAGACGTTTATACTAGTACGAGACTGTAAAAACAAAAAGAATAATAAAGAAAAGTATGATTATAGTATATTAATTTATTAATAAATGTAAACTAAGTTGTAAAAATATATTCAAATATGATTAGACTTACATTCCGAAGATAAGTGTTGTATGCCTTACGTTATTTGAAGTCCAAAAATAATCAAATGTTATTTTGGTCCAAGAATAATTTTTTTTATCGATATCAATAGTAAGGCTATTAGTATGAATGCCAGCCTCAGTAGTGAATCTTTGTATGCTGATTCTTCATCATCACTGGATAAACCACTTGTTTCTTCATAATTTGTTCATAAAGATATGGTACTTGGTTCACATTAAATAGTGTTCTCATCTCGAGCGCCATTCATCTCGAGCGCCATTCACCTGCATTAGTCGATGATAAAATTGTAGGCATTTGTGACACTTGGGAGCTGCACCTGCATTATTTCATCAACCTTTATTTGCTATTCGATCTTAGCTACCATAACATCAAAGGTTAGGTCTGTTATCCTCGTTTTGTCTTCCACCAAGCTCCTTGATCGATCTTCATTTCTATAAGCCCCTTAAGAGGCAAGTTAATAATAGCTCTTCGTGTGCTCTTGAAAGATCTCATTAGATTTTTACTTATAGTGGATGTTCCAGTGACCATCGTCCTTGATGAATTTGTTACCTATAAACTGATTTGAGAAGATTGTTAATGGTAGTTCAAAATTATGTATGCTCTTTGGAAGTAGTTGGTTCAACCAAGTAATGACATTATCTTGAAACTAAAGTGCGATATAACAACATGTCATCTCCCCAAGCTAATAATCTCGTTTTAGAACTGCTTTATATGATGTTTGGGTATCAATTTTCATGTACTTTTCGATCTTATACTGGTTGAATTTTGATGGAAAGTATCTTTGAAGTATCACTCATGCTGACAAAGATATCTCTCGCTCTAATGGGATATCTTAGGTTTGTCGGATCGACAAAAAAATTGTAGTTAGTTGTTATCGTTGACTAAGATATGGTTGGGTCATATGTGACTGCAAATAATTTTTATAGATAGTAAAAATTATAGGTTTAGGGACCCATAAAAAATGTAATACCGAAATATTTGGGGTTCAACTGACCAATTTATTGATTAGGTGGGTGATTTTTTTGTAGTTCAGCTCTAGGTGTTTGGTTGGATGAGTTTCACATCATGTCAACCGTTTTTTTATTTCCATATGATGATGGAAGAAAGTTGTTCGTCTTTTTTTACAAGATTAGGAACAACGCTTCATTAATGTGTTGGCTGACTCACGAATGTGATGCTTTTTAAACTATTTTGCAATTGAATTCTTGATGGAGAATAATATGGTGCATGGTTATATTTAAAAATAATAATAATAACGGTGTCTCATATCATAAAGATGATTGTGTCATTTTATTAGAATTTTTGAAATTTTTGCTATAATTGATAATATAAAATTCTATTCACATTTAGGGTATAAACTCACCAATCTACGAATCATAATGAATACTTTTGAACAAAAACAATTTAAACCGTCTCATTACTTATCTTGAAAAAAACATAAATAAATTTAAAATTCACATTTTGGTTTGATCATTTGTTTGAATTTATATAACATAAATTTAATTAATAAGGTTCGTTTTTAAAAAAATTATATTTTAATAAATTGAATTATCATATTTATATACTTTAATTAAATTTTAATATATGAATTTACATATCATTCTCTAAATTTTTAAATTTACATCTTATTTACCGTTTATTTTGTTAGAATATGAACTTAGATTAAAAAATTAAGTTTTAAAATATAAAATTTTCTACTGTATTACATTTTTAAAAATCTTAGTACAACATCTTAACCCTTAAATTTCATAAAACTCAAATAAAATTTTAATTTATACTATTTTGAAATATACTTTTTTATAGCTATCATTTTTTTCTAATTTGTATATATAATAATAATTATCTTATCTTATATATATATATAAAATGTAAATAATATATAGTAAATAAGGATGTATCATTCTCTCTCGTTTTACATTGTACCTAATGTTTAAGCAACCTTGAGAATTCCAAATAATATTTTATTCCAGTTTTATGATAGAGTATATATACAGAGGAGAGGACACAACAAATTCATCAACCACTATGTTTACTTATTACAACTTTATAAAAGCAAAGAAAGATGGTCTTCAGTTAAGTTTTAAGTTTTCTAAACTATTATGTATTGAAATGACTTTTAAAGTTCAGCTACGGTGAAATAAAGGAGTCGTTTTGGTTGATTATGCCGATCGAGTGATTTCTTTTGCAAGATTAGCTTTTGAAAGCACATGCATTGCTGCAAAGGTGATATCCTTCTGTTTACACATTTAGACATGCTTTTAGATATGATTTGAGCGTTCAATCTGGTGGGCAGTTGTCAGCTTTCCACTGATGGTATAAAACATCAAGTCATGCTGCTGAGTTAACGGTTAGATACTGTAACCCCAGCAACCGTGATGGTTATGCCGTGATTGCTGCAATACTAAAGAAGAATGGAACCATTCTAAACTGCATATCTTGGGTAGTGCACTTGTTAAATCAGCAAGATGACTTTTCAAGGACACTAGCAGATTAAATTAATTATATCAAGATTCTTCATATCTGTTTTTAATCATCTTTCTTTTTTGCACAATCCGGATACTTGATTTTAATTACTTGTTCAATAATTCATCAAATCTCTGAAACAGGTGCTAAATGTTGCGTGGGATGTTGACATAGCAAATTGCACTGAGAATGTGTTTCCCGTCATGACGGGCTCGGGCATAACAAAATGCTCGATAGTGCAAAGCCTGTGTCTGACCCAGACAGAAAACATGTATCTCTCTCTATACATATATATATATATATAGACTTTTACATATTGATTAGATTATTTCTTGAATCACTTAATATTATCCAAGTTCAAAGATGAGTTTATGTTTTGTCCATTCATATGATCAATGGGTGTGATTTCTGCACAAAATTTAATTACTACACATTCTATAGAATATTCAAGGTTTTATGTGGGATGAAGACATCGTGATACTCGTCGAAGACTGCGACGTTCTTATGCCGACAGCAATCAGTGATTGCATCAACAGCTTTGATTTTATTATAAGAAATTAGTGGTATTTTTAGTTGCTGCTTCGGATATTAATATGCAGCTCTTATGATGTTTTGGTTGAAGGGAAAACGCAAATGATATCAAAGCCAAGTTTATAGTTGAAGCTGCTAATCACCCTACGGACCGTGAAGTCGACGAGGTTAGACTATCTCTTTTATATTTTTACAGTACACAAAAGATTTAGAATTATTTACTACCATAATCAGCTTTAAAACTTTATATTATCATATACATTTCATGAACCAAACAAAGATAGTCTTACGTTAGCTTTTGATTCAATTAGATTATGTACTGAAATTGGTTTGAAACAACAAATACCGAAGAAGAGAGAAGAGGTAATCCTTCCGGACATATATGCTAACTCTGGAGGAGTTTCTGTTAGTTACTTTGAGTGGGGCAGGTATATGTTTTTCTCTCAATATATATAATCCCGATGATGACCTTTCCACCATAAAGCATTCACAGATCTTCAAACCAATGCTTATTGGAAGTCATGTGGAATGATGCACCTGAATCTAGAACCTATTAATCGTTATACCTGTAAGAATAAGAATTCATTAACCCAACAACGTTCTCACAATTATCATATATTATTGCAACATCTCGATATTCAGTCTTCTCATAATTGTTTCCATTTCCTTTTTTTTGGGAAGTCCCTACTGATATGTCAATCGTTCTTGCATACCCAACAGATTACTGTTAAACCCGTCCATCATATTTGGTCTTTAATAAAAAGTTTCCTCTCTTTAAACTTGAATGAGTCTTTCCTGACCAATCTCTCACATTCAGTCTGTGCCCTTCAGAGCTACATTTTAGAACACTTTTCTTCTGAAGATCTTTGTAGTTCATGCCGTTCTTGATTTAGAATGTCGTAAATGTGTCTTTTTTGCAAAGTATGGTGTACACGAAGTGTTTATACTCCTTTATTAGATAACTTAAAAGATGATTGTTTCGTCCTCCTCATCCACCTTCACACCAACTGCATTCAAGTCTAGTACAGTATAGTTGTAATCATTCAGGTGCCTTAGGATCTCCGTGCTACTATCCATCGACAACATGTAAAGTTATTAATTCAGTTTCAATATGTTTGCCAATGATTTCTTCATGTAAACTCCAATCGATTCCATATCGTTAACATTCTAGGATCTTCTAATACCTCTCGTAGCACTTCATCTCCTAAAATCAATATGAGGGAACTATGAGATTTTGAGAGTACTATAATATTAACGTATGTAGATTTATCGTCAATAGTAGCATCCTATTCCTTATTTACTTGGTAAGCCTTAACCTTAGTTTTTCAGAGATTGAAATCATTAGACTCGTCGAATATTTCTTGGATAAGCCATATGGAACTTTTCTTTCGTGTCTTTCCAGTTTCTAGGCGAAATTTACTTCTCTAACCTTCAAATATGAAATTGATAAAATATTTCTACAATTGCTACACGCTCACCTCACACTTGATGGGGAAACCAGTACACCATTATGCCGAGGCATGAACCGATATACGATTTAACAAACCTACAGAAGAACGATCTAGTTTACCATGGCCAAGCACACAAGACAATATTTAACGTGCTTGAGATTGTGAAGAAGTCCTACATCCACGAACAACAAACACTCGTTTTATAAACAATCAGGTTACATAAATACTCTCAAACCCAAAAAACTCTATCACTATTTGTAACAAATAAATGACATAATTGAGAAATCTCATCTTAAGTGTTTAGCTCTTATCTCACTTATCTGTCAGAAAACTTATAAATATTGTATCTCTTTTAGTGAATCACATCACACATTACATAACAATATCTTATTTCTACGTATAGGTTTATAGAAAAATCTAATTCTTCATCAGACACGTCATAATAAACTAATTAATCAACTATTAAAATAACTCATACTTCATTAATATAGAAAATCATATACATAACAAATCCTAATTTAAATATGACAGATCCAATTAATATGAGACTCAATTAATATATGAGACCTAACAAATATAATACTCCGCTTCAGCTCAATTGTAACGGTATGATCCAGCACGTTTCTGATTATATTAGTTTCAGACCAGCTCGCTTCGAACCATCATATTTTGGCTCAACATATATTTATTTCGACACAATTGTCATTTGTATACAATAGTCTGTCTCAACCTTTAGTATTAGGAGAAGTCTGTACAATTAAATCATGACAAAACTTCAAAAAGTTTTAATAAATATTTTCTACTACATATGTCGTGTAGATCCAACCATGTCCATATAATTTTACGACATTATATTTTTCGATGAGATATTTAAATAAAAACTTAAAAACAATTTTTTTTAGTATAACCCTACCACAAAAAAAACTAATTAAATTATGCACATGATTTGTTTATCTTTTTTTCTTAGATATAAATTAAAATAACATAAAAAAATTCATATTTCGACTTCCATCCCGTAATCCCAGCCTACAAAATCGACAACAATATAGGTAGTATAAAATCGACACGTCATTGATATCGTATTATATCATTTAATATTGGAAAATTATAAATAAAATAGTCCAATCAGTACAAATAATTTTAAACCAATCAAACTTAAATATATATACTTATCTAATTTTATTCCTATCTAACCACCAAAATATATTCTATACCTTTGGTGAAACTTTTTTTTTCAAGAAACCAAAAAGCCTTTCTTGGATTTTAAGCTAGGTTTCTATTTCTTTCTTCATTCAAATCTACTGATATGATGGAGCATTCACGCACTAATGATCAGGAGAAAGATAGGAAATCCAGTTCCTATAGAAATTGTAAAGAAGAGTTTGAGATTGGAAGGAAAACTTGAATTTGATCCAAATTTTTTGGAAATCAAATCAGACCATTTGTCTTTACAATATGGTGAGGATGTTCTTGAGCAATTGAAGGCCAAAACTAAACACTCTTTAGTTGGCAAATTCACTCACGGGCTGCCAAAACGAAGCATCTTGATTCAATTCCTTTAGTCATTTAAGTTCAAAGCTCCATTTAGATACAAAATCTGGGATTCAAGACACATAGTTCTTGCGTTTGATTCAAAGCAAGATGATGGGAAGGTATCTCAACGTGCAGTATGGACTATAGGAACTTCTGTAATGAGACTTTTAAAATGGTCTGGGGATTTCTCAAAAGAAAGTTCAGTTGCACCAGTTTGGATAAAGTTGGATATGCCAGAACATTTGTATGATGAAAGTATGGTCAAGTCGATTACTTCAATAATAGGTGAAACTCTTGTGGTGAAAATTCCTGAAGAAAACACATTATTTTCATCCTGCTCAGCGCTAGTTGAAATCGATGTCAATTCAAAACTTCAAACTGATGTGTGGATTGGCTTTGGTGATAACTTTGGCTACTGGGTTCGAATAACGTACACAAATCTTCCTTTATACTGTAATCAATGTTTTCATCTTGGTCACAGCAATGACAAGTGCAAGAAAGTTAATAAAGAACAGGATAACTATGAAATTCAAAAGGAAAGTGAACAAATGGTGAAAGATGGGGAAGATAATGGTCAAATTGACCAACACAATATTAGGAATCAGAATAAGGAGGAAGAAGAAGCAAGTTTTAAGGAGATCTTTGACAAAAAGATAAAAACAGCTAAAGGTAAGACAAAAACAAGAAGCAAGAGTATCAAAGCATTGCAATTCAATGGTTCAAGTAAATCAAAATCTTCTAACTCTCTTAATGATTATTATTATACACTGGAACATTTGTGGTATTAAAGATAAAGCCTCTCTTCGTAGGCTCAAATTCGTTGCTAAGAAAAATAAAGCTAAAATGATTGTTGTCCAGGAACCTCTTGTGAATGTTAATGCTATTGGTAGTATTGCTACTAAATTAGGCTTTGAAAACTTTGCTTATAATATTACTAACAAGATATGAATTTTCTCGCATTATGATATATCTGTTACTATCTTAAATGATCTTAGCCAATGTTTAAATCTAAAAGTGAGTCTTATTAATGATAATCAGCATGTTATGATTACTGTTGTTTACGCTAAATGTCAAAGAAACAATAGAATTGAGCTTTGGAACTTCCTCAAAAGCATTGCTAATACTGACTTGTGTTGGTTGATCTGTGGGGATTTAAATGTTATTAGTTCTATTGAGGAGCAGATTGGTTGTAGTACTTTTTGTATTAACCGTACTAATGATTTCAATGACATGATTACTTGTTGTAATGTTGAAGATGCTCGTTATATTGGCTCGAAGTTTACTTGGTCTAATGGTTCCAAATGGAAGAGATTATATCGAGTTTTCATCAATAACAACTGAACTAATTACTTTTCAAATACTAAGATATACCATCTTGCTAGAACTGGATCTGATCATATGCCTATTATTATCTCTATTTTTAATGATTGTGCTAGAGTTAAGTCTAGTTTCAAGTTTCAGGAAATGTGGATCATGGAGGATACCTTTCTGCCCTTTATAGAAGATAACTGGAATCTTGATCCGATGGGTGATCCTTTGTTTATTCTTTGGAATAAGCTTAAAAGACTTAAGAAAGGTTTGACCATTTGGAACAAAAATGTCATTGGTAATATTTTCAGTAAAGTTCAAAGTTTGGAAGATGATATTTTAGTCAAGGAGCTTAATAATCAGAATCTTCAATCTACTGAGTCTAAATGTGATCTTGCTAAAGCTAATGATTTATTAATCAAAGCTCAAAGAATGGAAGAGATGTATTGGAAGCAGCAATGCTACTGTAATTGGATGATTGATGGTGATAAAAACACCAGATTCTATCATAGTTTTGTTCAAAATAAGAGAAGAAGAAACATCATAAAAGGAATTAAGAGTGGAGATATATGGATCACTGATTCAAAGGACATTGGTCTTTCTGCTGTTGATTTCTTCAAGCATACTCTTGCTGATTATCCCTATGCAAATAATGTTGAGGAAGCCAGTTGTATGAATGCTGATTTGTTTAATAACATCCCTAGCTTGGTTACTGAGGAAGATAATAGAATGTTGCTTAAAGCTCCTGATGAGAATGAAATTTGGAACATTATCAAGCACATGAATCCTTCCAGTGCCCATGTATGGATTGTTATACTCACAGCTTCTTTAAACATTGTTGGCATATAATTAAATTAGACATTGGTGTGAATTAAAGTTGTAGTGAGAGAATTAAAACAGAAAGTCTTCAAGGAGAATTTAAAGTAGTGAAAAGTACTTCTGAATATTTCATAGGTCAAAATAACTTCTTCAGCCTCCTTAAATAGGCAGGGTGAGTTAGTTAAAGAAACGGTTACATGTTGATATATTTACGATTTAACCCTCATGGTTCTCCTAAAGCCTAATTTAATCCTATATTTACAGAAATTATCACTTTAGTCCCTATCAATTACACTTATGCCCCCGAGGGATATCTTTCCTTATCAGTAGCCCCCCTAGTTCTTATATAGACATTTATAAGAACTATTAGCTCCTCGAATTCTTCCTCGGATCAACACCATTTTCATCACTTTATGTCTTTATTATGCTTGAACTCAATGGTCTATGACTTTTCTTCGAATTTATGGATAAGTGCAAACGAATTTCTCAATTGCTTCGAATTTAACTCCTCTTCGAATTTGATCTCTTGTGGTATAGCTTTGCCTCTTCTTCGAACATTATTACTTCAAACATAGTTTAATAACACTTCGAAATCTCTGATCCCTACCTGATAGATTGATTAGACCTCTAGTAGTAGACCTGTGACACTACACGTTTCCTTTTCGTTTCATATTCCACCCAATGAAAACAACTTACTTGTTCCACACTTTCACATTCTCGACGTCATTCTTTTATCCTATAAATACCCAGCTATTCATTCATTAAGAACTTTTTAGAGAAATCGTCTTTTGAACCATCTTCAATCTGTTCTTCATCTTCAACCTCTTCATCTTCAACCTGTTCTTCATCTTCAACCTGATCTTCATAAACCTTCAACTCACTTCATCTTTTCTTGTCTACCCAAGCAATCTCTCATACCAATACCCATTGTATGAGAAGATACCCTAGATATAATAGATCTAAACCCAGAAAACCAGTAAAATCAAAGAAAAATCTTTTTCCTGGTTCCAGTAACCAAGTATTCGGTGCCTACGATTATCTCTGTATTTCTCAAAGAGCCAAAGAGTACAAAGCTGCTGGGTTGATCTACAACGGTCCTCACTCTTCTTCCACTACTTTTGAATATGGTAACTTCGATCCTAACCTTGTCACTTCGTCTTCGCCTTTAGTTTCTAACCCAGAAAATAACTCAACAGCCTCTTCTCTTCAAAATCCAGCCAAATCTTCATTGCTAAGACCTCATCGGAAATCTAAAGTAGTTACTTTAGACAAGCCACCAACTGATAACAAATTACAACCCAAATCACTTGTCCTTCAAGTCGAAGAGACAAAAAACCTTCAATCCAACACACTCCCTCCTCAACTCGAGGCTATCAGAGCTAAACGTGCCAAAAAATCACCTTTCTTAGTAATGGGTGAAGAAACAGAAAACTCTTCTCCTCCTCAACACTCTCCTCCTCCCCCACAAGAAGTGGATGACATTACACCAGAATGTAGTCAGCCAATTCCTGTGACTCAACAGGAGACTCAAATCCGAAGTCACTCCGATGAAGATCACAAAAAAGACGATTCAGAAGCTACTGAGTCTGATGCCGAAGAGGAATTCGAGGCTGATGGTGTAGCTCCTCCAAAGAAGACTCGAGGGAAAAAAGCTCTTATTACACTTCCCAAGAACGTTGCCTCCTTAGTTCAAGAAAATCTCAAGCCTCTTTCTGCTTGGTATATTCTTGCCTTAAAGAATGTATCCTACAACTACTACCTCGAATCAGAGAAATAGCAACTGAGAAGGCTATGGGGGTTAACTGATAATATGATTCTTCGATTACCAGTAGAAGGAGAGACACCCTTAAACTGTCAAAAAGATGAGCTAGTAGTGTACCCTGAGCTCTTCAACTGGGGACTTCGATTTCCCCTTGATCCGATGATAGTAAAGTTCTTCGAAATCCACAGATTGTGCCCAACACAAGTCACCCCCAACTTGCTCTTCACTTTGTTCTCAGCAATCATGGTATCGAGGCTTGGAGGCATTCCCCTCGAAATCGAGGACTTCATCTCAGTAACCAAAGTTTCAAATGGCCCAGTTCTGCTGTTTTATTACTTAACCCTTGAAGATGATTTAAAAATTATCGATGACCTCCTCGAAGCCGATAAGTTCTGGAAGCAAAGATTCGTCTTCCTGTCAGGTGCCTGGGAAAATGGCAAAGATAT
Organism: Limnanthes douglasii subsp. nivea; assembly: GCA_036936605.1. Lineage (NCBI taxonomy): Eukaryota > Viridiplantae > Streptophyta > Magnoliopsida > Brassicales > Limnanthaceae > Limnanthes > Limnanthes douglasii. Next base: position 340,645,430 of record JAUPFV010000002.1, read on the forward strand.
TTCCGATGCCAATCCTTCCAAACTTACCCTTACTTGGAGAGACAATAGTAAGTGATACCTTCCTTTACTTATCTAGTTTTTTTTGAATCAATTTATTTAGCTAACTATTTGTCTCTCTTTAGAAATTCCGAGGCGATTTAAGAGTCGTCGAAAAGAAGCCAAGCTTATCTTCCAAAAAATGGTTGAGTGGGCTGAAAAGTCTTGGGGAAATGGCTATCACTCAGCATTCAAGCCTATTAACTTTGTTAACAGCCATCTCTGGCGTATATCTTTAGGGGCTGACTTCCCTCAAGATCCGATGACGCCACCAGATCCTCTACTAGCAGTTCAGAGGATACTTGCACCAGATGGGAAATGCTATCTTCCGCTTCGGAATCGAAGTTACAGCCATCTTCCTTTAAAGAAAAAAGGAAAATTGACCCAAAAGAAAACCAGCACAAGCACGGCTAAGCCTTCCAAGACTTCGAAGAGTGTAGGGAAAAGAAAAACATCTGCACCTTCGCTTCCCACCATATCCGAAGAAGACCAGCCTGTCCTGAAAAAGAAAAAGGACACTTCTCCAAAAAAGAAAAAGAGTAAGTCTAGCAAGCCAAATGAAAAGAATGAAGCTGATATACTAGAGGCTGTGCTAGCTTCCGAGGCGCAGGGTAAAACTTTTGTTGAGGAAAACCCTGAAGGAGAAATAACACTTGGAGATAAACAAATAGACGATTATCTGAACTTCGAAGACTTTAACTCAAGTGGGGATTTTGTGTTTTCAGGCTCTCAACCTGCCAATGTTGTTCCACCAATTTCTACTGGGGCTGCTACAGCTTCGACATCTAACACCATCGCTCATGTTCATCAACCATTAGTCTTTCCTCGTTCAGAGAAATCCGATGAGGTAACTTCAATTCTCCAACCTTTTCCAAATTTAATTTCTGCAGTCACAAAGTTATACGAAGAGGTGAGCAAATCTCAAACCCAATTGGAGCGCCTTGCCCAAGAGTTAGCTAGGAGCAGAAAAGAAACAGAGTCTGAAAAGACTTCGAAAAATGAAGCACTCCAGAAATTCGAAGCTGAGAAAGAACAGCTTCTTAAAGAACATAAGGAAGAAGTCGAAGCTCTTAAAACTACTCATCTGCAGGCTCTTGAAAGTCTAAAGGCTGAACATTCTACTGCTATTTCCGATGCTACAGAGCTTATTAAAGAAACTAAAGAGAAACTGGAAAAAAGCCAGACTGAGATTACTACACTTCGAACAGGATTTGAAGAAGAAAAGAAAGCTGCAGTCAAACAGGCTGAAACCAAAGTTAGTTCTGTGATGCTCGAAGGCATGAAGAAAGCTCAAATTGATACATCTATTCAGCTTCTTCGAGAAGTTCATGCTGCTTGTCCAAGACTAGATTTATCAAACCTTTGGAAACGAGTTCCAGAAGAACAACGCCCAAAGGAAGCTTTCGAAGCGCCACCAAGCTCCTCCTCAGAAGAAGGAAATAATTCCGAAGAGGAATCATCAGAAGAAGAAGAAAATGATGCCTAATAGGCTAGGCAGTTTGTTTTTGTTTTTTTGTGTATGTGATTAAGTACTTCCCCTTTTTTTTGTAAACTTCGTATTTTATCCCACGAGCAAACCACTTATCTTTTTTATATGTTAAATCTCTGGTATACTTGTTTGAACTGGTTATTTCTAAACATAGATGCACTCATAAGACGTGGCACCTCGAAAAATAGATGCACTCATAAGACGTGGCACCTCGAAAAATAGATGCACTCATAAGACGTGGCACCTCGAAAAATAGATGCACTCATAAGACGTGGCACCTCGAAAAATAGATGCACTCATAAGACGTGGCACCTTGAAAAATAGATGCACTCATAAGACGTGGCACCTCGAAAATTTGGTTGTTTCTTCAAAGCTATCGCTTCGGAAAATTATTCTTGGTCAACTTCCAAAGATGATCAGTCTTTACCAAATTACCAAAATAATAAATCACACATCATAGTAAACAACCAATGGCCAAAAGAAATTTTATTAAAAAATTCAATATTAACCAGACACCTCGTTAAAACCTTTCTGGGCCAACAGATAAGGAAAGAGTATGTCTGTTTTACAAAAATTCGAAGTTCAGTTTTACTCACAGTACAATTTCAAGTGCTCTATGTTTCAAGGATGTTTGAGCATCCTCCCTTCTCGATTTGACAACCTGTAGGAACCTGGTTTGACCCTCATTTTAACTTCGTAAGGACCTTCCCAATTCGGGGCCAATTTTCCGAGGTGTTTATCCTTGGTGTGAAGAAATACTTTTCGTAACACTAGATCGCCAATTTTGAATTCCCTTCTCTTAACTTTAGCATCGTACCTGCTTCTCATTAATGTTTGATAATGGATCACATTCAAATGTGCCTTGACCCTTTTTTCTTCCAACAAATCAAGTTCCACCCTTCTAGCCTCATCGTTATCTGCATCGGAATATTGTAGTAGTCTATAAGAGGGCAATGTAGATTCAGCAGGGCACACAGCGTCCATCCCATATACTAAAGAAAAAGGAGTCTCTTTTGTAGCCTCTCTAGGGGTTGTTCTATATGCCCATAATACTTCTTGAAGAAAATTTGGCAATTTCCCTGCTGCTCCTGCCAAATTTTTCTTCAAGCCATCCAAAATAGATCTATTTGTAACTTCCACCTGTCCATTTGCCTGGGGGTGGAAAGGAGTGGAAAAGCATTGCTGTATCCCTTTCGAAGAGCAAAAAGAGTCCATTTCCTTGTTATTAAATTGAGGACCATTATCAGTTGTTATTTTCCGAGGTACTACAAAACGGTAGCAAATGTTACTTTGAATAAACTTGATTACATCCTTAGCTTTTGTCCCAGCTAAGGGTTCTGCTTCTGCCCACTTCGAAAAATAATCAACCGCAACAATAATCATTTGTCTTCCACCAGAAGCCATAGGTAATGGTCCCACTAAATCAATTCCCCACCTATCGAAAGGAACCGCCTCTGAAATCGTCATTAGGGGTACCGCTGGCTTGTGTATTAAATTTGCATATCTTTGGCAAGTATCACAGCTTCGAACTAACGACTTGGCATCTTGCATAATAGTAGGCCAATAATATCCTGCCAACAATACCCGACGCGCTAAGGCTTTGAATCCACAATGAGCTGATCCATCCCCATCATGCAATTCGGATAAAATGTCCTGGGACTCTTGTTTGCTTAAACATCGTAGCAAAGGTTTCGACGCAGACCTTTTGTACAATACTCCATCCAATACCACATAGCCAAGAGCTTTGTACTTTATTTTCTTAAGCAAGTGTTTATCAAGAGGTAAAATTCCCTTCAAAATAAAGTTTAACAAGTCATACGTCCAATCTCCTCGAGCGCACATCGGATCATTCACTACCTCACTAACAACTTCCCACTGCTCAGAATTCGGTATAATCGAAGGGGATGGTTGTGTTATGATCCACGGATATTCTTCAGAGTAAGCCATTGTTGCCAAAGAATCAGCCATTGTGTTGCTACCTCTTCGAATATGCTCCACTTCGACATTTTCAAACTGTGCCATCACTCCTCGAAGCTCTTGTAAGTACAAAATCAAACGCTCCCTTTTAGCTTCCGACACCCCTTTAACGTGGTTAACTACCAACTGTGAATCCGTTTCCAAGCGTACAAACATTGCTCCACAAATCTTTGCTAACCGCAATCCTGCTAGCACAGCTTCATATTCAGCTTCGTTATTTGAAGCATGAAAGCCAAATTTTATAGCTTGAAACATAAATTCCCCTGTTGGTGCCACCAACTCGACTCCTACACTTGACCCTTTACTACTGGATCCCCCATCAGTTCGTATTGTCCACGTCGGATTCTCATTCATCTTTTCAGCATCTTTCTCTTCGGATCTGCTTGAGTGAAACTCCACCAAAAAATCTGCTAAAGCTTGAGCTTTGATAGCTGTTCGAGGAGAAAATAGCACATCGAAATCTCCCAATTCCACAGACCACTTGGTCATTCTTGCTGAAATGTCTGGTTTTTGCAAAACATTTTTTAATGGATATGAAGTTCGAACTACAATCGTATGTGCCTGGAAGTAAGGGCGCATTTTTCTTGCTGCCACTACTATACACAGTGCCAATTTTTCGAGCTTCAAATAACGTTTCTCAGCATCAACCAAACTTTTGCTGACATAGTAAACAGGCTTCAAAATTTTTGTGTCCTCACTGACCAAAACTGCGCTTACTGCATAATCTGACACTGCTATATACAAAAATAACTGCTCACCTTTCCGAGGCTTTGATAATATTTCAGGAGAGGACAAAAGATTTTTGATCTTCAAAAAGGCTTCTTCACAATCCGAAGTCCACTCGAAGTTATTGGGTTTACGCAGCACCTGGAAAAAAGGCAAGCACTTATCTGAAAAACGAGAAATGAATCTGTTCAAAGCTGCTAACCTGCCCGTTAGCATTTGCACTTCTTTGATATTCCGAGGTGAAGACATCGATATCAGAGCCTTCAATTGTTCTGGATCCACCTCGATTCCTCTTTCACTAATCATATACCCCAAAAATTTGCCAGATCGAACTCCAAATGTGCATTTTTCTGGGTTCAACTTCAATTGAATGGCTCTAAGATTCAAAAATGTCTCTTCTAAATCATCAATATGTTCATCATCACTCTTGCTTTTAACAAGCATGTCATCGATGTACACTTCAATATTTCTCCCAATCTGTGAAGCAAACGCCTTATTCATCAGCCTCTGATATGTTGACCCAGCATTTTTCAATCCAAACGGCATTACTTTATAGCAGTGCAAACCTCTGTCAGTAATAAAAGTCGTACTTTCTTCATCATCTGGATTCATTCGAATTTGATTATACCCCGAAAATGCATCCATGAAAGTCAAAATTTTATTTCCCGAAGTGGAATCCACTAACTGATCTCTTCGAGGCACCGGAAAAGGATCTTTCGGACAGGCTCTATTCAAATCTGTGAAGTCCACGCACATTCGCCATTTTCCGTTCTTCTTTTTCACTACCACCGGATTAGCTGTCCACCTCGGATAATTGGCCTCCCTAATGTGCCCCATCTTGTATAGCCGATCCACTTCGGCAACTATGGCCTCGGATTTCTCCAATGAAAAAGCCCTTCTTTTTTGGATAATCGGTTTGACCTTCGGATCAACCGCTAAGCTATGACATATGATGTTACTTGGGACCCCTACTACATCTTCAGATCTCCACGCAAACACATCCAAATTTTCAGACAAAAAAGTCAACAACTTTTCTCGCATCGACAAAGATAACAGGGTGCCAATTCGAAGTACCCTGCCATTATTGAAAATATATTCCTCTATTTCTTCATTGACCACCACAGAACTCGGGGTTGACCTCGGATCATCAATTCCCTCATCTGTTCCATCAGAAGACAACCCCCACAAACTGCTAATTCTCCATCAGATCATCAGAACTTTTGTCCCGTAGTCTAAATGCAGAAGCATAACATTCTCTCGCTACCTTTTGATCACTTCGAACTACACCGACCCGGTCCTCAATTACATACTTCAAACACTGATGAACTGTGGAAACTACAGCATACATCTTCGCCAACCACGACCTCCCAAAAATAGCATTGTAACTTGATGGACAATCTACCACCACAAAAAGTACTTGTACTTTCTTCTTGAAAGGCCCCTTTCCCAAAGAAACTTCACCCTCGAACTCTCCTATCACATTTGCTGTTGCGCCAGTAAACCCTATGATAGTCCTTTCTGATCTTTCTATTCGAGGCGGAGCAGTCAATCTCTCATACGTTGACTTGAAAAGCACATTAGCAGAGCTTCCTGTATCAATCAGCACTCGTCGAATCTCCACCCCGCATACTTCTGCTCCAATGACCACCGCATCTTCATGTGGCCTAGTAATCCCCCTCAAATCATCCCCGTCGAAAATTATAAAGGGCACATCCTTTCTGCTGCTTAGGTGTGCCGATGCACCTCCCTCAATTTGTCGCGTTAAGTTTACTATATGCCTCTTCCTCGAATTATTAGTGTTGTTGGTCATCGAATCCCCTCCAAATATTGTTAGTGATTCGAAAAAGGCACACAAATCTCATCTATTGACATTAACAAAAGTCGACTGGGGTCTGGTTCGACATATTCCGAGGCTACATCGAAACCATCCCCCTCACCTGCAACATCTAAAATCATTAACGCAGTTTCCTGCTTAGAATTAGGATTACCACCTTTAGGAGCTGTAGCCTTGGCATTCTTCCTGACATATTCCAACAACTTTCCATTTTCGATCAGAATTTGCATCTCCTTCTTCAGAGCAATGCAATCATTTGTATCATGGCCGATGTCTTCATGATACCTACAGAATTTATTATTGCGCTCCTCTCTTGGCCTGTTAATAGCTGGTGGCTTTCTAAAATTGATTGTTCCCCTTGTTTTTTCATATATTGAAGCCACGCTCTCAGTTAAATCTGCATAGTAATCTGGCCTTACCCACACATTCGACCTGGACCTAAACTGCTGCTGATTGTTAGAATTATGCTGATTATATCCCCCTTGATACGAGTTCGAGGTTCCTCGGTTAGAAACATTTTGATTGTTCTTCGGACGTGAGGGATTGTTGTTCGATATGTTAGATTGTCCACTCCCCTTCTGAACAGTACTAGCACCTCCTCGAACCCTCGTCGATTCTTCGACCTTAATCTGGTCCTCAACCTGAGCCATAAGAGCTCCAAATGTTAACGCCCTGCGCCTCGTAGTCTCATCGGCTAAATCCCCAGGCAACAGCCCTTGCCTGAACGCCGCCATAGCCACACTTTCTTCACAGTCATCCAATTCAGCCTTTGTTGACACAAACCTCTTGGTATAATCCTTTAACTTCTCTCCCACAGCCTGCTTGCATTGTATTATTGTGTCTCCATTGGCTCTCATTTCCTTGCTTCCCACAAACTGTCTTCGAAAAGCGGTGTAGAAACCTCTAAAATTTGCAATTGACTCCTTAGGAATCTTATTGAACCATTTCAGCGCAGTTCCCTTAAACGTTTGAGAAAAAGCTCTACACACCAATTTATCGTCATCTTCGAAATTAGTCATGTAGTTTTTAAATTTTTCTATGTGGTCATCGGGATCTTGAGTCCCATCAAACTTATCAACTTTGGAAATATCAAACCGCCTCGGTAGCGGCACAGATCTGATCTCCCTGACCAATGGTGAGTCCCTCCAGTCGACCCCCTGAACATACTGGTCCTCATTTCTCATCCCCACAGTTGCATATAAGCTGGACTCACCTTCATATTTCCGAGGCGAACACCTCCGAGGCGAATATTTCCGAGGTGAGTATACTCGCCTCTCTTTCTTTTTCCTTCCTTCCTTATACACCTTAGCTGGCCGGAGCTCACGCTCTGCTCCTCTTGAACGGCCTCGAGAGCGTTCGTACCTCGGTATCTCATCAGACTCGGAATCTTCGAAGTCCTCTTCATCACTAGAGTTTACATACAGTCGCCTTTGTAACTTTTCTTTCCTCTTTATCCCGCTATATTCTTTTTTTTGCTCAGAACGTGTTTTACGCTGCTCATAGTGATCATCGCCATCGTCCATCGACTGATACGACTGATCATTCTGATCGCCCCCTGCTATCTTAGACCTAAGCCTAGCACCATCATTATTTCCCTTCTTTTTTACCAATTCGTCAAGCTCAGCCACCTTCCTAATCATCTCATTCATTTTTCCTTCAAAATCAAATTGGATTGATTGAGTTGGAATAGATTTACCTGCCTTTTGCAGATCGGATTTCAGCGTTTCCATAGCCTTGCGAACGGATGGATTGTCACCTTCCTCTGGATTCATCTTCAATCAGCAAAAAATCAAACAAAATATGAAAATTCGAACGATAAACTTTGAAAAACGAAAACTCGAACGTCGATTTATGATCTGTTGATCAAGGTATCCTCGCCCCCTCCTTCTAGCGCCAATTTGGTGTGAATTAAAGTTGTAGTGAAAGAATTAAGAACAGAAAGTCTTCAAGGAGAATTTAAAGTAGTGAAAAGTACTTCTGAATATTTCATAGGTCAAAATAACTTCTTCAGCCTCCTTAAATAGGCAGGGTGAGTTAGTTAAAGAAACGGTTACATGTTGATATATTTACGATTTAACCCTCATGGTTCTCCTAAAGCCTAATTTAATCCTATATTTACAGAAATTATCACTTTAGTCCCTATCAATTACACTTATGCCCCCGAGGGATATCTTTCCTTATCAGACATGATTAATGTTATGAAAGACTTTTTGCATGGTAAGAATATCCCTAGAGGAATTTTTGCTACTGGTATTTGCTTAATCCCCAAGCTTACTAACTCTACTTGTTGGAAAGACTATAGACCGATCAAGTTATGTTCTTTGATCAATCGAATCATGTCCAAAATCATTGCTAATAGGTTGGCTCTTATCTTGCCTAACATCATTTCTTCTAACCAAGGTGGCTTTGTTCCTGGTAAGAGTATTCATGAAAATATTCTGATTTGTAAAGAATTAATACATGATATGAATAGAAAGGTTAAAGACAGTAATATTTTGATTCAGCTTGATATGTCAAAGGCCTTTGACAAGGTAACTCACTACTTTATTTTAAATGTTTTAAAGAAGTTTGGCTTCTCTTCTAGATATACTTGCCTTATTAAGAAAATGATAAATTCTGTTAATATTTCTATGCTTGTTAATGGTGAAGTGTTTGGCTTCTTTAAAGCTACTAAAGGTCTACGTCAAGGTGACCCTATATCTCCTTATCTTTTCATCATTGCTGAGGAAATGTTCATCAGCGATATCAATTCTCTTATTAATAACAATAGATTCATGAAATATAGAAGTAGAAGCAACATCAGTATTAACAGTCTTGCCTTTGCTGATGATATCTTATTATTTACTAATTGCAAATACATCACTATTAATAATCTATGTAACTTTCTTGAAAAGTATCAAACTCTTTCTGGACAGGATGTTAATAAAGAGAAAACTAAGATCTTGTTGGCTAATGGTATTAGTGCATCTAAGATTGATATTATTTCTAACAATTCTGGCTTCTCCTCTAGTTATTTACCTACAGATTATCTTGGGGTCACAATCAACACAAATAATAGAATCTGCAATTACAACAAATTAATCTGTAAGATCAGCAATAAGATTAATGAGTGGAATGTTTCTTACCTTTCTTTTGCTGGTAGGCTTACATTAATCAAGTCTGTTTTAATGAATATTATTCTATATTAGATGCAATCTAGTGTTCTTCCTAAAGGGATTATTTTTAAACTTGAAATCATCATGAATAGATTCATGTGGGGGTCTAATGAGACTGATAAGAAAGTCCATTGGTGTAAATGGGATACATTATGTAAAACATATAAAGAAGGTGATCTCAATGTTAGAAAAATGGATGATATTCAAACTGCTATATCTTTCAATTTATGGGTTGCCTTTAGAAAAAACAATTCCTACTGGTCTAACATTATACATAGTATCTACTGTCCCAATCATCATCCTTTACAGATTAGTCCATTCAAAGCTGGATCTATGGTTTGGAAAAGAATGATCAAAGTTCGTGATCAAGCTGAGAGCTATATCAAGTGGAAATTGGGTAATGGTCTTGTTGATTTTTGGTCAGATAATTGGACTTATTCTAATCTTATCTTAACTCTAAATAGACATGACAATAACTTATGGTTCACTACTGAAAAGGTTAGCAAGTACTGGTCTAATAATGGTTGGGATTTAACATTAGTCTACAATATTATTCATCCTGATACTATTGATTGCATTAATCGTCTTTCTATTGACAGCAACAAAGATGATTTAATGATTTGGAGCTTAACTAAGAATGGTAAATATAACTTGAAAGATACTTGGGAAGGTATTAGAGCTAGATATAACACTTATTTTATCTTTCAAAAGATTTGGAACAACTTAACTCATGTTAAAAGCTCTTTCATGCATTGGAAAATTCTTCATAACTATATTGCTGTTGATTCTATTATTCAATGAAGAGGCATTGCTTTAGCTTCTAAATGTCAGTTTTGTAACAACTGTGAATCTATTAACCATCTCTTTATATCATGTAAGTTTGGTTGGTCTATTTGGATTCATTATGCTGTTATATTTAAAGTGTATATGTCGAATCATATGAGCATTAATCATCTCACCAGAATGTGGCAATGGCCCAAGACTACAAAAATTCAGATCGGAAACATCTTACCTTCTCTAATCTTGCATAATATATGGAAAGCTAGAAATTTATCTAAGTCTAAAGGTATAAGTACTTCTGTTAGTTCTATCATTAACCAAATAAATTCTATCATTCAGACACTTGATATAAAAAAGCTTTTAAACAAATCTCATTGGCTTAACTGTCCTAAAGCTGTTGTGATCCTGGGATGTGTTAACCAGTTGAGAGCTTCTAATAGACCTACCTATATCAAATGGATTATGCCCCCTACTGGTAGATTGAAAATGAATACTGATGCTTTTTGCCTCAGTAATGGTGAAGCTAGTGGTTCTGTCATTTTTAGAGATAGTTATGGTAATCTTGTTAGGGGTCACATCTATCTCTATGGCAAATCTACTTCGTTATTTGCTGAGACTAGAGCCCTTCTTGATAAATTTCTTATCTGTAAAGCTAATAACTGGAAGATGGTTGATGTTGAATCTGATTCCTTAACTATTATCAATTGGATCATCAATCAAAATAACAATGTCTACTGGTTTATCAAACCGATTCTCGATTGCATTTTTAAGCTTATCAATAGTAGCATGACTATTTCTCATATATTTCGTGAACAAAACCATGCTGCTGACTGGTTAGCTCATTATACATTGAAAACTAAATCTGTTTACAACATTATGCCTAATTATATTCCTAATGATCTTAAGGCTATTTTGATTTTAGAAGCCCTTGGTCTTGGTTATATAACTAGCTGATTTCATACATGATTTTCTTTCAAGAAGCTGTTATATGTGTTGTTCTTTGCAAGTTGATTTCTTGACTGAATTCATTCTGTTCTAAAGCTTTGTTCTTGTACTGAGGTTATTGATGTTGCTTTCCTGAGCTATCTCGTTAATCTGATGATGTGCTGATGCTTCTAAAGATTCTGCTCTGTTGATGCTCACCTGAAAATGTTTGGCTTCTGATGATGGTTCGGTTTTTGTTGCTTATGATACTTCTATTGTCATCCTGAAGTTTGATGGAGATGATGTTGCTCAATTGCCTATTCTGGAGCTGATCTTCTGATGTTGCCTTATAATTCTTGAGGCTTCTGTGATGATGATTCCCAAAATTTGCATTTGATCTTTTTGAGGGAGCTTCTGGTGTTGTTTGGTTTCAAAATTTATCCTTAAAGCTAGCTCTTGTCCTGAATTAGTATAGATTAGGGTTTAAATTTCAAATCAAAATCTAGATTAAGGTTTTTGGCGCCTTCTGAAATTTGTATTCATTTTCCCGCCTTTTGTAAACAATTTTCTATTAATAAATATTTCATTATAAAAATAAAATAAAATATATTCTATACCTTTGGTGTAAGAATCCAATCCCTCAAGATTCTACTTTTCCAATTTCCAATTGATACCATGAAGTGCGGTCTTTTTATTGAATAATTTTTTTATTTATTTTGATAATTTATATATTATATTTTGATATTTTGATGATAAAAATTGATAAAAACACATTGTATTAATATTAATTTTTAGGTTGAAAATCTATTTGTATCTCTGTTTTGAACCAAAACATCTCAGTACGCATTATTTTTTTAAAGTTAAATCCATAAAACCTATATATTTAGAAACACTAAAGACTGTCGACGTATTCCAAAGAACCCTAACACACATTCTCACGAACCCTAACATACATTTGATGTCAGATTTTTCGTCCAGAAATAATGATTTTGAGCTAGAATTTGTGTTTGTATCTCCATTAGAAGTAATGGGTACAACTCAATAGTTACAAGTAAGAATTAGGTATGAGTGATACATTTTTTTTATTGATTTAGTTAACTAAGTCTGACAATGTTGAATTAAAATGACATAGGTTCTTAGTTAAACTATGGGTATACATATGGTATCGTTGATCAAAATTCACATTTCTACTTACTTTTCGGTTAAATTGAAGGGTTCAGAATATAGAAGCTCATAGTATTTGCATATGATGTTTTACATTTTAGTAATTATGTTGTAATGTGTTGTCTAATGTCCCATTGTTTGATGTTTCTAGACTTCATTTTTCAGTTTTTTTTAATGTGAATGTCAAAACGAACTATGTCTCGCATGTTCTTTATTTATCCAATATAGGAATCGCATAGTTGCACTTATGTTTGTGTATTTCATGTTTATTTGTCAAATGTCTCGCATGTTAAAAAAATCTAATGTGTATGGTCTCACAAGGTTATTCTACCTAGGTTTGTATTGTGGCTTGTTTCGTCAACCCGTATCGCATGATGTTTTTTTAGGAAAGATATCTCTTAAATCTTGCTTTTACAGATTGGGTTTAGTTAGCATACCGAATTTCATAAAAGAGAATAGTCAAATTATTACAAATTAGCACATAAAAGTTGTATTTAAACGACATTCTAAACAATAAAAAAGGCTCTTATGAGCTCCGCAACGAGATGACATTGATAAAAACGAATTACTAATTATAACCGAGATCATAAAGACATACTTGGTGGAAGAAGACATTTTTAGAATTATGTTGGTCAAGCTAACGACCAATGATGTGATGATTATTTTTAGGTTGAAACATAAAGACGAGAAAATTCCTTTTAACTCAGTCGGACGATTCAAACTTTGCTACACCAATGGTGATAAAATAGAGTCGAGGATCACAAGTTTGAAGACATGCATTAAGTTTTTCACAAAGATCGCATGTTAAATATGCAACAGACTTGCATGTATTTTTATTACCAGGATCACATGTTGTATTGTACCAGGGCACATGGTCTGTTTGATCTAAACTTGCATGTAATGTTTTCAACATGATCGTATGTTTAGATGCACATGGATCACATGGTTAATTTGAACTGGACTTACATGTAGTTTTCACCATGACCGCATGTTTACATACACAAAGATCTATTGGTTAATGTGCATTGGACTTGTATGTAGTTTTTCACCGAGATCGCATGTTCACATGCACATATATCGCATGGTTAATTTGCATTGGACTTGGTTGTAGGTTTGTTATCAAAATTGTATAATTTTTTGCATAAGAATGTTATGGTTCGTTTGATCAACATGATCACAAGTTTTAATTATGTTTTGTTTTACATGAAGATTAGACAAAACTATTAGTATGGTTCGAATTATACTTTGAATGATGTAGTTATTTTATTGTTCATATTTTGTGCTCTGCCATGTTCTATTCAGTATCATGAGATATATCGGGTACAACATCGGTCTTTCATATCGAAGACCGTCAAAATATAAACATTTATGATTGGTCTAGAGCAATAAAAGATAAGATACTTTGGTCAATTAGAAACTGGCCTCCAACAAGCATAATATAACTATAGGAGGTGTTGCAATTTTAACGCTAAAGATATTTCTACATACTCAACAAAGTTAAAACGAAAGATTTAATGGTGTTGATAATTTTTTTAATGCAACCATTCATCATGGAGCATACAACCGTTTTGCAAGAAGAAGTGAGGGCAAACATGATCCCATTGTGCTACAAATGGTGGGGACTGTAGTCAAAATTATCAACCCGGTATATAATTAAAAAGATAAACCACCTAATAGATGATGAGGTATGAAACATTTTAGTCTCAAACATTATTTGTTAGTCGAAATGCATGGTTAGACTCATTCGTCTCGTATGATGTTTATTTAACTAGAATCGTATGGTCATAAGTACTAGAATTCACAAGGTCAGTAAAGCTAGAATTGCATGGTTAGTAGCACTAGAATTTCATGGTTAGTAGCACTAGAATTGCATGGTTATTACTAGTAGACTTGCATAATCATCAACACTAGAATCACATGGTCAATAGCAGTAGAATTGCATGGTTAACAACAATCGCATAATCACTACCAATAGACTTGCATGGTCATCAACACTAGAATCACATGGTCAATAACAGTGGAATCACATGGTTTGCATTAAAGTCACATGTATATTAAATTCATATATTAACTTGAACTAGTGCCAAATTTTTTACTAAATGTTTTATCATTTCATAAGTTTTGGAAGGTGAGTTAACACTTATGGCGGATGAAATAAGATAATTTGGTGGAGATAGTAGGAACCCGAATCCTATATCAGATCTAAGGCTAAAAATATGACTAAGTCAGTATGAACAAAACCAAGCAAAAGATCATAACATCCCAGACAGACATCAACCACCAAAACCCGAACTCACCAACCCATCCCCAACAACAAAACACCAATTTAGAAATCCTCAACTTATACTTTGGGGTTCAAAGATGACTTTATGTTGTTTTTACCCTTGGTGAATATTTTTTAGCAGCAAAAGAAGACACCAACACCCTACAAAAAGACTCTAACCCCCTCAAAGAGCAATGCAACCACCTCTAAGAATAATGCAACAATATTAAGCGCTCAAACCAACTCCAAAATAAAGAATACATTCACCTTCAAGAGAAGTTCTCTTTTACATCAGATACTGCAACGTAAAATACGAAAACATACATACAAGAGGTTTTTCGAGTTCTACAGTATGGAGCTTTCACTTAAAAACAGAAGAAAAAGTAAGTATATGTCTCTCCTATGGTCTCGGTTTTTATATATGTTATTTGTTACAATCTCACATGTCATATAACAATATTCCTACTATTACTATAATAGGTTGAAGAACAAGCAAAAGTGATAGCCAAGTTACATCAATAACTAGACCTTCGAGATCTTGACATAACACTTTATCTACCTATTTGTGATCTAAAACCAACTGAGTCAGTACCACCACCACCAGTCAACAAAGAAGTCCCACTAGTTCCACAAGAATAGCAAATGAGCCCACAATCCAACAACTAGTGGTAACATTTGATGCTTTCAGGATGCCACCATTAACATGACTGTAAACGAGACATAGACAACATCAGAGGTACAAATTCGTGAATATGTAAGTGGATCTTAAGTGATTAAGATTCAAATTTGAGTACATATTTTCATATATTGTAGGTCTCTAAATTTATATATTGTACGGTTAACAAAGAATAGATTTCATGTTATATATAACACGCCTCGCCTATTTATTATACTTAGAATTACTTGTCCATTTTACTTTGTCTGATGGGTTAGTATACTTAGATTTGATGGTTTATTATACTTTGAATTGTATGCTTATTATTCTTGGAATCATGTGTTTAATATACTTGGAGTCGCACATTTGATATACTCAGAATCACACATTTAATATATATGGAATTGCATGTTTATTATACGTAGAATCACATGTTTATTAATGATACGTTACATGGTGAGCGCGTGTCCCTAAACGTCCAAAATTCAACCAAGCAGACCAACTAAACCACCGAGGCACCGTTGGTAAGTATTATGTACATGTCACACATCGTTATTTTATCATCCATACGTGCGTATATACATCTCACTTTATAGAATCAATCAGAACCGCATAATTCGTCATTTATATGTGCTTAGACGGCTCTTTTATTGTAAATTGTCTAGGATGGAATATATTTATTATTTGTTTAAATCAACCTTGTTTACACAAATAAAGTTGAAAAAGAAAAACTCCATCAACCCCAATAAGGGAAACAACAAAAATAAGAAGCGTTCCCATAGGAAAAAGATGTCCAACTCAATCAACCAGAACCAACACTTGTCGGCTCACACGAAGCAGATGAAGCACAACTAGGTTAATCCAAACAGGAAAAAAATGTATTATCATCAACTCCAACCCCAAGACGGAAAAGAAGAAGAAGAAGAATAATCTTTCCCACAGGAAGAAGAAACCCAACTCAATCAACCAAACCAGCACAAGGCATTCCACAAACAATAAAATTAAAACACACACAACCCGAACAACTAACATAAAAAAGCGCAAAAGAAAAATATCACCATCAGCCTTAGCTAATACGTCTGAAAAAGAGCATGCATATAAATACAAGATTATAATTATTTCTTAGCATAACCTACACATTCCTATTATGATGACATTGATCATGTGGAGGCTAATGTTGTCGTGGAACTTAATTGGGATGCTATCATGGAGGAGATATATGCTGAAGTTTTCATGGATGGTACTACTAACAAGGTTACAAAGGAAACAGAGACAACATCAGAGGTACAAGTTCGTGATGATATAAGTGGGTATTAAGTAGATTAAAATTTAACTTTGAATACATATTGTCATATACTGTAAGAATCACTTGTTTATTATACTTTCAATCACATGTTTAGAATCACATATTTATAATACTTGGAATCACATGTATATTATACTTGGAATCGCATAGTTTTTTACACTATATCTTCCATCTTTTATAAAACCAAAGAATCAGCCCAAGAGGGCGATGATGACATAGATGAGCATTACTTGAACAAACGCAGAGTAAGATACCAGATGAGGAACTGACTTTCACTGATTAGGAAATAATAAGAAACAAATCAATTGATCTTCTCTGTGAATAATACAAAGTGTGTAAGATACAAAGCACATGAAAACAAGAAGATACAAAAGTATGATATTTACCAGTATCACACGGATTACATATAATAAATGTATGTGTAAATAATGGGATGTCGTTACCTAATGAGCGCGACATGGAACTTAAGGTAAAGTATACAAGTGTTGCATTATAAAAGTGGACTTTAAGGTAAAAACTTATGTTCAGTTATATTAATCTCGCACGTTTAATTACAATAGAATCCCATGTTAGGTTACATTAGAATTGCATGTTTGGTTATGGTTAAAACACATGGTCGGTAGAAGTAGAATTGTATCATGTTTATTTTGCGGTAAAGTTACATGATCAGTTCTATTAATATACCATTATTAATTACATATCCCCACTTGTCATTTGGTAGATTAGGGACGTTTAAATATATAAGGCGCTTAAAAAACAATGTCCAAGAACCAGTCCAAGCTTACGATGGTACTTACAATTATACATTTAACATGATACAAATTTATGATCATAAAACGGTATGCATAACTAAAATTAAGTATCAATTGTTAGAAAAAAAAAACTATTTCTAATCGTTTGTCTTAATGTAGACAACACTTGACATAAAGGGAGATCTAACAAAAATCATTGATAAAATATTCTTAACTATGCCACAACACACATATTTTGTGTTGGTTCATGTATACAACATATCAAAAAATAAAATAAGCCATTGGAGATTGGTGATTATTGACCTTGAAAATAAAATAGAAACAAACTATAACCCACTCTCGTCTCATAGTAAATACACAGTAGATTACACAAGAAAAACTGTTGAGCCATTGGTAAGAATTTACAGTCATGCATGCTTTTTATTTACTACTAGTCTTGCATATAACCCTACTAGTTTCAACTCTTGTTAACAGTTGCCATATTCCGTGAAAACAAAATTCATACATCTTCAAAAAAGGCATATAATATCAAAAAAACAAGAAAGATCCCACGAGAAAAACCATGAAGCTTTGATTACGGTGTTTTTGTTTGCATATACCGAAGACGTTATGCAAAATAGTTTTGTTCCTAATCGATATAGGGAAGACATGTATCATAATACGAGAGATAAAATATAATTATTCCCTAAATGATGAAAACACAAACATTCAATGGTAGCTTCTCTTGATATATAATTTTCTAATGTTACATATTTTATAAGTAAAGAAACAAAATAGTTTTCATGTAAACTACTGCTAGAATTGCATGGTGAGTAACACTAGAATCGCATGTTTAGTTACCCTAGAATCGCATGGTGAGTAACATTAACATTGCATGTTTTGTTACACTGGAGTCACATGTTTAGTTACACTGTATTCACATGTTTAGTTAAACGGGAGTGACATGTTTAGTAACAATAGAGTCACATATTTACACATTCAATGAATTTCATGTTTGAATCATGAAGTCGTGTGTATTATACATCCGGCGTTGTCCATTTTTAAAGTAAAAAATGTAATGATATTGATGGTAGTTAATATAAATCACTATCTTTTAACCAATTTAGTCATATCAGTATTTAAGCTTGTGAATCATTTCTCATTGGGTAAATTATTGTTTGATTTGAGAAAACTAGATGACTAATGATAACTAAAGCGATAACTACAAAAAAACTATAAAGAATGAATTAGAGTATGATGTAGTTGCACAAGCGCATGACTATATGACCTTTTTGGACAAACAAAAATGGAATTTATTTGGGGCTCGGTTATCCGAAGTAGGCGCTTTGACCATTCCAATAGGACGCGTTGAGAAGCCCAACAATGTTCTAAAGAATCACTTTAGTGATGAAGTGCACGCCCGAAAATCCATCGTGTAAGCCATTTTTTTGTTGTTTCGTTAATTTTCTACATTTTTCTATTTTTATTATATTTAATTAAAATACTTAACCAGCTCCAATCGCTTTGAAATTGGGCTGGATTTTATTTTACTCTGTGAGAAACAATCTATAATTTTGGCGTAGGGTTTCAAACACTTCTATAGAAGGCTCTTAAATCCTATTTTTGTCGTTAGACTTTTTGGAATTAAACTTGACTTTTTCTCTAAGTCTCTTATACTCTAACCAAGGGTTAGGGTTTATTCATTCTTTGTTTTGCCTTCTTATTTCTTGTGTTTACAACCGTATCTTAGATTATCGCCACTATATTGGTATCAAAGCAACAGAGCTTGTAGAACGTGGGTTACAGAGGTATGTCGTCTAAGAAATCCTTGCGTGGGAACTCCACTATTTCAATCACAAAATTGGTCGATCAGGATGACTTTGAAAACCCATTTGGCCAGGTGGGTGAATAGATGAATTCGCTGGGAAACCCGATGAGAGATGTATATGAAGCACTACAAAGGATGTTGAACAACCAAACCAAAGGATTATATGCTACAGGTTCGCGCAACTAGCCGTCGGGATCTGAGAGAGAGACCAATCGCGAGCATAATTCGTTTGCTCCTCGGAGAAACAAGGTAAAGGCCAATATTTCCGCCAATGTTGTCGTGAATAGGTCTTTGAGCAGCCACCACCGAGGGATTCTAATCAGAATGCCAACAAGCGGTGGAAATCCGAATTCAAACTTGAGACCCAGAGTTCTATGGGTCTCAAACTTGAGAAGTTCTTAGATTGGATCGCCTGAGTTGAAAGTACTTGATTTCAAGGAGGTTCCAGATTCAAAACGGGTATAGTTGGCTGCAACTAAGTTCTGAGGTCGAGCTGTATCTTGGTGGCAACAGTTTAAGAAGACCAAATCAAGGCAAGGTAAGCCAAAAATAACAACCCGGGCTAAACTTTTGAACACTTGAGGGCTGCGTTTTTGCCTTAAAATTATGCGCATATAACATACCAGCAGATCTGAAACCTTAAACAAGGGTCAAGGACTATTGATGAATACACTAACAATTTTTTCAAGCTGCACAACCGTGTCGATATTGCTGATTTGACAAATTAATTAGAATCTTGGTACATAGGTGGACTGAGACAACACTTTCAGGACCAGCTGGACATGTTCGATCGTGTGAATGTGTCGGAAGCACATCAACACGCACTTCATCTGGAGAAAGCCCTCTTTCAAAGTCGGGTGCTAAAGACAGCAGCACTGGGTCTGAAGTGCCCATTAGAGCTCCTAAGGACAGACTGTCCGGTCCGGAGGGCACCAGTCCAAGTCTTCAAAGAGAAGCATCTGCTCCAGAAACTCTACCGGAGGTCAGAAGCCAAAAGAACACTGAGGCCCAACAGTCCGGAGACAAAGCTGAGTCAAATTTGAACCCTCCCCCCACTACTGCTGCTGAAAACCCTTCAACAATTATGGAGGAAGTATTGGAGGACTCCGCTGAAGAGGCTCCATTTGAGTCTGAGCCCTCCGGTCAGACCAGTACTGTTATAGTTGCCAAAAAGGACAAAGGCAAAGAGAAATTGTGTTTGAGGCATCCGGATCTGCCGGAGAGCCTCGAAGGAAGAGTGGGGCCTTGTTTTCACAAGGTCAGCGTTAGGTACCTCCTCTCCTTGCAAAAAATCAATTACGCATTCATCCACACAACTGAGCTGGGCAGGATGCGTACGAAGTGGGGAATACCGGAGAATGTGAAGATCAGGATTCCCATACACCCAGAGACTCCCATGGACTGCAAGTTAAGCGAAATCGTCATGTTCACGGAGTTATTCAACTGAGGGGAGATTCCCACTAGACCCAGAGATTGTCAGATACTTCCATCTGATAAAACTCTGTCCGAGCCAGCTGACCCCCAACGCCTGGTACACCCTCATGTCCTGCATCATGGCTTCAAGGCTCTCTGGGATCCCTCTACCAATGGAGGAGTTTGCTGTTGTGGCCGGTCTTTGTAGAAACCACCACATCCCCTTTTACCATTTCAATATGGGGTATGATTTCAAGACTGTGGATGATTTGTTAGAGGCGGAGAGGAATTGGAGGACCCAGTTCCTGTTTGTTAGTGGTGCTTGGGAGAACGGAAAGAAGATCAAATCCGGAGTGAACCCAAGCCTCCTCAGAAGCAGGTGGAGGAGTGACCGTAAGTCTCCTGCCTTATATTTTTGTCTCTTTCTCCCTTTTTTTAGAGTTAGTTTATACTAATTGGTCTTACTTTTGCCTCAGCAGAACTGCCCAAGGAATTTAGTGATTACCTGAAAACCGGGCAGGCTACTTGCACCAAGATCAATGCTTGTACTGCTGAGAGGTGGGGGAACCGGTTCCATGTTTCTTTTACCAGTGGTAACTTGGCAAGGTCTCACTTGTGGAACACCACAGGTCGGAGAGACTTGACTTGGGAGGAGCTCACTACTCAGCCTCCTTCGGATGTTGTGCTTAAGAGGACCCATGAACCAGATGGGACACTCTACCTGCCAGGCCGGGCCAAAGCGCCAAGCAAGATGAAGGGTAAAAAGAAAGGCAAGAAGGTGGTGGGTGGTGCTAATCCTGCTGATGCAGAGAAGGATGCTCCAATAGACCCGGAGGGGCCAGTCCATAGCCAAATCGATGCTGCTCTCTTGGAAGTGGTGGAGCAGGAGGCTGAAAGGCAAGAAGTGCCCTCCCCGAATCCTCCAAGAGCTTCTAAAAGAGAGCGTAAACGGGAAGGAGAAAGCAAAGACAGAGAGGCCAAGAAGAAAAAGACCTCCAAAGGTGACGAGCTTTCTCTCCGGGCTCCGGAGCCTTCTTTCCAAGCTGATCCTACTGACCCAACGCATGCTGAGGAGATACCGGGTGACTTCCATACCGATGAGGTCGAGGGGGGAGATATCAATATCGACGGAGTAGACATCACCGGTCTGGGTGGGCTTGGTGAATACTTCATCAATCTTCCTAGAGACGACTTTGTCGG
The DNA here is from genome assembly GCA_036936605.1 of Limnanthes douglasii subsp. nivea. Taxonomy (NCBI): domain Eukaryota; kingdom Viridiplantae; phylum Streptophyta; class Magnoliopsida; order Brassicales; family Limnanthaceae; genus Limnanthes; species Limnanthes douglasii. The sequence continues at coordinate 340,666,911 of JAUPFV010000002.1, forward strand.
GCCTTACCTTCCTCCGAGCACCTCAAACACGGTCACTTTCAATGGTAAGACCTTTATCGTTTATAGTGAAAGGGATGCCATAGCCCACTCTTTGTTAAGCAACGTTCAACCTGTACTTATGTTGGAGAAACAAGTCTGAAATCAGGCCGACATCATCAAAGACCTCAAGTCTGACAAAGAGAGGTTGTCCAATGACCTTCGCACTGCCACTTCCAATGCTACCATTTTAAAGGAAGAAACTGAGGAGTTGAAGAGAAACCAAGAGGCAAGCACAAAAAAAGTCTCCACTTTAGAGGACACCATTAGAGAGCTCCGGGAGAAGTTGTCCCGTCTGGAGAAAGACCTTGCCACCTCAAAGGGAGAATCCAAGACCAAAGACCAAATCATCACCAACTTGACCAATGACAAAATTGCTCTTGAGAATACAGTGTCCAAGGCTGCCGAGGAGAAAGCCAGTTTGCTAAGGGAGCAGGAGGCCAAGATCTAAGCCAAGATCGATGCCTATGCCAACAACGTGATTGATACCCAAGAGGAAAAGTATGCCAAAATAAGGTCTGACATGGTTTTGCTCTTCTACGAGAAATTTCCGAAGAGGAACCTAGGGGATTTATGGCTTCATGTTGAGTCTGACGACCTCCCGTATCATACAATGGCTGATGGAGACTTGAAAGGTTATTCTAGTGCTTCCTCATCTGATGACGAAGAACGCGCCGGGGAGAGCCCAGACGAAGATCAAGATGATCCTAAGGGAAAGAAGAAGGTAAATGAAGCTGAGCCATCTTCAAAGGCTCAGCCTTAATTTATGAACTACTTTTTTACTTTTTATCCAGACTAAAGTCCTTGGAAGGCCAAGGCATTCTTTTTGTAATTGTGTCAGGTATCTGACCGGATAGGTTTTTTGTTCTTCTTTGACAATTCAAAAGTCCTTGGAAGGCCAAGGCACTTTAACTTATTTTAATGAATATTTCTGTTTTGCGCAATTCTCATCTTCTTTCATTGTTTGTTCCAACTTTGATGGCTAGAGTTTAAACAGCCTTTAGTTATTTCATAGTGAGAGTGTTTAAATTCTCCGGCTAGATTTTAAATAGCCCTTAGTTATTTCAGTCCGGATAGTATGACAAAGGACAAAACTTAAAATACTTTAGAATTTTTTTAAGAAGGCATCAAGTTTCATTAAAAACCCGGACACCTCGTTAAAACCTCCCCGTGCCACCATGGAGGAAAGAGTATACCCTCAAATATTTACATGGATGTTTAAACAAGTAAATATTTACACAAATGTTATTCCAAGTACATCCGGAGATGCTCGATATTCCAAGGATGAGTCAAAACTCTTCTATCCTTGTCTTCTAGCCAATATGTTCCAGGTTTAAGCCTTTCAACAACCATATAAGGTCCTTCCCAAGTCGGAGCCAATTTGCCGAACAACTTTTCTTTAGTGTATAAGAAGACTTTCTTTAATACCTTGTCCCCCGATTGGAAATCTCTTCTTTTAACTTTGGAAGAAAACCTGCTTCTCATCAAACCCTGATAGTGTGTAACTCTAAGGTGATCTTTAACTCGTCTTTCTTCTACCAAATCAAGTTGACCTCTGATTGCCACCTCGTTAGCGTGTTCGGAGAAGTTGTGAACACGAAATAATGGGAGAGTTGCTTCTATGGGAGCTACTGCATCCATCCCATAGACCAAAGCAAAGGGTGACTCTTGTGTTGCAGCCCAGGTGTTGTCCCGTAGGCCCACAAGACCTCTTGTAAATAACTAGGCCACTTCCCAGCAGCCCCTTCCAAATTCTTCTGTAAACCGGACAGTATAGTTCTATTAGCCACTTCAACTTGCCCATTTGCTTGTGGGTGGAAAGGTGAAGAGAAACAATGTTGTATACCCCTTGAGGCACAGGAGCTCTCCATTTCCCTATTGTCGAACTGTGGCCCATTGTCTGTTGTTATCTTTTGTGGGACACCAAATCTGCAACAGATGTTGGATAAAATGAATTTTATAACAGCTTTTGATGTTGTTCCTGCTAGAGGGGCTGCTTCAATCCACTTCGAAAAGTAGTCTATGGCAACAATTATAGTTTTGCGTCCTCCGGACTCCACAGGGAGAGGCCCTACTAAATCCAACCCCCATCGAGCAAAAGGAATAGGCTCAGAAATTGACTCTAAAGGAATGGATGGGACATGAATTTCATTGATGTACCTCTGGCATGGGTCACACCTTCTTACCAATTCCTTAGCATCTTTCATGATAGATGGCCAATAGTAACCGGCCAGTAAAAATCTTCTTGTTAAAGCCCTGAATCCACAATGGGTTGATCCTTCACCATCATGCAATTCGGAGAGGACTACTTGCGACTCTTCATCCCCCAAACAGCGCAGGAGAGGTTTACTGTAAGATTTTTTATACAACATGTCTCTCAATATGATGAAACCACGAGCCTTGTGTTTCAATGTTCTTGCTAGTGATTTGTCCGGAGGCACAATACCATCGGAGAGATATTGCAGGAGAGGAAACCTCCAGTCTTGAGGTTGTTTCACTTGCACTTCAAAAAATTTCTCTTCTTTACCCCTACTAAGTTGAATGGAGGGGCTTTCCAGCACATGGATCCATGGATATGACTCCGTGTATGCTATTGTTGCTAATGAGTCTGCTAGCTCATTTTCTGTCCGGGGTATGTGCTCATAAACAACACTTTTAAACTTGAGTGCTTCATTTTTTAGGAGGAGTAAATATTTCACAAGCTGCTCCTTTTTAGCCTCAGATTTCCCTTGAGCATGGTGGATAAGAAGCTGGGAGTCACTTAGTAGCCTGACCCTCTTAGCCCCACAAATGTAGGCTAATTTTAATCCAGCTATAGCTGCTTCGTATTCAGACTCATTATTGGATGCCCTGAAAGCAAAACAAATAGCTTGGTACATTTTGTCACCATATGGAGAAATCAAACACACCCCTGCACCACATCCCATAGTGCTAGATCCACCATCTGTTTGGACGACCCATACCTTTTTATCTTTCATGTCAGTAGTCTGCTCTGAATCCCTGTCGGAGTGAAATTCAACCAAAAAGTTAGCCACAACTTGGGCCTTGACTGCTGTTCGAGGAGCAAAGTCTATGTCGAAGTCTCCCAACTCTACTGACCACTTAGTCATCCTGCTTGAAATGTCTACCTTTTGGAGGACATTCTTCAGGGGGAAAGAAGTCCGGACGATGATGGGATGAGCCTGGAAATAAGGCCTCATCTTCCTGGCAGCTATCACCAGGGCTAATGCTAATTTTTCGAGTTTCAAATAACGCCTTTCTGCATCTATCAAACTTTTGCTGATGTAGTACATTGGATGGGGATGACCATCGACCTCCCTTACCAATACAGCACTGATGGCACAACTCGAAACTGTCAAATATACGAAGAGTGTCTCCCCATCAACTGGTTTAAACAAAGTTTTGGGGGAGGACAGATGCGTCTTGATCTCATTGAAAGCCTCATCACACTGTGGGGTCCAATCGAATCCCTTTGCACCCTTCAAGGTTTGAAAGAACGGAGTGCACCTGTCCGAAAACCTTGAGATAAATCTGTTTAAGGCAGCTAATCTCCTCGTCAGTCGATGTACTTATTTAATATTTCGAGGAGGCTCCATTTGAAATAGAGCATTAAGCTAGTCCGGATCGGGTTGTATTCCATGCTCACTTATAATATAGTACAGAAACTTCCCGGACTGCACTCCGAACACACACTTTTCTGGGTTTAATTTCAAATTTACTTTTACTAAGTTGGCAAAAGTTTCTTGGAGATCAGACAAATGCAATTGCTCATCCACACTCTTCATCATCATGTCATCAATGTATACTTCCATATTTCTTCTAATCTGATCAGCAAAAGCTTTGTTTACTAACCTCTGATAAGTAGCCCCAACATTTTTCAACCCAAACGGCATTACATTATAGCAATGGAGACCTCTATCAGTGACAAATGTGGTATGCTCTTGATCCTTTGGATCTACTTGAATCTGATTGTATCCGGAGAAGGTATCCATAAAGGAAAGCATCTTGTTCCCAGAAGTGGAGTCTACTAACTGATCAATCCGGGGGACCGGATAAAAATCTTTTGGGCAAGCTCTATTGAGATCTGTGAAGTCAATGCACATGCGCCACTTGCCATTTTTCTTCTTTACCAGAACCGGATTGGCAGTCCACAAAGGATACTGAGACTTCTTGATGTGCCCCATCTTTGTGAGCCTGTCAACCTCTTGCACAATGACATCAGCCTTTTCCTTAGAAAAAGCTCTTCTCTTTTGAACCACTGGTGCTATGTCTCTCCGGACAGATAGGTGATGTGATATCACTTCTGCTGGAACCCCAGTAACATCAGCATTGCACCAAGCAAAAACGTGCTGATGATTCTTCAAAAACTTTAACATTTCATTTTTCAAAATGGGTGACATCTTAGACCCTATCTTGACACTTCTTCCTTCTTCCAACCAGTGTGTCTCTACCTCTTCGACCGGTATTAATACTTCAGGGGTCTCTCTAGGGTCATCAATTTCACCCTCACCCCTAGAAAGCCCCTCAAACTGCTATTGCTCGTTTATGCGAACTGCCCCCAGTGTCCGGGTTGCCAGAGCAGTAGCATAACATTCTCTTGCAATCTTTTGACTGCTCCGGACGACTCCCACCTGTCCCTGAATAGCATATTTCAAGTACTGGTGGACTGTCGAAGCCACTGCATGCATCCTAGAAAGCCAATACCTCCCTAGAATAGCATTTATAGCAAGTGGGACAATCCACCACGATAAAAAGTATCCTGACCATTTTCTTAAAAGCGCCCTTGCCCAATAGAACTTCTTCTTCGAACTCTCCGATCACATCTGCTGAGCTGGCTGTAAAGCCCACAATTGATCTGTCCAAACTCTGAATTACAGCTGGATTTTTCTTCTCTTATATGTGGTTAAGAAAATGATATTGGCTGAGCTTCCAGTATCAACCAGAATTCGTCTTATGTCATTGCCCCCAATAGATGCTCCTATGACAATAGCATCCTCATGAGGGCCAGTTATATCTCTTAAATCATCCTCATCAAAAACGATGAAGGGGAAAGGATTTGGTGACTGATAGGAAGTCATGCCTCCTTCTAGCTGGTAAGCTAATGTATGAACGTGCCTCTTCCTCGAAGAAGCAGTAGGAGCTGTCATAGTATCCCCTCCGAAAATTTTAAGTGACTCAAAAAACTTAATGAGTCCGGAGACCGTCCTAGAACACTCCTCAATTGTACCCACTCTGTTTCGAGTTGGATCAGGAACCAAGTACTCAGATTCGACATCAAACCTTTCAATTATAACCATGGCTCCCTCCGGAGCAGCATTACTTGGACCAACCATGTGAGTATTGTCAGGCCTGTTACCTCCTCTTCTTTTGACATAAGCTCCCAGCTTTCCCCTCTCAATCAAGTTCTGAACTTCCTGTTTCAATGATATACAGTCATCAGTGGTATGACAAATATCATTGTGATATTGGCAAAAAGAGTTATTGCGATGCTCTCTGGAAGACTGCAATGTGGCTGGTCTCCGATAATGCACCTCTTCCTTTGTTTTATCAAAAATGGTGGCCACACTTTTTTTAATTCTGCGAACCACTCCGGTTGGACCCATGGCCCTCTCTTGTTTCTGGATTGCTGACTCTGAGCAGGAGCAGCTAGCTCAGACTGAGCTTTTGCCCTACCATGCCCATGTCCGGTCTCTCTTGCTTTGTTCCCGGACTGATTCTGATTGGGATTTGGTGTCACCGGGGTAGACCTCACCTGCCTGTGCACCCTGGTTTTCTTCGTTTCATCGACATTAATTTGTTTTCCAACCTGATTAAGCAACCCTCCCCATGTCATGGCCTTCTTTCTGGTCACTGAGTCAGCCAAATTGCCACGGTTCAAGCCCTGTCTTAGGGATGCTATTGCTACCTGTTCGAAGCAATCAGCCAGCCCATTCTTGGTATTCGCAAAACGACTTATATATTCTTTTAAGGACTCATTTGGTTCTTGGGCACAATGGATTATTGTGTCTTCATTGCCCTTTAGCTCTTTACTCCCTACAAACTGCCTTCGAAAGGCTACCCAAAAAGTATCGAAATCCTTAATACAACCCTGAGGCAGGCTGTTATACCATTTTAGAGCACTCCCCGTAAATGATTGGGAGAATGCCCTACAAAGTAGTTTATCATCGTCGTCAAAGTTCATCACGAAGTTTTTAAATTGTTCCAAATGGTTGTCCGGATCAGTACTGCCATCGTACTTTTCTATTTTGGTGCTGTCAAACCTCTTAGGGAGGTTTCCGGACAGAATTTTGGAAGATAATGGAGATTGCCTCCAATTTCTGCCACGACTGAACACGGTATCCTCATTAGGGGTTGCAAAGACACCTGGCTCATCGTGGAAAGCGAAAGGATCCATCAGCATCCGGTATACATGCCTCCGACTGTGAGATGACCCTTTGCCGATATTCTTCTTCATCTTTCCATGCCTATCTCTTTTTCTTGAATATTTTTTTATCTGCTTTTGTTTCTTTTTCGTTCGACCCTCATCGCTGCAAGAGGATAAGGATTCTTCAACTCCCTCATCATCCGAGGAGCTATCAGAAGATTCTGAGCTTGAGTCCGAGCTCTCTACTGGCTTAGTCCGGTGAGATTTTTTGGAGCTGGCATGAGTCTTTTTGGTACTCACATGAGTCTTTGAAGACTCATGCTCTCTGGGGTTGTCGGTGCGATGAGCAACTGATGCTTTAGACTTTTCTTTCATGCCCATCTTAGCCTTTTCTGCCCTCAGAGCTTCTATTTCACCCTTTAGCGTATCGCGCTCTTCGATAGTGTACTCATCGTTCTCTCCCGCCACTTCGAGCAGAGCTGGTGGTACTTCTTGATTGTCCGGATTCATCCGGACAGACTTTCTTTGTTGGTTTTGAATGCTTGATTCAGGCACCCTCTTCTCCCACTGTGGTCACCAATTTGGTGTGGATAATTATCGCATGAGGGTAGGCTTGTAATTTGTTTAGGATTTTATAGCAGTATGGGGGTATTTAATATTTAGAGTAGAGAGTAGAGAGATAATTAAGCTGGCTGGTTGCAGTTAATTCTCATTACCCACACTTAATGCACGTGGTTGGGTATTTATACCCTTATGTGTGGGCCCTTATGGGCTTTCGGGTCATGTTTAATGGACCCGGGTCATGTTCAAAGACCCATGAGCTCTAAGTAGGAGAGCAAGTAGCTTAGTCAAGAAGTGTTTAGGTTTTTTTGTACTTTTGTCATAGTTCGAACAGTCCTATGGGCTAAGTGTTCGAAGTGATTTGTCTGGTCCGGAGGCCTTGGACCGATCTATCCCTGTCCGGGGAGCATGCAGAATTCGGACTCATCAAAGGTAATATTGCTAGAGGTGGACCAACTAGCTGCCAGTACCAATACTATCACAACTTTATCTAAAGAAAATGCTATTTTGGGAAAGCTTCTCAAGGAGAAGACAAATGAAAATGCTTCTTTAATAAGCAAAAAATCCCAGAATATAGATAGAGAAGTGTGGTACTAAAATAGTGGATTTAATATTCAATTGTCAACCTCGAGGTTCAAAAATGTTTATTGAAGGTTGGATGCATGCATATCTTTTTCAAGGCTTTTCACCATCATGTCATCTATGTAAACTTCCATATTTTTTCCAATCTGACTACCGAAAGCTTTATTCACTAACCTTTGATATGTGACTCCAACATTTTCAATCAAAACGGAATCACTTTATAACAATGAAGACCCTTGTTTCTAATAAAAATAGTGCGATCTTGATCGTTCAGATCTACTTGTATTTGGTTGTACCCTGAAAAAGCATCCATGAAGGACAACTTGTTTCATGAGGTAGATTTCACCAACTGATCTATCAAAGAAGCAAGATAAAGATCTTTTGGAAATGCCCTATTAAGATCAGTGAAGTCAATACAAATGCGTCATTTTCCATTCTTTTTCTTGACAAAAACAAGATTGGTAATCTATAATGGGTACTGAGATTATTTGATGTGCCCCATTTTGGTCAGGCGATCAACTTCTTGGACAATTACATCTGATTTTTCTTTAGAGAATGGCCTTCTCCTTTGTACAACTGGTCCAACATCAGCTCGTACGAACAACTTGTGACAGATTACATTAGTAGGCACTCCGGTGACATCATCATTGCACCATGAAAATGCATGTAGATTATCTGACAAAAAAGATAATAGCCTTTGTTTCAACCCTGGTGCCAACTTGGTACCAATTTTAACACTTTTTCCCTCAACTATGGAATGTATTTCAACTTCCTCTATAGGTATTATGATAATGGGAGCCTCTCTAGGATCATCAATTTCATTCTCATTGGTGGAAGGCTCCCATAGTTTCTAATCTTTGTTAACCTTGACTGCCTCTACAGACTTAGAGGCAAGAGTTGTTGCATAGCACTTCCTGGCTACCTTCTGACTACTTCGGACAACACTTACTTGTCCCTGCACATCATATTTTAAGCACTGATGGATAGTAAAGGCCACAACATGCATCCTCGAGAGCCAAGACCTTCCAAATATTACATTATAAGATGATGGGCAATCCACCACAACAAACAATACCCTCACAATTTTCTTGAAAAGACCTTTGCCCAGAAATACTTCTTCCTCAAATTGTCTAATCACATCTGTCGAACTCCCCGTAAAGCCCATAATAGTTCTGTTCGAACGTTGAATAACCGAGGGATTTCTCATCTCTTTGTAGAAGCTCAAGAACAATATGTTTGCCGAACTACCTGTGTCAATCAAGATTCGACGTATATCATTTCCTCCTATTGATGTTCCTATCACCACGACGTCTTCATGAGGTCCTGCAATGTCTCTTAGGTCATCATCATAAAACATTATAAAAATAGTTGGAGTTTGGTATAGATGCATAGATATCCTTTCATCCAACTAGGTGGTCAAATTGTTTACATGTCTCTTTCTTGAAGAATTAGAAGGTGCAGTCGCAATATCCCCCCAAAAATCGTTAAAGACTCAAAATACTTAACCAAACCGGAAACAGTAGCAGTCTTGTCCATTATCACCCCCACCCGATTCCGACTTGGATCTAGACCAAGTTATTCAAAATCCACATCAAATATTTCAGTAATTACCATAGTGTCCTCTTCCCTAGACGTTCCAGGAAGGATGGAATGAATAGTTTGGGGAGTGTTAGCATTGGATTGTGTATTATCCGGCCTGCTCGCCCCTTGTGTTTTAACATAGGCGCCCAACTTACCCCTTTCAATGAGGTTCTGCACTTCTTCCTTCAAAACTATGAAAGAATGGGTATCACGCCCAATGTCATTATGGTACTTACAGAAACGGGTATTCCGGTTTTCTATGGGAGACTGTAACGTTGCTGGATTTCTAAAGTGTACTTCATTTTTAGTTTTGTCATATATTGTAGCCATTCTTTCTCCAAATTCACCAAACCACTCTGGTTAAACCCAATTTCCCCTTTTATTTTTAACATGTTGGTTCTGGTTCTGCCTTGACCGGATAGATCCCTGTCCAGTTTCTTTCGATCTATAACCGAACTTATTAATAGCTTGAGGTGTTGATGTTGTAGTAGTGGACCTAATCTTGTGAGACACTATGGATTTCTTAGTTTCTTCAACATTAATTTGTTTCCCTACTTGGTATAACAACCCCCCAAAGATCATAGCCTTCTTACGGGTCACTGAATCAGCCAAGTTTCCCGGATTCAAACCCTGCATGAGGGACGCAATCGCAACTTGTTCAAAGCAATTTGCTAACCCATTCTTTGTATTTACAAACCTGTTAATGTATTCTTTTGGAGACTCATTTGGTTCATGAGCGTAGTAGATGATTGTATCCCCATTACCTTTAAGCTCTTTGCTTCCAACGAATTGCCTCCGGAAAAGAAACCCAAAATATGTAAAAAAACTTTTATACATCCTTGAGGGAGATTATTATACCATTTGACAGGACTCTCCTTAAAGGTTTGAAAGAAAGCCCTATATAGTAGTCTGTCGTAATCGTCAAATTTCATCTTAAAGCTCTTAAATTGCTCAAGATAGTTGTCTGAATCTTTGCTCCCATCATATTTTTCCATCTTAGAGCTGTCAAACCTTTTACGAAGGTGTCCGGAGAGTATTTTTGCATATAAAGGCGATTGTCTCCAGTTTTGGTTACGACTAAACACAGTATCCTCATTTAGAGTAGCAAAAATACCTGGTTTGGATTGGAAAGCAAACGGATCAATCAACAAACGGTCAATATGCTGATCAGTTGAACCCTTCATTTTCCCTTGATACTTCTTGAACCTGCCATGTCTATCCCTTTTTATTGGATGCTTTTTGGCAAGCCCCATTTTATTTTTTGATTATCCTTCATCACTGCTTGATGAGACTAATTCTTCAAGCTCTGTAGGATTCCGAAGTGGAGCTCTCAATATGTTTAGATCGGTATATTTTTGTAGAGCTAAGATGACTATTCAGGGACTGCTCATTCTCTCCAGGATTGTCCAGTATGGTGAAGAGCGGACGCCTAATATTTTTCTTTTACTCCTTTCTCTACTTTTTTAAGTACCCTCAAAGCCTCAATTTTGGCCCTCAATTGATCGCGTTCCTCAGTAGTGTACTCATTATTTTATTTTTCTCCTTACACCTCTAGAGGTGGATTATGTTGCCCATTCGGATTCATCCAAACCGGTTGTTATTAAAGGTTTTGAATTTATGATTCTGGCACCGTCGCCTCCCACTGTGGTCACCAATTTAGTGTGGTTTATTTCATATTTAAGGTTACTTTGGGAAAGAGTTTTGGATATTTAATGTTTGGTGTAAAATATAGAGAGATAAGTAAGGTGTGTGCTAGCAATAAATTTTTATCACCCTCATTAATGAAAGTAGTCGGGGTATTTATACTTTTTTAATGATTCATATGCCTTCCGGGTCGGATCATGGGCTTGGATCAAGTTTAAAAACCCATTATCCTAAGAGATGAAATAACTAGAAACTATTTGAGTCATGTTCCACTAAGGTATAATGTTTGGAGGGGCGTGGTACTGAATATGTCTTAACCGCCCCTCGGATATATACATTGATTAGTATCAAAGTAATCCGACCTTATTAACTATTACTCCACCTCGATCAATCAAAGAAGTCAAAATTTTAACGAGAAGGTTGGCAGCTTTCAATAGATTTATTTCTTGATCTTTAGATAAATATGCTCCAATTTTTCGCGTTTAGAGGCAAGCTAAGGAATTTTCTTGGAAACCAAAGTACGATGTAGCATTTTAAAAAAATAAAGAGAATTTATCCTCTTTAGAGGTGTTGTCCCACTATTTTTTGGTAAGAATTTGTTTTCATATATAAAGGTCTCAGATTGTGATGTAAGTGTTGTTTTAGTAAGGGCGATAGAACGGTATCCACGTCGTGTAAACTATGTGAGAAAATTTGTGCTTGTCTCATAAAAAAGATGTTAGAAATAAGGAAAAATTTCCATGCGATAATGTATGACAAAGACCAGATGTTTCAAGGAGAATGACAAAGTGGTTTGTAGATTTGGGAGATTATGATATTGATTTTACTCCTCGAACAACTATTAAGAGCCAAGTCTTGGCTGATTGTTTCCTCGAATTCCACTTAGAGTGATATGATGCAGAGGGAGATGGCTAGTTAAAACTGATCGAGGTTCAAGTATTTTGGGGTTGGGAGTAGGAATTCAGCTGGTAGCCCTGTCTATGGAGGTTATCTATCAAGTTATATAGTTGTCGTTTAGTGCATCGGATAACGAGGCATAATACGAGGAAACATTGGCTGGATTGAGGCTTGAAAATGTTTGTGGAGCTAAAAGAGTGCTCTTGAATATTGATTCGCAACTTGTAGTGAACCATATGTCGGGAATATCTGAAGCAAACAAAATATCAACTTATCAAATATTTGCTAGAATTGAGGGCATTGGTAGTCATGTTTCATGATGGAACGATCGAACATATCAAATGAGGACAACATACTATTACAGATTCTTTGGCAACCATTTCATATTCCGAGAGCTATCATTGGATTTTAATACAGGAGAGCTCATCTATATTCATGAAATTCGAGCAGTGTGAATATTTCAAACAATTGTTTGTGGCCGCCGAAGAAAAACAAAAATATTGGCGGTTTGATTTAAAATAATTTATACTCAAAGGGATGTTACCACTTGATAAGAAGTTAGCTTAAAGCCTTAGTTTTAGGTTACATGGGTTTACAATACTTAAGGTAGTTTTGTACAAGAAATCTTTGAGTCGACCATTATTGAGATGTTTAGGGAAAAATGAATCTCAAATAATCTTGTATGAACTACATGACGGAGATGATTCAACTCATGATGGTTTCAAACCTTTAACAATAAGACTATTATTGGCATGGTATTATTGACCTACCATAACGAGTGATGCTAAGAATGTAATTCGAAGTGTTGATACTTGTTAAATATTTACAAATACTATTCATATGACATTTGTACTGCTAGATTTAATTTTCGAGGTGTTCCCCTTTGATAAATGGAGGATAATTATAGTCCAACCGCTACTTATGGCTTCTGGAGGGCGACAGACTATTATTGTTACAATGGATTACTTTTTGAAATAGGCAGAAGCATAACCTTTATGAGGAACAATAGCTAACAATTTCATCAAGTTTATTTTATCAACCATTTGTTGTAGATTTTGGGTGCCTCACATAATTACCACAAATAGTGGACCTCGGTTCAACAATAAAGAGATGAAATCCTTTTGTTATTTGAGAGCAATCAAACAGTGTTAAGATAATTACCACAAATAATGGACCTCAGTTCAACAATAATGAGCTATCTTAGATGGTCTTAAGAAAATTTGGAAGGCGCAGTTGGAAATTGGCCTAAATATCTTCAGTAGGCAATGTTGGCCTAGAGAACAACTGCTCGTACTGCAACTTAGGAGACTCGTTTTGCTCTAGCATATGAGATGGATGCAGTCAGCCCATTGGAATCCACTATTCTATCTTATAGAGTACTCAATTATTCCGAAGAGGATAATGAAGAGGCTAGAAGAGTATAACTTGGCTGATAGAAGAAAAAAGGATAAGATCACATTTGACTTCACTTCATTAGCAAACATTAATGACGAGTCGTTATGCTTCCAACGTATGGAGAATTTCTATAGAAGATAAACATTAGAGAAAGTTCTTATTGCATACTAAGGAAAAGAGGTTGGGAAAATTAGGTTCGAGCTGGGAAGGACTATATTTTATGGTTGAAAAGGTTGAGCAATGGAGATATTGTATAGAAGATAAGGATTGGAGACCATTACAACATCCTTGAAACATTGACTATTTGCGACTATATTGTGAGTGATTTTGTGAAAATCAATTTGGGTATTATCTTGCTTGTGTATATATGAATAGGTGGCATACTATTTCCTCTCTTGTTGGCTCAGGAAAGTTTTAAAAAGGTGTATCTATATCCGATATTTTAAAACAATAAATGTTTGCCCAATAAATTACCTTTTTTGTTATGACAAGTTAAATTTGGTGATTATTAAATTTTAAAATCAACCTTAAATCTATAGTAACTACGTTTACAACAAACAATGAGAAACTGTTTTAAATTTAACAACCACTGATCACCCTTGTAACAATTTATAAAGTGATAATTGTTTTAAAAATTAATATTTTCAGAACGTCCAATATGTGTGGCAATATTATTCAAAGTGTCATTGTGTGGAAATATTATTTGAAGTGTTAATATGTGTGGAAATGTTTTTAAAAGTGCCAATTTGTGTGGCGATATTATTCAAAGTGCCAATGTTTGTGGCGATAATTTCGAACTGCCAAGGTGTGTGGTAATATTATTCGAAGTGCCAATATGTGTGGAATATTTCTAAAAGTGAAAATGTATGTGGCGATATTAATCGAAGTGCCAATGTGTGTGGAAATATAATTCAATGACATCTTTCAAGCCTTTAAGGTATTTAGAATACTAAGACAAGCTGTGAGATTGGCACAATAACATAACATTTGATACCAAAATACACACAGTAACATGTGATGGTCACTTATGAAAATACAACAACTGACATGTGATGGCCACTTATAAAAATACAAACAATGACATATGATAGTTACTTACGAAAATAAATGAAGGGATGGTTAAACATACAATTCATCAACATAAAATATGATTTCTTCCTACTTGCCGCTACCACCATTCAAAGGTTCACTTGAGCTACTATCCGGGGAACTACCCTCATTTTCTAAATTTTCGCTTCTGGACGAAGTGCATATGCTATTTTCATAGTCTTCGGATTCTGAGTCTTCTGAGTAACTTACAACAGTTTTAAAAGCATTTTTAGGGCGTTGGTTTTCTAGAACCATATACCAATAATCTGCCATGTTTACCATCGAGATATTTTTATGGAAGTAAAAAATCATGAAGATTTTGGCTTTCTTTTTGCGAGTCTTTAAAGCTTCGAGAAAATCTCTAGTACAGGAATTCATAGCTAAAGTTAATGCAAAAACTTTATCCATTGTGCTTTTGAGGTTGATTTAGTAGAAACATAATATTAATTGGAAAAAATCATTCTAACTCCATGTAAAATCCTCGAGGAAGCAATGTACCATCAGATACAACACTTCGGTTAGTCACCTCGACTTGCTCATTTTCTTGAGGGATGAAAGGAGCCGAAAAGTTTTAATGTATGAACCAAATTATGCATTATAATTTCAGTTTTTTCACTCTTGAACTACATCCTTTTATCGGAGGTTAAGATCAAGGGGAGCTTGTACCGAACAAAAATATTTGTTCTAATGAAGTGTATAACTTCTTGGGCTAGGGTATTTACCAATGGTATGGTCGACCCCATGATGCATTCAGTAGGGCCCTTACTATGGTTAGACTCTCTTGTCGAAAATAAATGACTTTAGATATTGACTTCATAAGTGTTTTATGAACATGTACTGAGTTCACAAATTGCTAACATGTATCCCATTGCTGCAAAACCTATTTGGCATACGTGCATATTATGGGTAATAATATTTGCTTATGGATGGATCTATACTCACAATAGACACCTCTTTCTCTTTTGTAGAGCTCCTTAGTAAAAATAATAATTCATATGAGCCCAAGTATTGAAGTAAGACTCTTGCTAACCCTAGACGATTAAGAATTTTATAAGTAGTACATAAATTGTGTCTCTTTTTATTACAAGTTATCTAAAGATTGATTACCAACCAATTGTGAGTTAATGAGAAATCTTATGTGTCGTTCCTCATAGACTGGAGCCCTAAAATTATTCTTACACATTCGAACTCATTGTATGAGGTGAAGAATCTAAATATGATAGATTTATGAAGAAGATCCCTAAAGGGAAACGTAAGATGACTACTAATTTTAATTTGAGTCATCATTTGTAACGTCTATACATATTTTTTAAAGACTATCTACTGAGAGGTAAGCCCTTCATCGTGAAATTTAATGAGTGAATTTGGTAGAGTTTATACTTTAGTAAAATTTCATGGTTTGAACTTGATGTTTAATTCTCCCTTATATGTGACATTAAAAATATGTTCTGACCACAGTCACATGGCCTTGAAAATATGATATTATCTCTCTGAAAACTTCTACCAAAGCCAGTAGTAATTTTTCTAGTTTCATATAATAAGTTTCAGGATCAAGAAAGGATTTGTTGATGTAGTTAATATCTCGACATGTAACTCTTTCTTCTTTTACAATACTGCACTAACAACGTAATTAAAAATGTTAAGTTTAAGTAAATAATATCAACTGAGTTTAGACAGGGTGAAGGATTTGGGGGAATTTTTGTGTTTTTTAATATCTTATAACATCTAGACATCCAGTTGAATCGTTCGATACACTTGAGTACTCAAAAAAGTGGGACGTATTTCTAGGAGAGCTAAGAAATAAATTGGTTCACAGTAAACAACCATCCTGTAAGGATTTTGACATATTTGATAGGTCATAATGGCTCTATGTCCGTTGATTCGCTTATTTAACTGGTTAGTTTTGTTTTATATTGTACTGACCAAATACCATAGGAGTTTTTTCAAACGAACTTTAAATGTACATATATTTTTTTATTAAGTTTGAGATTGATTTCTCAGAGGTTGATTGAGGTTTCTTCTATCTTTACAAGATGTTTATCTCTCTCTCATATGATGACGAACATATCATTAATGTATGCCTGAATATTATGACCAATTTGGGAGTAAAATGATTTATTTACCAAATTTTTGCGTGTTACTCCTACATCCTTTAGACCAAAATGTATTAACTTGTAGCAATTAGATCTTTCGAAAAAGCTCGGTTGAGGTTGGTGAAGTTTACACATATTTTCTATTTGTATATTCTTTTTTTGACAAAGATCAGATTTGCGATCAAGAGAAGGTAAACTACTTCCCTTATGTATTTAATTTGTTTTAATCGTTTTGACATCGACAATGATTGATATTGTATAGCCCATTTTAGGCATTCCAAATACAGAATGCGCATCCTGTCATAAGTGTAACGTTCTCAACTACTTCACCATACTTGATTATTTGTGGGGCATCCCTCCGGTTGTCTTTATTATCTAAGATATAACCCCCCCCCCCCCCCCATCCCGACTAATTCATATTTCGTGGAGAAAACAAAGTAATGTATCATTTTCTAGAAACGTGCTAGCTTCGACAGATTATACCGTTTTTTCTATTGAAAATATTGAGTATGCATTGATACATAGTGGATATGATAGTGTGTATTTTATTAGGCTATAGTTCGTCAAGAATAGAACTGTATGGCGATAGACTTTATACTATCATAAATAAGCAAATTATTATATTTTTCCCAACCTCATAGAGACATTTGGCCGTAGCTCAACACTTACTGGAGTCTCTGATCTATTGAATATCGTTAGTAGTCTTTTAGAAAGTGAGACCAATTTTATGCCTCACAGTTAACATGTCTTTTTTTTTAAAACAATATTATCATAAATTCATGTGTCAAGAATGATTATCTAAACTTTGAATTTTCTATACAGTAATGATTAGTGCATCCTCATGGGAGCCTACTATCAATCGTAAGTTATCATCATTGAAAGTAATAAGAGTTCTTATAGTAGTGGCTCGAATTTTGGTTAATTGTTTGAACCTCAAGGTCACTGAGGTGATACTTCTGCAAGAAAAAATGATTCACTTGAGGGTGTTCCCTCTATCAATTGTTCTGACTATTTTCTTATTTGGACCAAAGGCAGGGGTTTGTTATAGACCTCATATAGTTTGATGGCTTAGCTTCTCGGTGGATCTAAAATTTCAGTGTTTTATTGAGAGGGCTCTATAGTTTTCCACATAAAGTTTTGAATATCATCTCTTAAAGCCCTATACTCTTGGATATAATGGCTTGTGTAGCTATGATATTAAAGAATTTTTTATAATTTCGAGACTCCTTCGAAGTCCACATTTTTTATATTTTATTCAGAGCTAGACTACATATTTATTTCAATCATAAATTGTAGCTATTCATTTGGTGAGATCAATCTAATATGTATTCAAACCTTTATGTTGTTAAGAGTTTTGGCCCATGACAGGTCCTTGATTTTTTTTCGAGAATTCTTATTTTGAAAAGAACATCATCGTCGAGGCATTTTGGCAGTATATTTTCCTGATTAAATTAGATCCACATAAAATGGCTCATGTTGCGCATAGGCTGGGTAGTATAAAGGATATGTGTCTTCGGGTTCCCGATAAACTTGCTCGCTTAGTTTTCTTAATTTTTATTTTTTTCATGACTTGAGATGAAAGTTGTCCGGAATTAAGATCCTTAAATTTCATAAATGTTTGGCCAACACATCGAGGTGGATACATTAGTGGAAAGCAAGCCCCAAATTATGGAAATTTTTTCGTTTTGACAAACCTCTTAGTATATTGGCACATGCGCTCATTCATATCATACTTATAGTGAATTATGTAATCCTTATATCCGCTAGTTACATTGCCCCTACTAAATGTATCGTGAAATATATTTCATAATGATTTGACCGTGCGAATCAAACACATGTAGAATGAATTGAACCAGGTTATGGTGTTGTCTCATAAGGTAATGGAGAAAGCTCGACATAGGATTTTTTATTCTCTAAACCCCAGCATCTCATTTCAAATTAGTTTGTATGAGGTTCCAAAGAATTCTATTATCAACATTGGTGGCAAATATTTTTGAGATCAAACCATCACTAATAGATATCATCCAATAGGATCGTTAATTTGTATGAGGTTCCAAAGACTCCAAACATGATCCAAACATACATTTGGAAATTCGTGACACTTATAAATATAATAGAGTTTATGTTGTGGCAATATGAATACATCTTTTACTTTTCTCTCTATAAGGAAAAGCAAAATATTGGTTACTCTCATTGTCGCCTGGATGTATCACAACATGGGACGAGTTGGTACAATTCTTGTTATAAAATTAATTTTAGACATAAAGATTGCAAACTGAGAAACTACATTCCATATTTCTCACTTCGAGAAAATTAGTCACTCTACGACTCTTGAAAAATTTACAAGGAGTATCTGAGAATATTCCCTTATTATTACATCCCCATATGGATGATAGTTCAAACATTCTAAAATGAGCTACAGTCTAACAACAAGTTTATTACAAATGCATCAAGTTTAAGGTTTATCAACAGCAGAACTCATGAAGAAGCATGTGAATCAAACTATGGAGAATTAACTTTCCAAATTCTTTAAGATGATTTAAAGATTGAAGTTCAATATTCCATTCGATGTTCAATTTGTACAAATTCCGAAGTATTCCATATTTTGAAAAAAATACTCTCACCCAGAAGAAAGTTTCAAGATTTTAAGATGGTGGTATTAATTGGAGAATCTACTTCATTGATTCAATACAAACTACTACTAAAACTCAAAAATCCATCAAGTCTTACTATACCTTGAAAACTTGTTACTATTAATTTTGAAAAATAATTACGGTATTGAGATGTCATTATAAATTTGATATCATATTCAATTTATAAAAACTTATAATGAGAAGAAATTAAACCTGCAATTGTGTCATTACAACTAGGGGACAAAACTCTTAAATATCCTAAGTGAATAATAGAATATGTTCTCATGAAAGTAGATAAATTCATGTTTCAATATACTTAATTATTCTAGATATGGAGAAAGATAAAATTATACATTTAATTTTAGGATAACCTTTTAAAACCATTTTTAGAACCAAAATCCGTTTTCCTTCATGATTGACTCTTTTATTCTGGTCATTTGTTTGCTAAAATCTTCACCAAATTATCAATAATATATTTTTACGATTCTTGTAGATCATTGATTATATCCTTGTTTGCTAAAATCTTCACCAAATTATCGTCAGATTCGTTGATTATATCCTTGTAGTGAGTACTTGTATCACACGATGCGGTGAATGAAACATGATGACTAACAATTGTTTCTTTTATATCTTCTTCATTTTATTCAATATCGCTTCATGTGGCATTTTACAATGAAGAATTTATGTGTGTTAGCACACTTAGATTTATATACCCAAAACCATCGCATTTATAATACTCAATTTCATATTCTTTGGTATTGTCCTCACGATCATAGTTTTTATTTAAGGGGTTGCACGCTCGTGCTTCCCAAGTATTAAGTTGAATATTTTGAGCATAATGCTAAATTTATGTTTTAACAAACCAATTTAATTATTACTTATCTCATCTAATTATTTTGAGACGTGTTTACTAGCAATGTTAAAAGTTATTTTGTCCATTTATTTAAGACATATTCATCTCAAAATTTTGGAATGATCTTATAAGTCACATACATTTGTCTCGGTTATATATTTGGATTTATCGTTATCAAAGACCATAGCTCTAAACCATTGGACAATAAATCAAAGAGTTCCATAACAACTTTGATTATATTATATTTTTATTAATTAAAACACTTGATTGTTTATTCTCTAGGTTTTCTTTTAAAGTCACTAATTGTATTTTTATCATTCATCTTTAGTGTAAGTGTAAGCTATAAATATATCATCAATAGAGGTATTATCATAAACCTACATGGGTGTTGGATCTGTTGTTACATATATGGGCAAGAACTATTGAAACTCTCGTGACTTAGTTGCAGAGATATTTGATGATCTTGCGGGTTGAGACAAGCCGTAGAAGACTGGTTACGTTTGGATCAAAATAAATATGTGTTCAGTCGAAGTGGGTTGGTCGAAGTAGAGTGGTTGAAACAAGGTTTGTCGAATAAAACTGATCAGATTCACCACTTTGATCCAAAACGTTAGACTTTAACATATGTTTCGAAGCAAGATATTATATTTACTAGGTCTCGTGTGTTAATTAGGATTTCTTATATTAATGGAGTGTGAGTTATTTTAGTCGTTGATTAAAGGGAATTAATCGAGCGTTTGATGAAGAATTATGGTTGTCTAAACCTATAAATATAAAAACATATTGTTATGCCATGTCTGATATGATGCGAGTGTAGTTGTAAAGAGAAAATTACGTCAGAAAATATTTCCTAAGAGAGTGAAATAACTTTAAGTATTTTGAGAGATAAGTGAGGTGAGAGATAAATATTAAAGAGAGGGTTTAGTGAATCATGTCATCTTTTATTACACATAATGATTGAGTCGTTTATGTTTAGACAATCATTTTGTAACCTACTTTTATATAGAAGAGTGTATGTTTCCAATAGATGTAAGATTTCTGTATGTTTCCAATAGATGTAAGATTTCTTTACAATCCGGATCATATTGATTGACTAAAATTAGTACAAGCAATATTTTGTTAACACATGTTCAGTTACTAAATCTCAATACTTTATTTATGCAAGATATGTTTCTAAATTAATCAATAAAAAAATTATACAAAAGTAAATTACATAAAATTTTGTAAAAATACTAATGATTTATTGATTATTAAATCAATTTACCAACTTGTTTTTAGATAATTGCGGCTCGGGTTAGTATTGATTAATAAATAAAACACAAATCACATATTGATTATTTAAAAATGATTAACAAAATAGTGTCTAGATATTTGAACCTCTGAGAAAAAAAAAGAATACATATAATTTTTTTTATCTCGATGATTATTTAAATACGTCACCAATAAATACTAGTAGTTCATGAAATATATTGTTTATAATTTGTAACATGATATGTAAGGTATTTTCTTGTCAGATTTCCCACTAAAAGAATTTATCTTGGAAGATTTTCAAAATAGATAAATTATTACATTTATTGGTTTTTTCTTAATATTATGGTGTTTAGAATTCGGTAAAATTTTATCATTTATGACTTGTTTTCTTTTGTTTGTTTTTTGTCATGCTTTATTCATGTTTTGTTTGTTTTATTTTTAAACTAAAACTACCTTATTCATCGAGTTTAAATATGTTAATAAAACTATAATTCATCTCTTTACATGTTAATTTGTTATATAATCTGAATTTGTTATTAATTAAAAAATTTAATAAAAAGATATATATGAGAGTTTCTATTAAAATATACTAAAAATAACAAAAACAATTTAAAAAAAAGGAAAAAAGGAAAAAATATTCCAAAAAAATACGATAAAAATCAAGAAAAAAACAAAATTTAATGATTAAAAAAATGTTAAAAAAAAGAATTGTACTATAATAATTAATGTAAAAACCTCGATCATATTGTAAAAGTAATTAGTTTATGAAAATATTAAAATGGCGATAACTATATATATATATATATATATATATATATATATATATATATATATATATATATAGAATTCTCTTTTTATAAGATTTTTCTTATTAATTACAACAAAATAGGTAATATATTATTGTGATAAGATTTTTGTTATAAAATAATTTTTTCATAAATTATTATGATATTAAAATACGGTATCAACTCAAGTTTTGAATATATTAAAAAATACTTGATATAACAAAATTTGATAAAGTCTTAAATTAGATATGTTATTTTTAAAATTAGATGAATCGTTTATTACTTTTTATATTTCTAATATCTAAAAAAAATTAAAAAATATATAAATATTGTTTCAATATATCTATTAAAACAAACACATATGCAAAATGTGAAAACGTATACTACATACATTTATTATATAGTTATTTTGTCATTAGATTAGTATGAGAAACTATATCTAATCTGTTCCAATGATCATGGAAAGAGTGTAAAGGTACCGATATGTTTTTACCTACAAAATCGAGATGTCGAGCGAACAATATATACTGTGTGTAGTTCATATAGGACACAAGCAATTCGAACGATCATTAACTTTTATATTTTATGAACATTTTACTTCCAATGAAAACAATTCTAAAGTTTCGTGATTGACATTACCTCTTAGTTTTTGTACACCTTGTGCGAAAATTTATATATGGCTAAAACTTGGCTCTTCTTGAACGAGCCTCTAATTACTTCATGTTGCAAACCAAAAACCTTGTTAGTTTTCCACGTGATAAACGTATCACTGTAAGGCTCTAACAACCTTTTGATGTATTTGATTGCTTCCGGATAATTTTTGAAGTCGTGGAACATTTCGACTCGATGACTATTGAACGAGAGTTCCATGTCCATAGGCGGAGCCAGGTGGGGTCCTGTGGGGTCCCAGGAACCCACCTAATTCCTTAAAACTAATCTTTAGCAATGAGGAACCCACGAGTTCTAGACTCAGCTATAACATTAACTAACTTTGACTTGTTGTTTTTATAGTACTTTCTACAAACTTTGTCGTATTATATTTATTTAATACTATTTATTTAATATATATATATATATAATATACATTTATATCTATTGAAAAGGTCATATAAATTTATTTTAACTTTTTCGTATCATATTTATTTAATACTATTTTTTTAATGTATATATAATATACATTTATATTTATTTGAAAAAGTAATATAAATTTATATTAATATAAATAAATATATTGATTTAAAAAATAATATAAATTTTCTACAAGATACAATCTTTTAGAAGAATTGTTCTTTTACTATCAATTACAAAACGCTAAGCATCTTCAAACATTAAGATATTTAGTATGTTGTTATGTTATTTATTCTCAAAATTGAAGATTTGCTATATGTCTTATGTTTTTTTAAGAATAATATTGGTTGATCTATGTTTTTTTTTAAGATAAAGAGTTGTATAGTTCAATTTAAGAGCAAATAGACATGCATAAATCATAATTTTTATTTTGCATTGCTAAGTTTAAATTTTATTGTTGGTTGAGTTTTTATGTTTGTCATTATAGGATGCATAGATATTTTAAAACAAATCCTAAATATAAAAGAAGAAATACAAATGTCTCTAATTTAATTACTGAAGTTAACCGGAGGAGAGACACAAGATAAAAGGACTCACATAACTTTCTAGGATTATCGTGAATACAAAAAGGCATAAAATTCTCAATTGGGTTTATGAACTTTTGAAGTTTGTTTTGCTTTTATCTGTAACAATGACGAGTGTTATGTGACTTTTCTCAAGTTTGAATTATATGAATGGGTTGAGAAATCGAATGAGTGATCCATGGCTTAATGATTTGGTGACATCCGTGGAAAAAGAGGTATTTACCACGATAACACAACTATCCTTCGATAGTTTCAAGCTATGAGTAAGGGAATTACAAGTAAAATTAACATGTATTTATGTTTTTTTTTAATCACATTTTAGTTTGAGATTTAATGTAAACCATATTTGTTTTTGTATCTTATTTTAATTTATTTTGATAAATATATATATATATATATATATATATATATATATATATATATATATACGTTCACTTGATAATAATCAGAAGGTCTAGGACACCACTGTGTTTCCATCCTGGCTACGCCACTGTCCATGTCCGATAATATCATCTTATTATGTACCTTCAAAAATATATTGGAATTTTTTTTTATTATTGCAATTTTTTTTGCTATTACGTACGTGTTAATGTGATATCGACATAACAAGTGGGTTGCTTTAAGAAACACTTGATCAATCCTTTTAACCAACACTAAATCTCTAGCCGTCAAAATAATATATAATTTTTCGATCGAGTTAGCTACCATCAACGATTTCAAGCACACATACTTGTAGTTGTCAAGTTTCTCCCGAGACATAAACAAAAATTCGATGTAGAAAGTCTTACTGGTACAAGTGGTTCCAACAACCTCATACAATGATATCTCCTACTTTGTTGTCCTATATGTGTTATCAATGATTAATACATTTAGAAACGCCCGTAGCAAATCTAAACCAACCGGGTTTGCAAAGAAAAGTTCACTTACGATAACACTCTCGTCTGTAGTCGATCTATGACATTCGAAGTAGTCTAACCATTTCAGTTCACCTAACAAATATTGCATCTGGGAGTGATCGCCTTTCTCAAACTTGTGTTATTTTAGTTTAGTATTGTATATAGTACGCAAGCAAGACAAATTCTTACGGTTCAGTTTTTTCATTGCCCCCAAAATGAACCAAGGAGTGGATCCTATGCTGGTAGAAATATAAATTCTAACTTTTGTTGACAACCGTCTAGCACTATATTTATAGATTGGAAAGAAAAGACTCTCTAAAGAGAGTCCCGACCGGAATGAAGTTGTGCTAAATGAATAAGTTGTCCTAAATATCCATTGTTAGCTGTCACGGGAAGTGGTGGGGGGTCTGGAAGTGAAGTAAACTCGACCAAAAGACAAGTATGTTTCCGCTTCATTTTTTATTCCTCCTTGACCACCTAAAATCATAATTATTAGAAATCAAATACATAAAATCAAAACATAAATTTGGGAGACTCACACATTGTCAATGTGTACATGTTTACATCGTCGGTGGAATTTCTCGCTGGCCGCCTAAAAATTAGAAACTCTCAACATAATGTCACTCTGGCAACGTACAAATTATGTAATATCGGTGTAACTTACACTACCGGCAATAAAAACAAATGCCAAATTCTGGTAAAAGTGAATAAGCCTACACGACAGACACGTTACACCACCAGAATTTCTAGTCTAATTAAAATTGTTGCCAACATTGTAATGGTTTGTCATCGGCGTGGAAAATGAGCACCTCAACGGCCCAACCACTAATAAATTCAAATTTCTAGTATTATTGTAGCCACGACCAGCGTGAATAAGCCACAATGGCAACGCAATTGCACCACACCACCGATGTAATGCTCGATAAAAAATTCTAAACTCATAAACTTCTTTCAAATCCAAAGACGACATATATATATATAACTAGTTTCACATCTAAAAAAACAATAAATAAATTCCTTTTGTGTTTCAACTTTGTCCAAAACATATTGCTTTCTATCTTCTTATTCTCTTAGAAGGGAGAATGCTTTTGTTAAAAAAAATATAAAATTAAAAAAATTGAATTTAGAATATGAATGAATAAGTAGTTGATCGTTGTCGAACTAGAATATGTCAATCTCAAAACAAATCAAATTGCTTTGTTTTTGTCAAAAAAAATAATAGACTAAAAATAATAATTTTTTTGAAACTATTATAAAAGATAAAACAATAATTTAGCCAAAAGCTTAAAATAATCCCGATAAATGAGATAGTTGTTCGAAGTATTCCGAAATCAAATTTATTAAAATGCGTGAACTGGATGTTCGACAACGGTTCTCTCGAGTTTAGTTTATTCGTATTCATGTTTAGGCTATAAGTAGAAAGCAAAACATTAAAAATGTATTTATGTTTATATCTGCCATTCCGAATTTCAAGACCAACCGAGATACCTTTGGCTGCCGTGTAACAATTTACGTGTATTTATTATTGCCAGCTTCTTACTGCCTTAAAAGTTCTGACAGACCGACATGGTCATAAAAACTGGCCAAGGTATCATTTTATTGTTACGAGTTGATTTCATTATATGAAAGGTAAAATTTATTGAAATATTATTTATGACAATTTTAGTTAATGAATTTCTAAAGATGTCAAATTGAGTTTGTAATTGTAATCAAATCAATTGGTCTTAACACTAATAAGATAAACATGATCTACTTTTGGCACTGACCATTCATAAAAAAGATATGAATATCCATGTGTAAAACTTTGATTTATTTGTAAAATACAAATAGTAATAGTAAATGATACTGTCAAATTTTAGTTTTATATGACCTATTAAGTGTAAAAAAGTAATATTAATCCGAATGAATCAATAGTTTATAATTCACCATAAATACCTTAACAAACTATACGATAAATTCACTGCTGCATAAAAAAGAACGGTGCAAAAGAATTTAAATTTGTGACGTGAAAATATGTATTTATATTTATTTATGGGAGACAATATTGTGTTTTCAATTTCTTTTACATGTTAAAAGCATAAATAAAAAAATTCATTTTATGTGAAATTTTATTTTGTAAAAACTAATGTTTAACTTGATATAAATGTATAAATGTAGTAAGCAAATCATGGATCAGGTCTTCCTAATGTTAAGATGTACTGTATAATACTACTAACAATATTTCTATATAATTTTAGAGAAAAGTACCCATAAATACCTTTTCAACTATCAAATACTAAAATGGTACCCGTTTTTGGACTAGTTTCATAAACTACCTAGAGCCAATATATGGACAATTATACCCTCAAGGGTATAAAAGGGGTTGTTTTCTTGAAACCCACTTTTTTCACACCTTCTAATCAGACTTTTAGGTTCCAATTCCCCCATTTTCACATTTCTAAATTTGAGGAGAGAGAAACACGTGAAACCAGAGGAAACCCAAAAGTTTTTTTTTGAAACCAGACCTCACCTTCGACAACATTCCGGCGAAGCCAGACCACACTCTGTTCCGATATCTCAACGAACCGCTTCCACCGTCTTTGCTCCGATATCTCGAGCAACCACCGGCGACCGTCGAACCAGAACGAAGTTTCCTCCGGTACGAACGAAACCGTCGACCAGCGACTCTGTTATTCCTTATTTCTTCGAACCGAACCAGGTACTGTCTCTGTTCTTGCTTAATTCCGTCGAACCGATCCGTCTACATACTGTCTCTGTTTTTTGCTGTTGCATTCGTATTCAAAGTTGTTCTTGATGCTTGTGATGCTCAGGGTGGTTTACAAAAGTTGCTCTTGCTTTTAAGTGATGCTGCGGCTGTTAGATCTGGACTGAACTCTGGATCTGTAAACCTGCCTAATTCAACATCACTTCGAAATGATCGGCCAACAGCAACAGCACTGACATCTTCAGAAAAGCAGATAGCTTATCACACTTGTTGTTGTAAGCATTGTGAGTTTACGTAGGGTTGGTCCATATCTAGCAATATTGGTTGCATTATCTATCAGTGTTTGTGTATAGTTTACAGTCCGACGCCATGGGTTTGAACCTGGTGGAGAAGAGGCGGAGGAAGAGGAAGAGGAAGAAGAGGCGGAGGAATCTGATGGAGATGATTCTGATTAGGGTCAGATGATTCTGATTAGGGTTGAACATGTCGATGTAGTATCATGGAACTGTTGGTTTATATTTTGTTATGTTTAACGTTTGTTTATGCTTTTTTTGGACTGTAACGAAACACAAACCCTGTGCAGTTGAAGGAAGCAGTTTTACTTGCAGTTATTTAAAAGAATAGCAATGTTGGAAAACTAAGATATCAGAGTTATGGTAAATTTAAAAGAACAGTGTATGTAGACCTAATGTATAAGATGTAAGCATAGATAGCAAGGTTGAATAAAGTGGATATCAGAGTATAACAGCATAGATAGCAATGTATAAATGAATACATATCAGAGTCTTAACAAATGTAAGTAAAGTATCAGATGGATCTACAACGAAACAGAAAACATACTTTAATTTATCTGTTAGATGTAAAATACATAATCTATCAAATTTGTATAGCGTGGCTATCAGATTGTAGTAGCATAGATAGCAATGTACACATGAATATATATCAGAGTCTGAAACAAACAGACATGAAACGTGTCAATGTTAAAAGTGTAAGAAGCATAAGTCAAAATACAAGGAGTGCTTATCTTTGAGATGAATCAGGCATGAAAGATGTGATAAACCTCTTGAACAAATGTAAGCAAAGTATCAGATGGATGAACAACGAAACAGAAAACATACTTTTATTTATCTGTTAGATGTAAAATACATAATCTATCAAAGTTGAATAAAGGGGCTATCAGATTGTAACAGCATAGATAGCAATGTACACAAGAATAGATATCAGAGTCTGAAACAAACAGACATGAAACGTGTCAATGTTAAAAGTGTAAGAAGCATACGTCAAAATACAAGGAGTGCTTATCTTTGAGATGAATCAGGCATGAAAGATGTGATAAACCTCTTGAACAAATGTAAGCAAAGTATCAGATGGATGAACAACGAAACAGAAAACATACTTTTATTTATCTGTTAGATGTAAAATACATAATCTATCAAAGTTGAATAAAGGGGCTATCAGATTGTAACAGCATAGATAGCAATGTACACATGAATAGATATCATAGTCTGAAACAAACAGACATGAAACGTGTCAATGTTAAAAGTGTAAGAAACGTAAGTCAAAATACAAGGAGTGCTTATCTTTGAGATGAATCAGGCATGAAAGATGTGATAAACCTCTTGAACAAATGTAAGCAAAGTATCAGATGGATGAACAACGAAACAGAAAACATACTTTTATTTATCTGTTAGATGTAAAATACATAATCTATCAAAGTTGAATAAAGGGGCTATCAGATTGTAACAGCATAGATAGCAATGTACACATGAATAGATATCAGAGTCTGAAACAAACAGACATGAAACGTTTCAATGTTAAAAGTGTAAGAAACGTAAGTCAAAATACAAGGAGTGCTTATCTTTGAGATGAATCAGGCATGAAAGATTTGAAGTACATCTTTAACAAATGTAAGTAAAGTATCAGATGGATGTAAACGACAACAGTAAACATACTTTGATGTAGCTGTTAGATGCAAAATCCAGAATCTATCAATGGTGAATAGAGTGGCTATCAGAGTATAAAAGCATAGATAGCAATGTATACGTGAATAGATATCATAGTCAGAAAGAAACAGACATGGAACATGTAAATGTTAAAAGTGTACAAAACATAAGTCGAAAGATAAGGAGTGCTTATCTTTGAGATGTAAAATGTTACAAAAAAGTCGGTAAATAATGTTTAGAACGGAGCATCACATGACCTCCTATTATGCCCCGATTTGAAACATCGACCACAACGGGACTGGCTATGACATAATCAAAATGTTGAATTGAATCACAACAGCTTAATTGGATTGAAATAGTGAGTCAGTTTATATATACAATGCAATAACTTAAAGAAGGTACATGAACTATGGTAACGAAAGGAATGAAAACGGCACTTCTTCAGTTACTCCCTTTTCCATCTCCATTTTTCACCTCCCATTTTGCAGTACCCAACACCGCTTGAAGCTCCCTCGAAAGAAACTACCCATAAATACCTCGAAAGATCATGCTGTATCTAGCAATGTCTCATGCTGTATCTAGCAATGTCTCATGCTGTATCTAGCACTGTATACAAGGCATAAATCGCAAATGATAAATAATAGTGTCTAGCAATCAGATATGCACTAAAATCGTAATGTATAAAACAGAGCTGGAAAACTGCAATTTCTTACCGGAATGTAATCAGAGCCGGTATCGATGCTTTGATTCGACCAGAAACAGAAACTAAACGATTTCTTGCCATTAATATACATTAGCTACGCTAGTGAATCTATTGTTAAGATAAAAAATGGAAACTTATTTAAAAAAGAAGCCACAATACCTATATAAGTTGCAAGATATTTTTCAGCCACAACATCCATTTTCTTCAAGTTTAACCCCATCACAGTTAGTTGCATCTGGGCTACTGCAGATACAACTGCTTGATAACTGTTCAACACAACATCCAACAAGATCACGAAGTGGTGAATTCTATTGAGATAACGAACCTGCATTTGCGCAATACTAAATAGAATCGGTCATGATATCAAAAAACAGGTTTTCAGTGACTGTTCCCATACACAAAACCCAAAACACACTTACAATACTAATACAAACTAGTACTGTTTCTCTTCAGTAATATGTACGAACCTTCTAACAATGATAATGTCACTGAACAACTATACCTGCTAGTGAAAAAGTTATATCATATAATATTTAGAACCGAAAACATTATTATGTACATGCCTTTTAAAGTTAAAGCCTCAAGAAAGACACCAAACTTTTGAAATTACCTAGCCGTTCGAACTGGAATCCGTCCCCAACTACAGCATCTCTTAGTAATGGTACAGCATATGCATCAGGTATCACCACTTTGGATTTTGGGTTGAGGTCCCCAAGCCAGTCATCAAGTTCAGCAGGATTCTGAAGTAACAAACACCATATTTTAAGAATCTTTTGTATGGGTCATCACTGATTCGGTGTAAATATAGAGAAGATATAGAATAAAAGGGTTAAGAAGGAAGAATTCCTACCTCACTGTTAAACAGCCTATCAAACAATCGGACTTCAATTTTTAATGGATCGACTCCAGTGATTCCGATCCCTCGAACAAACAGAAAACATGTCATGTTCGATCGGACTGAGAACACTGCTAAACCTTACCGAAAAGTTAAGGTTCGTCATGTTCGATAGGACTGGAAATGTCACCGGCGATATTCGACAGTTCGTCAAAAAAACAGCTCGCCGGTGAGAGGAACGCAGGACCTCGGTGTTTGTATGGTTCGCCGGTGATTAAGACTAGTTCGACGGTAGTTGTATGGTTCGCCGGTGGAGAGAGAGAAGAAGAGGAGAAAGAGAGAAGAAGAGGAGAGAGAGAAGAAGAGTAAGAGTGGAGGCTGTTTTGAATTTCAAAATTCAAAAATAGAATGGGGGTTGTAACAAAAAACCCTAATTTTTCACAAATCAACCTTATATACTAGGTTGAGGGTAATCTTGGTATTAAAAAAAGAAAAGGTATTAGAAGTGGATATGTTTAATGAGATGGGTATTAAGTGAGCATTAACCCATTTTTGGGTACTAGGTTGTAATAGGTTTGGTTAAAAGGTACTTAGTATGTCATTTCCCATAATTTTATTAAAAATATTGGTAAAACCATATTAATAAAATAATTTGATAAAACAAATAATAGATTACGTGTTGAATAGAAAAATAAGTTTTACAAAAATGTTAATATATGCACAATGATCAAATTTATTTAATTTTAATTTATATAAATGGTTGGAAGTAACATAAATTTTATAATTTATATTTATTTAAAAACAAAAATAAAGTTTTGTATAATTTAAATATTTTCGTTTTATTCTAAATTAGTTCGGTATTTTGGGTTTTTTAGGTTCGGATTGAACTATGATTTTTGGGTGTTTGTTGGAGATTTAACATCTGAATGTCAGGAGTCGATTAACTTAGGATCTTCCAATTCCAGTAATGATAGTGGTATTCAGGTCCTTTTCATTTGGTTTGATGTTGGCAGGCAGGATCAACCAATGCATGGTAAACTTTAAAGGGACTATCACCTAAGAGAGGTAATATATTTAAAGTGAAGCGAAATAAGTTCTTGACCTTAAAATAAGCTATAGAATTTTTTATCTAGTGCGTGTCCACTTACTCTTCCACTCGACAAAATATCACCGCATTAAAAATGTTAACTAAAAAAGAAACGTCTCAACTCAATAACCAAAAAATAAAGGATCAAACAAATAGTTTTAGATAATCAAACTCGTCTAGCTAAGTAGCAAGACCATTCTACGCATCAGTGCTCTAGTTATGAATATTCTAGTTATTGCAGATTAGACATGAACTTTTGAGATTGAGTTGTAGGTTTTAGACTCCCAAGCGGTGTTCTATGGGTTTCAGGCTTCAACCTCAAATCTTTATCACATGATCGACCTCTTATTTGGCCTCTACGCATCACTAAGCATGTCAACCTTGGTAACAATTGTTAAATTTTCTTTTCTCTCCCATTTTCCATGTAAAGTCGAGAGGTTATGAGTTTGTCCCTAATGTTTGACATATTTTCGGCAACTTCCTTCGATACGTCTTGGGTATCATATCTTTCCTCTGTGATGTTGACACGATGACGTCTCTAAACATGTACAAGTATTTTTACTTTCCTATATTAATGAAATTAAATAGAAAATAAAAATGTTACTTGAGTAATTGGGGGCACAGATGATTAATCTTAGATATAATACTAGATTTTTGGCAATGCTCAGACAGGCTCAAAATATATAAAAGAAGAACTAAAATGTTGAAAATGACTTCGGTTTTAGTATTATAAGGTGAGGTGTTTTTTGTATTTTTAACTTCTCACTAATGACTGTTGAAGGATTTAGGTAGACCAAAAGGCATAACCTGATGGTTTCCACGCGTGATATTCCAAATGTCTATAGTAAATGAGGTAATTAATGAGGTAATTAATGAGATGTGACCATCATAAAACAAAGATTAAATAATTTGTGTGTAATGTTGTTTTAGAAAGATATATAATTAGGCTCTCTTAAGAATTTTAAGATTTTTAAAAAATATTGGCAGCAAATACCTCTTATAAGTGTGACGCTCAACCAATAGAGAACTCCCCCCCCTTCCAACACATGTTATGATCAACCACCAGAGACATCTTATATGTATCAGGATTAAGCATAAAAAACCTTCTTATGTGGCAGGCTCGTCCAACAAAGACCTTCAATATGTGTGCTAGTGACTAACAAAAATCGCATATGTGTGCTAGGTTCAGCTAACTGAGACCCCCCTATGGACATCACCAGTGAGTTCTCTTTTACGTCTAATATGTCATTCTTATTCCAAGACCATTTGTACATCACTGAAGCACGGACATACTCACACTAGCGGTTTGCTTCCAAGTTAATATCCTAACTTTTATGTCAATCTCATACACTATATGGTTACACTTCTTTTCTTCGATAATATAAAGTATTTTTTTCTCAATTGAGGTTTTAATCAGTGAGAGTTTAATGAAGCCAGTTGGGGATAATATATATAGAGATATAAACTTGCATGCAATTCAGAATCCACAAAATAGAGGTTATATCAAGAATTCAGTCGATGGGGTATCATCATAGTCGTTTGCGACCTGAGTTGTATTTAGCTATATGTAACGGATTGTATAAATAAGGCTTGGTGGAAATCACATGCTCCAGG
This sequence comes from Limnanthes douglasii subsp. nivea, assembly GCA_036936605.1. NCBI lineage: Eukaryota > Viridiplantae > Streptophyta > Magnoliopsida > Brassicales > Limnanthaceae > Limnanthes > Limnanthes douglasii. Next base: position 340,700,109 of record JAUPFV010000002.1, read on the forward strand.
ACCCATTTGTATGATATAAAATTCATTATAAATACCTCATCACACTATCGAATATGAGATTAATTTTATTCACTAAAGGTCTACAACTACATTATCTCTCCAGAATCCTTTTACCTCTTAGTAAAAAACTATCTATAAGTATGGACCTCCTCACATATAAGTTCAAATTAGTGGTTATACGCAACCAATACTTGTTATATCTTGAAAAATAAAATTATATTAAACCATAAACAATGTAGTGAAGCAAATAATTTTTATATTAATATATTTATAGTTTCTCGAAGATATTCAGAAAAAATTATCGAAAAAACTGCCAAAATTTATGAAGTAAAATATTTATGATCATATTTTACAACAATCAATATATGTTTGAAAATATGATTAGACATGCTTAAATTATATTCAGAATATATTAACATTTAATATTTCATACACAATATTATTAAATATATAGATTAATCAATGATTAGTGAGTACCTTTTGATAAGGTCGGATTATTTTGACACTGCCCCTTACATATATCAGAAGGGCAGTTCAGATATAACCAATACCATGTCCAACCGAACAGAATAAATTAGTGGAACGAGACTCAGCTAGTTGCTGGTCATTTCATCTTTTGGGCTAATGGGTTTTTAAATTTAATCCAACCTCATAATCCGACCCGAAAGGTTCATGGACCATTGATTAAATATAAATACCCCAACTAATTTCATTAATGAGGGTGATCAGAATTTACTACTAGCACACACCTTAATTATCTCTCTACATTTTACCCTTTCATCTGAAATAATCCACACCAAATTGGCGACCACAGTGGGAGACGACGTTGCCTGAATTTCAGATTCAAAACCAATAAACGAAGTATTTCGGATGGATCCGAGTGCACAAAATATATCACCTCCTGAGGTGGAAATAACAAAAGAAAATAATGAATACACAGTCGAGAAGCGCGATCAGTTGAGGACCGAGATTGAGGCTTTGAGAACGTTGAAACAAACAGAAGGAATTAAAGAAAAATTTGGTGCGTATAAAATCTTACCAGGAAGAGAGAGTATGAATGCTTTGATAGCTAATAAAACTCAAAATGATTGAAGCATTGGATTTGTCTTCTATATAAAATCCTCAGAAATATTTATTCACATGGCTGATAATACATTGGCGATTTCGGTTGTCGACCCTTCCATAACATTTACCAACAAGCAGGAAAATCATAACTAGGACTATTAGCTTAGATACCATATGCTATAAAATATTTCTATGTTTTACTTTTATGTATTTAGTTCTCATTAATAAAAGGTTTGTTAATCTTTTATAAAGAAAAGTTACTAGTATAATTTTATTTTTCGTATAACCGTTTATTTTATCTTTTAAGTAAATCATAATTATTGTTTTCTAAAATAAAAAATTTAAATCCAAATTATTTAAAAGAAGAAACCATATTTTGATTTATTCTCGCTTTATTATTTTTATAAGGGATGTTTGCTTTACGAAATGAAGATTATATGAATTATAGATATTACTATTGATTTATTTTTCTAATTTTTTTTATTAAAAAGTAGTACTATTTTATTGATTTGGATTTTGCTAAAGTATCTATTGAAATTTTTAAAAAAATTAATGAAACAACAAATACAAAATCTATGCAAATTCATTTATTTTGAGAGTTTTTTTTAAAAAGCCAAATTTTAAAATTTGTTTTTCGTGAACAATGTATATAATGCTCAACTAACCACGAAAGATTGAGAACGACAGTCGTTTAGGCAAATTCAAAATGTTAAATTGTTACAAATGACATAGAGTGGTCAATGATCAAAAGTAATATCATCATTGAAATTTTCTTTGCACACACAATAAGTTTGGATTTGTTACAGATGTTTCCAAATCTTCTATAAACATCTACAAGGTAATAAGGTACGAAATGTCATTGTTTGAGGTCGTTGGATTCATTTATATCAGTATGAATTTCTATATTGAATGTGTGTTTATGTCTGGGGATAAAGTTGACAACTACAAGTGGGATGAAATATTTTCAATCGTTGATGGTAAGTAACTTCATCGAATAATCGCATGTTGTTTTGATGGATAAAGTCTTAGTGTTAGTGAAGGCTCTCGAACAAGTATCCCTTAATGCAATACGCATGATATGTCGACGACACATTAACATGAACGTCCTTGTGAAATAGAAGACACATATGAATAACAAAAAAAATTCAAATTAGTTTTTTACGTTAGTGGAATCAGATGATGTTGTCGAAGATGGAGCTCGAGTTCAATAACAGTTGGTCTAAAATTCTCCACGACTCCAAAAATTATATAAAAGCAATCAAATACATAAAAATGTTTGTTTAGATCCTTACAGTGATAAGTTTCTCACGTGAAAAACTAACAAGTTCATCTATTCCGGTTACTAGACCACTAAGTGCATGGAGAGTGATCATTCTACCGTAAAACATTTTATTGGTATAAGCAACAGTTATTTCGAGTAGTTTTGGGTAAGGTGTATTATTTTCTCGAAATGAAACATGGAACAATTAGAGCATCATTTGAAAAGAGTCGACTTGTAGCCCAACATAAATTTATACAAAAGGTACACGCCAATATCAAAGGGAATGCCTCACATGCTACTTTATATATATATATATTGAAATAAAGTAGAATTTTCCCAAAATATTAAAGAAGTGAATATTGACTGCAATTTTGTTATACAAATTATGCACGGTACGTCGTGTTCGTACAACATTTATGAATTTAAATAAAAAACATAAAAATACCTTTAAACTATTTCAATGCTCATTGGAAAGTGTTATATATAGTTGTTCGTACTAATCTAACAACGACATAGATATTCAAATAAATAAAATATAAACTCGTTCATATTTTCATAGAACCAAGGACGAAACAAGCATAAAACATGTATACAAGAAATGGGTTTTCATAATCTATCCGAAAACATCTTAATTTTTAGAGCCTTTAGATAAAAATAAACAACATATTCATCCAACTACGAAACGTAAATTATATGTTGTTGTATCATCCATTAAACGTTGGATTTGTTCCTTTGTTTTTTATATAGTTTTGTATTGCAGATGATGGTCGATATGCAAAGGGTAAACGCTTGTTGTATCAGATTGCATACCATAGACCCTGCAGTAATTATTGTTTATATCTCATTACAATAGATATCAAGAGATTCAAATTCGTAAAAACGTGATCATCAATCGTGAAGTGAACAATTTAGGTTAATTCATTTAATATTACGTGTAATATTTTTGAAACTATTTGTCATTATAATGTATTTGTGCTGAAGACTTATCTGTTTAATGTATTCGTTTAATTTTATTATGCTAACGATTTGAAAATATCATATTTAACGTGATTAAATTGAACATAAAATTCAAATACATCATGAGCAAATACATCAAATATAAATAGGCGATACGAATAACACATACATTGAGAACAATTATATATTTGCGTATCTAATTCTAAGAAATACTAATCTAACTCCATTTTGCTCCAATTTCTTATTAACGAGGTCAAACTCAATCTCGTGAATTATATATTATTTATTGGAATCATTAATCTCCAAACGAAATATCTTATGCACCTCTTGTCTGTTATTGTACGGGAAGTCATAAACCCAAATATGTGTAACTGATTCCAAATATTGTATCATGATAGTTACATTTAACATCAATATAATAGGAGAATAACACTCAACATTAATAAAACCTACAAAACAAAAGATATAATAACTTAAGAACATCAAACGAACATAAAGAAATATTAAACACGAACTACAACAACACACAATATTAGTTCAGCACATATTCTTCATTAAATTCATATCCTCCAATGGATGTGCAGTTCTTTTATGCATATATTTTTCAACGATTTGCTCCTCAACATAACATATCATTTATTTTATCATGGAATAAATTTATTTAAATTGAACATGTTGAACAAATGATTACTCACTTTGTAAGAGAGGTCGAACACCCAAAATATTGGTTCTGATTTAAAACAAGTGTACTTGGTAAAGCCTTCTTCACCGTTGCGTGGAGGTGGAGGGGAAGCTCTTGGACGCTCGTACATTCACCCATAGATTTAATATATTGTACACATAATTTAATTAAAAAAATGCAGTGATAGTATCATCTAATCTTATTCTCTTTACCTACTTGACGACTTGCAGTTATTGGTTGTCTTCAATGAGAGTAGATTATATATTTTTAAAAAAAATAGATGATTGATTAGTTATACTATTTTGGTAGATTAATACAAATGGTATGTTTGAGTAGTTTTTTTATAGAGAAATGAATCATAAAATTGGAAAGATTTTGTACTAGTAGAACTAAATTGGCGAGAGATTTATACATGATATTAAAATGAAGTTTGTAACAACAAAAATAAATTTTCCAACAACTTATAATATACTACACGAGCGATATATAATTTTCAAACTGCTAATGTCAGTACTATATGGGGGGTTATGTGATGATGCTATTGTCGGTACATGAGTTGAAAAATAACGTGTTGGAAGCGAACTGAGAGAATGTATTGACGGTATAGAGTTTTCGTACCGTGATGATAAAGTTCATTAATGGTACGAAATTTCCATACTACCAGTGCCAGTAATATACCTGCGGTATGAGAGAGTGTATTGGCGGTACAATAGTTTTGTACCGCTAATAATATACTACACTAGCAATACATAATTTTCATACCACCGATCTCATTGATATGTAATGATGGTACCACTGATATAGGAGTTGAAAATAACTATGTTTTAAACAATAACTGGAAAAGTATAATGGCAATATTTTTTTTGTACCATCAGAAAGATACTACACCAGTGGTATTTCATATCGTCGTTGCGAGTAATATACATGTGGTGTCTAATGACGGTAACATCGGTATAGGTTTTGTAAAACAACTAAATTTTGGACGAGAACTAGGAGAGTACATATTTTTGTAACGCCAGTAAAATACTACACCAATAGTATAAAACTTTCCTAACTCATGCGCCACTAATATACCAGCAGTGTAGAATGATTGTATTGTCAGCATGTGAGTTGAAAAAACTAACTTTTTATTTATAACTAAGTGAGTGTCCTGGCGGTACCGCCAATATTAGACCGGTCATTTGAGTGATTGATATCGCCAATATAGTAATTTAAAAAAGAAACAAATATTGATAAGTTTTCGTACCATCACAACTAACATCCACAATGCAAGAAAAAAATATTTTAATAAACATAAGAAATATAACATAAGAACGATTCTTATTAACATAAGAAACAACATCCACATACAAAAATATCCGTGATATCATCATTCATTTGCGACTAAGAAAACAGCAACATCGAAAACTGTAATCCAGATACAAAAACATTATTTGTCCGTGGTTAAGCAAACATTCATAAGATAAAACAACATAAAACAATAGGCACCTACACAGTAGTGAAATCCATAACTTGATTTGTAAAATTCATTTTCTCTTCTTTGTTGTTGGAAATATATCAAATATCACTGATATTTTGAATCGACTCTTGTGTATTACTATCACAAACAACCTTAGAAGTGATGACATACCATCCATATCACTTCACATAGTCATATTATTGAGCTATCATGGACTTACGGTGTGAAGAAATGAGAGATTTCATACGGTCCACTAGAAGTAAATGGTTACACCATTCATCCCGATAAGATATCCACCAAGGGTTTCAGTTATGATCCCTTTCTTCATATTAGGTCTAGCTTCTTGAGGAGACTTTTGTTTAACATGGACCATACCAAACTACTGCATCATTTATTCTGGCATATATCTTTCAACAATCCACATAACTTGAATCAGATAGTTGTAGAGTATAACCTCTTATATCTGGAATCAATCCCTCATGTTTGCATATGGCTTGAATATAAGCTGCAAAAAATACATAAATTAATATGTTTCAGACAAACAAACTAACATACACTTTGGGTTTGATAAAAGTAAAAGAAAAAAAATATAATACTTACATATTTCTCTTTAAGACCAGTAATAATGTTAGGATAATAGATTTTAGGTCGAACATCCAAGGCCGTAAGCTTCTTCAGAAACCAACTATGAATATTTGGATTTGATATGTTATACCTATCATTTATCTAGTGGCCAAAAAAAGGATAATGGTTGTACATTTAACAATATAACATATCGATGAAGCCATAAAGAATTCTTATTGACAAATTTTATGTTTCTCTCATGCCCTGATATAGACACGCCAATGCACATATCCGAAAATATATATCCAACAGTCGTTCCATATCTTTCAGAAGCACAAGAAAAGTCTTCCTTTAAAACATTATGGACAGTAATAGAGAAAATAATACAACCAAATAATAATTTCAGGTGCACACGTGCAACATGTACTACTATATCTCTAGTCCGATTCGAATTTGAGTCTAGATACACATCAACCTATATACACGTGCAACATGTATAATAACCATTGGATGATAAAATGGTAGGCATTTGTCACATTTAGGAGTTGCATCTGCATTATTTTATCAACCTTTATTCGTTTTTCGATCTGAGCTACAATAACATCAAACGTTAGGTATGTTATCTTCATGTTTCTTCCACCAATTTCCCTAATAGATCTCCATGTCTATAAGCCCCTTAATAGACAAGTTCATAATAGTTCTTCGCGTGCTCTTCAAAGATTTTATAGGGTTTTTACTTGTCGTGGATGATGCAGTCACCATCTCATTTGATGAAGTTTTTACATATAAACTGGTTTTAGAAGATTATTAATAACAGTTTAAAATTATGTATACTCTTTGGAAGTAGTTATTTCAACCAAGTAAGAGCATTATCTTGAAAGTAAAGTGCGACATAACAACATATCATCTTCACAAGTTAAGCATCTCCTTTTAGAACTGCTCTATATGGTGTTTAAGTATCAAGTCACATGTATATTTTGATCTTAAACTGGTTGGATTTTGATGACAAGTAGTTATGTAGTATTGCTTATGCTAAGGGGGATATCTTTGGCGTTAATGGAATATGTTAGGTGGGCCACTAGAAAAAAATTTAGTTAGTTGTTATCGTTGCCTAAAATATGGATAGGTCATAGGTGGGTGCGAATACTTTTTGTATATAATGACTTTATAGGTTTAAAAACCAAAAACCGTTTAAGACCGACGTGTTTGGGGTTCAATTAACCCAATTATTGATTGATTTAGTGATTCTAATAGTTGGGCTCAGATTTTTGGTTGTCTATTTTCATATGATGATGAAAGGAAGATGTTCGTCTTCTTTTTGCTGAGTAGGGATAGCGTTTCATTAATGTGTTGGCTGACTCAAGATGGTGGTACTTTTCAAACTCTATTTTTGTTGAATTCTCGATGTGAAAATGACATGAAGTTTGATCATATTTATATAAAAAGCTGCTAGTGGTGTCTGATCATAAAGATGATTGTGTCATTTTGTTTTATATTTGTTGAGATTGTATCTATAATTAATAATATAATGCAAGTCTTATCGACATTTTGAATACAAATCCTCCAATGTACAAATCATCATGAATTCTTTTGGACAAAACGCTCCAAACCATTCAACTACAGATCTTGATAAAAAAACCATAAATGAGTCTCAAAAATAACATTTTAATTTGATCAAATTTTATGATTTTATAATGCATAGTTAATTAAATAAAGTTATTTTTTTAAAATTAAACATTATAACATATACCTAATTAACTAAAGTTATATTTTTTTAATGTATTTTACAAAATTAAATTTTCATCCTCAAATATTTTAAGTGGATTTTGATATATGAATTTACCTATCACTCTCTCAATTTTTAAACTTACACTTTATTTATCGTTTATTTTTTTTTAAATCTGAATTAAAATATTAAAAATTAAATTTTAACATTAAAAGTTCTATAATCTTATTTTTGTGCATTACATTCTAATTTTTATTTAATTTTTTAAAATTTTAGAATTACATTAAACTTTCAAATAAAATTTTATTTTATACTATTTTAAAATATTATATATATATATATAACCTAAATTAATATATAGTACATAAGGATCTATAATTCTCTGTTTTTACATTCCTAGGTAATGTTTAAGCAAACTTCAGAATTCCACACCTAATATTCTATTCCAATTTCTCTAATGTTTAAGCAAATTTCAGAATTCCACCTATTATTCTATTCCATTTTCTAATAACACACATTTTCATAGGATATAAAGTGCGTTTGATCCCAAAGACGATTTATTTATTTTTTTTAAATAATTTTGGTATAAAAAAATGATTGTTCATATGCAATCTATACGATGTTCAATTAAACAACGGAAGATTGAGAAACACGGTCGCTCACATTTGCAATATTTGTTAGGCGAATTAAAAATGTTAAATTCCTTCGAATGACATAAATTGGACCAAGACCCAAATGATATCATCATTGAAATTTACTTTGCACTCACCGTTAGTTTTGATTTGTTACAGACGTTTCCAAATGTGTTAATAATAGATAACACCTACAAAGTAATAAGGTACGAGATGTCATTTTTTGCGGTCGTTTGAGCCAATTCTACCAGTATAACTTTCTACATTGGACCTGCGTTTATGTCCATGGATAAAGTTGACAACTACATGATAGCGAACTGATTGTTGAACAAATTCGATGGTTGTAAGAAATCAATCTCTAACCGTATTAGAGATAAAGAGACTTAGAGAAAAAAATAATCTCAAAATATTTTTAAAAAGTGTGACGACAAAAGTAGGGTTTGAGAGCCTTCAATAGAATTGCTCGAAATCCTACACCAAAATTACAAATTATTCATTACGAAATATAATAAAGTCCAGCCCAATTTCAAAGTGATTGGAGCTATTTAAGTATTTTAATTAAATCTAATAAATATAGAAAAAATGTAGAAAATTAACGAAACATTAAAAAGAAGGCCTAAACGGTGGATTTTTGGGCCTAAACTTCATCACAAAGCTTCTCCCAAGTGATGCTTTTAAAATTTGTTGGGCTTCTTGACGCATTTAATTTGAGTGGCAGTGCCTAATTCGAATAACCGAGCCCCAAATAGAGCATATTTCTGTTTGTTCAGAAGAGGCATATAGACATGGACTTGTGCAACTACATCACTACACCAGGGATTAAAATATTTACGATCATTGATGGTAACTAACTTCATTGATGAACCATTCGTTGTTTTTACAGATAAAGCCTTAGCATTAGTGAAGGCTCTCGAACAAGCGTTCCCTAATGTAACACACATAATATATCGATGATACATTAACATGAACGTCCTTAGGACATCAAAGATACTCATGAATGATGAAAAAAAATTCCAATCACTTTTTAAGTTCGTAGAATCAGATGATGTTTTCATATATGAAACTCGTGTTCAGTATCATTCGGTCTGAAATGCTTCATGACTTTAAAAATCATATAAAAGCAATTGTATACATCAATTTTTTTGGTTTAGTTCCTTATTATGATAAGTTTCTCGCATGGAAAACTAACAAGTTCATCTATTCTTGTAACCAGACCACTAATTGTGAGAGTACTTTCTCGCACTGATAAGGTGCATTGGTTACTCAAAATGCAACATTGAACAATTATATCATCACTTGAAAAGACTCGAATTGTAGCCCGACATAAATTTATACACAAGGTGTACACTAATATCAAATGTAACGTCTCCCACGTTGTTTTATATTTTTTTTTCCAGAAAAAGTAGAATGTGCCCAGAGTATTGAAGTTGTGAATACTAACTGCAATTGTACTATATAAATTAGGCACGGTAGTTCGTGCTTGCGCAACATCTATTTTATATGGAAAAAACATATCGACACCTTTAAACTCTTTTAACGGTCATTATGAAAGGTTAGATTAAGTTTTTTGTACTAATCTAACGACGGTATGGCTATTTAAATAAAAAATAATATAAACTTATTCACATTTTTATGGAAACAAGGATGAAACAAGCATAGAGCATATGTGCAATAAATGTTTTGCCATAGTCTACATGGAGATATTGATTTTAGTCTTTAGATAAACATAAACAACATGGTTGTCCAACTGCGAAATATAAATTGTATGTTGTTGTATCTTCCATTAAACAAGATACATATTATTATGACCATGTGGTAGATTCAGAGAAAGTGAATACATATTCCCCAGGTAAACTTTTCAAAACTCTATCGATCATTTTACAGAGAGGAAGCATAACTCGACTATTAAAATCGTAGAGAAGAGGAGTTCCAACACAAGAAACTGGCCATATATATCCTCTCAACATGCTTTCTATAGTTAGAACTCGTACGATGCACTCACTATCAAGTGGGACGACTAATTGTAGCTCAAGCAATACAATTTTTTGTAAAGTAATGTTGTTTGATATCTTCTATAAGCCTTTTATAACTATGGTTAATGCCGTTAAAACCGATGGTCTTTACAAATATAGGTAAATTTTCTTTTCCTTGAATGGATAATAAGTTGGATGGAAGTTATTCATTGATGCATTTTATGACGAGCTTATGGATTTTGATAATATTCACATGTATATATTGAGTAATATGGATGGGTTACTAAATATCGCAGAACATATAAAGTAATGTGAAGCTACTGCTACAATAGAGAATTGGATGGTAATATTAGAGATGGGAATCGTGATCGTATCAACTTTTAACTGCATCGTCTATTTTGTAGGAAATTTGGGTTGATGATGTTAGTTTTACTTTTTCCGTTCACATAAATGAACCTTAATCTTTTCATGCGGTTTTTCATCTCGAGCTCATGATTTCTCGTCTTCAGCGGCCTTCATCTTTTTATATTCGACGGTATGGCTATCGGTCTCATTTCTTCGATAAAATAATAAGATAGTTAAATTATATGTAAACAAATGATAACAGAGTTTTAACATAGGTATAAATAACCAATGTAAAACAACCTAGGTATAGTATCTATCGATATAACCTATATGTTCCGCCAATCTTGTCCCACCAATGCTGAAGCGCATGAACGAACTCATAATCATGATTATAAACATAAACTAGAAACGATTCTAAAACTATATTTGACTCATTACCCTTAATTACAATATCTTTCCATTTCAATTCTACCAAATAATAAATTTTAAACATGAAATCTGAACATGAAATCATTAAAAAGAAAAATAACTTACTCTTTTTCTTTACCTATTTGGATTACTGAGAATAAAATAAAATAAGATGAAGAAAAGTCTTGAAATGAGTCAATACAAAAAAAAATTAAGAGTTTTAGAAATTAGGATAGGACAATGTATTCATGAGAGATGCTAGTTTTTAAAAGAGAGGACTTTAGATAAAAAAAATAGGAAAGAATAATTAATATGTGCATAAGTTAAAAATGGAAGAACTATAAAAAAAGGTAAATAGAATTTTCATATCCATGAAATATTAGGTAGTAATATAATGATGGTTGTTGTGATCTATTTGACATCGAAGTTTTGAATAAAAACATATGAAAATATTTGTTTATATGTTGTTTTACAACCAATAACATATTTTATATAGTTCGAGGCATATTTTTAATTACACAACATAATGATAGTCTGTTTGTATGTTAGTCATTGTTTGATTTTTATGGTCGGAGTTGTAAGTTGAGAGTTAGAGTTCTGGAAATGAAATAGTGAAGAGGTGGTAAACCCATATTCTTCAAACTATTAAAAAATATTAAAATAACCAAACCGAAGTCGATTGGATACCACAAAGCAATGAGAGAACTAATCCTTACAATTGGTAAATCTGAAATCTCATAGAAGTATGATATGCATTTCATATACTAAAAATATATATGTTTCAGCGGTGATATCACGTTGATACTAATGAGTCCGGATTCTGTCACCATGTTTTATGGGAACCGGACAGGGTCAATTCGGACAAAGTCTACTTAACCGGACATGGTCAGTTCGGACACCATCATCCATTGGGTTGTTCGAACAGAACTAAAGTATTTAAAACCTAATCACTTCTTGACTAAGCTGCCTGTTCCCCTACTTAGAACTCATGGGTTCTTAAACTCGACCCGGGTCCATTAAACGCGACCCGAAAGCCCATAAAGCCCAAATATAAGGGTATAAATACCCAACCACCAACATTAAATGAGGGTAATGAAAATTAAATACAACCATGCAGCTTAATTCTCCCTCTACACTCTATCCAAACATTAAATACTCACAAACTCCACAAAACTCTAAATCAAAATTACAAACTTACCCTCTAACGAAAATAAACCATACCAAACTGGCGACCACAGTGGGAGCACGACGGTGCCTGAATCTAACATTCAAAACCATCAATAAAAATCAGTCTGAATGAATCCGGACGCACCAGAAGTACCACCAGCTTTGCTTGAAGTGGTGGGTGAAAATGATGAATATACCATCGAGGAGCGTGATAGATTAAAGGGCGAGATAGAAGCTCTGAGGGCAAAGAAGGCAAAGATGGGCATAAAAGAGAAGTCAAAGGCATCAGTTGCTCATCATACCGACAACCCTAGAGAGCATGAGCCTTCGAAGACCCATGAGAGTACCAAGAAGACTCATGCTAGCTCCAAAAAGTCTCACCGGTCCAAGCCAGTGGAGAGCTCTGACTCAGACTCAGAATCTTCTGGTAGCTCCTCGGGCGATGATGGAGTGGAACAGTCTTTATCCTCTAGCAGTGATGAGGGCCGATTTAAAAAGAAACAAAAGTTAGTTAAGAAGTATTCAAGAAAAAGGGATAGACATGGAAAGTTAAAGAAGCATATATGGTGGATCCTTTTGCCTTCCACGATGAACCAGGTATCTTTGCAACTCCCAATGAGGATACTATTTTCAGTCGTGGCCGGAATTGGAGACAATCTCTATTGTCTTCTAAGATTCTGCCCGGAAACCTCTCTAAGAGGTTTGATAGCACAAAATGGAGAAATACGATGGCAGTAAAGATCCGGATAACCACTTAGAACAATTTAAAAACTTCATGATAAATTTCAATGATGACGACAAGTTACTCTGTAAAGAATTCTCCCAATCCTTTACGGGGAGTGCTCTGAAGTGGTATAACAGCCTACCACAAGGCTACATCAGGAATTTTGATACCTTTTGGGTGGCCTTTCGGAGGCAGTTTGTTGGAAGTAAAGAATTGAAGGGCAATGTGGACACAATAATCTATTGTGCCCAAGAACCGAACGAATCACTGAAAGAATACATAAGTCGTTTTGTAAACACCAAAAACAGGTTGGCTGATTGCTTCGAGCAAGTAGCAATAGCATCTTTGAGGCAGGACTTAAACCCTGGAAATTTAGCTGATTCAGTGACTAGAAAGAAAGCCATGACTTGGGGAGGTCTACTGAATCAGGTCGGAAAGCAAATCAACGTTGATGAAACAGAGAAAACTAGGGTACACATGCAGGTGAGGTCTGCCCTGGTTGCACCAAAACCCAACCAAAATCAGTCTGGGAACAAGGCAAGGGAGGCCGGGCAGGGTCATAAGAGAGCTAAAGCTGAATCTCAGCCAGCTGCGCCTGCCCAGAGTCAACAATCTAGAAATAAGCGAGGGCCTTGGGTTCAACCGGAGTGGTTTGCAGAGTTAAAAGAAAGTGTGGCCACCATTTATGACAAAACAAAGGAAGAAGTACACTATAGAAGGCCGGTTGCACTACAATCTCCTAAGGAACATCGTAATAATTCCTTCTGTCAGTACCATAATGATACTGGCCATACAACTGACGATTGTATTGCTTTAAAGCAAGAAGTCCAGAATTTAATTGAAAGAGGAAAGCTAGGGGCATATGTCAAAAGAAGAGGAGGAAATAGGCCTGATAATGCTCATCGAGCTGGTCCAAACAATGCAAGCACATCCGCTCCGGAGGGAGCTATGGTTATAATCGAAAGATTCGATGTAGAGTCAAAGTACTTGGATCCTGATCCAACTCGAGACAGAGTGGGTGCCAGTGAGGAACGTTGTAAAACAGTCTCCGTGTTTATTAACTTTTTTGAGTCACTCACAATTTTCGGAGGGGATACTATGACAGCACCCACTGCTTCTTCAAGGAAGAGGCACGTTCATACTTTAGCTACCCAGCTGAAAGGAGGAATGACCTCCTATCAATCACAGATTCCATTTCCCTTCATTTTTTCGATGAGGATGACTTGAGGGATATAGCTGGCCCTTATGAAGATGTTGTTGTCATAGGAGCATCCATTGGGGGCAATGACATAAGACGAATCTTGGTGGATACTGGGAGTTCAGCCAATATCCTCTTTTAAACCTCTTACAAAAAGATGAAAAATTCAGCCGTAGTTCAGCGTTCAGACAGATCAACTGTGGGTTTCACTGGAAGCTCAACAGTTGTGATCGGGGAGTTCGAAGAGGAAGTTTTGTTGGGCAAGGGCCCTTTTAAAAAGATGGTTAGAATACTTTTTATTGTGGTGGATTGTCCCACTTGTTATAATGCTATTCTAGGGAGGTCTTGGCTCTCTAGGATGCATGCACTGGCCTCAACAATCCACCAATGTTTGAAATATGTTGTTCAAGGACAAGTGGGAGTTGTTCGGAGCAGCCAAAAGATTGCAAGAGAGTGTTATGCCACAGTACTGGCTCCACGGACGTTGGGGGCAGTTCGTATCAATGAAGAATAGCAGTTTGAGGGGCTTTCTGGGGTGAGGGTGAAATTGATGACCCCAGAGAGACCCCTGGAGTGTTAATACCGGTTGAAGAAGTTGAAACACATTCTTTGGAAGAGGGAAAAAAATGTTAACATAAGGTCCAAAATACCATCCGAACTGAAGAGTAAAATGTTGAAGTTCCTAAAAGACCATCATCATGTTTTTTCTTGGTGCAATGCTGATGTTAGCGGGGTTCCAGCAGATATTATATCACATCACCTATCCGTCCGGAGAGACATAGCACATGTGGTATAAAAGAGAAGGGCTTTTTCCAAGGAAAATGCTGATGTTATTGTTCAAGAAGTTGACAGGCTTACTAAAATGGGGCATATAAAGGAGTCTCAGTATCCTTTGTGGACAGCCTATCCGGTCTTGGTGAAAAAGAAGAATGGAAAGTGGCGTATGTGCATTGACTTCACAGATCTCAATAGGGCTTGCCCAAAAGATTTATACCCGGTCCCCCGGATTGATCAGCTGGTGGATTCCACTTATGGGAATAAGCTACTGACTTTCATGGATGTCTTCTCCGGGTACAATCAGATTCAAGTAGATCCAAAGGATCAGGAGCATACCACGTTTGTCACTGATAGGGGTCTTCATTGTTACAAGGTGATGCCATTTGGGTTAAAAAATGTTGGGGCTACATATTAGAGGTTAGTGAACAAAGCCTTTGCTGATCAGATTGGAAGAAATATGGAAGTGTACATTGATGACATGATGGTAATAAGTGTGGATGAAGAACTACACTTGGCAGATCTCCAAGAAACTTTTGCTAACTTAGTAAAAATAATTTTGAAACTAAATCCAGAGAAATGTGTGTTTGGAGTGCAGTCCGGGAAATTCCTGGGGTATATAATAAGTGAGCAAGGGATACAGCCCGATCCGGACTAGCTTAATGCTTTATTCCAAATGGAGCCTCCTCGGAATATTAAAGAAGTACAACGGTTTACTGGGAGGTTGGCTGCTTTAAATCGATTCATCTCGAGGTCTTCAGACAGATGTGCCCCGTTTTTTCAAACTTTAAAGGGTGCAAAGGAATTTGACTGGACTTCATAGTGTGATGAGGCCTTCAATGAGATTAAGAAACATTTGTCCTCCCCCAAGACTTTATTTAAACCTGTTGATGGAGAGACACTCTTCCTATACTTGGTAGTTTCCAGTTGTGCCATCAGTGCTGTATTGGTAAGAGAGGTGGATAATTACCCCCCGTCCAGTGTACTACATCAGCAAGAGCTTGATAGATGCAGAAAAAACGCTATTTAAAGCTCGAAAAATTAGCATTAGCCTTGGTAATTGCTGCAAGGAAGATGAGGCCTTATTTTCAGGCTCATCCTATTATCGTCCGGACATCCTATCCCTTGAAAAATGTTCTTCAAAAGGCATACATTTCAAGTAGAATGACTAAGTGGTCAGTGGAGTTGGGGGACTTCGATATTGATTTTGCTCCTCGAACAGCAATCAAAGCCCAGACTGTGGCTGATTTCTTAGTTGAATTCCACTCAGATAGGGATACAGAGCAAACGACTGAGATGAAAGGTAAAAAGGTCTGGATCGTCCGGACGGATGGTGGATCAAGTACTATGGGTTGTGGTGCAGGGGTATGCTTGACCTCTCCGTATGGTGACAAAATGTACAAAGCTATATGCTTTGCTTTTAGGGCTTCTAACAATGAGTCCGAATATGAAGTTGCTATAGCGGGTTTGAAGTTGGCTTTCATTTGTGGAGCCAAAAGGGTCAAGTTGATGAGCGATTCCCAGCTACTCATCCATCATGCACAGGGTCAATCCGAAGCTAAAAATGAGCAACTAGTGAAGTACTTACTTCTTCTTAAAAATGAGGAACTTAAGTTCAAAAGCATCGTTTATGAGCATATACCCCGAACATAAAATGAACTAGCAGATTCCTTGGCAACCATAGCCTATACTGAGTCATACCCTTGGATCCATATGCTGGAGTGCCCTTCCATTCAACTCAATATGGGTAAGGAGGAAGAAATTTTTTATGTACAGATAAAACAACCTCAAGATTGGAGGTTTCCTCTCCTGCAGTATCTCTCCGATGGTATTTTGCCTCCGGACAAGTCGTTAGCAAGAAAAGTAAAGTACAAGGCTCGTGGTTTCATCATACTAAGAGATGTTCTTTATAAGAAGTCTTACAATAAACCCCTTTTACGATGTTTAGGGGATGATGAATCTCAAATAGTCCTCTCTGAATTACATGATGGTGAGGGATCAGCTCACTGTGGATTCAGGGCTCTAACAAGGAGAGTTTTATTGGCTGGTTATTACTGGCCATCTATAATGCAAGATGCTAAGGAGCTGGTGAAAAGGTGTGACCCATGCCAGAGATATAGCAATGAAATTCATGTCTCAGCCATCCCTTTAGAGTCAATTTCTGAGCCTATACCTTTTGCTCGATGGGGGTTGGATTTGGTGGGACCTCTTCCTATGGCATCCGGAGGACGCAGGACAATAATTGTTGCTATTGATTATTTTTCGAAGTGGATCGAAGCAGCCCCACTGGCAGGAACAACATCAAAAGCTGTCATAAAATTCATTTTATCCAATATCTGTTGCAGATTTGGCATTCCGCAGAAGATAACAACAGACAATGGGCCACAGTTCGACAACAAGGAAATGGAGAGTTTTTGTGCCTCTAGGGGTATACGACATTGTTTCTCTTCACCTTTCCACCCACAAGCAAATGGTCAGGTTGAAGTGGCTAACAGAACTATACTGTCCGGTTTGAAGAAAAATTTAAAAGGGACTGCTGGAAAATGGCCTAGTTATTTACAAGAGGTTTTGTGGGCCTACCGGACTACACCTGGGGCTGCAACACAAGAGTCACCTTTTGCCTTGGTCTATGGGATGGATGCAATAGCTCCAATAGAAGCAACTCTCCCTTCATTTCGAGTTCACAATTTCTTCGAACACGCTAACGAAGCGGCAATTAGAGGTCAGCTCGACTTAATTGAAGAAATAAGAGTTAAGGCTCACCTTAGAGCTACACACTATCAGGGTTTGTTGAGAAGCAGGTTTGCTTCCAGAGTTAAAAGAAGAGATTTTCAGCCGGGGGATAAGGTGTTAAGGAAAGTCTTCTTACACACTAAAGAGAAGCTGCTCGGAAAATTAGCCCCAACTTGGGAAGGACCTTATATGGTCATTGAAAGGTTTAAACCTGGAACATACTGGCTAGAAGACAAGGATTGAAGGGTTTTGAATCACCCTTGGAATATTGAGCATCTCTGGATGTACATGGAGTATAAACTATATAAATATTTACTTGTTTAAAAATCCATGTAAATATTTGGGGGTATACTATTTCCTACCCTGGTGGCGCGGGGAGGTTTTAATGAGGTGTCCGGGCTCTTTTATAAAATTTGATGCCTTTTTAAAAATTCGGAGTGTTCTTACTTTGTTTCTTGTCAAATTTTTATTTAAATACCGTCCGGATTGAATTTAAGGAATGATGACTACTTAAACATTTGTCACCAGAGAATTTAAACACTCTCGCTTTAGAATATTTATGAAATAACTAAGGGTTGTTTAAACACTAGCCACCAAAATTGAAATGAACGCTATGAAAGAATGCAATAGCTGTGCAAAATAAAGACATCCATTAAAATAACCGAAGTGCCTTGGCCATCCAAGGACTTTTAAGTTTTCAAAACAAACAGATTTGTCCGAACAAACACCAGACACGGTTACAGAAATGCCTTGGCCTTCCAAGGACTTTAGTTCAATCAAAACAAAAAACGAAAGATAATTGATATTCTAAGACTGAGCCTTTGAAGATGGCTCAGCCTCACTTGTTTTCTTCTTCTTAGGGTCATCATTCTCCTCACCTGGACTCTTCCCGGTTTTCTCCTCTTCATCGGACGAGGATGCGCTGGAGAAATCAAATCTGTCACCCTCAGCCATTGTATGAAAGGGAAGGTCTGGATACTCTACGAAACTCCATAAGTCTCCTAAATTCCTCTTCGGAAAATTCTCATGAAACAGCAAAACCATGTCCGCCTTCACCTTGGCATACATCTCATCTTGACTGTCTATCACATTGTTGGCGTAAGCATCAATCTTGGCCTGAATTTTGGCGTCCTGCTCCCTTAGCAGATCAACTTTCTCCTCTGCAGCCTTGGACACCGAGTTCTCGAGCGCAATCTTGTCATTTGTCAAGTTATGGATGACTTGGTCCTTGGCCTTCGCCTCCTCTTTTGAAGAGATGAGATCTTTCTCTAATCCGGACAACTTTTCCCGGAGGTCTTTGACAGTGTCTTCTAAGGTGGCAACCGTTGTGGTCCATTTCTCTTGGCTCTTCTTTAGCTCCTCGTTTTCTCCCTTCAAAACATCAGCATTTTGGGTGGCAGTGAGGAGGTCGTTGGACAGCTTTTCCTTGTCAGAGTTAAGGGAGGTAATGATTGCTACCTGACCTCGTACTTGCTTCTCCAGGACCAACACTAGCTGAAACGGTACTCAATATGGAGTGAGTTATAGCCTCTTTTTCACTTGAAACAGTAAAAGTTTTACCATTAAAGGTACCAGTGTTCGAAGTGCTTGGAGGGAGATAGGGCCCATCAAAGTCATCTCTGGGGAGGTTTTCAAAGTACTCACCAAGCCCCTCAAGCCCCGTAAGGTCGACACCATCAATGCTAAGGTCTCCTCCTCCAACCTATTCATTTCGAAAGTCACCAGGGATCTCCTCTGCTTTTGTTGGATCGATAGGGTCAACAAAAGGGAGAGGCTCTGGAGGTTGGAGAGAAAGTTCATCACCCCTAGAGGTCTTTTTCTTCTTGGCCTCCCTGTCCTTGCTCTCTGCTCCCCGTTTTCGGTCTCTCTTAGGAACCCTTGGGGGTTTTGGAGATCTTTCCTCTTCCCTAGCACTCTCATGCTCTAGCACTTCTAGAAGAGCAGCATCGATCTGGCTTGGAACTGGCCCCTCTGGGTTTGTTGGAGCAGTCTCCTCCACCTCGGCAGGGTTAGCCTCACCTGCAGCCTTCTTGCCTTTCCCTTTTTTGCCTTTCATCTTACTTGGGGCCTTGGCTCGACCTGGCAAATACAGTGACCCGTCCGGTTCATGTGTTCTTTTAAGGAATTCATCCGGAGGGGGTGGAGTGGTAAGTTCCTCCTAAGTCAAGTCTCCCCGGCCTGTAGTGTTCCAGAGATGAGAACTTGCAAGATTGCCTCCGGTAAAGGCGTCATGAAAACGGTTTCCCCACTTTTCAGCAGCCCAAGTGTTGATCTTGGTATAAGTTGTCTGCCCGGCCTTTAAATAATCGTTGAAGTCTTTGGGCAGCTCGGTGAAGAAAAGAGACAAGACTAGTCAGTTAAACGAATCTGATAAAAATAAAAATGATAATGTAAGGTGGGATTCTTATGATCACTTGTCCATCTGCCGGTGAGGAGACTCGGGTTGACTCTGGCTTTGATCTTCCTCCCATTCTCCCAAGCGCCGCTCACGAACAAGAATTGAGTCCTCCAATTTCTCTCTGACTCAAGAAGGTCATCCACTGCTTTATAATTATCACCCATGTTGAAGTGATAGAACGGAATGTGGTGGTTTCTACAGAGGCTGGCCACAGCTGTGAATTCCTCCATTGGTAAAGGAATTCCGTAGAGCCTGGAGGCCATGATACAGGCCATAAGAGTGTACCAGGCGTTGGGGCTCAGTTGACTGGGGCAAAGTTTGATGAGGTGGAAGTACCTAACTATCTCCGGGTCTAAGGGAAACCTTAGCCCCCAGTTAAAGAGCTCAGTGAAGATAACTATTTCACTAAGCTTGCAGTCCATTGGGGTTTCAGGGTCTATGGGGATTCTTATTTTCACGTTCTCCGGAATCCCCCACTTCGTACGCATCCGGCCTAATTCGGCTGTATGGATGAAAGCATAACTAATTTTTTTGTAAGGAAAGAAGATATTTAACACTAACCTTGTGGAAACAAGGTCCCACTCTTCCTTCAAGAATTTCTGGTAGATCTGGGCGCCTAAGGCATAGTTTTTATTTTCCTTTATCCTTCTTGGCAGCAACAACATCACTAGTTCGTCCGGAGGGTTCGAACTCGAACGGAACCTCTTCGCTAGAATCTTCCATTACTCCATCCATTACCGAGGAGGGGTTTTCAGTTGTCTTTGGGAGGGGGGATTTAGAAGTTGGTTAAGTCTGACCTCCGGACTGTTGAGCTTCGATACTTTCTAGGACTCTAGCCTCTGGTTGGGGCTCAGATGTGGTGATTTCTCTTCGGAGGCTTGAGCTAGTGGCCTCCGGTCCGGACAACATGTCCTTAGGTACTTTTAGGGGTGCCTCTGACCCTGTATTGCTGTCTTTGGCCCCTGAGTTTAAAGGGGTGCCTTTGGAAGCCTGCCCTTTTACCAGCCGGCCTCTTCTTCGATCGACTAGTTTGTTGGGAGATACATCTGCATCTGACCCCATGGAGATAAATGGGGAAGGCTTTTTTAAGCTGGTAACTGCTTGCCCTGGTTCAACAGTGGGCTCTTATTCTTGAACCGACGAGCCTGAAACAATAGGAGAAAGGTTGGTTTGAAACAATCTCCTCGGTTTAACACTTTTGGTTGAGGAGGAGCCCTGGTCAGGCTCTGTGTTGGAGATTACTGGTTTGTCGATGGGGGAAGCAGGTACGCCTGCAGCAATGCGCCTATCCCGTTCAACTTTTTGTGCCTTTTCTAGCTCTGATAGATTAAGCCACCCGCCCTTGATTAAAGCGTTCCTAGATGTGAACATAAACTCACAACCAAAAAAGAAGAACTTGTGTTTGAGAGAGAAAGCTCTGACATTTA
Organism: Limnanthes douglasii subsp. nivea; assembly: GCA_036936605.1. Lineage (NCBI taxonomy): Eukaryota > Viridiplantae > Streptophyta > Magnoliopsida > Brassicales > Limnanthaceae > Limnanthes > Limnanthes douglasii. The sequence continues at coordinate 340,721,602 of JAUPFV010000002.1, forward strand.
ACAAATTAAATGTGAAGATGATGGTAAAAAAGTGGAGAAGTGATTAATTTATAGTAAACACACAAAAAGGTGTTTTGATACCTAGGAGAATTCGAAAGGATTGCAATGATTAGGGGACGACGTTGATGTCATCTTCATTTAATGAAAATGTTACTTTTTGGAGAAGATGGGAGCGAAATTCTAGGTGAAAAAATAGCTGAAGTAACGAATCGGAGAGAGACACGTGTCCCATGAACTCTGACAAGAAACCGTTTGGTTCTCAAGAACTTTTTTAGTCCGCATTAAGATATAACACTGTTCGAAAAACCTGTCCGGATACAACTGTCACCAGCAACAGACTATTTTCTAGGTCTTGTCCAAGGTCTTTGAACACTACCTAAAAAGGGGCTACTGATGAGTCCGGATTCTGTCACCATGTTTTATGGGAACCGGACAGGGTCAATTCGGACAAATTCTACTTAACCGGACAGGGTCAGTTCGGACACCATCATCAATTGGGTTGTTCGAACAGAACTAAAGTATTTAAAACCTAATCACTTCTTGACTAACCTGCCTGTTCCCCTACTTAGAACTCATGGGTCCTTAAACTCAACCCGGGTCCATTAAACGCGACCCGAAAGCCCATAAAGCCCAAATATAAGGGAATAAATACCCAACCACCAACATTAAATGAGGGTAATGAAAATTAAATACAACCAGGTAGCTTAATTCTCCCTCTACACTCTACCCAAACATTAAATACTCACAAAACTCCACAAAACTCTAAATCAAAATTAGAAACTTACCCTCAGACGAAAATAAACCACACCACATACCTTCTAAGATGGATATATTAGTAACTCCCATTTGTTTGTTCACTAGATGGGGGAAGGTCACTGAGAATTATTGTTAGATACCTCGAATTTGACAGAAATAATTTTAGGCGAGCATTTTGGAATTGGAGGGTGTCGTTAGTAGTTTAGCCTGAGGTATTCCATATTTGCACCATATGTTTAATATAAAGAAGATAATAAAATATTCCGTCCAAATTTTTACCAAAGGTTCTGCTTGCATCCGGTCGACCGCATAAAGCCTTCGATAAAGGTTTTACCATATCCAAACATCACTTGTGAAATAGACCTGCCTCTGATATCAGCTATAAATGAACTACTAGGGTTCAGATAGTGTTGACAAAGTACTAATATGCTACATTTTCATCTTTTTCTAGATGAATGATTCTTTTCACCAATATACGCGTTATTGCGCAAATCTTAAAAAAATAAGCTTCGACTTTGTCATCTAACAATACCTTTTTAGCTAAAACTTATCAGATATTATCGCTAGTCTGTTCCTTCCTTAATGTCTATTACTTTGAGGCTCGATTTGTAGATGAAGTTCTATGATATTGTATAATTACTGGTTTCTCGTGCACGACTACCCATGGTGCTTAATCAACACAACTCGAAAAGATGAACACGCCAATATTTTATTCTCATCCATTTTTTACAAGTATGTACGTGACTTTCTCAAGTTGAGTTTTAGGGTGTAGATTATCTTAAATACAGTTTGAAATTATCTTTTTTACTTCTACTTTGCTTAATATGTGATTGATTGCGAGTTGTGAGCTTGTTAGAAACTCCACCTGTTATGCTCTATATATGTGAACGAGTCTCAAACCCATTATAGTCTCTTCATATTCGTTCTTTTTATTTCAAGCGGCGAAGTCAAACTTGATGAGTTAGTTTCGAGTATCCTTTAAAAGGGTTAAATGTACTTCTACACTTGATCCCAAATTCTTGGATATCCTATCTCTCTAAAATAGATATTTTGGTTTGGGATTATCTACCGATGACAACTATATTTTTTACCTAAAATTCATTAATAAGTCTGTCGATTCCTTAACATCAATGATAGTAGGCCCTTGAAACTTGATATGCATAGTTTATGCATTATTGTTTCTAGTAGAAACGATATGCATGCATTCGTTGAATGTGCCTGAAAATAAGACCTCATCTTTCTTGTTATTGCAACTAAAACTAGAACTAATTTTTCCAAATTTTAAGGTAATGTATTTCATTATTTATTACGGATTTACTCACTTAATATATTGCTTTGAGTATTTTTTTTCCCCGTAACTAGTTTTATGCTAACGACATAATCCTATACATATAGATATTTCTTTTAGAGCTATTTGATTTTTATGAATGTTGCATCTCATTTTGGAGTCTAGTTGAACCAACCAACCTCTTTTTAGGATCCAAAAAAATAGAAAAATGTATCAAAGGATCATGAAATTAACATGTTAAGTTCGATGAGGCTTTATGCCAATGTTTGGAGCTATTTTATGTTGGTAAGTTGCTATTCATTTCTTGAAACTAAATGGTATGACTTTGTAGCATTCGAACTGGATACCTCATACACATCTTATTGAGATAAGTAAATTCGACGCTCATGCATCTTTTACCATTTTTATTTTTTTACCATATGGACTTGTTGTACAGATTTAGTATAAGAGTTTTCACATATGACCTACTTTGCTGAGCCAACTCATCTCGACTGAAATAATTTTGATATTTTGGAAAAAGATCTTCAATTATATATAATAAACCTAAATTATTTTCTATTGATAGCTAGTGGTACATTACTTCGGGGAGACCTAAAGTGAGGTATTATGCAAACCATGTGAAAACATACAAATTCTAGATAGAGGTATTACATTATTGGTTTGTTAATTTGTAAGTCTCTCCTAACATGGATGGTTTTGTCTATTCTCTGAGTTATAAATATTTATTATCTTCATAGTGTGACCAAGTAGGAAGTCTCTTGTGTGTCATTCATATCATGTAGAGTGATCAAAACAACTACTGGTTGCTAATGTTTTTTATGCTAAATAAGTATAGTAGCATTTCTGGTTATTTTCTTGGCTAGCCTTGATAACTATCATCCAACCACTGATCATGTATTGACGGTATTGATAGACCATTTACATAAGTGCATTTATCTGGTGTAGCAAAGGGTTGTCAAAGATTATGTTGTATGATTAAAGAGAATCTAAAACCATGAACATGCATTGTACCTGTTTCATTAGCTCTAATTTTCCCATAACTACCTCTAACTTCAGCACGCCCATGAACGAGGTTTTCATCCTAGTGAATGTAGTTAAAACCATCTTTGATGACGTCAAAACCAACACATCATATATTTTATCTTAGATGGTTTTGAATAGGATGTTGGTCGAAATCTATGCATCTACCGCAATCCTCTAAAATTTTATCCTAACGATCTGAATGCATCCTCAAGCGATGCAGTGACTCCATCAAAACCAATTACTAGATGTGGATTTTGTAGAGTCGTGTACAAGTTCATCTTTCAGAATTCGGTAGTCCCGCGTTAGATGCTTTATATCATTGTGTTATTTATAGAACTTGTTTGTATCGTGAAATTATTTAGAAGTGAACACTTTTACAGGTTTGTAGAATTTGACCAATTCATTAGTCATTTCAAAGATAACACCAATGTTTTCAGTCAATTTTGTTAAATATGTCAAATCAATATTAGAACAAACAATGATATGTAGCACATCAGATAGTTAAAATTTACCATGGAGATTATTGTCATTGGTTCTTGTTATTCCACCTTCCGATACCTTATCAAACAAATATTAGATTAACGAATAATTTAGTTTATTTCGTCAATATTAATTATATACATAGTATTTACCATAGTCAAATTATATAATTAATAGTTTAATATTAAAATTAATTGATAATAAATATATTAATTATCACTCATAGTTAATATTACTAAATTAGGTTATTCTCTGATCTCATTTATATTTTGTACTAAAATTATTTACCTTCTCCGCAAGACCTATTATTGTTATGTTCCTATTCAATATGATTGATTTTGGTACTTATTTTTTGTTTGGGGTACGACCAAAGTCTTGGAATCCTGTATAGAAGGCACTATGATAGGATCGTTTAACATTAGTTACTAGATGATAAAATGGGAGGTATTTGTGACCCTTGAGAGTTGTACCCGTATTATTTCATCAAATTTTATTTACTCTTCGATCTGAGTGACCATAAAATCAAAATCTTAAGAGACTCTTTTGCTATTGAATTCTCGGCGTGGGAGTGATATGGTGCCTAATTTATGGTGTCTAATTTTATTTATAAAAAAAACGGCAGTGCCTGGTTATAGAGATGATTATGTCATTTTTTTAGAATTTTCGAGATTGTCGCTATAATTAATAATATAACGTAAATCTTACTAACATTTTTTGTACACATTCATAATTGTACAAATCATCGTGATTTTTTTTAAACAAGACGGTTTTAAACCGTCGTTGATCTTGATAGAAAAACATAAATGAAGTTGAAAATGACGTTTTGATTTGCTAAAATTTTATTGTATAGGTCTAATTAACTATACTTAATTTGTTTTGCAATTATATTTTAAAAAATTATAATTATAAATTTAAATTTTCACCCTTTAATATTTCAATTACATTTTAATATATGAATTTACATATCATTCTCTAAATATCTAAAAATTGAGTTTTAATCTTTAAATTTTTTGTATAAGTGTATTACATTTAATTTTTTAAAATAATAAAACTGAATTATAACTTAAATGTTGTAAAACTCAAATAATTGTTTAATTTATACGATTTTGAAATATAATTTTTATAACTATAAATTATTTTATTATATATATATAACGTAAATAATATATAGTAAATAAGGACATATAGTTCTCTGTCGTTTTACATTATTACAAAGCAAACTTGAGAATTCAACTAATATTCTATTGCTGTCTCTGTAATATAATTTCTCTGCTTAAGATGACACAGTTTTATGATAGGAGTATATATATATAGAGGACAGGACACAACAAATTCATCAACCACTATAAGTACTTATTACAACTTTATAAAACCAAAGAAAGAGTCTTCGGTTAAGTTTTGAGTTTTTTTTTACCATAATCAATTTTGAAACTTATATAAATACATTTCATGAACCAAACAAAGACAGTCTTACGTTAGCTGTTGATGCGTACTGAAATTGGTAATCCTTTGAAGAAACTGAAACTGAAGAAGATAGGAGTCGTAATCCTTCCGGACGTCTATGGTAACTCAAGGGGAGTTACTTCAGGTTGACAAATTAAATGATGCAATGTGACTCATGATCCGTAAGCTTTTGAAGCAATAGGTGGAAAGTTTTAACTATTTAAGATAATTTCTATGCTTTTTCTTTACGTATTCAATACTCGGAAATTTGATTTGTGTCTGTTTTGTGTCTCCACGTCAAATATTTATATATTTTCTTTTGAAGCATGGAACTTTATTCAAGAAAAGTCCAATGTAAGATAAAAGTTATTACAAAGATCCAAAAGACCCAAACGGCTTTAGAGGCGCCAAATATTTATATAAATGTAAACAAAAAAAAGTAAGTCAATACATTTGATTATAAACTTTAACTATTCCAAAAGTTTCGTAATTAGCCATCAACCACTTTAGAAAAAACTAAATAAAATAACAATTTTTAATAAATCTCAGTATATAATATATACTATAAAAACCAACCGAAAAATCTAATAGCATTAAAATTTCAATATACTCATCACATTTTTTTATCAGCACTTAAAAGGATTGGTTTATTATTTATTATTTATATTTTTATTAATAAAAATATCTTTTATTTGATTAAGGATTGGTTTATTATTTATTTATTTTATTTTTTTAATTAATTTTTTTTTTTATAAAGCTGCATAGTTAAATTTTTACGGCCCCCCCAATATACATGCTAAAACTAAAAAGCGTTGAAAAGACAGATTTTTCATCCTCTATTCAAACACCTTTTTCTCTTTAAAGATTACTCCACCAATAACAACAGACATGGTTTTAATTTCAACTTCTTATTTCTTACTAATTTCGAACAACTAAATCATCCAAAAAATAAAAGAAAGCCTAAACTTTAGGAAAAAAACCAAAACCTTTTGATTGGAAAAGACTATAAATTTGAATTCACCTTCTGGCTAATTTCAAAAAAACTGATTTGATAAAGATTAGTAACCAACAAATCTATTAACGTCAAATAAGCTTGAACATAAATTTGTGGCTAAAAGAATATATATATATATATATATATATGTATGAAGCAATGAAAAAATAATCAATTGATTGAAGAATACTAATCAGCAACTTGATGCTTGGAGAAGAAAGAGAAACATCAACGTCTCTCATTCCTATACATGCCATTGTATGATATTAATGAAGCATGTCATATTTCGACAGAAGCGTCTCTGATTCCTATTGAAGCATCAGAGATGGAATTTTAACATTTTGACCGTTCCGAGCGTGTCAAGAATTTTTTTCTTGATATAATGTCATTGTTTTGTGACTACCAGTAGGACAATGCCTACAAAATATACATCAAGAATATGGGTTTCAACACCCTATAGTGCAAAGTATTTATTTAATTTGGTTTCAACACCCTATAGTGCCAAGTATTTATTTAATTTGGTTTCTACCACCTGATAATAACATTATAACATTTCATTCTATTTATATATTTTCAATTGCGATCAGGTATTAACACTCAGGCCAATAACAACACACTAGGTCAATATGACCTTAGAAGCCATGCGGTTGTATAGATTATGTTCAAGTGACTTCATTATGGCCTTTTATCAAACGCTTAAGAAAGTTCAACTAAAACTCTCACTTGAGTGAAGCTTTTCTCGAACATTGGCATTAGGAGACCAAAACTTTTCAATTATCCTTTAGAGAGATGAACATCACGTTAGAAGACGTGTTCGTCATTATTGGCCTCGTGGTGGTGGGGGAAAATAGTGAAAATCAAGCAGAACAGAACTTTTGGTGAGCACTACATGCATTATCTTACGTTATTGGAAGTTACTAAGGCAGATATTCAAGATGATTTGGAGAAGCATGATAGGGTTGTTTTTCGTATGAAATTTTTCAAGAATACGTTTTCATCCCCTTAGTTTTTTTTATGCAAATTAGGAACTTACTCATTAGATGGTCTTATAAGCCGCACATACGTAGATCATGTATATGTTCTGTTGTATTATTTTCACCACAACTAGGCTAAAAAATATACAAGCATATTTTCTCGCTCCAGTGCAGGACATAGATCGGGTAGATGGTGATGAACTCAGAAATTCTTTAGGGAAGTTCAGAAGCGGAAACGTTCGTTGGAGAGGATCTGAGTAAGAAAGGTTTGTATAAAGTGACAATAATAATTAAATGAGTGTTTTGTAGAGAGAGAAAATGACAAAAGGAATAAATTTTGACTAATCATTGGCCATTTTCCCAAAAAGGGAATGTCCTTTATATAGTACATGAGGTGGATAGTAAAATGACATAATTACCACCATTAAAGTGGATTCCTCACCCACTCTTTTACTATTTACAGATAAGTTCTTTGGGTATATTATTTAACCCCTCTACTTCTTATGTTTGCTTTACTTTGGTCTTTAACCACTAAATATACAAGCCTAGGCCTTTTACTTGGCATAATTACCCTATTGATTACCTATATTTTTCTCCCCTTATCAGTAGCCCCCCAGTATTTACGAAGATATCTCACTAAGGACTGCATTTATTCTTCAAACTTGTTTGGATCTGATGACCTCCTCGGATCGGATGGATTTGATGGTTGTGCCTCACCTATAAATTATTTAGATGTTTACTACGGATCAGATTAGTTGGATCAAAACTCCTTAGAAGTGATGACCTCGCCCTTGGTCATGATGACCTCACCTAAGTCATTATTCTACTTGAACTCGCGTGCTTTGTCTAACCATTATAGAGTAAGAGATTTTTTAGATAGTGAGGTCCCTTCTTGCCACGTGTCGCATCCTTACCCTAGCCTGCCAGTGCGCCTTTTGAAGCGGTTTGTGGTAGGAGAAGCGTGTCAAAACTCATTTAACCCTTCCCCTTTTGTTCCCTTTCACTATAAATACTTGCTTCCTTCTCTTAATATAGGTTTACACTTTTTGATCTTTGTTTAACTTTGAGTCGAGAGTATCTATTCTAAAGAGAGAGAGTCTCATTCCCAATTCCCTGTTTGCACTTTATGCCTGAAGATTTTATCAATCTCGAACGGTATAAGCTTTGGAGTTGGTTTAATATTTCGAATCAGATTGCTACTCTCAGACCTTTCGTTTGAAGAGGGCATCTGACACCTGTAAAAATTTAGGAATTGAACTTTTGCGACAACTGGTCCCCTATCCGAGAACGTTCTTTTAACCTTGTTACTCAGCCTCCTGATCGAGCTTGTTTTAGTGATAACAAGGTCGAACCTTCGACGTCTGATCTTTCTTCCAAGACTTCCCCCTTCATAATCAAGGGTGATGAGAAAGGAAAATCGACTAATACAAATTCATGGAAAACATTAAAAGGAAAAGGTCCCCCGACCCATTAGTAAAATCTATTCGAGTAAAATGTATTCGAGTGAAAATCTCTTCTTCAGCTACAACTCCTTAGGTGACTCCACAGTGGTCACCGCAAACGACTCCAAAAGTGAATCCTAGGAAGCCTCTGACGAAGGGTGTCCGGTTAGAGCAAGTTTTGAAATCCATCCCTGAACTTCAAGAGAGAAATTTAGTTGATGAGCCTGACGGCGACCAAGAGCAATCTGATATGGTGGTGGTTAAGGCGCAACCTTCACAAGCAGTTGTTGCTACGATACCTCCCCCCGGATCATTCGCACCGAGTGAAGGTGATTCCACTCCTCCCTTGGAGACTGCCACTGATCTACCCTCTCAGAGTAGGAAAACTTCCTTAGTTTAGAAGGATAAAAAGAAAAGGAAACGCACAACAGACTTGCCCTCGAACATAGAGGATGTTTTAGGTGACAATCTTCTCGACTTAGAGTCTAAGAATTTTCTTGCCTTGTATAGAGTGAAGTACAAATACTTCCACCCAACTGAGGAAGTAAAGCAGAGAGACCGATGAGGAATTCCCAAGAACATCACGATTCGGTTTCCCATCGTCGGAGAGGCTCCATTGTCTGTTCGAAACAATGAGCTGATATTTTATATCAAGCTCATGAACTAGGGCCTTCGTCTACCCCTTGATCCCGCTCTGGTCGAATACTTTAATTACCCTTTTTACTCTCTTGGTTTTGCAAGACAGTTCAAAGTCATCAAATCTTTCTTAAAAGGGTGATAAGAAATGGAAAGATTAATTTTTCTTCATATCCGGATTATGGTAGACTGGCTTTAAGAATTCCGATGACCTTCCCCATCGGTTGACTTTGAAATGGTCCAGGAAGGGTACGTATCCTTATATATTCTTCTATTTTATTGGTTATGATCGGGTAATCCTAACACTTTCTTTCTAACAGCTATGAAGGGAATTGCTAAACTCTTTAAGCGTCATACAAAAACCGCCAAATATATCTTTGGGAAGCTGAGCGTCTAGGCGGGCGAGCATTGGGACCATAAGTTCCAACAATGAATTTTGTAAAGAGCAACCTTTGAAGATACGACCGTGGCGAGAAAAGGTCCATATCCAATACTATGGTGCATCATCCAAATGATGCCATCCTCAGACGCCTGAAGTGCTTGGATACTGTCGTTTACCTTCCCACCCTAGCTCGGGCTTTGAGTCACCAACACGCGGAAAAGCCGGAGGAGGGTGAAGAGGAGACCGAGGAGAATGACGAGTCGGAGGGTGATGCTCCCGAGGAGCAGGAAGTTGGAACCCAGGGAGGTCACCAAGATGAAACTCATAAAGAAAGGCCACCAGAAGTTCAGCAAGAGAACCCAGTGGGCCCTCAGATCAACCTTACAACCAACACTCTAGAAGAAGAATTGAGAGAGGCTGATAACTTCGTTGAGGTTAGACCACATAATAGAGCTGAAGCTGTAAGGCCAAGAAGACTTACTACTGAAGAGAAGCAAAATAAGGTAGGTGATAGTGAAGGAGAGAGCGACTATACAACCTGGTCGGGCTTGCCTCCCATAGAGAAGGTTATCGTAGTCGACTCAGACTCCGGAGGGGGGGGGGGATTTATTCTTCAGAGAAGACAACCGCAAGAAGAGAACTTCGAGGAAGGAGAATATCCATCGCCTGCCTCAACTTACTTTGACTTTTACGCGAACGATTACGTTACGAACGAGCTAAACAAACTGCCCTGTGTTGCTGTCGTCCTCGAACGGAAAGCTAACCACAAGGACCGCTAAAAAAGTGAAGTTCATCAAAGAAGGGCTTCCCAAGAATTGACAGATGAGCTTCCCAAGAAATCAGAGATATCATCCCAGGTAAAAGAATTGAACGACTGAATTGAAAGGCTAGGTAAATGAATTGACAGATGAGCTTCCCAAGAGATCAGAGATATCATCCCAGGTAGAAACATTGACCTCCGAGGCAACTGAACTGAAGCAGAAAGTAAAAGACTTGACCGATGAGTTGGCCAAGAAAACAGACGTATCCTCCTAATTGCAAGAGGTTAAAGGCAAACTTTCCAAGGAGAAGAAGACTTCTGCTGAAATTTCTAAGGGAAAAAAAGTTGGAACGATGAACGAGAATGGTTCATTACGAGAGATATCGAATGTGACAGTCGGTTTGATGGCATCACCGAGTCTTGTGCGAAGACTAAGGTATATTTTAATAATGTTGTCGAAGATATTCAGAAGTTATCGACGGAGAGCGAATCTCTGAATAAAAACGTTGAGACTGAGCAGAAGAAACGCCTCGATGAATACGCAGTCAGTATTGTCACTCGCCTCGAAGAACGAGATGCTATTATGATATCTGTTATGGTGCTAGAGATGCATGAGAAGTTTTCGGATCTGAATCTAGGCAGCCTTTGGCTACGAGTTATTGAAAGGCATTTCCATGTCGGAATTTACGTGGAAGACTTGGATTCTAGCGATAATACAAATAGTTCATCCTCGAAGTCTGGTTCCCCGGAAGGCAGTAAGAAAACTCTGCATCCGACTAGCAAGCATTGAATGTTTCCATCGTTATTTTGCTAACTGTTTGTATCTGTAACCTGCTAAAACTTTTTGTTATTATAATTAACTATCCGTTGTGAGGGTTTATGATGCAACTCTTTGTTTTCACCGTAAAGCAATTCTTTTCGGGAAAAAAGTTATTTAGTGAAAAAATGACTCGAACAATTCTGAGTAATGCTTAACCTAAAACATTCCTTTCCTGACTCAGTTTGTCTAATGATTGTTATCTTATGATTCAAAAAGATGAATTCTAGTCCAAACTTCTTTGGAGTGTATTTTGAATTAAAAAAAAAGATGAATTCTCTTGTCTAGACTTTTTTGGAGTATGTTTTGAGTTAAAAAAAGATGAATTTTCTTGTCACACCATTTTTGGAGTATATTTTGAGTTAAAAAGATGAATTTTGTTGTCCAAACGTTTTTGGAGTATATTTTGAGTTCAAAAAGATGAACTTTCTACGAATCATTTTAAAAAGGCAATGGGATTCGATATATGAGTCGGCTATTAGGGCACCTCATTAAAACCTTCTGGCGCCACTAGGGTAGGAAAGAGTATGCCACCGATACTTATATAAACTGGTAAAGAAAATATTTACATATTTACACGTTCACTCTAAGTAAACTTTGAGGTGCTGAATGTTCCAAGGGTGGGGAAGATCTCTTCCTTCTTTATCTTTTAATCAGTATGTCCCCGGCTTTATCTTCTTGGTTACCATGTACGGACCCTCCCAATTTGGAGTTAACTCTCCCAGTCTCTTTTCTTTTGTATGAAGGATGACTTTCTTTAAAACTTTATTCCTAACTTTGAATTCTCTTCTTCTGACTTTTAATGCATACCGGCTCCTCATTAAAGTCTGATTATGTAAAGTATTTAATTGCGCCTTCTTCTCTTTTCTTCTATTAGATCCAACTCGGTACACTTTCCTTTATCATTTCCTTTCTCGGAATACTTGCTTAACCTGTATGATGGGAACATAGTTTCTGATGGTACTACCGCATCCATTCCATAAACAAGTGTGAAGGGCGACTCGTGCGTTGCAGTCCGAGGAGTGGTCCTGTAAGCCCATAAAAACTCTTGCAGGTAATCCGACCATTTTCTAGCCTTACCTTCTAGATTCTTCCTCAGTCCATCTAAGATTGTTCGATTAGTTACTTCGACCTGGCCATTCGATTGAGGGTGGAAGGGTGTTGAGAAGCATTGTTGTATCCCTTTGGAAGCACAAAAAGCTTTAATCTCATTGTTATCGAACTGCGGGCCATTATCCATTGTAATTTTCCTTGGTACCCCAAAACGACAACAAATGTTGGAGATTATATCTTTCGTTTTTGTTCCTGCTAACGGTTCAGCCTCTACCCACTTGGAGAAGTAGTCCACCACCACAATGATCGTTTGGCGACCTTCTGAAGCCATCATGATTGATCTGACGAGATCGATACCTCATTGGTCAAATGGCAGAGACTCTGATATTGATTCGAGGGGAATACCGGGTGTATAAATCGAGTTAACAAATTGTTGGAAAGTGTCACATTCTGTACTAACTCTTGCGCGTCCGACGAGATGGTCAACCAATAGTAACCAACCAAGAGTACTCTTCGTATCAATGGTTTAGAACCATAGTGCGCTGACCCTTCCCCATCATGCAACTCCGAAAGTATCAATTGTGATTTGTCCTTCCCCAAACAACGAATTAAAGGCCGACTAAAATATTTCTTATATAGTACATCTCCGAGTACCACGTACCCATATGCCTTGAATCATACTCTTTTAGCCATTAATTTATCAATTAGTAATATATCATGGACTAAGAACTCTTGTATCTCACTTCTCCAATCTTTCACTATAGCTGTAGAGACTTAGAAGGCCTCGATACCCCCTTCAACCGATGCAGATCTCTTAACAATTGATGAACTTTCTTGGACAACAATCCATGGGTACTTCTCTGAATAACATGCCTTGGCCAAAGAATCAGCCACTGAATTCCCAGCCTTATGAACATGTTCAAATCGGACATCTTCGAATTCCAAGGTTAAGGCCTTTAAACCCCCTTAAGTATTTTACTAAATGATATTTTCTTGCCTCTAATCGCCCAGAGGTATATTTCATTAGCAGTTGTGAATCACTTATTAATTTGAATTTTTTGTCTCTACAAATATTTGCAAGTCTTAGGCCAGCCAAAGCTGCTTCATACTCTACTTCATTGTTTGACATTTTAAACCGAGTTGGATAGCTTGAGACATCGCAATTCCTTCTACGGGTGTCAACTGTACTCCTGCACCACATCCAGATGAGCTTGATCCCCCATCAGTTCGGACTATCCACTCCGGGCCGGATTTTTCTTTATCAATATCCATTTCATTCTGATTAGAATGAAATTCAACTAAGAAGTTGGCTAGTGCTTGTGCTTTGATAGCGGTTCGCGGTTCAAATTCAATATCGAAGTCTCCAAGTTCTACCGACCACTTTTTCATTCTCCCTGATATATCCGACCTTTGTAGCATGTTCTTAGCGGAAAAGATGTTCTTAGGGCCTCATTTTCCACGTAGATGTTAACAATGTGAGTGCCAACTTCTCTAACTTGAGGTATCGCTTCTATGCATCCAAAAGACTCTTACTCAGATAGTAGACCGGTCTCTGAACGATTGATTCTTCTCAGACTAAGACTACACTTACCCCTAAATATGACATTGCCGGATAAATGAACGCCTTCTCCCTCGGATGTGGCTTTGTCAAGAGTTTCGAGGAGGAGAGGTGTTTTCTAATATGATTAAAGGCATCTGAACATTGTTTTGTCCAGGCGAAGCAATTTGTTTTTCTCAGTACCTGGAAGAAAGGGGCACATATATCTGAGGACCTTGATATGAATCTGTTTAATGTTACCAACCTTCCGATAAGAATTTGAACCTCTTTGATTATTCTCGATGGGTCCATAGTAGACAGAGCACTTAGATGTATTAGATTGGCTTCAGTGCACTGTTCAACTTTAAATTCATCTTGGTTAAATTGACAAAAGTTTTTTCCAAGTCAGCTAAATGATCCTCATCTCTGAGGCTTTTAACTAACATGTCATCGATGTAAACCTCCACATTTCTACCAATCTGGCTCTAAAAAACTTTGTTCAATTAGCGCTGATATGTTACCCTATCATTCTTTAATGCGAACGACATCACCTTGTAGCAGTGCAGACCCCTTCTAGTGATAAAAGTTGTACTTTCTTGATCTCTTAGGTTCATCTGGATTTGATTGTACCCAGCATAAGCATCCATAAAGGATAGTAAACGTTTTCCGGATGTCGAGCCAACCAATTGATCAATTCTAGGGACCGCAAAAAGATCTTTGGGGCATGCCCTATTTAGATCAATAAAGTCCACATACATTCGCCACTTGCTATTTGTCTTCTTTATTAAGATTGGGTTGGCCGTTTACAAATGGTAATGTGATTTGCGAATGTGGCCCACTTTTATCAAACGGTCCACCTCTGCTATTATCACTTCAACTTTTTCTAGAGAAAATGATGTTCTCTTCCAAATAATCGGACGAACACTGTTCCGTATTACTAACCTGTGACAGATGATATATGCTGGGACCCCTATTACATCTTCTGTGCACAAAGAAAACAAATTTAATTTGGTAGAAAGAAATTTGAGTAAACTTTATTTTACCTCTTAGGATATGCTTGTACCAATCTTGAGACTTTTACCAGGGCAAAAGACATGATCCTCAAAATCCTCATCAGGGACCATAAACCCGAGGACTCCATCGGATTTCCAAAAGGATCAGAAACCGCGAGAGACCTCTCTGTTTGCTATTCTTTTTTCGATGCGACCCCCTTCACCTGCTTGGGGGTCAACGCGGCTTTATAACATTCTCTAGCCATTTTTGACTACTTCTTACCGTTCCTACATTTCTACCTACCACATACTTCAAACAGTAATGAACAGTAGATGGCATGGCATGCATCTCAGACAACCAGGACCTTTCGAAGATAGCATTGTATGATGTGGGAGCACCCACCACTACAAACATTACTGTGACTATCTTCTTGAATGGCCCTCGACCCAACTCTACCATTCCTTCAAACACTCCGACTACATCAGCAGTTGCTCCGGTAAATCCCACTATCCTTCGGTCAGATCGCAAATTTGTTAGTGGGTTTTTTATCTGGCTATATGTTAACATAAATATTATGTTAGCTGAGCTCTCTTTATCAATCCAAATATTTCTTATCTCGTTTCCCACGATCTCCGCGCAGATCACGACTGTATCCTCATGCGGACCAGCTACTGCTCTCATGTCATCAAGTTCGAAGCAAAGAATGCGGATGGGTTTCTGTATAGGTTTGATGAGGCTCCTGCTTCCAACTGTGTCGCCAGACTAACGATGTGTCTCTTCCGAGAATAGTTTGATATTTCTGCCACTGTGTCCCCACCAAAACGTACACAATTCACTAACCTTTCCTCTGCAGTGATATCAAACGTATCAACAAATTCTTCATCAGCCGCTTCAGATATCATCATAGTACCCTCTTGTTTAGGAGCAGCTTCTTGCTTTGGTATGAGCGCAAAATTCTTTTTCACAAAATCAATAAACTTTCCATTCTCAATCGGATACTAGACTTCTTTCTTCAATTCCACGCAATTTTTTGTATCGTGCCCGATATCTTCATGAAATTGACAATATTTATTTTTCATATGCTCCCTTGGGGTCTGCAACGGGAAAGGCTTGAGAAAATGCACATTTGCACGTGTTTTCTCAAAAATGGTTGATACACACTCGGTCAACTCGGCATAATGAGCAAGTCGGACCCATCTGTTGGACATGGGTCTAACATATTGCTGAGATGCTTGCCTTGCAGTTGTATATTATTAATATAGTACTACCCATTGAGGATTTTGGCTTGTTGCTTGAACTGGTGCTCGTGGTCGGACACTTGTAGTTGGCTGCGAAACTTGCGGTCGGACATTAACCGTTGTTGTACTAGCTCTGATCAAGGTCGGACCGCTTCTCTAACTGATCTAACAAAGGTCCGAATGTTATGGACTGTGTCTCCGCGGTATTGTCCTTCATTACCCACAGAAGAAGACCCATTTGGAAAGCAGCCAATGATACCTTGTCTTCACAAAAGTCAATATCCGTCTTGACCTGAATGAAACATTTTGTGTACTTTTTTTAACTTTCTCCAACTTTCTGCCTACAGTAGATAATGGTATTCCATTTACACGGAATTTCTTGCTTCCGTCGAAATGTTGTCGGAACATACTCCAAAACATATCAAAGTTTTTAATTCACCCCTGAGGTAGATGATTATACTATTTGGATATGGCGTTCTTGAAGGTTTGGGAGAATGCCCTGCACAATAGCTTGTCGTCATCATCATAATTGATCATAAAGTTCTTGAACTGCTCAATGTGATTATCTAGATCCCGAGTCTCTTCGAACTTTTCCAGCTTAGAAATATCGAAACACTTGGAGAGATGTCCGGACAGGGTCTCCGGAGAGAGTGGGGATGACGTCCAATTATGTCTGACTTTATAAGCGCTTCCCCCCGGACCATCATTGGTTGTCAAATAAAGTATGTCTCGGTCGGAGAAGTAAACTGATTACTAACTCGGTAATCTTAATTATAGTTGTCGGATTGAGGCTTCCTCCGAGGAGTGACATGTTCGACTCAAACATTTCTTGTTTTGTCATGCTCCTCGGAATATATCTTCTTTTTCATATGATCACCTTTCTTCCTTGACTCCTTCTTTCTCCTACTAGTCTGATGAGAGTGTTTGCGCATCTTCAAATCTCTTTTCCTCCAATCTGTTTTGTATCTGGCATAGGTATCCAAAGATGAAAATTCATCTAAGCTCACGGAAGTATACTCACTAGATTCTGATGGCTCGTATCTTTGTTCCGATCTAGCTCGCCTTTTAGAATGTCGATGACTTCTCCTTCGTTGCCTTTCTTCAGTTGGAATGACATCATGGATCTGATCAGCCACAACTCTCTCTTGTCGGACTTCAGATCTGACTTTCCTAGAGCTTATTATCACTTCATTTTCCGTATTTAGTCTTTCGATGTCCTCCAACAATTCTTTATGCCTGGCAACCAGGACTAACTCCTTAAGAAGCTCCTCGACATATCGGTTTGGGTTGTTTCCTTTGTTTGTGACTTGTTCTTCTATAAGATGGTCACTAGATTTGAAATCAATCAGATCTTTGGTCGGATTCATCTCGGTTTCTCCATAAACTTCAATATCTATATTTTTTTATATTGTTTTCAAGGTTTTAGAATGTTAATTCAGGGTACCACTCGGTTCCCGCAGAGGACTCCACTGATGAACTCATAAATTCTCTAGGGAAGTTCAGAAGCAGAATGTTCATCGGAGAGGATCTGAATAAGAAAGGTTTGTATGAAGTGACAGTAACAATTAAATCAATGTTTTATAGAGAGAGAAAAGGACAAAAGGAATAAATGTAGCAATAATTGACTAATCATTGGCAATTTTCCCAAAAAGAGAATGTCCTTTATATAGTACACGAGGTGGGTAGTAAAATTACATAATTACCACCATTAAAGTGGTTTTCTCACCCCCACTCTTTTACTATTTACAAATAAGTTCTTGGAGTATATCATTTAACCCTCTACTTCTTATGGTTGCTTTACTTTGGTCATTAACCACTAAATATACAAGCCTAGGCCTTTTACTTGGCATAATTAACCTCGTGACTACCTATATTTTTCTCCCCTTATGAGATGGTATAGTATGGGGTAATTTTATGTTAGCACGACTATACAAGAGGATAGGCTGCAACGTCGAAGTCGTCGTTGAAGAAACTTATCTAATTTGGGACCTTGTTAGATTGTTAGATATACGATCATATTCATTGTTTGCGCTATCAGATTAACAGTTAGTATAGGTCATTTATGCCCAACCTTCTTAGTACTCTAAAACAACATACACGAGGAAATTTTAGGCCAAAGATATGCTACCGCGACCTCATTACCAGTCTCGATTAGAAAGAAGTAAGTATTTTTGTTTTTTTTAACTTTCATCAAAGTTCTGAATTGTTTCTTAGTTTATATATGTTTCTTGGCAAGTGATACTCTAGCTGTATACAGATTCGCGAGATAGCTTTCCGAAGCATGCAATGAGATTATATCGTAATCATATCTAGATTATTCATGTCACCGAAGCGTATATGTCTGATTAAGTGATCTGGTGGTTTGGTTGGATCTATGAGAAGCGGTTGGATGTTTTTTCAACTTGAACAAATCTAAAGAAGGGTGGCCATTTAGTGGTGTCTGGTTAATAGCTCGCACTCAGATGATTGACAAATTCATTTTTTCCATTGACAGGCATACTCAACCCATTATATTAAACCATAGGACGATTACGGCTCACTGTAAAGTCTACATGGTAAAGTTTAGTCAGTTTGATAAAAAAAAACCAAAATTACCAACTACACTCATATATTTACATTGTATATTTTTTATTAAATTAAAAATTATATTAAAATATGGTAAGACTTTACCTCCGATTTGTCTAAGAAAATTCAGTTGTGATCGGTAAACAAAAATTTAAACATATTTAAATCTATATGGATCCGTTAATTTTTTATTAATATATTTAATTATCCTATCTAATTAGAACTCCAATAATTAGCAACCAACCATGACATAGTTGGGTTAGCGGTTGATTAAATGACCATCGGATCACGTGTTTTTAAACATTTGGTTCAAAATAGTGTCATCAATTATAATTACAGTATTGGAACAAGTTTTAGTCAGAAAATTTAGATGTCCAAATAACTTCAAAGTCTATTGGAACAAGTTTTAGTAGTCAAAAAGATCAGATGCTCGTGCAACTATACGATCTACGCCAGTTTCGAATACATATAATCAAATTAAATGATTGCATTTAATTTTTAAAAATTAATTATAAGAAAGATGTATTTCTTATCAAACTAAATTCTGAAAGCTAAGAAACTAAAATGGTAAATCATTTCCACACCAAATCATACAACAAGACGACCTAAATCATTTACTAATACGTGAGAATAAAATTAAATGATTGCATTTAATTTTTAAACATTAATTACAAAAACGATAAAATTATTTCTAAATACGCATTCAATCCATCAATAAAAAGGTCTAATATATTATTTTTATCTAAATTTTCATATTTATATTATTTTATTTACTATATATTTTATTTTTTTGTATAAAAACTTGTAACTTAATAAATGAAAAAGGGTTCGTTATATTTAATTCTAAGCATTCCTTTACATACAAAAAATATTAAAATATATATTCATATGGGTATTTCTATACATACAAAATGTACTAAAATATATATCCATTGGGGCATTCCGCGATATAACAAAGAGTACAAGTTGTACCATAAAAATATCAACTGCAAAAAAGGAATATATGGTAGAAAATTAAGGGTAAGAGTTTGTGACGGGAGGTAAGATAAGAGGCATCATTAACCATAAAAGAGCTTTCATAAAATATTATACTATCTATAACAAACACGACCCATATACAAATAATAACATCAGTAGTACTAGTTGAACCGGTCATGAGATGTTTGAACCATATATAACGGAGGTTGGAGAGGATGCGATGAGAAATCACCGATGCAAGGGAAGAAGTGTTTGTGAATATTCTCGTTTTATTCTCCTCTAAAATCTGAATATCAAGACACATAAACCAGAGTGCCAAAGATGGCCATGAACCAAACAAATAGGTATCCAGGAGCTGGTGATTTATAGTTAAGAGGATCAATCGGTGGTATGGAGAGGGAACCTAAGCTTAGCACTTGAGGCCTACTAGATAAGACGAAAGAAGGGGCACTCCACTAAGAGGTGATTGATAGATTCGCTGGACTTATTTGATATGGAACAATGTGTGACTATATTATAACTTTATCTCTAGTAATAAGGTTTTCATGAATGATCAGCCAAAAAATAAAGGAGTGTCATGAGATATTGAACTGGTTCCAAATGAGGTTGGTCTAAATTACATGAGAGGTCGAAAATCCTAACGATCTTACTTTTATGTTTGAGAATCTAGATTTTAAAGAAGAAGAAGAGAAATTTAAGGAACTAAAAATCAACACCTTGTGGGAAATTCGTGGAGGTGAATATTTTTCGAAAGAATTGAGAAATATTGGATCGACAATGTCATTCGTCATGAGATAATATTGCATTATACCCCAAAAAAATGGAGTATCTGAAAAAAAAAACACAACAATAATGAAAATGGCTAGATATCTTCTTAAGAAGAAGAGGTTATGAAGAAGTTTTTGTGCTGAAGTTGTTTTTATGCAGTTTATCTTATTAACGGGTCACGAACAAAGATCTTGAAGAATTGCACACTGCATAAGATATTGTACGGTACAAAGCCTAATATTCGTCATCTAAGAATATTTGGAAGTGTTTCTTACTTTCATATTCCGGATACAATGCGAAACAAGTTGGATGACAAGTCATTAAAATACATCTTAATTGGTTATAGTCAAAGAAGTAAAGCATACAAGTTATACAAACCGGTAAAAAAAAATATTGTGATAAGTCCAGATGTTTGGTTTGATAAAAATTCATTCTTTGAAGAGATGACAACTGAGAAATAAACTTTGCTAACATTTCTATTTTAACTTGATGAAAAATGAATAAGAAAACTTTGAAAATGCTGAAAATAATGCTCCAACAAGAAGTCGTCCGGATTCCCAAATTTTTTAATCAAGCTCTTCATCTAGTTTGTTCTAGAAAATGAGAACTATTCAAGAACTATATAATATAATAATGCAAAAGTACAACAAAATGCTATATTGTTTACTTTCTTTATATGAGAAGATTCAATTTCATTTGGTCATGCATATAAAAAAATAGATGTGGAGGAAAGCTATGAAATAAAATATTTGATCAATTTAACATAATGATACATGAAAGCTTACTCATTTTCCACCGCACAAGAGTTCTATTGTAGTCAATGGGTGTACATGACAAAGATTAATCCAAATGTCTCTATTAACAAATATAAGGTGATGTTAGTTGCAAAATGATACAAACAAAAAACGAGAAGATATTGCAGAGGTATTTGATCCCGTTTCCAGACTTGAATTTGGTTACTCGTATCTCTTGTTGCTCAAAATAATTAGAAGATGTTCCAAATGAATGTAAACTCTCCATTCTCGAATGGTGTTCTAAATAAATAAGTTTATGTTGATCAACCACCATGGTATATTAATAAAAGAGAATAATGAAAAGTTTACAAGCTAAAGAAAGCATTGTATGGGTAAAGCAATCATCTCGAGCGTAGTACATGCGCATCCATTCTTATTTTCAAGAATACATATTCAAAAAATGTCTATATGAACATCCTATTTACATCCAAGTGATTCTCAATAAAGATTTATGGTGGCTAGATTATGATGATCTTGTTTTCACATGAAATTATGTGAAAATATTGGAAGAATTTACGCAGTCAATTATAGTAGAATTTGAGATGGCTGATTTAAGAGAACTTAATTATTTTCGTGAAAGGAATTATTATTTCACATGATAGTTTTGCAAACAATTCTTTAAAAAATTAAGATAGAAAATATTAATCCAGACACTACTACATGCATCACATGTCTGAAGTTATCCTAAAATGTGAAGAAAAACTTGTCAAATCGACCACGTTCATAAGTCTTGTTGGAAATTTGATGTACCTGACTTCGATAAGGCATGACATTGTTTATTTGTTTAGTTTGATAAATAAATTTTTCGAAACCCTTATTCTAATCAGTGGGAGGTTGCCAAAAGAATATTGCGATATGTGAATGAAACCATTGACTATGGAACTTTTTATGAAGTTAATCTCATTATACGGATATTAATTTAGCATGAATCATTGATGATAGCATAAGGACTTCTGGGTATGTGTTTTACCTCTATAGTGGTGCAGTTTCATATAGCTCAAAGAAACAATTAGTTGTGGTGCTTTCGACTGTAGAAGCATAATATATTGTTGCATCTTATGTCACATGTCAATTGATTTTGTTGGATTGAATTTTGGAGACTTTAAAAAGAAAGAATATCAACTCAATCATTTTATTTTGTGACAATAGTTCTATTATTTCAATCTTAAGGGATCCGGTTATTCATGGAAGAACAGAACACATCTGCATTTGATACAGTTTTTTGAGGGTACTCGTGAACACTGTTGATGTTCAAGTTGAATATTATAAAGCGGATGATCATATGGGTTATATATTCACAAAGTCACGCAATATACATATCTTCAAAAGAAAAGTTGAAAGCTTGGAAGTTATAAGCAAGCTTAATTCAAGAGATGCATTGTTAGAACAAAGTTAATTACGCTTGAAATATATTAATTAATTAATTCCTTTAATTAATTAGTTGGTTAAAAGATTTGAATAGTATCAATTAATTAAGAAAATAAATTAATTTAATTAAAATAACATGATTAATCAAAGGTTTGAATAATAAGAAAAATGTTATACTGCCCCCAAGGGGGTAGCCTTGGTTGAGTATGGTATGCTTGTGACCAAAAGGTTATGAATTCGAGTCCCTCTACATACGCTTTCTCGGCTGAGCCTATCACTTTGTGTGGTTTACCTTCTGGCGTTGGTTTGCAGGCTATCGCGTCAGACTGAGGGTTTACCTTGTGCGCACTCATTGCACTCTGAGTAGCGGTTGCGGGTTCCCTCCGGAAAACAAAATGTTATATTGGTCAACAAGTTTATTCTATTATTAGGACATAATAATATACTAATATAAATATAGGAGATGTATGAAAGAAAAACATAAACTATAATAATAATATATTTGTCAAAAGATTTATTCCGTCATTAAGCTTAATTATTTTGTTTTTTTATCTCCATTAAATTCAATATTTTTAAGTTATTTGCAAAAATGTGATTTATTCAGAAAAGTTTATTCATCTGGATATATTTTGTTTATTCACTGACCAATTTATTTTTAAATTTGTTGCCAAACAAAATTTATATTGTCAATGATTATACAAATATGTGTTAATTACAAAATAATATTTACAGTTATAGTAAAATTAAAGAATCCCCTCAATTCCAAATATTAGAAGATTGGATCTTTTTCTTACCAATTATCTTTAATTATGTCACGCATTTGATATATATATACACACACACGTTAGGTAATTTAGAGATAATCTAACCAAATGGGTTAATTTCAAATTACCAATAACCATTTGGATTTGAAGTTTATCAAGTATCACACAAAATTCTTCCAACAATACCCTTTTAAAAACAAACACGTACAACCTTCAACAATTGGTTGTTTTTAATCTTCAAATATCCATATTTTTTTAAACTTTAACTTAAAAAAATCCAAATATATATATAAAGGCAGGCAAAACAAAATCTATGAGTGATATATTTAGAGAACTTTTTTTCAATGCCAAGATCGTAACCAAATCGTGCATAATTTTGCAACTAAACAACGGTTTCTTTTTGCAACCAAATTATACATAATTCTGCAATTGAACAACAAATTAGTTTTTCATACTTATTTCGTAATCAAATTATACGTAATACAAATGAACATATTTTCGCAACTACAAAATAGTTAGTTGTTTCACATTCAATTAAACATTATTTTTCAAAAAATAATATGACTTATTTAGTAACCAAAGTCATATTTTCGTAACTATTTTACGCTAACTTTTATAACATATTTCCATGTTGTTTTGCATCTAAACAAATAATTATTATTTTTGCAACCAAATTGTACGTAATTTCGCAACTAAATAATATTTTGTTTCATAACCAAATTACACGTAATTCTGTAACTAAATAATAATTTGTTTTCCAGCCAATTTATATGTAACTTTACAACTAAAAAAGTCAAAAAAATATATTTCATATTTAGTTTTATTCGTCTTAAAAATCAATGTTATTTTCATATATGTTTTGGAACTATAGTTTGAAATATATGTCACTTAAAAAACAAAAAATAAGAAAAAGAAAACGATTAGGGATATTTCGGACTACAAATAATAATTTATCACGAGGTGATACCATACTTTTTCAAATTTTGAGTTGTTATTGGTAAATAAGTTTGATATTTGATGATTATTGGTAAATTACCCAGATATATTTATGTATATTTATCCTTGATATATATTTTTAAAAACACAGAATAAGTGGTCATAATAATTAAACAAATGGTTCAGTAAATGAAGTAGGATAGAGGTTAGGCTAAACTACGCTCCTCAAAACTATAAGTTGTTCAGATTGAGTTCACCCAAAACAAACTTATAAATCACCCCAAATTATTCCAAAAATATCATCATTCCAAACTCTAATTTACATACATAAACTTTAAAGTCACCCCAAATTCAAAATTCATTTTTTACCTCTCAAACATCTCTTTTATTTCTGAGAAAGCAACAAAATCTTTCATTTCTCAAGAACACATAAACTTTATTTTTTAGCCAAAATCTTCCATTTCTTCTCCAAACAACAAACTCATATATTCTTTAATCAATTAAAAATGGGTAAAAGTAACTTTCCTTGTATTTAATGGTTTAATTTTGTTTATTATATATATATATATATATATATATATATATATATATTCTTTTACTTTGTGAAACTTATTTTTGGTTCTTTCTTAAATAACTTCGATTCTTTCTATTGCAGGAAACATACCAATAACATGGAGGCACGATTAAAATCCTGACATGAGGATGCTCAAGCAATATATGCGGGAAAAACACTTCCCCAATAGGGGCGTAATAATGAAATAGATACAAGTTCTCCTTCTACCGCGACCCACCTTTCAAAGCACAAAGAGTGGTCCACCCGCCACCGTTAGTATGGAACTGTGGCATGTGCTGTCGAGGATCCTACTCATGGTGAAGTTTCATCTTCATCGGTTCACTATATAACTTATGATAGTAATAAAGCATGTCAGATTTCGACAGAAGCGTCTCTGATTTCGATAGACCGTTCAGACCGTCTCAATAATTTTTTTCTTGAGATTGAATAGTGTTATATTTTTTAATCACTACCAGCAGGACAAGATATACAATATATTCATTGGGAATATGAGTTTCAACACTTTATAGTGCCAATTATTTATTTAATTTGGTTTCTCACCACCTGATAATAACATTATAACATTTCATTATATTTACATATTTTCAATCGCGATCGGGTATTACCAGTTAGACCAATTACAACATACTAGGTCAATGTGACCTTAGAAGCCACGAGGTTGTATAGATTATGTTCAAGTGACTTCATTCTGTCCTTTTATCAGACGCTTACGCAAGTTCAACTCAAACCCTCATTTGAGTGAGGCTTTCCTCGAACATTGGCATTAGGAGACCAACATTTTTCAATTCTCCTTTAGAGATATGAACATCACGTTAGAAGACGTGTTCGTTCTTACTGCTCTCATGGTGGTGGGGAAATAGTTAAAATTAAGTAGAGCGGAACGTTTTGTACTACACGCATTATGCTACGTTATTGGAAGTTACGAAGGTAGATATTCAAGAAGATTTGGAGAAGCATGTTAGGATTAGTTTTGGTATGAAATTCTCCAAGAATACATTTTCATTCCCATAGTTTTTATGCAAATTAGGAACTTACTCCTTAGATGGTCTTATAAGTCGCACTTACATAGATCATGTATATGTTATGTTGCACAATTTTCAACACCACTAGCCTGAAAAACATACAAGTATATTTGCTCGCTTCAGTGCAGGACATGGATCGGGTAGCTGGTATAGTATGGGGTAATTTTAGGTTAGCACGACTATACAAGGGGATGAGCTGGAGCGTCGAAGTCGTCGTTGAAGAAACTGATCAAATTTGAGACCTTATTAGATTGTTACATATACGAACATATTCCTTGTTTGCGCTCTCACGTTAACAGTGAATATAGGTCATTTATTCCCAACCTTCTCATTTGGTCGCTAAAACAACAGGCACGAGGAAATGTTAGGCCAAAGATATACTAGTACGACCTCATTACCAGTATCGAATACAAGGAAGTAAGTATTTTTGTTTTCTTTTAACTTTCATCAAGGTTCTGAATTGTTTCTTAGTTTATATATGTTTGTTCGCAAGTGATATTGAAGTCGTAAACGGATTTGTGTGCTTTTTACACCGTTGACTTGAGGTATTATACACTGACATATGAATACTTCATTGTCGGTGTGAAAATTGTGCACCCACCATGTAGGTTACATCACCGGTGGTGCATTAATCGTGTAATGTCGGTGGACTGCTATTATAAATGAACTTATTTAAATTTCACTTTTTGGTCTCCACCGCTAACATATCATGTGTACACCATCGGTGGAGTTTTCTGATGCCGATGTACAAATTATGCATACTGTTGTACAATATGTGTTCTATTTTTCACCTTGTTTGTTATATATATATATATAATGATAACGATCAATTTGAAACAATAACATTAGACATAAATTAGTTGACATAGTTACAAAGATTACATAATTCGTACGTAATACGTATACCAAAATATAAATACAAGCAAGCAAAATAGATAAATAGTTGACATTGTTGACATTAGAGGCGTGTTTATAGTGATGGATAATCACATTAATGCTCAAAGCGCTTTTCAAACGGATATTCCTCATCTATGCTAGTTTTATCAGAATTTGCGTAAACGGATTCGACGCTATTGACTTCTACATCCACTTTATCTTTGAGTTTTTGCACAAGATGGTCCAGTATATCTTTTGTAATACAGGTTTGAAATCTCATATTGGAAACATCGTGGGATTCGTATTCACTTTGATAGGGGAGTGACACAATCAGTATACTCGGAACTGTTTTCGGATAATTTAACTTGGCGGTGAAATCTTCATATCTACGTGCTTGGGGCATCATATAAGCAGAACATGTTATTTCCTTATTGTGTATGAAGTATATTATGCGTAAAACTACATTGATAAAACTAGGAGTTTCTTCCCACATCCTGCATTTCACACAATCAACTAATTTTAGCATATACGCATTTGTCGTGCATATTGAAATTCGCATCACCCATATTTGTGAGTTTTCAAAGTTAAGTTCTTACAAGATTCAAGCTTCTATTTATTAATATTTAGGCGAGGATAGCGTAATTCATTTATACGTATTAAAATTTCACAGGTATAAGTTGTGGATAGTGTAATCCCCTTAACCAATCTCCTTGGGACACCTATCGTATAAGACTAACGTTCATCCTGGAGTATGTCAGGATAAGCCCACGTTGATGAGGGAGAATAAAAGACATGGAGAAAATTGTAAAGAAGAAGTATGATAGGAGAAAATTGTAAAGAGGAAATTGTGTTAGGGGAAAATTGTATAGACTATTAAAGAAGTAGCCATTATCAGAAGAAGAAAAGATGTAGGGACCGAAAATGTAATAAACAGTAATTAAAGCGTGTGGGACCCGCAATTGTACTATAAAAGGACCACACACGCTTCACAGATCCCGGGATGAATATAATATTACTTTCTCTCTCTACTTAATCTAAACTCTCACTTTCTCTCTCTAAAAAGACTCTTAAGCTAAGTACTTTAGATTGTTTTAACACTAAGAGATTCTTGTATCACAAAATCACCCCTGGACATTCTAAAAACTCTTCAGTGGCGCAGTCTGTGGGAAACGAAGATTGTTCTAACAACAATCGCTTCCTGGAAATAGTTCCTATTCCGAGGAAAACTATGGAAGAGCAAGGGGACGATTTTGTTAATAATTGGGAGGAGAATCTGGTGGGCGACGACTATCGGAATGACATGGAATACAAGGCGCATGGGGGCCAGCGATTCAGAGACACTTTTGATGACTCAGACCTGTTGGCTCGAAGGAATGAACTGCTGCTGGAGATCGAAAGATTGAAGGCAGAAAAGGAAACCGTTCAGGAAAATCTTCGTTCCGAGATAAGAAGGGAGCCAGTTAGTGGAAAAGAGGAGCGCGAAACCGATTTTCTTCCTAAAAATGGGGACGATAGATACAGGGGATACGAACGACGATCATCGCGGAGGAGAGAAAATCGAAATTTGGATTCATGTGATTCGAGCGATTATTCTCGATACAGTTCGTCGGAGTCATCTCCTAGGAAAAATCACAGAAAGAAAAGACACGGTCGAGGGCACGTAAATTACCGAAGGGGAAGAAGCTCGGAGAGGAACTATCCGAGGAAGAAGAGTTACTGTGCTCAACTTAATGAGCGGGCTTATGGCCAAGCGAAGTTTCCTGTTGGAAAAGAAGACGTAAGCCCGCGAAATTCAGAGTGGCAACATCAATATACTCTACCATCCGAGGAGAGATTGTATTTTCCGAGCAATGAAAATTTGAGATCCAATGTTTATCGTACGGGTCACAATTGGAGAGCTTCTCCTTTGTCCCTAGACATTTTGGTGGGTAACCTCCCAAAGCATTTTGATATCTCGAAGTTAGAAAATTTTGATGGGACACGAGACCCTGATAATCACATCGAACAATTAAAAAACTTCATGATTAATTTCGACGATGATGATAAATTTTTGTGTATAACGTTTTCTCAGACCTTCAAGGGGGTCGCGTCCAAATGGTATAATAGGCTTCCGCAGGGCTCGATAAAGAATTTCGACATGTTCTGGAATATCTTCAGACAACACTTTATGGGGAGCAAAAAGTTCAGAGCTAACGGAGACACGATAATCTATTGCAGACAAAAGGTTGGGGAGAGCTTGAAGAATTACACCAATCGGTTTTTCAAAATAAAAACAGACATGGAGTATTGCAAAGACTCAGTGGCACTTGCAGCTTTCAGGATGGGCCTACTCCCCGGATTTTTAAAGGATACGGTGGCGGAGAGTCAGGCCATGACCTTCAGAGCATTTTTTGATCAGGTTGAGAAGAAAATTCTGGTGGAGGAGACTCAGGCATCTGAGAAAGGATCCGGTGATCAATTGAATCAGAACTAGTTTAAGAGATCTGAGCCTAATAGCCAAGGGCCTCGTGCCAATATTCAAGCCAAAAGTACGGGTCAATATCCGCTAAGGCAGAAAACAAACCCACAGTATTATGGCAACCAACAAAATTACAATCAAGGGGCCAGACTAATGTTGAATAAGTGGGTTCGACCGGATTATTTCGCGAAGTTAACGGAAAATGTTGCTGCTATATTTGATAAGGCGAGATCCACAGTACCATTCAGGAAACCTTTTCCTATACAGACTCCGAGGGAAAGTAGAAGCGTTAACAAGTATTGTAAGTATCATGAAGATATCGGGCACGACACCAAGGACTGCATAGCCTTGAAAAAAGAAGTGCAAGCTTTGATCGAAAATGGAATGTTGTTGGAGTTTTCCAAAAAACAATCTCAGAAAAATATTATGGTGAAGACTGTTCCAAAGAACACTGATACAACCATGGTGATTTCCGAGGAGGTCGATGATTTTGATGTTGAACAAGAGTATTTGGATCCCAAAGAGGGGAGGAACAATGTGAATATGGTGGAAGAGGTTATTCCGAGGGGGAGAGTGAACAACCTCTGTGATTTCTTTGAATCACTGGGAATCTTTGGAGGGGATACCATCGCAGGGAATTCCAATAGCTCGCGGAAGAGGCACATGGTCAACCTGACTACCCAGATTGAAGCGGGGGTGTTAGCACAAATGCACCGATTGCCCTCCCCCATCATATGTTTTGACGACGATGATATGCGAAATATTGCGGGCCCGCACGAGGATGCGGTGGTGATTGCTGCGGGTATTGTTGGGGATCAAGTTCAAAAGATACTTATCGATACAGGGAGCTCAGCGAATATCTTGTTTATGAGCACTTACAGGAGAATTTCTGACCCACCATTTATACGACATTCCGACGGAACCATAGTGGGCTTTACCGGCTCCACAACAGTGGTGGTTGGAGAATTTCAGTGTGTGGTCGAGTTAGGTTGTGGGCCATTCAAGAAGGAGATGTAAGTATTGTTTATTGTCGTCGACGCACCAACTTCGTATAACGCTATTCTGGGTCGCTCTTGCTTGTCCCGAATGCATGGTGTAATTTCGACGGTGCATCAGTGTCTAAAGTATGTGCTAGGGAACAATTTCGGGATAATCAGAAGTAGCCAGAAAATGGCCCGCGAATGTTACCAGATAGCTTTATCCTTAAAGGGAGTTCGGGGAGAAATGTCAGATAAAGCATAGCAATTAAAAGGGCCTTCCTCCGAAGTCATCCCATGTGATGATCCGAGGGAGACCCCCGGATTTCTGGTCCCAGAAGAAGATTTTGAGGCACATGAATTTGAGAGTGGCAAATCTCTGAAGATTGGAGTAAAACTTTCTTTTGAGTTCAGAGAAAAGTTAATTGCATTTTTGTCTAACAAACTCAACATGTTTGCTTGGTGTGCACAGGATGTCACGGGAGTACCATCGGAGATCATATGTTATAAACTTGCGGTACGACTTGATGTTAGACCTATTGTCCAGAAGAGGAGACCCGTTTCTTCGGAGAAGGCTACAACTATTATCTTGGAAGTGGAGAGGCTGTTAAGCATATGCCACATTTGTGAGTCGCATTATCCTGTATGGGCCTCAAATCCGGTCTTGGTTAGAAAAAAGAATGGCAAGTGGAGAATGTGCGTTGACTTCACAGACTTTAACAAAGTTTGTCCTAAGGATCCGTTTCCAGTGCCCCGCATTGATCAGTTAGTAGATTCGACCTCAGGAAATCGATTGTTGTCCTTCATGGACACGTATTCTGGGTATAGTCAAATCCGGTTGGATACTCATGATGAAGAAAGCACTTCGTTTATTACCGGGAGAGGATTATATTGCTACAAAGTTATGCCATTCGGCTTAAAAAATGCGGGGCAACTTATCAGCGTTTGGTCAACAAAACCTTTGAGGGACAGATTGGTCGGAAAGCATATATCGATGATATGTTAGTCAAAAGTTTGTAGGATGAAGGTCATTTTGCTGACCTGGAGGAGACTTTTAATAATTTGAGTAAGGTCAATTTGAAACTGAATCCAGAGAATTATGTTTTTGGGGTGCGATCGGGTAAGTTCCTTGGATATATGATCAGTGAGAGAGGCATCGAGGCTGACCCGGATCAAATAAAAGCTTTAATCACCATGACTCCACCTCGAAATATCAAGGAAGTCCAAATCTTGACAGGGAGATTCGCAGCATTGAATAGGTTCATTTCTCGATCCTCGGACAAATGTGCACCTTTCTTTAAGGTATTACGAAATGCCAAACAATTTAATTGGACTGATGAGTGCTCAGCCGCTTTTCGCAAAATTCAGGTATATTTGACATCCCTTGATATATTGTCTAAACCATTGTTGGGGGAAAGACTGATTATCTATGTAGCAGTGTCAGATTGTGCAGTCAGCGTTGTTTTACTTCGCGAAGAGGAATCTCTTCTGAGACCCATCTATTATGTCAGTAAAAGTTTGTTGGATGCAGAGAAGCGATATCTTAAGTTGGAGAAGGTTGAGTTGGCTTTGGTAACGGCTGCCCGAAAGATGAGACCTTACTTCCAGGCACATCCTATAGTTGTTCGGACGACTTTCCTCCTAAAGAGTTTGTTACAGAGGCCTGATATCTCTGGGAGGATGACTAAATGGTCAGTAGAACTGGGAGATTTTGACATAGCATTTGAGCCTCGAACGGCGATAAAAGCTCAAGTTTTGGCTGATTTTTTGGTTGAATTCCACTCAAACAAAGAGGATAAAGAGGTCGTTGTCCATTTTGATGAAACAGAATGGTTGGTACGAACGGATGGAGGGTCGAATAATTCTGGAAGTGCTGCGGGTGTCCATTTGATTTCTGCAGAAGGTTTGGCTATGTTCCAAGCCATTCGATTTGGTTTTAAGGCAACTAACAATGAAGCAGAGTATGAGGCGGCATTGGCGGGTTTACGTTTAGCTCAGATATGTGGGGCCAAAAAGGTTAAACTAATCAGCGACTCACAGTTGGTGATAAACCAAGCTTTGGGAGAGTCTGAGGCCATAAAAGATAAGTTGATACAATATCTTAAGGCATTAAAAGATTTGATGTCTGAGTTTGAGGAAGTTAAGTATGAACATGTTCAAAGGGAGGCAAATGTCGTCCCAGATTCTTTGGCCACAACCTCACGAACGGAAGGATACCCATGGGTCTTGGTTCAGGAACGTCTTTCGATCATGATTGATGCGGAGCATGCAATGAATGTTAATGAGGAGAGCAATGTGATCAAAGATGATTGAATGACAACCATTATTGACTTCTTGAAATGATACTTTACCCGTCGGAAAGTACGAGGCTAGGAAAATCAGGTTCAAGTCTCATGGGTATATCATGCTGGGAGGCGTTCTGTATAAGAAATCTTTGATCTGACCATTACTAAGGTGTCTGAACAAGGATGAGTCGCAATTTGTCTTGTCCGAACTGCACGATAGGGAAGGTTCAGCCCACTGTGGGTATAAGGCGTTAATTCGACGGGTGTTTCTGGCTGGTTATTATTGGCCAACTATCGCTTCAGATCCAAAAGATTTGGTAAAATGATGCGACACGTTTCAGCGCTATGCCAATGTAATCCATAATCCTTGGGTATTATTGGAGAGCATTTCGGAGGTGGTCCCATTTGACAGGTGGGGCATCGATTTAGTCGGGCCCTTACCAATGGAATCTGGCGGCAGGCAGACTATAATTGTGGCAATGGATTATTTTTCTAAGTGGGTGGAAGCGGAACCTTTAGCAGGGACAAAGGCCAAAGATGCGATTAAATTCGTTGTGTCAAATATTTGCTGTCGCTTTGGTGTACCATTGCAAATCACAACGGATAACGGGCCTCAGTTCGATAACAAGGAGTTTAAAAGTTTATGCCTTTCCAGGGGCATACGACAATATTTTTCTGCCCCATTTCATCCCCAAGATAATGGACAAGTGGAAGTGACCAATCGAACAATTCTCGATGGTTTGAAAAATAATTTGGAAGGAAAGGCAGGGAAATGGCCTGATTATTTACAAGAAGTGTTGCGGGCTTATAGGACAACTCCATGAACGGCCACTGCTGTATCTCCATTTGTTTTATGGCATGGATGCCATTGTCCCTCCAGATACTGTTTTCCCTTCACATCGTATGGCAACGTATACAACAGAAGTAAATGATCAAAGCAGAGCACTGGCGCTAGATTTGGTTGAAGAAAAACGACAGCGTGCACAGTTGACGTCTCTACATTATCAAACTCTTATGAGGAGTAGATATGCGTCTAAATTAAAGCATAGAGACTTTAAGGTGGGGGACAAAGTTCTACGCAAATTCTTCCTACATACTAAAGACAAGAGTTTGGGTAAATTAGGACCGAATTAGGAGGGCCCTTATGAAGTTACCGAGAAAGTAAAACCGGGAACTTATCAATTAAAAGACAAGGAAGGGCGATATCTTCGGCTCCCATGGAATATTGAACACTTAAAATTGTATCTTGAATGAGGAACTAGTTAGGGTGTAACAGTTGTCCTTTTAAAACATAGTGAGGGCATACTCTTTCCTACCTTGATAGGCACATGAAGGTTTTAACGAGGTATCCAATGAGCTGCTTAATATGACATACTTTTTGCCTTAAACTATTATTTGGGTCACAATAATTTGTGCCTCGAATTTTTCTTTGCCTTAAACTATTATTTGGGTCATAATAATTTCTGCCTCGAATTTTTCTTTGTCTTAAACTATTATTTGGGTGACAATAATTTGTGCCTCGAATTATTGTTTGGGTCACAATAATTTGTGCCTTCAATTATTATTTGGGTCACAGTGATTTGTGCATCGAGTTGTTCCACTCTTCGAACTATGATTTGGGTCCCAATACTCTGTACCTTAAACTGTTATTTAGGTTACATTAAGTGATGCCTCGAATGGTTTTACCCTTCGAACTATTCTTTGAGACACAATATGTTGTGCCTCGAATTATTTACACTTTTATGTTATTATTCATGCCATGCCTTAGCCTATTTCTTTTTCTTAGGATGGTTCTTGATGTACACCACAGGGCGAGTAAATATAGATTACTGAATTGATACAACGATATAAATTGGCAAACACTTGGGAGAAAACTATAAATAAAAAGTTGCAGGGTTAAATGTTTCAGGTTGGGGCATACACAAAAATCCGAGGAGTACATCTCCTCGCATAAAGAACGAAGGAAAACAAAAATTGCCTTATAAGGTCTTATACACAAAAAACTATGCCACCATGTTTACCTATTGTTGAGATTTTTCCGGGGAGTCACTTTGCTCCGAATCTGACGACTCACTCTCACTAGCAACAATATGAGGAGGACGAAGATCCAGGGACACGAGTTTCCAAAAGCTGCCAAGGTCGTATTCGGGGTGCTCTGCATGAAGTTGAGTTATTAGGCCTGCTCGAACTGTTGCATCTCGATCAGCAAGGTTGTTTGTGCACTTGGTCACATAGGCATTCACAGCCTTTTTCTTCTCTTCCTTCACCCGCCGAGGAAAATCTTTGATGCGTTTCACCAATTTTTCTCTGTCCTTGTAAACCTTTTCATAGTCATTGCAACAGACATTGAAACCTTTGCGCGCCACTTCATGGGCCTTTTGATACTCAATAATGAGTTTCTCTTGGCCCTCCGTATTTTTCTGATAAAGGTCCCTCTCCTCCTGGCAGTACCTCTCCACCATGATGACATAATTTTCCGATGCAGATAATCTCCCATATAGTGCATCTGCTTGGCTCTCCACAACAGCATATTGCTTTTTGGCTTCTTCAAGTTGTGCAGCCAACATGGAGGCTTTGAACTTATAGTGGTTTTTTCGATTCTCTAAGTGCTCCATTCTCTTTCCCCTCATGACAGAGGTGTGCAGCAGGCCACGCAGACTTAGTGAAAATTTGTCGTCATGGGGAATTTCGAAGGAGCTGCTGGGAGAGCCTAGGTCAACAACGTCAAAATCCTATGACTCCCCTTCGAGAATTCTAAGGTCAACGTGTTGGGGAGGTTTACTTCGAGGCATAGGCAGTGGAGCAAGTATTGGGTGTTAAGTTGGAGTTCTGTTTGGGAGAGTTATCTCCCACCTCATGCTCAGACTCACCCAATGCCCTTTTGTCTTCAATTTCCTGGGCCGGTTCGGGGGCGTCGTTTTGAAGTTTCCGTCATCGGACAGCTCTTAGATAGGCTCTAAGGCAGCCTTCTCTTTCCATTTGGCTTTCAAGTTTTTCTTCTTCCGAGGGTGGATGGATGTTTTGGGGGAAGAGTCAGGATTGGGAGTCACTCTGTTGTCCGAGGAGGCTGGCTCCGGGACGATTGCCACTTCTAGCTGTGGTGGTTGTTCCTTAGTAGGAAGTTCTTCATCGGATCCATCTCGATGACTCTGTGCACGAAAACGCTTTGGAAGATAAATCACTATATCATTCTTCGTTACTCGCTCTAGCACTTCATCTTGAGAAGGAGGGGTCGTCAACTCTTTTAAAGATAATCGATCAAGGGGATTCAACCTCCAAAGTCTGCTCATAGCCATATTGTTGTCCCTGAAACACAAGCGAAATCTATTTTCCCTTTTCTTTTTGGCCCATTCACTGAGCTTGGTAAAATTTGTAGTGGTACTCTCTACATGATCAGCAAATGGCTTAGAAATGCCAGTCATAGCTACAAAAATATTAAGTTAGACTCCTACTATTCGAAGGACTATCATAAGTAAATTCGTTCGAAGACTTACATTTATTGGTCCACAGAAGAGATAATTTGTGAGGGTTCGAAGGGGTTGCTTCAGAGCCTGTTTTCCAATGCCCTGAGAAGAAGATAAATTGCTGTCTCCATTTCTTGTCAGCTTCTAGCAAATCCTTTAACACTTTTTGCCTTCGGTTAAAGGTCAATGAGTAGAATGGGAAAAATGGGTTCCTAGCCAACCCGAATATTCCGATGAACTGCTCCAAGGAAAACTCTTGGCCTGAGATTCTCGAGGCCATGATGCATGCCATCAATGTGAACCACATGTTGGGTCCACCTTGAGAAGGGCAAAGATCAATCTTAGCAAAATATTCGATGAATAAGGGATCTAAGGGAAATCTTAGTCCCCAATTCATCATTCCGGTATAAACAACAAGCCCATGATCCCTTACTGATAATGGGGTCTCTCCTTCGGAGGGGAACCTGATGTTGATGTACGAAGCGATGCACCAACAAGTACGAAGTAACATTTCATCCGATGGAGAAAAATACTTGTACGATATATTATAAAGAGCAACAGCATGTTTATTCTCAATCCCTCGAATATTGTTGCCCATGATGGCATCGAGTTCTAAGGTAAGTGTTACGTCTCCCTTTGAATTAGGGGCAATACAGTTCGCTTGCTCTTCAGATATTGTTGGAGGAGGAGTAAGCATTTTGTTAGATGACTCTGCTGGGATTTCGATGTTTTTGTCTGGACTTATGGTTTGAATGTCTTGAGTGTGTGCATCGGGATTGTTCGGGGCGGTAGGTTGTTCACTAGATGACTCAGCAGGAATTTCAATGACGTTGTTCCGATCTGCAACCTGAATAGCTTGAATAGATGACTCTGGATTGTCCGAGGCGATAGCTTTTCCTTTAGTAGCTAGGGCTTTGTTGCGCAAATCTTGAATTTCTGCCTCGGTAATCACAGTCTGTCCTGGAGAAAACTGGGGAGTCCCAGTTCCTATTATGGACGGAGTGGCTGGAAGGCTTGACATAGGATCTCCGGTCTTCGGAAGAGGAGTATCCACTGCCACAGTTCGAGGAGACTCAAGGGTAGTTGGTGGCACTTCTTTAGAACGTTTGCGCTCCTGCGAATGTTTATCTTTGTGGTGTCTTTTTTTTTCCCGAGGAGTGTTTGTGGTGTTTTTCTTTCCCCATTTCTCCAAGGGTGGTCTGGTTGGTGATTTGGTTCTGATGTGATATTTCGAGGGGGAGGATGGCCGTCGAATTTGCAGGAGGGGGCCACGAACCGTAGAAGGTAGTCACAGCAAGTGGAGGTTGAGGCTCAGTGTATTCACCAGCAGCGACTCTTTCTTCGAACTTTTTGATAATAAGGAGCCATTCTAGAATCCGACGAGGTTTGTAAGCCAGCTTTCTCTCTCTAGAAATTCGGGGTGGAAAGTTTGAGCTATTAATGAAGGAGGTAAGTATTATAGAAGTCAAATGGGATTCTAGGAAAAGTCGGGCCTGGGGACATTTCCTATTGTTTGCCTAGGGGAATTTTGGGTACCCTAGGTCAAGAATTGCTGACAGAAGCATGGGAGAAGTTGCAGAGGCATGATCTCTCCAAAGATACGCTGACAAGAAAGTACGACTGCTGATGTCATGCCTTTTTTCAGCCAATCATTGCAATGTCTTATCATCGTATTATGGTGGTTGGGATATGCTCACACAGCGAATTCCGACGGGCACAATTTTCAATCAATAAGCTTGTCCTTGCTAAGGCATTGCAAGGATTGGGGGGCTACACTGATTAATATGCGATAAAAGAAGTTTATAGTCTAAGGGATGTATGTGTTAAGAAGACGCGTTTTCGAAGAGATGTGTAGCATTTGAAGTATTGGTCTAAAGCATTTTCGAGGAGGAAATTTTGCAGTTGAAGAAAAGTTCTCTGAAGAAACGATGTTCGAGGAAGCAATGGAGACTTCTTTACAGTCCCAGTAAAACTATTTTTACTAGGACTGGGGGCTATAGATGAGGGAGAATAAAAGACATGGAGAAAATTGTAAGAAGAAGTATGATAGGAGAAAATTGTAAAGAGGAAATTGTGTTAGGGGAAAATTCTATAGACTATTAAAGAAGTAGCCATTATGAGAAGAAGAAAAGATGTAGGGACCAAAAATGTAATAAACAGGAATTAAAGCGTGTGGGACCCACAATTGTACTATAAAAGGACCACACACGCTTCACAGATCTCGGGATGAATATAATATTACTCTCTCTCTCTACTTAATCTAAACTCTCACTTTCTCTCTCTAAAAAGACTCATAAGCTAAGTACTTTAGATTGTTTTGACACTAAAAGATTCTCGTATCACAAAATCACCCCTGGGAATTCTAAAAACTCTTCACACGTGACGAGTTTGAGTAAAATTAGAGGAGTTGAGATCAAACATACAAGGGTTCACATAAATTATTTTGTCCTAAATTTTACTTGATAAGGTAATTAGAATACACCTATCATTATTCGATAAGAGATATTAGTCATAACAAAATAATTGAAATAATGTCATACTTTTGAATTTTCATTTCTTATAATTTTTATAAAATTCAAGTTTTATCCATGGAAAATAGTACATAGATCACAATGACAAATAGTTGAATTAAAATTATACATATAAATTGACCAAAAGTGGCTAGACCGATTACCTCAAAACTGTATTTTTGAATTTCTACATATCTCTTGCAATGGGGAATAATTGGTAATTCCCATGCCCAAGCTTAGTCATATTCTTTCTCTTACTTTGTACAAGAATGATATATCTTACTACGCAGATTGTCAGTCACAATGGTAAGCTTCATAAGAAAAAAATTACAATCTAAAAATCTAAAAATTGTTGTGAGTTCACCGAATGTTTTATTTGAAATTAGACACTTACATTGACAAAGGGGTTGGCATTCACCCAACCCAACCCAATTTCCTTCATCTTTGACATCTGAGGGGGTTCTCATCGTTAAGGTAAATAAGTATAACTAACATCATTCCTCTCTGAGTGCACTATAAAGTGGAGGGTACAACTAAACTTAAATAAGATTAGGATTCCAATCTCGGGTATTGTACTCCAATACTTAAAAATACTGATGCTTTGGTCCCACTTTAGACGTTCTAAATTCTTAGATAACTCATTCATACTATCATGTACCCTTATATAATGGGCCGGATAATCTATAAGCTTATGGTAAAGGGCATTCCTAACAGACGTTCATTCATCTCATTACCCGTACCTGCAAAATGAAATTGATTGATACCCACAATACACATCTAATTAAACATCGTGGATGGTTGTTATGAAATGTCTATACGAGAGACGAATTTTTTTAAGTAATCATCTATATGAGAATCCCATTGTACCTTGGAAGGAATCGTACGAGTTCCAAATACCAGTTCAACTTTAAATTGTTTATCTGGAGCAGCAATATGACCACTTAATTATGTAGAAACTTTGCGGTCTTTTCTATAGTTTGATTGGTGGATTTTTGTTCCCTCACATAATTGCCAGTGGAGTATTGAAAGTTTGACGTAATGATTGTCCACTTGATTTCTCTATATCTAGCACATATTCGTGATACAATTTGTCTCATTTAATGTGTGAATTTGATGTATAAATAGATATTTTACGTTTCATAGTTAGACAACCACGTGCTTTTAGTTTATTTGTAGGCTCTCAAATGGAATATGTTTCCATATACACTATGCTAAAAAAATTATTGTACACGTACTATATGCGTGCTTCGGCCTCATTTTGCATGACAACATTAACTCGTTAATGTAGTTTCTATTCTAATAGCTCTTTTGCCGTTAGATTAGTGCTGGAAACGATATCTACCATTTTTCAATGATTGTGGAATGAGTGTAAAGGAACTGTTATGTCTTTACTTACAAAATAAAATATTATCATGTGAACAAGGTATATCGTGCGTAGTTTGTATCAAACACGAGAAATCTGAATTGCCATTAACTTCTATATTTTGAGAATATTCTACTTCCATATAAAACATTTTTTATAGCTTCGTAAGGGACATTACCTCTTAGGTCTTCATACACTTTTTGCGAAAAAATATGTAAGGCTAAAACTCCACTCTTCTCGAACGAGCCTCTAATTACTTCATATTTCAAACCAAGAAAAGTATGTACATTTAACCAAAACGACTTGAAGTTACATTCTCTCATACAAAGGCTCATCTTAAGAGTGGAAGAAGCACTCTCAATTAGTTTTGTTACCCAAAATGAAAGAACTTATGGGTTTACCATGTGATAACCTTATCTATGTAAAGCTCTAACTAACTTCCACTGTATTTAATTATTTTTTGATAACTTTTGAAGTTGCAGAGTATTTCAACCTGGTAACTATTGAATGAGAGTTTCATATCCGACAACACCATCTTATTCTACACTTTTATACATGTATCAGAGAATTTTTTATCCTGATGATTATTTTTATTTTCTTTAGGATGTTCGTATTAATGTGGCGCTGACATAACACGTGGGATGCTTTGGGAAATACTTGATCGATTTCCTTAACCAACTCTGAGTCTATATCCATCAAAATAATGAACGATTTTTCGATAGAGTGAGTTACCATCAATGATTGCGAGCATTCTAATACATCATTTTAATTATCAAGTTTCTATCTGGACATAAACGTTAATCAGATGTACAATTGTTTACCAGTACAAGTGGCTCCAACAACCTCATAAAACGACATCTCGTACTTTGGTGTCTTATAGGTGTTATCCATTATTAGTACATTTGGAAATGACCGTAGAAAATATAAACTAATCGGTTGTGCAAATAAAAGTTTACTTATGATACAACTCATAGTTTGCGACTAGTCTATTCCATTTGAAGTAGTTTTTCCTCACCTTGCGTTGTTTTGGTTGAGCATTGTATACAGTGCGCAAGCAAGATGAATTATTAGATTTGATCATTCCCACTGCACCCAAAAGTACCCAACGAGTCGATCTCATATTGGTAGAACTAATTACAAATTTCAATTTTTTTTTAAAATCGTCCTAAATAAGAAAAAATATTTTTTTAGAAAAATAAACATTCCATTGATAAAGACATAAATGCTTGTTAGATACATATTGGTCTATATGTTTTGGTCAAAAATATATTATACATTATTGTGCATGAACTTTTTATCTAAGGGTCTAAAACTATTTCTGTCTTCAACTTTGACTTGAGACTTAAATCTTGATAATCTTGAAGATATTAGTATTTATCTTCTGACCAACTTTTGGCTTAAAATATTAAGTAACAAGTTAGTCATTATGGATCTTATTGATTCTCATGAGCCTTTTCTTTGACGCCTCGCCTCCAGTTTGTGAGATGATCTATTTTCTGCAACAAAGATAAAGATTTGGTCAGGGATAACCCTACCACAAAGGTTAGTATAATTTTAAGATAAAATAAAATTAGATCAAATTAATTGGATATCCTCAAATACTCCATATTAATACTTTCCAAAAATATTATAGCATTAAGTAGAATATGAGAAAGGTTTGAAGATAATTTATAATTTTCTTTAGAATTGAGAGCTCATTTGGCCATCCAATTTGCAGCATGATTCGGTTCTCTAACAATATGTCTTATGGTTATTTTATAAGAGATTAATTGCCTACAAATATTTATTAACGAAAAAAGAAAGCAAGGTGTCTTGCCAGTACTAAGATTTTCAAATAAGATTAGAGAATCTATCTCAATATCTAAGTTATTGAGCTCTTTAGATTCACATAATAAAAGGCCCTCAAGGAGAGCTCTTGTTTTATCAATTAGAGGAGTATGTTTACCAAAGAGATTACCAACTATAAACAATAAATCATCTTTATCATTTCTGATAACAAATCCACCACTGGATTCGCCATTAATCAAGCAAGAGTCATCACAATTAATCTTAATTATATTAGTTGCAGGAGGATTCTATTTAACATAAGACACATTTTTTAAATCATCTATATGGTGAAAACAACCAATTGATTTAGAGATTGAATCCTAGTTTTATATAAATTTGT
The DNA here is from genome assembly GCA_036936605.1 of Limnanthes douglasii subsp. nivea. Classification (NCBI taxonomy): domain Eukaryota; kingdom Viridiplantae; phylum Streptophyta; class Magnoliopsida; order Brassicales; family Limnanthaceae; genus Limnanthes; species Limnanthes douglasii. Next base: position 340,763,287 of record JAUPFV010000002.1, read on the forward strand.
TTTCAAGATTTGAATTGAGTATCATTACCCCTTAAACAAAAATGAAGTCAATAAGTTCTATTTTAACAACTGATTTTATTATTCTTAATATTCTTTTCTTCCCAACTTGCATAGCATCCCAATTTAATATTGTTAAAGTTATTTAGATAGTGAATTTGAGGATATGTATGATCCTTTGACATTAAATAATTTGTTGATTAAAGGTCCTAAAAGAGTTTTAACTTTGATTTTTTAATTATCTTGGTTATGTGTTTGTTTATCTCTTTTGTGGAAAATATCATTTTCATTTCAGGTGAAAGAGATAAACTGCGAGACTTTATAATGTCACGATTATCCTGCTCAATGTCTAATTGGCTAAGTCTTATAATATATTGAATGAATATCCTATATTTATTGTATGAACTGCCTCAATACCATTTTCTTTTACTTTATCCTTTTCAGAATTTTGTGGTATTTTCAATTTGTTGCCTTCTATAACAAGGTCTTGACTAATTGTATTATCAGCTTTCTTTGTTTTATACTTTTATTGATTAGTGTTTAAATATGATCGAGATGAAATAGATTTGAAATGAAGAGTATTGACATATTCAAAACTTTTATTAAGAAAAAATATTCATTTTCCTTTGGTGAATAGTTGTTAACTTTTGTTGGATTTTTTTCAACACTCACAGATTTTATCATTTGAACCCACCTTTCTTTTTAAGGAAGAGTGGGCTTATTTAATGTATCTTTTAGGCTTAGAGTACTTTTACTTTTTAAGTTTAGTATTTTCTTTGTTTTCTATATTCTTATTACAATTATTTTCTATGTGACCTAAGTGTTTGCATGATTGGCAGTATGGAAGAATATCACCATATGTGATATCCTCCGAGAAGCCACCTTTTCGTAAAAAAACTCATATTTTTGGGGAAGAGGGATTAAAACATCCAAACAAAGCTATTTTTTTAAAAAAACTAATACTTCTTCGATTTTTGAAATGAACCCAAGTTGATAAAGGTAATCCAATTATCTTTGCACTTTGAGCTATAATATATTGGTTGTATATATGTTAAGAGACTTCAGTCTGGGAATAAAGTTTGGACACCATTTCAATAGCCTAATATGAATTGACTAGCACTCCATATATTTCTCTTCCAAAAAAAATGAGTATCATCTATATTATCAACTCAATAAATATATATTTATAATTAAATATAGATATATTATATATACCACTAATTTGAAGGAACCTAAAAAGGATTTAAATTCTTCAAGTTTAGGTAATCCAAATTCGCAATTAATGTAATTTAGAGGAAAATAAAATAAGTTCCTTATCTGATTCCTAGAAAATAATATATATTTGTGTGAGCCTTTGTCATGGTAGAGGATGGTTGAGCGAGAGAATGCATTCCTTTGTATACCGGTGACCTCTACGTAGGATTCGATTATGTTGGTGACTCCAAATATCTTTTGTTGATTTGTTAGAGAAGAACAGTCGAACACCCGATTGCTAATGAACTCGGATATTTGAGATGCTTTTATCTTCTTGTTGGCCTTTTTCGGAAGAGGAACGGACGGAAAGTCTACATTTGTTTCATAAATCTCATTTTTTATCGGAGTCGGTGATGATCCTTTGCGATGATTTTGAGTCTTAAGTTCTTGAGTCTTGATTTATGAATTCTTCTTTTAGATTATCTTATTTTATATTATCTTCTTTATTTATACTCAAATCAACCTAGAGATGAGGCTGATTTTGTATATCAGCCATAAATTCGACCTAAATAAAATTCTGGTAATCTTTAGGGTTTGCTATTTTGATTTTTTTAAAAAAGGTAGAGAAGTGAGTGATGTGCAATACATTCTTGTTGCATTATGCATCTTTAGAAGAGTCTTCAGATTATACGAACCTTGAAGTCTTGAATATGAATTGAAATAGACCTTTTGGATATTGAAATTGGTTGAGTGGATTAGACTAGGTCTTCCACTGCTTGATTTTGGGGATTGAAGACCTCAAGTTAAGGTTTTATGTTGTTGAACGCCATGGATTGAGCTTGGAATGAAGGAGTCTAGGATAAGTTTGGGGATTTGGAAATGTTGTCGAAAAGAATAGGGATTTTCTTGGAGGGTACCCGTCTATTATTCAAATTAGTATTCCTCAAATAATAATAACTTTCACTATATTTTGTGTTGTCATTATTGTGAACCTCATACACGATCTTTAAGAAACATTTTTCATCTTTTAGCATTTGTCCTCTAAGATTAAAAGGGAATATGTATGTCTTGGTTTTGGTAGATTTTCTTTTAAGATATTTCGGTTTTATCAATTTCGTGTACGTGCCGTATCTCTCGCATTCAATTATAGGTGTTTTCATGATTTTTTTCGGATTGTTGCGACGTCGTATTACGACTACTAGGCGGTTGTATATTTGGTGTCCTTAACCCAATAAATCAATTGTTGTTGCGTATAGTTGGCTTTAGTGGTAAACTTATCACTATAATCGACATATATAGCCTCGAGTATTCTATCAGTATCATTAACATCAAAATCCTCTTGCTAAATCGGTACCATTAGCACTAAAATGCTCTCCCGCTAAACCGATATCCTTAACACCGGAATTCACTCATGCAAATCCAAAGGTCTTTTACCTAATACACGTGAAGTCGTATTACGACTACTAGACGGGTGTATGTTGTGGTGTCCCTAACCAAATCAACCATTTTTTGTTGCGTATAGTTGACTTTAGGGGTAAACCTATCACTATAATCGACATGTAGAGCCTCGGGTATTCTGTCGGTATCATAAAGATCAGAATCTTCATGCTAAACCGGTATTATTAACACCAAAATACTCTCCCGCTAAACCGATATCCTTAATACTTGAATTCACTCCTGTAAATTTGAGGTCCTTGACCTAATACAATCATAAATTACTAGAAATCAAATCTGTATAATATGAACATAAATATAGGGGATTCTGCATTGTCGGCGTTTACATGCTTACACTGTCGGTGGAATTTTTCGGTCCTGGCTAAAAAAATAGAAACCCCTAGTGTGATGTCACATCGGCAATGTATAAATCGTGTAATGCCATTATAACTTACACCGCCTACGAATTGTTTTGCCAAATTCAAGTATAAGTGAAGCCGCCGCCAACGAGGATGCATTACACAACCAGTTGGAGACGCTCTACCACTAGTCGGGAGACATTAAAATTCCTACATCGTAATAATGGTATGAAGCCATCGTGGAGAAGAATCGAGCATGCATTACACAGCCAGTTGGAGACGCTCCACCGCTAGCGGAGAGACATTAAAGTCCCCACATCGTGATAATGATACGACACCATCGTGTAGAAGAAACATCGTGAACGATTAAAGTTTTCAAATTTTTAGCATTTTTATAGTCGCGACCAGTGTGGATAGCCACACCGGTAGCACAATTGCGCCACATCACCGGCATGATGCTCGATAAAAATTTCCAAATCCGAAAACTCAAAATATATTTACTTCTATCTAGTTTTAGCTCTAACAAAAGGATAGATTAACTCATTTGGTGTTTCAATTTAGTCTATAAGTTTCTTACTTTCTATTATTTTCCTATTATTTTGTTAAGATATACGGGAGAAATTTTTATTAGAAAAATATAAAATCTTCCTTTAAACAAAAATAATTAAAATTCGTGTTAGAAAACTTAAATTTACTATATAAACAAAAAAATTGGTAGTCGATAATACAATTTAAAACTATATCAAATCACATCAAACGTTTCTGTTTTTTATATATATAAAAAATAATTATACCACTAATAACCTAAAAAATTAAAAATAAAAACGAAAATTAACTATTAATAAAAATTAAAACAATAGTCTAGTCAAATCTTAAAAATCTCTTTAAATGAAGTTAGCCATTATGGTCCGAAGCATTCCAAAATCAAATTTATCAAAATGTATGGTCGGAATTTTCGACAACGATTCTCCCGAGTTTAGTTTATTCGTCGACCGTGTTTTAGTTACAGTTTTCGCAAGAATGAAATCACAAAACTTCGTATCCATATTTAGGGTAGAAGTAGAAAGCAAAGTTGGAATTGAAATCATAATTGAAAGAGATGCCTCAGACTCGGTTATTTTATCGGTATTCATACGTGGGCTTAAAAGTAGAAAGCAAAATTCAAACTGAAAACACGAGACTTTGCAGTCTTATAATTATATCTGCCATTTCGAATTTCAAGACCAACCGAGATACCTTCGGCTGCCGCATAACGATTTACGTGTATTTATTATTGCCAGCTTATTACTGCCTTAAATGTTCTGACAGACCGACTTGTCCAAGGTCACTACCTTAAAACACTACATAAAAAATACACGGGTGCATAAAAAGAACGGTGCAAACGAATTTAAATATGTAACGTTAAAATATATATTTATATTTATTAATCGGGGACAAAGTTATGTTTTCAACTTCTTTACACGTTAAAAACATAAATAAAAAAGATTTATTTTAAGAAAAAATTTCGATTTTAAAATAAATTGTAGTAATTCACGCTAACTTACACAAAATACTCGGAGGAAACAAATTTTGTAACTTTTGTCGAATGGTCAAAAATTTATTATATACATTTTATTTTATAGATATAAAAATAAAGTTTTAAATATTTTAAGTATTTTCGTCCTATTCTAAATTAGATCGGTAGATAGATATATTTTTATGATTATAATGATTATTTTAGTATTTTAAGTTCGGATTAAACATTGACATTTGACCGTTTGTTGGGGATTTGATATCTGAATTACAAGAGAAGGTTAATCGAAGGTTTTCTAAGTGCAATAAAGATAGTGGTGTCCAAGTCTTTTTCGTTTTGTTTAATATTGGCAAGATCAATCGAGGTATGGTACATCTAAGAGAAACTATCACTTAAATGAAAAAATATATTCATTTGTTAGAAGCTGGAGCGAAATAAGCTCTCGATCCTAAAATAAATTGTGGAACTTATTCTCTAGTGCTTGTCCACTTGCTCTTCCCATTCGAAAAAACCTCATTGAATTTAAAATTTTAACCAAAGAATAGACTTCTCAACTCTATAATAACAAAAAAAGCTCAAACAAATAAGCATGGACAATCAAACCCGTTTAGCTTGTGCTTGAGCCCTTATTATGAATATTCCATTTATTGCGCGTTAAACATGGATTTTGGAGACTCGGTTGTAGGTTTCAAACTTCCGAGTGGTATCTTATGAGGTTTTAGGCTTCGATTTTAAATCTTTATCACACAATAGGCCTATGATTGGACCTTACGAATTTGTAGGTATGCCAACTTTGGTAACAAGTGTTAAACTTTCTTTTTCAGTCTCATCTTCCTTGTAAAGTATAGATGTTATGATTTTGTCTTTACTGTTTAACCCCTCTTTGATAGCTCCTTCATTACATCTTCGGTGTCATGTCTTTCCTTTGCGAGATTTCCTTAATAATATAAATTATTCTTCTTCAAGGGGGTTTTAATCGTCGAAGGTTTAATTAGGAAAGTTGGGGACAATGTATAGAGAGAGAGAAACTTGCAAGTAACTCGACATCCACAGAATAGAGGCTACCTGAATCCTTTAGTCAATGAAGTATCATCAAAGTCGGCATGCGATTCAAGTTTTAACTAGTATTTAGTTATAAGTAATAGATTGTATAAATAAGGTTTGGTGGATGTCATATGCTCGAAACTCATTTGTATGAAATAAAGGTCATTGTATATATCCTATCACACCATCAAATAAGAGATTGATTTTATTCATCAAAAGTTTGCAACTACTATATCATTCTATAATCTCTTTACTTGTTATATCAGTATGTACCTTTTGACATATAAGTTTAAGTTATTGATAGATACTCAAACAAAAATTGTTATATCTTGAAAAACAAAATTGTACCTTATCATAAACTATATAGTGATGAAAATAATGTTTTTAACAACGTATACATACTTGCCCAAAGATATTCAAAATGAAATTTTTAACAAAAAAGAACTAACAAAAATTCATTAAATAAAATATTTCATAAAAACTATTATAAATATATAAATTAATCAATGATCAGCGAGTTTCTCTAATATTTTATATTTGAAAATATTTTAGACCATAAAATTCAAAGCATTAATTCAAAATTTACAAGATATTATAATCTTAAATTATTATCGTAATCAAAATCTCAAAAGGACTTCAGCTCATCAAGTCTATATTTTTTCGGGTTAGCTTTACTAGTCTTCAATTGTCATTCTTATTTTTAGGGTTTTTAATAAGTTGTATCAATCTCTTTGGCGCTTCTTTTGGTCTAGCCATGAGATGAAGGCTTTTAGGGTTAACGTGGTTTTGTCCACTATCGCGGTATCTTTATTTGAGGACAAATTTGAGATTCTAGGCTTCAAAACTTGGAATCGGATGCCTGTTCTCAAACATACGCAGTCCATTGTTAGTAGAAACGAAAACTCTATCTAGTGTGATTGGATTAAAATGGAAACGATTAATAGTAAAAAAAACTGTAACTCTTGGATCTTCTCCCTCCCAGATTCAGAAGAAAATTTTACATCTTAAACCTCTAGCTTGCAAAATATACAGGGCGATTATCAATAATGACGGGCAGTGGCGTAGCCAGGATCGGAACACCGTGGTGTCCTCGACTTTATTATTGAAGAAGTATATATATATATATATATATATATATATATATATATATATATATATATATATATATATATATATCAAAATAAATTCTAGTAACAAATGGTTTATATTCAAATTTCAAATATTGAGTTGTCGGTGTCATGACATAATATATGTTACATAAATAACTAAAATGTAATTAGGCAAAACTTAAATAAAAACATAAATCTAAGTTAATTTTACTTCTACTTTCCTCTTACTCATAGTTTGAAAATGTTGAAGGATAGTTGTGCTACTAATCCAGCAATCCAGAAGTGTTGGTTAAAACACTTGCCCAACTCACTTTGACATAAAAGAGTTAGGTCTCCAGTATCCATGTCGAAAACATCAACATAATCTCCCATATTACTATCTGTGCCATTGTTGTCGAAGTAAATTGAGTTTGCTTTCGCTCCATTTATACCTTTAGCTGCTAAAGATATGGAGCTATCACATTACAAGTGGTAAATACATCTTTTTCCACAAATGTTACCAGACAATCATTAAGCCACGGATCACTCATTCTATTTCTCAACTCATTCTTCACATAATTCATTCCTGAGAAAACTCGCTCAAAACTCGCCGTTGCTACGGGTAAAAGCAAAGCCAACTTCAAAAGCTCATAAACCCAATTGAAGATTCTATGCTTTTTTGTATTCACAATAATCCTAGAAAGTTCTGCAAGTCCTTTCAAATTGGAAAATCTAGCATCTTTCCTGACACTCCTAATATAACACTCAAATTGGTTTGTCAAAACTTCATCATCAACATCAGAAAACTCAATTGGGTACATTCTCGCCATTCTCAATAATAATTTATTATCGAAAGCTTCAAATGAAGAGCAAGGACTCAAGCATGCAACGTATTTCAACAACTCAGTGTTTTCCATATTAAACCTCTCATTCAACTCTTTTAATTGCATATCTAAAATATTCATGAAGCAATCGAACTTGTAGTGATGCAAGTTAGAAACATCATGAGCTAAACGCCTAGATTTCATACCTTTCACATATTGTGCCTCCATGTCAGGAATGTCAACACTCAAGTTGTTACAAGATGACACAACTTTATCCAGAAGCATTTCCCAACCGTTATTTCTCATGTCCTCTAATCGATCTTTACTTACTGAAACAAGGTTCAAAGCGTTCAAAATATCTTGATCAGCCCTTTGCAACGTCAAAGACAATTCATTTGTCACACCTAATACATCATTCATCAAATACAACATGAAAATAAAATCAAATGTTTGCATCACAGTTAACAAGGTCTTCGCTTCTCCGTTTTTATCACTTAATCCATCAACTTCCAACTCTTCAAGAACTTCAATCACTGGAGAAAACAATTTCATCAAACTAATAAGTGTCCTATAGTGAGAACCCCACCTCGTGTCACCAGCTCTTACAAGAGACGTCTCTTGATTCAATCCGCGACCAGTTTCAACAAAGCCCCCTTCTATCAAATTTGTAACTTGATTTGCTTGATATTCTCGAAGTAAATCCTGACGTTTGTTAGATGACCTAATGACATTAACAACACGTGTAACAACTCCAAAAAACCATTTCACACCAACGTGTTCTCTTACAACTGCAATAAGTGCCAATTGCAATTGGTGAGCAAAACAATGCACATAATAAGCATTAGGATTGTCCTTTTGGATCAAAGTTTTCAAACCTCCAAATCTACCACGCATGTTGCTTGCCACATCATATCCTTGTCCTCTAATTTTAGACATAGATAATCTATATCCACACAACAAACTTTCAAGAGCACTTTTTAGTGACATTGCACTAGTGTCTTGGACGTGAACGATTCCAATAAATCTTTCCATAACAAACCCTTTCTCATCAACAAAACGCAAAACAACCGCCATTTGTTCTTTACCAGAGCAATCTCCAGATTCATCAACTAATACAGAAAAATTACCATCTCCAATTTCTTTGACAATTTTGTTAACTGTTTCGACTGCACAAGCATTCACAAGCTCTTTTTGAATATCAGGAGAAGTCATTTTATGATTTTTCGGAGCATTTTTTAACACAACTCATAATTCTTCATTGATCAAGCCAAAAACGTCTAATAACTCAAGAAAGTTTCCTTTGTATGAAGAATTTTTAGATTCATCATGTCCACGAAATGCCAAACCACCTAGTAAAAGATATTTAGCAGCTATAAGTGATGTATTCAATCTCACAAGATAATCAGCTTTCTCTTTGTCACTTTGCTTCTTTAAAGAAGCTTCAATACTTTGTTGAGGCATCATAAGAGATTCACATTTTGTCACTGCAAAGTTATGTTGATTACCAACATGGATTTTTAGTCTACTTTTCTTATTCCAACTTTGAAACCCTTTCTTTCCAGCAAAACTCTCTTGACTGCTAGTGACACACTCACTCTTGAATAAATAACAAGGCAAACAATGGGCAGAGTTATTATGTTCACTATATTCTAACCAACTTGGATATAAATCAAACCAAGATTGAACAAATGCACGTGGTTTTCCGTTAAAATTTATAGGAGGATATTTCTCCTTACGGGGTTGAGTTGGACCCCTTAAAAGATAAGCTCTTCTTACCGAGTCTTGAAGATCTGGATGAAAGCTAGAGATTGGGTCTCTTTTCCCTGGATCAGCCTCCAAATGTTCCCAATTTGTAGATTGATCTTCGACTTCAGGTTGTGAATTATTATCCACCGGAATATGAGCTTCTGGAATAACAACTTCATCTTGTGTTTCTTCGCGGTTAACTTCACTAATTGAATTAGAGACATTTGTATTTGCTTCGTTATATTTAGGAGTTCGTTTAAAATATCTATGCATCCTATAATGGCAATCATAAAAAAACTCAATCAACAACAAAATTTAAACTCAATCTTTGTAACGAGTGAATAATAACATAAGACATGTAGCAAAACTTCAATTTTGATAATTAATAACATAAAACATAATAAATACCTTAGTGTTTGAAGCTGAAAATCACAAGAAAGCAAGAAAACAATTTGCAGCCTGTAGTTAGAGTTTTTTAAAATTATAGTAGAAACTAGAAAGAAAATACTGTATTTTGTAGTTAGAGTTTAATATATATATATATATATAAGTATAGATTGATATTATATATATTTAAAAAATATTATCTATATTAAACTAATATATAGGATATATTAGGTATAGGATAAAATCTTTAAAAGAATTTGATAATATATAGAATAAGAATAAACGGGTATGATAAAATCTTTAAAAAGAAAATATAATATATAGGATAAGAATAAACGGATATAAAAATGAGAAAATATAGGAAATATTATCTATATTAAACTAATATATAGGATATATTAGGTATAGGATAAAATCTTTAAAAAAAATTGATAAGAATAAACGGATATAAAAATGAGAAAATATAGGAAATATTATCTATATTAAACTAATATATAGGATATATTAGGTATAGGATAAAATCTTTAAAAAAATTGATAATATATAGAATAAGAATAAACGGTAGGATAAGATCTTTAAAAAGAAAATATAATATATAGGATAAGAATAAACGGGTAGATAAGATTTAAAAAAAATATATATTAAAAAGAAAATATATAGGATAAGAATAAAAGAAAAATGAAAAAAAATTGAGAAAATATATCTAGGTATCGATACCCATGACCTCCATAGTCAGGTGGTCGTGGGTTCCTAAATTTTGATTTACCACTGAGACAAAGGTGTGTTTGATGTTTTAGTGGTACAAAAACATCTACTTTAGGAATTGGGTGGGTTCCTACGACCCCACAGGCACCCACCCAGCTCCGCCTGTAATGACGGGTCTACCTTTTTTTGGTATGATACGTGGTTGTTCCCATCCTATTTGATAACCCACTATAAATAAATTATTATTCGTGATCCTACGATTGACAACAACCTTAAGGTTTCTGACTTCATTTTGGATGACCGTTTGAACTCGTCTGTCCAAATAAGATATGAAAGTGGTAAAAATCACCACAACCGTTAATAGATAAAAAAAACTTATTTTCTCGCTCACATCCCCGAATATTAAAAATAATATGCCCAATGTTGGACATTCAAAACTAGGGATATCAACTTGACTATCAAGAACACTTACCATGTCATCTTGATTTCCACTATCTATGTCGAGGGGACTGAGTTTGTATGAAAAAACATAATATAAATCGTAACACTTTTATTCTTTGTTTTTCATCTATGACAAGTTATCCATTCAAAATAAACTCATTAATTGTGGAGTAAATTACCCTTATGACCGTGTTATATGATTTTTTTTATGAACTCATCAATGATGTCATCTATGATTGTGTGTATTCACTCAGAGAATCTGAAACGACCAGTTCGAACCTAGGGTTTATGCTTAATGGTCACGATTGACCTTAATGTATAAATGAGACTACAAATTGGCATCCATCATGCATCTGCCATTTGGTGTGTGTGTTTAGTCGCAGTAATTTATTACGTTTGGCGGAAAATGAACTCAATCATTTTTTTACTCCTTGACCTCATTACATCTTGGTTTCGCACATCATGTTTTCATATTTCTTGGTTACCTTTTTTTTTCCGTTCGAATCATCGGTTGACATTTGGATCAAATAGTTCTTTTGATAACTCACTCACTCGTAAATATTAGGTTTATTAAAAATATTTACTATATTAGTTTTTAGATCACTTTTATTGGGATTTGTTCATAAACCTTATTATTCAGATTATTTTTGTTTTAGGATGAATATCTCTTTTAGATATGTCTCATATGACTTTTTTTGTGTTGTCCTATTTTCGTTTTAGGATGAATATCTCTTTTAGGTATGACTCATATGAAGTAAAGAAATGAATATAGTATGATTATTTTTATTATAATTTATTTGTTGATAATTAATTAGTTATTAAATACAGAATAGTACCCGTAAATATCCACTCAACTACCTAATTACCAACTAGTACCCAAAATTAGGATAGTGTCAATTGGTACATCCACCTAAAAATTGGACAAAAAAAACCCCGACTATATAAACTCATTTTCTCTTCAAACCTATTTTTTCTCTCTTTTGAGACCCTATAAACCCACAAAACACACCTTATTTTTTAAAAAACCAGAAACAAACCGTTCAACTTCCCTCTTCACACCAGAAACCCTTAACCTCCTCTACCCAAAATTATTATGTTCTTCATTAATTCAAGACCGTCCACCATCATCTCCTCCCCCAAACAAGTAGCAACGAGCCGTTTGACGAATTACAATTTAGTTTACGTCGTCTGGTAAAGAAAGCATGAGTTACAGTAATCATGTACGTCTCGACTTTTGAAAATGTCTTTTTTCTGCGTTTTTGGTGCTTTCCAAGTACATCTTGTTGTTTTTAGACGATCGACTTTGCTTATTTGTACTGAAATCACGTATATATGATAGTTAGTGGGTAGTTTAATCTCTAGTTTTATCGTTCTACATAGTAGCTATTGAGGTTGCATGTAGTATTAATCATTTTGTGCATGTTTTGATGTATAATAGATGTGATTTATCCAGTTGTTTGTTGGTTTTGGTGTTGTTTCCAAATTTCTCAGATCCTGGAAATGTGCATGTAAAAAATTGAACAATTCAAATTTCGTTACATGTGTGTTATAAAACAATTTTCAGCCTTATCTAAGAGTAAATGCAAACAACTCGCATCATACACTTATGTGCAAAAAATTTGCATCCTCATCTATTCGTATATACATGTACAAACAATTTGCATCATAGAATTTTGATATTTGAAAACAAATATCACACTATATCCTGAGAGTTTTTGTGGATTTTTAATCTGAGAGTTGTTTGCAGTTCTGTTATCTAAGAGTTGTTTGGGAAACATATCTGAGTGTTGTTTGCAACTATAGCTGAGAGTTGTTTGCAACTGTAAGGTAGTTGTGGTGTTGCTCCCTTATGGGAGTTGTTTGTTATATACAGTTGTTGATTTATGTTTTTGCATGAAATATGACCACGACACCAAGCTTCTACAGGTCTGGATTGTTGAGCCTTGTGAAACTATTAAGAAAGAACAATATTACTTCTGCCCACATTAAAGCTACGAGAAACATACCTTTTTACGTATTTTTTAAGGCGAAATTAGACCTTGGGCAGGGGCAGTTAGCAAAGACGATGTTTTTTGCGAACATTTAGCTGATTATAGATATGTTCTTGGTCAAGCAAGGCGCATTCCTTTATAGGTCAAAGCTGGTGAAGCTAACGACGAACGATGTAAAGTTTATTTTTGGCCTTAAGCAAGACACAGAGGAAATGGATTTAACAAAATCCAGAGCATTCCACATCAAATACGTAAATGAATTGGAGAATGATTCAAAGATGATGATAACATACTTCATGGGTAAAACGTCAAGGAATATAGAACCGACAAATACTAAAACCGTATCGAACAACATTATAAAGGTACTTGTAAATCTGTTTTCTGTTATAAGCAGGATGTTCAGCTGTACTAACATAACATGTTGTGGTAGGTTTTATAGGCAGGTATAGCAAGAGCCATCAACCAAGGGGGGTGCATGAGTTGGAGGATGCTGCCCGGTTGTTGATATTATTTTTGTGCTAAATTCTATTCTACTCGGTCTCTTGAGATATAATGGGTAATAACGTGTTGTATTTTTTTAAGACCTTTGCAGAATAAACGACTATGACTAGTCCGAATCAATACTGTTGAAGCTTTTCCAGTCGATCAGGAGTTGTGTTGCGGACGAAAAAACCCGATAGAGTTATCGGCTGCGTCGCACTTGTATTCATCAGATTCTTTTGTCCTTAATTTAATATTACCACACTAGCAAAGGGCTAGAGATTATAAAAATAACCTTTGTCATGGACCATACAAAAATTAGGCTAGAGCTCGTAAAGCCAAACATGCTCCCAAGGTTATTCAAATGGTGAGGATTGGAGTACAAACAATCGACCTTACAGCTTATTGGAAGGATGTCTATACTGGGAAATGATGAGGTATGAAATATATATGTATATAAAAAAATCTCAGATAATAGTTGCAAACAACTCTCGGATAATAGAGTGCAAATAACTCTCAAGTAATAGAATTGTAAACTACTCTCAACTTTGTTTTCCAAACAACTCTCAAACTATAACTTGCAAACAACTCTCAGTGGATAAATCGGTATTAAACAACTCGCGTGCAGGTATTAACTTGGATGTTCATCTCTTTGTAGGTTTTGGAGGATCCCCTTTGTTTGACAGAGGTTGAAAATAGAAGCATTCAGAATAGCAGAAGCAAATGGAAATCCAGATATTGCACCGGTTTTACCAGAACAAAGACCGAGGAAAAGGAATAAAAGCACAACCCAAAAATAGGAAAAGGGCGACACAGACAAGGCAAAACTCTAATCAGTATATCCCAACCATAGACCAACCACAAACACTCACCAAAACATAAATTCCATCAACGACAACCGAGATAACCCAACTGAAGGCCGAGAACGTAAACGATGAAAGTATGAGTAAAACGCTTGGTTGTTTTGTGCTCAAACGCAGAGGTGTTATTCTGAATTTCAAGAAAAGGAACCGAATCAGGACGGGAAAATAAAGGAGGATGAAAAGTATGGTGGAATACTACCGGAGGAGAAGGACGATGATGTGAACCATTCACCGATACCGGTACAATCTGAACAAATACCGGAATAGTTATCGGTCACCACAGAGACAGACACAACAGAGAGACAACCAAACAAGTCGCCTCCTACAAAGGAGGCAACGACAGGTCTGATTTCTTCAAAGGATACGGAAACACATGAGTCTATTTCGAATGACTAACAATTCATACCTCACACGCCAGAGGAAGTCGGTTATGAACAATATAGAGCTAATGAGGTAGAAGCTCGTGAGAAGGAAGTGACAGCCAAATAATTTGGACTACGGATGCATATGGTCGTGAAGATGTAAGTGAATCTGAAGTACATTAAGATACAAATATTTGAATATATTGTTATGATATATAATGTGTGCCAATTGATATTGTTAAGTGGTTCTATGTTTTATATTTCAAACAACTCTCTTGGTATGTATTTCAAACAATCCTTATTTATCTCATACAAAACATTCGTAAATATTCCAAACAAATCGTGTTTTAAAAAACATAGAACTCTCAGATATAGAGTCTGAGTGTAGGTTCTGAGTGTTGTGTTCAAATTTATTGTCTAAGTGTTGTTTATAATTATTGTTTGAGTGTTGTTTGCAATTATTGTCTGAGTGTTGTTTGCAATTATAGTCTGAGTGTTGTGTACAAATCTATATTAAGAGTGTTGTTTGCATTTATAGTCTGAGTGTTATTTGTAATTATAGTCTTAGTGTTGTGTGCAAATCTATTGAATGATTGTTATTTGCAATTATAGTCCGAGTGTCGTGTGCAAATCTATTGTCTATTATCTGAGTGTTGCAAGGAACTCTCAGGTTTATTTTGTTAGTCCAAATAACTCTCAGGTTTGATATGAAACAGCATGCCGATCGATAACAGCCACAATAAGAACAACAAAATCAAGGAGAATAACAACAACAACACCCAGCCGTGGCAAAGAGTGAAAGGCTAACACAGACAGAAGATGCACAACCTGTAGCACGGGAATATTCAAAGTCTGCTCATCTCTACAAAAAATGGCATACGCAAAGTCCGAACCATTGACCCAAGCAACAGTTGTGGGACTAATACCCAAGTTCCAGAGTCTTCTGATGCACATGATAACACATTATGTTTGCCAAATGTATTTTGTATAGTTATTACTCACAAGTTATAGAGTCGATTTTAGATGAAATCGATAATCGATGATATGATACAACGGTCTTTGGAGAATATATCAAAGGATGCGATTAATAAAATTTTTCAATGGACTCTGGAGAGTATGGTGGAGCAGTCAACGGTATTGGTCGTCGCAGATCGTGTGGTAAATGGATTTTCAAATAATAATACATAGAAGGTGTGCATTTTGGATTTTGTAGTTTGAGAAGATAGTACCTTAATATGTTCAAGTCAATGGAAGAGATAGTGGAGGAGGATGATATGCTGCCTAATTTTAATCTACTCACACCGACCCAGTATCCCAGGGAAGAGGTAAGTGTTTTAGAAGATCCACAGGAACTGGAACCGATAACTCTCACTGATTGGCCAATGGATACACCGACAATTAAACTGATCAATGTCGGTGAATAACACAAATTACTTCCAATTCAAGGGAGAGAATATTATGAAGATCCTCAGTTATGGTATTTACTAATGTTCCAGTTTCCCTACAGACTTCACGTGCCCGTAAGTGATGTGTTGGCGCTGCTTTTCGAAGAGGACCTGTACTACAAGGTATCTAGTTAGCAAATAACTCTCAGATATGTTTCAAACAACTCTCGTTTCTAGTTTTCCAACCAATTCGTTGTTTAATCTGGGAGCTGAATATTTTCGTAAATAATTCGCTATATTGGATTTATTAAAAAATCGCTTTCCCTTGTCATTTGGTAGATTGTGGATGCTTGGATTCTAAAATTACTTAAAGAAGTAAATTGGAAAGTTCCATGCAAAACTTTCCCTAACGGCAAATTTGGCGTCATACAAATTTCTTGCATGACTACTTTTACTTTATGTATAAACTACAAACACCTCACACGTTCATGTTATAATGTACTTTTCATTGAATGCAGTACAGAATGATAAAATGAGAGGAGATAACAAATCTAGTTGATGATATAGTTGAAAAAATGTCTTCAGACACAAACATTGTGCTAATTCCAATCTGCGGACTCAGAAGGATACAATGAACCATTGGACGTTGCTCGATATTGACACATCTATTTGAGATTTATTTGAAACTCTATTATCTGAGAGTTGTTTGCAACTCTATTATCTCATAATTGTATGCAACTCTTTTGTCTGGGAGTTATTTCAACTCTAATATTTGAGAGTTGTATGTAATTCTACTATATAAGAGTTGTTTGCATATATAGTATCTGAGAGTTGTTTACAATTCTACAATCTGAGATTTGTTTGTAAATCTATTGTATAAAAGTTGTATGTCGTTATATTATCTAAGAATTGTTTTCAACTATTTTGTTTGAGAGTTGTTTGTAACTCTATTACGTGAGAGTTGTTTTCAACTATAAAGTCTGAGAGTTATTTACAAATCTCTAATCTGAGAGTTTATTTCTACCTAATCCTTGATATAAACTATTATAAATAGTTGGAATATTGTGTCAACAAGAAATACCTACCAGAGACAAAGAATGGTAAAGTCAGAAACGCAAGAGGAATTCCACAACAAAGACACGACTCCTTTGACTGCGTTATTTTCATTTGTCAATACGCCAAAGATATTATTAAAAAATGATACGTATAGAAGACTTACCGAAAAGATATTGTAAGACACGTCAAAGATGAAATGTTTTATTATTTTTTAAACTATGAAAACACTCACCGACACTGATAGTCAGTTTTTTTATGTGGAAAACTGTGAAGGGAGTCTTTTAAATATAAACACTACCAAATTTTTTGGTGTACATATATTGCTTGTAATTGTTTCGTGTATATATAAAGTTTTTTGTTTCAGAAATATGTAATGTATGACACTCTCGAACTCACTTGAAATAACTGTGGGTAATTTAACACAACACTCAGTATTGACAAAAACATTCGCAACGTATATACAAAATTTAATACTAAACAATTCGCACTATCCAGCTTGACAAAACAATTCACAACGTATACAAAAAACTACTTATAAACAATTATTGTTTGTGCAGTAAGCAACAACTCTCAATAATGACCTCTACATAAGAGTTCACATCATTTTCGCATGATATACTTAACAATTTTCAGACATACCAAAGAATATGAAAAAACTATGGCGTCTGCCTTGGTAACCGGTAATTGCATTGAGCACACAAAAAACTATCTAATCATATACAACCCATTAATTATTGATTTGACAGAGAGGAGGTTGTAATCGTTAACATATCCACCACCTCATTAAGATTGCATCCATGCGTATAAAAAACAGTAAATAGAAGGGTATTTTAAAAACAAACTCTATAATTCAAAAGCTCATAACATCTTCATTTACAATCACCATGTGTACCTCCGGTTCTTTAGGCAACTCGTGCTCTTCCATAACGACCAAAACATGATCCGACTTAATCTCTCTATTGGCACCACCAAACGGTCCAACCTTTATATTGGACTTTGATATCTAAAAGTACTTCTCTGTTGAATCTGGGTCAGTTGAAGTGGTTGAGTTGGTGGAGGAGTTTTGGCCAACATAGGTTCCAGACCGGAAAATAAAGAGGGAAGACAGAGAAGAGAAAAATGAGAAAAAGAAGGAAGATTTTGGTACATCGGAGGACGCCCATCAGATGCAGGTAGATGGTGAGGAGGAAGAGCATAAGGGAGATATTGATAATGAGCGTGAAGAGGTTGAAGAAGCAGAACAATCCTCTAGTGATGACTGATTGTTACTGCTTGTGTTTTTTGTATTTTTTACATGCAAACTGATAACATTAAAGATGGTAGTATTTTTTGGAAGTGTTTAGTGCATGATTCCTGTTATGGCTAACTAATTTATTTTTTGTATAAACGTTTGATCAGTGTAAGAAGTTTATGAAGCATTGATATTTTACAAACAACTCTTAGGTAACATTGACAAAAAAGTCTCGTATTCTATTCTCAAACAACTATCAGCGAAGTAATATACAAACAATTTGCATTCCCTCGCTTATAGAGACTCAGGTGAAGGACATGCAAACAATTCGCATCATCGTCTTACACACACATATATATATATATATATATATATATATATATATATATATATGTGTGTGTGTGTGTCTATCTGTGTGTGTGCGTGTGTATGTGTGTGCAAACAATTTACATCCTAGTATTTTGATGTTGTTGCAAACAACTCTCATAATATACTCTAGAGTTGTTTGCAACTATATTATATGAGAGTTTTTTGAAAACATATCTGAGAATTGTTTGCAGCTATAATCTGAGAGTTGTTTGCGGCTATAAGGTAGTTTTGTCTTTGTTCCCTTGTGGGAGTTGTTTGTTTGTTTTATGAGAGTATACAAACAAATCTCATTTCAGTATTGTAATACAAACAATTCGTAATGTGTGTAATAAAAAAACTCTCAAATTGTTTAATGTAAAAAATACTTCAGTATAACAAATTAAACTCAAACCCAACAGATTGATCTTTAAACTGGAACCTCACAGGTCCTCCTGTTATGACCTAATTTCGACCAACGACCACACCTCAACTGCTTGGTTGTCATTTCTCTTATAGAAAAGATTCGTTGTTTCTTAGGCCTTCTAGGGCATCTTTTCCTGTTGGGAGGCAGAATTTCCACCTCCGACGGATCATTAGAGCTTGATCATTCACCGAAATCGGTTATCATCGGTATGGTACAAGAGTAGCTTAACTTGTAATTCTTAACTGTGAAGAACAGCTCTATTATAGTTAGAGGATCTTGGTTTGTAGATTGAATTTCTCCTAAAGCGTGAGGGCATGGAAAATACTCTTCTTGCCATGCTTCACAAGAAAATTTGAAATCTAACAAATTAACAACTGTTAAAGGGTCTGAAATGACTTTGAACAGAGCTACAGAAGACTTACGTACTACCCAAGTTAGGCATTTCTCAACATTCTTCTTTAGCTTCTTTTCATAAGCAAGACTCTTATCCGGTCAACCAAATCAACAATGGGTAGGCCATAGAATTTTTTATTTATGTGTTAAAAGATTTAGACGCACTAGAAGCCATAGCCTCGTATCGTTTCCCTTTAACGTATGCGTGAGCATACTTATCTAAAAATAAATTTCGAAGAATGTTTTAATTCTCTGACCACCTTTGCATAGAAAATCTGTTATTATATCCTTAAAAAGATCTTGGGTGTGAGCATAAGCACACAAATAGAAGAAACTTAGCATCCTACATTTATAGTTTATGTTAGTATGTTCCAGAGCTTTTCTCAAATTCTGAACAAGATGGTAATAACAGTACGCATAAAACAGTTTTTGGATACAAGACAAAAACAACATTAATTATACCAGAATGACGGTCAGAAAGAAATGTGATTTGGCACTCCAACATATGAGGTTCAAACAGCTTAAAAACCACAACCAATTGTCATAATCCCAAATGCTCACGATCCCAATTACAACTGGGAATATCCTAGAATATATGGAAAACATGGTTAAAAATTGCACTAAACTGTGCTCAATTATAGAACAACTCGCAATATATTTATCATCAAAATCAACACAAATTTCCAGGTATATAATGGGAGTTGTCTGAGAGTTGTTTGCAACAGTATACCAATGATCTATAATCTGAGAGTTGTTTGCAACTCTATTTCCTAAGAGTTATTTACAACTACTATCT
This sequence comes from Limnanthes douglasii subsp. nivea, assembly GCA_036936605.1. Classification (NCBI taxonomy): domain Eukaryota; kingdom Viridiplantae; phylum Streptophyta; class Magnoliopsida; order Brassicales; family Limnanthaceae; genus Limnanthes; species Limnanthes douglasii. The sequence goes on from JAUPFV010000002.1 coordinate 340,783,348, forward strand.
GAGAGTTGTTTGCAACTCTATACTTGGAGTTGTTTGCAACTTATTATCTGAGAGTTGTTAGAACAGTATACTAGTTAGCTATAATCTGGGAGTTGATTGTAACTATATTCTTAGAGTTGTTTGCAACTTATAAGCTCAGAGTTGTTTACAAATTTTATTTAAACCTAACAATCCATCAAATTATAAAAGAAGTATGAAATTAATGGTTGTTGTCGTCCTTTCCTACGGCAGAAAGCAATACACCCTTATACTTGCCGTATAAGTGGGTTCCATCGATATAAAACATTGAACGACTTGAATGGAAACCTTGAAGACATGAACCGAATGCTATAAAACAACAACGATTGAAGGCGTTTTCAACTGATAATTCCAATTGGCAGTTCGTAGTAATATCGCGGCTTTTTAATAGTTTGAAGTGCCCCCTTAGTAAACCAAAAGAAGTTGAACTATCTCTGAAAACGCCCCTCATTTTCTTCACCAAAGCATTCCATAAAAATGGTAGGAGAAGTCTAGACCGTAATCTTCTTTAACAAAAGATTTTATGATTTTGTCTGTCAACAAATGACATGCCCAGATAGAATCATGAATTTCCTAAACAATCAAATCTGATGTCAAATCTCTATGCGTCTTATTTTTGGGAGAAAACGGGACTGTAAATATGGTGCGCAACATACCGCTTAATCGTTATTAATCCGGTGCCAGAATCAATTGATGGGTAAAGTCTCCATTTACATCCGTTTGTAAATTTTCACAATAAGCAGTGATCTTGTTTGTTGTATTGTGCGTGTATTTGAAATAAAAAACATGGTCTAAAGCATATCGGCACAAAGATAACCTTAGAGTTGCAGCCCCTTCTTCGAAAGCTTGACCAACTCCTATAATAGCACCAACCCAACCAGTAGTAGCAAGTTGTTTTTTTCTCTGATAATAATTAACTAAACCATTACTACTCTCCCCGCTAATTTGTTGATTATGAGAGGGTTCTCCCATCACTTATGCTAGGTTATTTACGCTTTTGACCAGAACCCTTATAACCAGAACCTTTATCAAGGACTTGTTGTCCTATGAGAAAAATAACCCGTTTCAAACGATTTAAATCAAAATATAATTCTAAACCAACAACATTTTTTTCATTACTAAAGAAACATTTCTTGTGATCCCCGCGGGAGTAGGTAATTAGGTAGTTACCTCTAACCAGCCCCTCCCATGTGCTCTCCACGTACTCTTGGATACTTTTAAAGTTTTCAAACTCCGTGGAAGGCACGATTGCAGTTTGGTGACCAGTTTTAAAATACGAACTCGTGATTTAGACATAACTTACCCTGCATTGAACGATTATAAAGAAGTCGTGTGGCAAGTTAATGATAGCAGAAAATTTGCACTACCACAAAGGAACAACTCTCAGTATTATAATTGAACAACTAGCAATATGATGTAACACTCAGATCTATTCTAATCACTCATAAAAACTCTATTTTCTTAGAGTTGGTTACAACTATCTTCGTGAGAGTTGTATGTAACTATACAAGCTAAGAGTTGTTTCAAATATATTATCTGAAAGTTGTCTGCAACGTATTATTCTGGGAGTTGGTTACAACTCGAGACGCTGAGAGTTTTTTACAACTCAAATAATTTTTGATAGTTGGATTAATAAATCATAGCATTACCATTGTATCCGAAAACTACCTAAACGAGTATTCAGTAGACGAAGAAGAAACGAAAGTCTAAAAAAAACAACACAATAAATTTTATATACTCTCAGTTGCAAATCGTTTTAAATAAAAATTCGTGTATCATATTAAATGTCGTACTCTATTTCTGTGTTGTATCAATTATATTTGTTTCTTTGACTACCAATAGAATACTTAACTACTTAACTAGCTGCACAATTCACAAATTCAACCTACTAAATTCAGTTTCGTTTATTTCTTGAAATCAATAAAATTTTTTAAAATTGATGAAATAACATTAAGCGTGAAGGAGTCGTATTCCAAACACTTACCTACTTTGGTGCAACAAGTTCCAACACTGATGATGGAACACTCCACTATCTTTAGCTTTTTTTTTAATTTACAATCACACACAAAACATGCAATTTCAAATTGCTATCTTTAGCTTTTTCTTTAATTTACAATCACACGGAAAACATGCAATTTTAAATTGGAACTTTTGTTTGGATAGTTGATTTTGGGTAGAAAAATTTAGTATATAAGATCGTGCGGGGAAGAGAAAGAGCAACAAGTTCCAACAATGATGTTGGAGCACTCTAGTATCTTTAGTTTTTTCTTTAATTTACAATCACAATCAAAACATGCAATTTCAAATTAGAACTTCTGTTTGGATGGTTGATTTTGGTTAGAAAAATTTATATATGATTGTGCGAGGAAGAGAAAGAGTATGGATGCTTTTATAGCTAGTAAAACCCAATCGGTTTATGTATTAGATTTATTTGAAAGTTTGTTTATAGTTAGTGAACTAGGATATTACGAAAAACTATTTTATTTGAATATTTTTTACCATCTATGTTAATTCATTACCAATTTTTGTTATCCGTCCTTACCTAACAGGTAAGGACAGACACCAAAACAATATTAGTTTAGATAACATATGCTTTTAGATATTTCTATATTATATTTTCATGTCTTTGGTTTTCATTATTAGTTAATCTTTTCTAAAAAATAGTTACAAGTATAATTTTTTTTCATATAACATTTTATTTTATTTTAAATGAAATCTTTAATTTTAGCAAACTCACTGTTGTATTAAAAATCTATTAAAAACAAGTTTGGACAAACAAATTCTAGTGAATTTGTATTAGAATAATTAACAAGAAAACAAATTTGAAAATTAATACAAAATTGAATATAATGAAATTTTATTAGGACGTAAAACAATTTGGAGTCGCCGAGGAAGAATGTCATTTGGATTTTTGAACATAATAGACATAGTGTATAAGTTCAAAATTGAATTTTAAGTCTCATGAACAATCTAGTTATTTTCATTAGCTTTCCAAGTTCCAAAATCTACTAGCCACTAATCATCTGCAAAGAGTTGATTATGTTCCTGAAAAAAAAAGTCGAAATTTTAAATGTCAAGTAGAAACGTACATAAGAAAATTAGCATAAACGGTTTATGAAATTTAAGACAACAAGATTGAGTAATGATAATTAGTTGATAGGATTGATGAACACTAAGAAGTATCACATTAGACTTACATTTGAAGGGGTATTTCGCAAATTAGTCAACCACAAACTTTTGCTATATATATATATAAATTTAATAGTCATTGTATAAAAAATGAGCTTCCTACAGAGATAAACTAACTGAGCTATATATCAAGGATCAATATCATTAGCAAGAGAGGAACACGATTGTCGAGCCAATTCCAATGTCTACAAGATTATAGCAAAGGGTTTTAGACAAAAGTAATCCATCAAGTAAAGCTCTGGTTTCACCAATAATGAAAGATTGCTTCCCATATATTCTGCTACCAAAGGAGAGCGTGACATCATTGAAATTTCTAACTAGAAAACCCTAAAAGATTCACTATTTTGAATACATGCACCATCAGAGTTAAGCTTCAAACGATTACCTATAGGAGGATGTCTCTTTACATATTGGGCAGTCCTAGTACGGAGGTTATTTGAGCAACTGAGACCGAGGCTGATTGTGCAATCATTAGACTAGACTTTTCTAGTTTGAAGATTGGCACAATCTAAAGTGAGTAACATAGGCATCATCTTTTTTCTAATGTCCATTGAAGATACAATTTTATTTTTAAACTTTGATTTCTTCCTAGCTTGGTAGATATTTCAACAAATTAATGAGGAAATTATAGTTCTGATGGGAATAGAATTATTTGTTGGAAAAAAATGCTAATAAGATGGTTAAAGGTCATGTAATTATCAATGCTAATGTCAAACAAGCCTGAAAAGTATTTCCATACTTCCCAGGTTATTTGACAACGCACAAATAAATAATCAATAGATTCTATGTTATCACAAAATTGACATTTATAAGCTAAAGATAACTTCTTCTTTTTTCTGAAGAATAGTATCTACAGATATGAGGTCTTTCAAAATCCTCCATAGAGTAAAAGAATATATTTTTTGGGATTATTGAATCCCACATTTTACTATAGATATGAGAAGAAGAGGTTGAAGTTTTCATTTTGTTGAAAGTGTGCTTGAAATTGAAAATGCCAGATTGATAAGCATTCCATTTTATTATATATGGCTTATCAACATTCAGAGTAAAGTTAGTAATTATAAAAATATATATAATTGTAATATTTTCTCTAAGTTTATTAATGTTCCAACAAGTTTTTCCATTAATTTTAGTGTTGTTATACCAAAGGTTGTCAGCATCATGGTTAAAGATAATGGGAGGATTGGTGTGACACTGTCTTTTAAGCAAAAAATCAGAATTTCCATTACCAGCTTGCCAAAAGATGAAAGATTCTGCAGACATTCTAATTTTAATCAATATTTTCAAAGTTTTTAAATCTCTAGCTTTACCATTGATTTGTAGAGGATGTTTATTAAGACAATAAGTAGCATGCATACGACTAAACCATAAATATTGATTCTTCTCGAAAGTAAACCATAGTTTAGAGGAAAAACTGTTTTGAACATCAATAAGATTTCTAAAGTTTAAACCATAGTTATCGTAAAGACTACAAATATTGTTCCAATTAGACCAAATCATAGCATTTTTATCTTACTTTGATCCCAAAGGAAATTATTTAATAATTTATGAATTCTTTCAATTGTAGTCGTGGGAAGATAGTAGCTTTGAATATCGGTAAGAAGGGATGATCATAAGAACATATTGAATCAGGACCATCATTCCACCAAAAGAAAGCTACTTGCAATCCCAATCATGAATCTTCTTTTTGATTTTGTTAATTCTGTCATCAAAGTAACATAGATTATTATAAGTATGGATGGAAAGACCAAGGTATTTGATATGTAAATTACATTGCTTAAAACCAGTGAAATGATATATCTTATTATTATTAGTTCTATTTCTGGTTTTAGAAGGAATGAACATGAATTTACTTTTGTTTATAAGGTGACCATATATCTTTTGATATTGATTTAGAAAGTTGTATAAAAGCTTAATGTTATTTGATGGATCCATTATGAAAATCATAATGTCATCAACTTAAGCTAGAAATAGAATTGGGAAGTTACTTCTAGTTTGGTAATACATGGTTTGATTTTCATTGAAAATATATTTTATGATTGTTATAAAATACTCTTCAGCAATGATGAAAATGCTAGGTGATAAAAGGTCAGTCTGCCTTACACCATTGGAAGAACTAAAATAAGCATGAAGGTTTCCATTTTTTATCATATAATATTGAGTATTGATTAAGTGTTTATTTATGAGATCAATGAATTTATTGTTAAAGCCAAAACTGGTCATAATGTTTAAAATAAATGAAAATGAGAGTCTGTTTAAAGTCTTATCCATATCTAACTTAAAGGTACGTTTCCACCTCTAGTTTTTATTAAGGTCATGGGTCAATTCATGAGAAATTAGGATATGCTCATGAATGTTTCTATTAGATACAAAGACTCCCTGATCATCAGAGATGATTTTAGGGAGGAGAGTGGCCAATCTATTGTTTATTAATTTGGAAAGCATTGTGTTAAATAAATTGCAACGGGCTAATGGGCCTGAAATCCCTCTAGTTTTTTAGAGATTCGTTTTTTGGAATAAGATACAAAACAGTAGTATAAACATCTTTTGGAGTAGATTCATCATTAAAATAATCAATGATATCATTAAAATGTCATTTTTAATAATATGTCAACAAGTATTATAAAATTTTATGTTGAAACTATCAATTCCAACCACACTATTAGGGCTGAACATAGAATGGTTTTTAATATTTCAATTTTAGTAGGGAGAAAGGTCAAAAATAGGTTATCATTATCAGTAATTATCTTAGGTATAAAGTTTTGGAAATCAAATAAATTGTGTGGGTTGGATTGAGAGTTAAGAATGTCTTTAAAATGGTCCACAACTAAACTCCCAAGGGTTTTAGGGTTCTCAGTCCAAGTTTCATTATTCTATATAATATGAATCATGTTTTTTCTCCTTCGTTTATTTACAAAGTTGTGGAAACATGAGGTATTCATTTCACCATTGTTTCCCCATAATACGGAAGCTATAGACTCCTATAAAGCTTTTTCTTTAGCTAAATTTTTTAGATAATTAGCTTTGGTTTTAGAAAACTTAATTTTGTCTTCAATTGTTTTAGTGTTTGCATAGCAAGATTCATAGTATTTAACTTCATCTTCTACATTAGCTAGACTATAAAAAATATTACCAAAAGTGTCCAAATTCCAATGTTTTAGCTTTTGCTCTAATCTTTTTAGTTTGATCCAGAATATTTGCAAATGATTTCCAATTAAGTTTAAAGACCAATTTTCTTCAACAATTTGAAGAAATTGAGGGTGAAGGGTCCATATGTTAAGGAATTCGAAGTTTGATTTAGGCTTGTTTGGTGAGTGATCTTAGTCAGTTCTGACTAGATGCATAACCATTGTAATGTCAAAATAGTTGCACCATAGGGAATTATACATATCCATGTCTAACTTTTTTCAGACTTTATCGTTGGTACATGTGTGTTTTGAACCCTAAAACCAACATCTTCGAATTGACAATCACTGACTATATCATTAAAGTCATAAATACTGCTTTGACATAATAATAAACAAGATAATTTCTCATCATTCAAGGAAATACTATTAAAATCTCCTAACAGTAACTATTCTTGGTTGGTGTTTGAGATATCTTTAAGATTAGTCCACAAATTAGATCTTAAAGATTTTCTACATTTGGCAAGAATAATGGTGGCAAGGAAATGTATGTTAATCAAATGATGATTAACATAGATATTTAAAAATTAGTCACGATAAATTAGGGTAGTAATCAAGAAGTCTTCCTTCCATATTACCCAAATTTTATTATTCCTATTGGCACAACCTGAGTGAAATTTTAGAGTTCTGACATTTTTAATAAGTCTGTTAGAACTGATTATAGGCTCTTGAAAGCTATAAAATAAATTATGTCATACTTAATGACATTTAATTCTTCTAATAGTTCACATGTTGTCAATACCTCTGACATTCCAGTTAAGTACTTTTAGAGTAATTTGGAAGATGATGTTGAGGGACTAGATGCACCTTTTAAAGGGAACATCTTTAAGAGAGGAAGTTTTCTAATTGTTTTTTGTTTTAACTTTTTAGCCTTATTCTTTGTTGAATAAAGGAAGTTTTTATTTTATCTCTTTCTTTATTGATAATAGGTGCCTTATTTGTGATTTTAATTTATGAGATATAGATTTATGTTCAAACTTGGTAACATTTAGGGATTTCGAGTCAAACTCTAGATTTTCAAATTCATAAAGAGTGTTGAATATAATTCATATCTTTAAAGTATGAAGGGCATCTATTATTTCTTCATTTTGAGTATTAGGATCAAGATTTTCATACTTAATTTTAACAAGATTAGGGATGTCATGATAGTCTAAATATTTAGGGTTGTTAACATTGTTGACAATTTTAGTTAAATATTTTCTAGAATATTAATGATTATCTTTAATGTTATTCATGTCATTATTAAGAATGTTCCCAGATTGTGTTGGTTGCACAATGATGGATTTTAATTTTTTTTTAGGTAACCAGATTGCAGATGAGGTAGAGTTACTGGTCTAAGGATTAACATTTTTAGTATTTGAAATATCATTAGATTGAGTGGCATTATTGTCAGCATTTGTTTTACAATCTTTATACTGATGACTTAAATGTTTGCATTTTAAGCAGTAGGATGCTTTGTCACCATATTGTATATGCTTCCAAAATCTATCCTCTGCACCAAATTCAATCCATAGTTTTTGTGGGAGTGGTTGAGAGATATCAAGCTGCAACCACGCATTACAACAATTGTCTCTGATCTTACTTTTAGCAGGAACCCAGATGAAGAGAGGTCTACCAATTGATTTGAATATATGTACAATCATGCTATGATTGTACATATATTCAGAGAGGTTTGGATAAGAAACCCATCCATGATTTATTGGTGATTAAATCCTATGAGTAAATTCTGGATACCATTTAAGCATCCTTAAGGAATGTTGGTCGATAGACCACACATTGTTTTTCCATATCTTTAAAGATTTTCTTCATTATGCTCAATTCAATGAAGAAGTGCCTATAATTCTGCCGTGAGACACTATAGGCAACATAAAATTAAAAATCGAATATGACTTGAATAAATTGGGCAAGATTAGGTTTACTAAAAGAAACTTTTTCTACGAGTGTAAATTTCGAAGATGATAGAATGTGAGACTTATATGTGTTCAAGAAAATGACAGCCTTTCAATCTTCTTTTGTTTGGATTTGAACTGCCTCGTGGATAAAGCATTTAGGCTGGTTTCTTGATGCCTCGCTAAATAACATGTCTCTTCCTGATTTTCCTTGACTCTAAGGGTTTTGCTGATTCTGAGACGAATTGTTTATGTATATAGGATTAATATATGCTCTTTGACTCTGAGCAGCTTTCATATTTCTAGTTTGGTCTTAAGATATTTAAAATATAAGAGAAAATTGTGATGTAGAACTTCTACCTTTCGACTTGTAATCTTGATGGCTTGAGAGATCCTTTAATGAGTTGTTGTGGGTTCTGAAATCTAATGTCGCATTAACTATTTCTTTTTAGATTCGGTCTCCTCCGTCTAGTTATTCAAGAATTTGATTATGCACCATTTTAGTGAGAACTTGGTGAAGAAACGGTGTTGAGAAGATAATAGAGCGATAATAGGCTAGAGTTCAGTCTTGAGGGCAAGACTAGTATGTGAGAAGTTAAAAATTAGGGATTTCAAATTTTTGATATTTTCTTGAAAAAGTATCTCCTCTATTATCCTTTTTTAATGAAAAAACATTAGTTATTTATATTTTTAATTAAATCATAATTATTGTTATCCATTTTAAACTAAAAAATAAAAATCCAAGGGAACACTATATTTCAATCTATTCTCAACTTCACTAGTTCTATGATTAATATTTTGTTCATCTTTTACGCAAGATTGTGTTTTACGTGAAACTAAAAAAATTTAAATTATAAATATTATTAAACAATGTATATTTTTAAAAAAAATTAAATATATTATTTTTATTGATCTAGATTTTACCAAAGTAATTCTTATATATTATGAATTTTTTACTTTTAATTTTGATTATTCATAATAACACACATTTTGATATAAAATGAATCTAATCCAAGACATAGTATATTTATTTTTTCATAATATCTTGGTACAAAGAAATCTTTGTTCATGTGCAATCTATACAATGTTCAACTAAACAATGGAAGAATGAGAAAGATGGTCACTCACATTTGAAATAATTGTTAGGCGAATTCAAATTTTGAAATTATTAAGAATGACATATATTGGACCAAGACCAAAGTTGATACAGAGTAAACACAGAGAAGCCAACATAGGGGAAACCCTAATTTTCTTTATCAAAATTCAACTCCCTTACAGCGTAAACAAAGTCTGTTTAAATAAGGGTTCGAATGAAAACCCTAATACGAAAATACCAAAGATTCCCAAAAGTAATAAAAATTTGAAATAAAATAGTAAACGACTCCGAATGCCCAAAAAACGCCATATGTCACGAGCATATCTGGTGACTTCAACTCGTGGCGTCGTTCCCTTCGAAATAAGGTGCTGTGGGTCAAAATTGGACATCGGGAGCTCCGAAACTGTCAATTCGCTGCATTCTTCAGGTGATCGCCTGCCTTTCATAAATTCTAGCGCTAATCTGTTTGCATCAAAAGTGATATCATCATTGAAATTTTATTTGCACACACAGTTAATTTTGGTTTGTTGCAGATGTTTCCAAATTTGCTAATAATAGATAACACCTACAAGGTAATAACGTACAAGATGACATTATTTTAGGTCAGTAGAGCCACTTCTACCGGTATGACTTTCTACGTCAAACTTTCATATATGTTCGGGGATAAATTTGACAAGTATTAAGTAAGATTAAGATATTAGCAACCCTTGATTGTAACTATATTCATCGAGGAACCTTCCGTTGTTTTTCCGGATAAAGCCTTAGCGTTAATGAACGCTCTCAAACAAGTGTTCCTTAATGTAACACACATGCTATGTCGATGGCACACTAATATGAACATCCTAATGAAATCAAAGATACTCATGAATAATAATAAAAATCTCCGTCATTTTTTACGTTTGTGGAATGAGATTATGTTTTCGGATACGAAACTCGTGCACAACAACATTTAGTTTGAAATGCTTGATGACTTTAAAGATTATATAAAAGCAATCGAATACATCAAATATGTTTGTTTAGTTCATTACAATGATAAGTTTCTCACATCGAAACCTAAAACATTTATTGAGTCAGGTAACCAGACCACTCATTACGTGGAGAGTGCTCATGCCACCATAAAGCGTTCCATTGGTACGAGCAAAGGTAACTTTTATTCGTTTTGCGGTGAGGTGAATTATTTTCTCAAAATGCAACATGGAACAATTAGAACATCTTTTGAAAAAAGTCTACTTGTAGCCTGATATAAATTTATACACAAGCTATACGGTAATATCAAATGTAACATCTCACAAACTACTTTATATATATTTCAAAGTAAGTTGAATGTACTCAAAATATTAAAGTTGTGAATCTTAACTGCAATTGTACAATACACATTGCGCACGGTACATCATGTTCGAGAAATATTTATGATTTCTAAAGAAAAAACACAGCGACACCTTTAAAATCTTTCAACAGTCATTGAAAAAGGTTAGATTTAGTTGTTCGTACTATTCTAACGAGGGTAAGCCTATTCAAATAAAAATACGTAATCTTGTTCACACTATCATGAAAACTGGGGATGAAACAAGCATAAAGGATGTGTACAAGAAATAGTTTGTTTTAATCTATATAGATATATGAATTGATTAAATTGGGAAAAATCTGTGTTCTCGAAATTGACAACTTTACAATCTTTTTTTGCTTGGATTTGGACTGGCACGTGGATAAATATTTTAGCCTGGTTTCTTGATGCCTCACCAAATAACATTTCTCTTGCTAATTTTCCTTGACTCTAAGGGTTTGCTGATTCTGAGACGAATCATTTTCGAACATAGGATTGATATAGAATCCTTGAGTTTGAGAAGCTTCCAGAAATCCAATTTAGTCTTCAGATATTTGAGGAAGAGGGGGAAATTGTGATGTGGAACCTATACCATTCGACTTGTACTCTTGATGGCTTGAGATCTCCTCCAACGAGTTGCTATGGATTTTAAAATCTAATGTCGAATTCGCTACTTCTTTTTCGATTTGGTCTCTTCCGTCTACTTATTCAAGATTTTGGTTATGCACCATTTTACTAAGAACTTGGTGAAAAAACGATTTTGAGAAGATGAGAGAGCGATAAGAGGTTAGGGATCAGTCTTAAGTGCAAGACTATAGCGTCAGAATATAAAAATTAGGGATTTTGACCTTCTTGATTTTTTATTCATAAATAGTTTCCTCTATCATTCTTTTTCAATAAAAACACATTAGTTATTTCTATTTTTAATTAAATCATAATTATCTTTATCTTTTTTAACTATATTTTAATTTATTCTCAACTTCATTATTTTTATAGATTAATATTTTGTTTGTCTTTTACGCAGGATTGTGTTTTTACGTGAAACTAATATTATTAGATTTTTTTCTAATTGAATTATTTTTATTAGTTTAGATTTTACCAACGTATTTCTTATATATTATTAATTTTTTAGTTTTTTTTATTTTAATGTTTCCTAATAACACACATTTTTATATAAAGTGAATCTAATCCAAGACACAATATATTTATTTTTTCAAATAATCTTGGTACCAAGAATTCGTTGTTCATGTGGAATGTATATAATGCTTAACTAAACAACGGAAGATCGAGAAAGACGGTCACTGACATTCTCAATAATTATTAGGCGAATTCAAATTTGAAATTGTTCCGAATGACATAGATTGGACAAGACCAAAGTGATATCATCATTATAAAAACATTTCTTGATGCCTGACCATATAATATTTTTCTTCATGATTATCCTTGACACTAAGGGTTTTCGTGATTCTGAGACAAATCTTTTTCAAACATAGGATTGATATAGATTCTTTGAGTCTGAGAAGCTTCAAGATTTCCAGTTCGATCTTCAGATGTTTAAGATTATTCTGAATAACATAGATTGGACGAATACCAAAGTGATGTCATCATTAAAATTTTGTTGGCACACACATTTAGTTTGGGATTGTTACAGACGTTTCCAAATGTACTAATAATAGATAAGACCTACAAGGTTATTACGTACGAGATGCCATTATTTGAGGTCATTGGAGCCACTCGTACAACTTTAACTTTTAACATGAAACTTGTAATTATTTTTGGGTATAAAGTTGACAACTATAAGTAGGATTAAAATATTAGCAATCATTGATGGTAACTAACTTCATCGAGGAACCGTCCGTTGTTTTTACGGATAAAGCCTTAGCGTTAGTGACGGTTATCGAACAAGTGTTCCTTAATGTAACACACATGCTATATCGATGGCACATTAACATGAACATCCTTGTGAAATCCAAGATACTCATGAATAATAAAATAAATCTCCAATGATTTTTTACGTTTGTGGAATGAGATTATGTTTTTGGATACAAAACTCGTATTCAACAATATTCGGTTTGAAATTCTTCATGAATTTAAATATTATATAAAAGCAATCGAATACATCAAAAATGTTTGTATAATTCATTACAATGATAAGTTTCTCACATAAAAAACTAACAAATTCATCCATTCTGGTAACTAGACCACTAATTGCGTGGACAGTGCTCATTCCACAATGAAATGTTACATTGGTACGAGCAAAGGTAACTTCGATTCGTTTTGCGATGAGGTGCATTATTTTCTAAAATGCAAAATGGAACAATTATAGCATTATTTGAGAAGAGTCTACTTGTAGGCCGATATAAAGTTATACACAAAGTATACGCTAATATCAAAGATAACATCTCACACACTACTTTATATATTTGTCAAAGAAAGTTGAATGTACCCAAAATATTGGAGTTGTTAATACTAACTGTAATTTTACTATAACAATTGCGCACAATACATCATGTTCGCACAACATCTTTGAATTCTAAAGAAAAAACATAGCGACACCTTTAAACCTTTTCAACAGCTATTGCAAAAGGTTAGATTTAGCTGTTCGTACTAATATAAGGACGGTAGATCTATTCAAATAAAAATATGTAATCTCGTTTACATTATCATGGAACCGGGGATGAAATAAGCATAGAACATGTGTACAAGAAATAGTTTTCATAATCTATCTAGATATAAGAATTGATTAAAGTTGAATGTTTCAAAATATTGAAGTTGGGAATACTAAATGCAGTTGTACTATACAAATTGTGCATGGTACTATACAATATTGAAGTTGGGAATACTAAATGCAGTTGTACTATACAATATTGAATGTTTCAAAATATTGAAGTTGAATGTTTCAAAATATTGAAGTTGGGAATACTAAATTGTACTATACAAATTGTACTATACTAAATAAAAAAATATAAACTCGTTCATAGTTCCATGGAAACCATGGATAAAACAAGCATAGAGCATGTAAACTAGAAATGGTTTGTCATAATCTATATGGATATATGAATTGATTAAATTGGGCAATGTTAGATTTATTGAAAGTATTTTCTTTCTACTAGTGTATATTTGGAAGAGATGAGAATGCGAGACTTATTTGTGTTCTGGAAAATAACACCCTTGCAATCTTCTTTTGTTTGGATTTAGACTGTCTCGTGGATAAAGCATTTAGCCTAGTTTCTTGATGTCTCGCCAAAGAAAATTTATCTTGCTGATTTTCCTTGACATTAAGGGTTTTTATGATTCTGAGACGAATCTTTTGCAAACATAGGACTGATATAGACTCCTTGAGTCTGAGCAGCTTCCAGATTTCCAATTCTATCTTCAGATTTTTGATCAAGAGGGGGCAATTGCAATGCAAAACTTCTACCCTTCGGTTTGTACTCTTGATGGTTTGAGACCTCCTTCAATGAGTTGCTATGGATTTTGAAATCTAATGTCAGATTCGTTATTTCCTTCTTGGATGTGTTCTCCTCCATCTAGTTCTTCAAGATTTTGATTATCCATCATTTTACTGATAACTTGGTGAAGAAACGATGTTGAGAAAAACATAAAGAGATAAGAGATTAAGGTTCAGTCTTTTAGTGCAAGACTAGAAAGTGAAAAAGTCAAAATTAAAGATTTTGACCTTGTTAAATTTTCTGCAAAGAGTGTATCGTCTATAATCCTTTTTTAATACAAAGTATTAGTTTTTTCAATCTTCAATTAAAGCATAATTATTGTTATTGTTTTAAAACTAAAGAGAACACTATATTTCAATTTATTCTCAACTTCATTATTTTTACGATGAATATTTTGTTCATCTTTTACGCAAGATTGTGTTTTTATGTGAAATGAAAATTATCTAGATTATAAATATTATTAAATAATTTATCTTTTTATTTTATTTTTTTAAATCCTATTTTTTTATTTTTTTTGGATTTTACCAACGTCTTTCTTATATATTATTACTTATTTTTCTATTTTTCCTAATAACACACATTTTTTAGATAAAGTGAAGCTAATAAAAAACATAATATATATTTTTTCAAACAATCTTGGTACCAAAAAATTGTTGTTCATGCGCAATCTATACAATGTTCATCTAAACGATGCAAGATCGAGAAAAGCGGTCACTCACATTTGCAATAATTGTTAGGAGAATTCAAAATTTAAAATTATTCTGAATGACATAGATTATTCCGAATTCAAATTATTCACATTTTTTACGTTTGTGGAATGAGATTATGTTTTTGGATACGAAACTCGTGCACAACAACATTCGGTTTGAAATGCTTCATGTCTTTAAAGATTATATAAAAGTAATCGAATACATAAAAAATGTTTGTTTAGTTCATTATAGTGATAAGTTTCTCACCTCGAAACCTAACAAGTTTATCCATTCCGGTAACCATACCACTAATTGCATGGAGAGTGCTTATGCCACCATGAAGCATTTTATTGGTACGAGCAAAGGTAACTTTGAGTCGTTTTATGGTAAAGTGCATTATTTTCTCAAAATGAAACATGGAAACTTGGAGCATCATTTGTAAAGAGTCGACGTGTAGCCCGATATATATTTATACACATGACATACGCTAATATCAAAGGTAACATCTCCCACGCTTCTTTATATATTTTTTCAAATAAAGTTGAATATGCCCAATATATTGAAGTTGTGAATACTAACTGAAATTGTACTATACAAATTATACATGGTACATCATATTTGCACAACAATTATGAATTCTAAAGAAAAAACATAGCGACACCTTTAAACTCTATCAATGGTCATTGGAAGAGGTTAGATATAGTTTTTGTACTAATCTAATGACGGTATGGCTATTCAAATAAAAAAATATATAAACTCATTCACATTATCATGGATACCAAGGATGGAATAAGCATAAAACATGTATATAAAAAATGATTTGTCATACTCTATTTGAAAATATTTTGTCTTTTAAGTCTTTTGATAAACATAGAAAACATGGTTGTCCAGCTGTGATAAATATAAATTGTATGCATTTGTATCGTCTATTAAATGAGTTACATCTTATTTCAAACACATGTTAGATTTGAAGAAAGTGAATTCGTATTCCCTCGGTAAATTTTTCAAAACTCAATCAGTCATTTTACAGAGAGGAAGCATAACTTTGCATTCAAATTGTAGAGAGAAAAAGGAGTTCTAACACAAGCAACTGGTCATATATATCCTCTCGACATACTTTCTGTACTTATAACTCGTACGATGCATTCACTATTAAGTGGAACGACTAATTTTAGCTCAAGTAGTATGATGTTTTCTGAAGTTATGTTGCTTGATATCTTCTATAGTCCTTTTATAACTATGGTTAATGACGTTATAGCCGATGAGCTTTACGGATATCGATCCATTGTTTTTCCTTGAACAGATAATAAGTTGGCTTGAAGTCAATTAGAGATGCATTTTAAGATGATCTTATGGGTCTTGATAATATTTACATGCATATATTAGTAGTATGGATAGGTTACTAAATATCATAGAACGTATAAATGATACTATTACGATACATAATTAGATGGTAAACCAGAGACAAGAATTGTGAATATCAAATTTTAAGTGCATCATCCATTTTGTAGGAAATTTGGGTCGATTATGTTAGTTTTACTTTTCTCATTCTTTTCATGCGGTTTTTCATCCCGAGCTCATGATTTCTCGTCTTGAGCGGCCTTTATTTATCCCGGCCTATCAGTCTTCTTTCTTTGATAAAAATAATAAGTTAGTTAAATGATAGATAAATAAATGATAACAAAGTTTTAACATATGTATAAATCATCAACGTAAAATAACATAAGTATAATATTTGTCGGTATAGCCTATATGTACCGCCAAGGTTGTACCACCAGTGCTGAAGAGCATGAACAAATCCAGAATCATAACTATAGATGTAAATTAGACTGATAAACCTTAGATTAAGACCATTATACCACAAAATGATTACCATGTCGTTCTAAACCTACATTTGATTCATTACTCTGAATTACAATATCTACTCATTTAAATTCTAGCAAACAATAAATTCTAAACATTAAATCATTAAAGAGAAAAAAAAACTTACTCTTTTTATTTACTTAATTCTGAAGATGGATTCTAAGAATAAAAGAAAATAATATGAATAATTGTCAATTAAATCAGTTTATGGATAAAGAAGAATAAGAGTATTCGAAATTGGGAGAGGATAATATATTTGTGGGAGAGGTTTGTCTTTAAAAGAGAGGATTTTAGATTAAAAAAATAGGAAAGAATAGTTAATATGTACCAAAGTTAAAAAATTGGAGAACTATAAAAAAAATATGTAGATAGAGTTTTCATGCCCTTAAATTATTAGGTAGCAATATAATGATTGGTGTTCAGATCTATTTGACTTCAAAGTCTTGAATAAAAACACATTAAAATATTTGTTTATATGTTAGATTTACAACAAATTACATATGTTATAGAGTTTGAATCATTGTTCTTATTTCACAACATAATCGTAGTTTGTTTGCTAGTCATTGTTTGATTTTTTATGGTTGGAGTTCTAAGTGGGAAGTTAGAAATCTAAAAACGAAAGAAGATGTGGTGATTTGAATC
Source organism: Limnanthes douglasii subsp. nivea (assembly GCA_036936605.1). Lineage (NCBI taxonomy): Eukaryota > Viridiplantae > Streptophyta > Magnoliopsida > Brassicales > Limnanthaceae > Limnanthes > Limnanthes douglasii. The sequence goes on from JAUPFV010000002.1 coordinate 340,800,695, forward strand.
GGAGAAAATAAGATGTTTGTGCACAAAGTTATATAAATGTGAGAAAATTGAAAACAAAAAAAAATAATGCTAATTTGCAAGAAAAATAATTCATTCAAAATGAAATTATTGGTTGTATTTATATGTAGTATATTGGGCCTCGAGTTTTTATAGAAATAGAGTTGTAGTTATATCAGTATTTTTTATATTATAGTTGATCGTTCTCGAAATGTTCAGAATCAGATCTGATTTAATAACGTGCAAAGAGAAAGAAAAGTAGAAAACTACAGAGAGAAGATAGTGGGAGAAAGTATTATTATATTCGGCCCCTCTCTCCAAAAGGGGGCTTTTCCTTATATAGTTACTACGGTGGGCCCCTATTTTATTATAATTCTCTCATAATTAAATATTTATCCTTTTACATATTGGTCCTTTATTTTTCCTCCACTTGTTAATTGAGGTCATATTTTCCTTGGATCATCAATTGTAAATTACAATTGGTTACACATAGTTGGATAATATATTTACCGTATGCCCAATAATGCAGCCCCCTCACAAAATCCTAAACCTCAATTTATCGTTATGACAGACTCGATTGCTTCTTCGTCTTCCGAACTAGTTCAACTAACTAAGACCATTGTAGCCATTCGTACTGGCCCCAATACCGCAGCTACACCCAGAGAGTTCGTTCAGCGCGAAGCAAAGCGTTAGAAAAAGGAGGAGGCTGCGTAAAAAAAGCCTTAAAGAAACTGGATTGGGTCATAAGCGCGTTGGCAGTAGTTCCAGCTTCGTTAATTCTGCGTCTACGAATAAAGAGTTGGTTGCTTCTGTTAAAGCTCTTATAGAGAACATGGGTCAGAGAGAAAGTATCCATACTCCTCCTATGTAAAAACAACTGCTAAAGATGCTACTCTCCCAAAGAAAGAAGGTGTTGTAGACCGTTTAGAGAAATCTATTCCTAGTGGTCTGTCGCCACAGCCCGACCGATTACAGCTGAAACGCCTGGCATTCTTCCAAGAGTCAACCCAAACTTTGATATCAAGTTTAGTACATTCATCCCTTACAATTTATGGATAAAAGCGTAGTTATGGGTCCGTACTAAACAAACTCATCTCTTACAATTTATGTCATTATCAAGTACCATAGAGTCCTTGCGAGAATGTATGTTGGACTATAACGTGAAATGTTTTTTTGACGATCGAACCGTTTTTAAGTCTCAATCGTGGAAGAGCTTATCAAACCACACATGATGCTAACCCGAGAGACCGAGTCAACTATGGTTTGAATTCTACGATTCTTAAGGTTTATTGTCCTCACTATTGTCTCGTTAGTACCTTCTGTTGGATATTTTAGTGTACTTGGATTAACTAGTCGACCAATGTAGTCATAATATATTATCGAGCAAGTCGGAGAGTGTGGAGTACACGCTTGCTAGAATATATTATGATTAGTGGGTCCAATAGACGGATCCTTGTTCGGGTTAGGTTTATTTTGAATGATAAGACTATAATGAAAATTCATGGAAATTTGAATTTGGAAAAATAATTCGAATTTGAATTTGAAGTTTTAGTCAGTTTATCATTTGAAATTTTAACTGTTTTTGGACATAAAACTGTTTTGCAGTTGGAGTATTTTGGTTGAATAAATAAGTATCGTTCTGAACAGAAAATGACAAAAAAACAAAAAAAATCAGTCTCCTTGTTCTTAAAAGAAAAGCTCTGATTTTATCCGGTTGAATATTTTGGAGAACCACCAAAATAATTTCAATCTGAAATTGTTAAAACAAGAATTTAGAGTTTATCCGGAAATCTCTAAATAATATTCCCAACAAAAGATTGAAATTATTTATTCTTGATTTATGAAGAGATTTGTCTGAAGATGTTCTTGTTGTATGATTTGTATGAAGATTAAAAAGAACAGATTTGTTCTCATCTTTAAGAGAATCCATAATCAAGTATTAAAACATCAATGGAACTATGGTATCATACATCATGTAAGTTTTTCTCCCTTGATTTTTGAAAATGATGATAATCTCTAAACTGTTTTTAAATTTTGTAAAGGATACACACTTTGGATTAATTGTTGTTTTGGTTGTTGGAAGTGTGTATCTAAGACCGAAAATGCTTGATATCGATATTCGAAAGCATTTAAAAAGAAGAAGGATATTATTGTGTTATTTGATGTTGTCGGTGGATAAAAAGAGGTAGACAATGGTTAATAATTGTTGTGCATATTTGTAAGAAAAGAGAACTATTGCGGTAATGTCTTTGTAATTTCGCCGATTATTAATTCATCATTTGCATGCAATTATTGTTTGAATTATTTGTATGCAATAAAGTATTTGCGTAAATAAAAAAAATCCTTTAAAAAAACAATAAACTGCAATTGTAGTTTAATTATGCAGTTTTGTATTGCGATTTTAAGGCTTTTAAAACCGTTGAATAACATGAACGGAAGATGCATGCAATAGGTAAATATTTGAATTTGAATATGCAATTAAATAGCAGCACAGTGAATTTTATAAATAGTGAACAGGTGCATGGTATAAGTCTGCAAAATTATATAGATTCTGAATAAAATGATGCCTGAATATAACTAAGGATATCGTTTAAAAGAAAACTGTAAAGGATTTTACAGTTATTTTTGGGCACGTATATATTCTTTAACGGAAAAGTTGTTATGCATGTATTGAGTATTAGTTGTATATAATATTACAATTTATAAATTTGCAACCGAGTCGGAATCGAGTTAGAGACCGAGTCAGTCTCGATAATACGACAACTCTGCTTTACTCGTCGGGGACTACAGGACCGAGCCAAGGAGTGGTCTCGTCGCACCAAAATCTAATCGCGACAGTGGAGACTATTACACAACGGTTCACCTTCGACGGCGGTCTAGTAGCCTTCGTCACCTGCCTCCTTTCTCACGGATCCACTATTATCGTCATACCGAAGTTCGATTTGCACAAAATGTTATCGGCGATCGGGAAGTATAAAGAAACGTACCTGCCCCTCGTACCGCCGATTCTTATAGGGATGATTAACAGCGCCGATTAGATTAAAGTGAAATACAATCTGATCTCGTTGGAGACGGTGTTGGCTGGTGGAGATCCGCTGACCAAGGAGGTGATCGAAGGGTTTGCAGAGAAGTTCTGAGCAATGAGGATTTTGCAGGGTTACGGATTAACAGAATCAACAGGGGTTGGAGCATCAACTGATTCAGTGGAGGAGAGCCAGAGGTATGGGACAGCACGGATGCTGTCGCCAAGCTTTGAGGCTATGGTTGTGGTTCCGGACTCTGGATATAACATAATTTACAAATTTGGTAAATTTTGATCTGTTTATATGTGAGTTATTATAAATCGATAGATTTGGAAACTTATTCGGTAGTGTATATTTAGTAACAACGAGTCCAATAACTAAATTATAGATTTAGTTGATTTATAGAACATATTATAATATATGTATAGTAAAATTATTATAATATAAAATAGATAAAGTAAAGTAATGGAGTAGCATGGAATGTCATTTGCACGTGTTACAAATTGCTATATATAATTAAATTATTTGGATATAATCTATGTTACGAATTTGTTAAATTATGATGTTATTCAAATATAATATTATTTACGATTTTGATAAATTTTAATATTATTCGTAAATGAATTATGATTTGTTAATACATGGGTGACATGTTGATTTTTGGCATTGACCAAATCAAATTGATGAAACGAAGACATTCTTATCATCTAGTTTTGAGATGAAAGATTTTGAGGAAGTGGCATCTAAAAAAAACAAATGTGTATTACTGATTCAACAATAGAATCAGAGTTTTTGGCATTAGCAGCAGCGAGTAAAGAAGCTGAGTGGCTAAGAAATTTAATGTACGAAATTCTGTTGTGGCACAAACCGATATCACCTATATCTATTAGATGTGATAGTAAGGCTGCCTTAGCCAATGTTTATAGACAAGTTTACAAAGGTATGTCTAGACACTTATGTGTTAGACACGATATGATTCGTGAGTGCATCACGCATGATGTTATTTCAGTAGAGTTTGTGAGAACTCGATATAATTTAGCCGATAATTTAACCAAAGGGTTAAGTAGATATTTTGTGCACAAATCGGCTATTGGGATGGGATTAAAAGTCCATTTGAAATCTCTCATGTTAAGATACCCAATTCCCATCTAATATGACATTAGGTGCTGAATTCAATGTGGAAAGCTTAACATCTAGAGATTGGAACACATTAGTAGTATTATCCCAAAGTATGTGTTCAGACATGCAAGTTGTGGAGGTTGAAGTTTATCTTCTTAATAGCTCTTTTGAAAAATTGCATATGCATGTGCAAAAGATCTACCTATTTAAGCATGAAGTTTAGCCGCTTCAAGAAGCTAGGACTTGGCTTTGATATGCTTAAGAAGGATAAGGACATAAGTCTAGTAAAAAAAATAGTGTCAAGTAAGAACATTTGAGAATGTAAATTTATGTGTATATTATCTTCGAGTATTCATTATGGATAGTAAAGGTTCAATCCTTTGTGACACCTTGATATTCGAATATTTGGAATGTGTAATATACTAATATGAAATTCAATCGTCACGATATTTCATTTATGCATAAATTTTTTATTTGTTGTGATTTTGTTTTAGTTAATCATCAATTGCACTAAAATGGGGGAAGATTGTTGGATATTTTAGTGTAATTGGATTAACTAGTCGACCACTGTAGTCATAATATATTATCGAGCAAGTCGGAGAGTGTGGAGTACACGATTGTTAGAATATATTATGATTAGTGGGTCCAATAGACGGATCCTTGTTCGGGTTAGTTTTATTTTGAATGATAAGACTATTATGAAAATTCATGGAAATTTGAATTTGGAAAAATAATTTGAATTTGAATTTGAATTTGAAGTTTTAGTCAGTTTATCATTTGAAATTTTAACCGTTTTTGGACATAAAACTTTTTTTTGCAGTTGGAGTATTTTGGTTGAATAAATATGTATGGTTCTGAACAGAAAATGACAAAAAAACAAAAAATCATTCTCCTTGTTCGAAAGAAAAGCTCTGATTTAATCCGGTTGAATATTTTGGAGAACCACCAAAATAATTTCAATCTGAAATTGTTAAAACAAGACTTCAGAGTTTATCCGGAAATCTCTAAATAATATTCCCAACACCTTCATCCTTCAAAACCTTTATTGAGGAAATAATTTTTATTCTATCGAAATAAAAAAAGTACAAGTGTGAGTAATACTTTCTCTACTTTTTAATTCCCAGTAGCTTGTATCTCATAATAAAGACTTATTATCGGGTTTAAATTTGAAAGCATTTGAAAAATATGCCAAAAATATTGTTATGCATCTACCAATGATGCTAAACTCATATCCTTCAAACTATCACAAAAATACTAAAATAACCAAAACAAATTCGATTGGATACCACAAAACAATCGGAGTGCCAATCCTTACAATAGTCAATCCAAAATATCCTAAAAATATTATAAGCATTCCGTATACTAAAAAATATATGTTTCAACGGTGATATTGCGTAAGGTGCTTCGCTATGCACATGAAAGTTTTGCCTTTTGTGGGTTGTACCTTGATACCTTGTACGATGGTTATGTTAGTTACTCTCACTTATTTTTCACTAGATGAAGGGAGGTCAATGAGAATTATTGTTAGAGACTTCTAGTTTGACAGAAAAAATGTTAGGTGAGCATTTTAAAATTCAAGTATTTGCACCATATGTCTATTATAAAGAATTTAATAAATTATTTTGTCCAAATTTTTACCAAAGGTTTTACTTGCATCTAATCGACCACATGAAGCCTTTGATAAAGGTTTTACAATATCTAAACCTCACTTGTCAAAGGGAATTACCTCTAATATCAGCTCAAGATGAACTACCAGGTTGGATAGTGTTGCCAACGCACTGGTATATGTCGCATTATTTGTCAAAGGCTTTTACATTTAGTAGGATGGTTGGCTATTAGTATTTTTTCACGAGGCCTCGCTAATGTAGTATCTTGTATTCATAATATGTGCTACATTGTCCTACATGAAGCTATTCAAAAATGAAGGATTATTTTTCTGGACCCAAACAATGGAGGAGGTGTCTAGTGAGATATTTTTTATATAATTTCATTGCCACCAATATATGTGTTATCGCATGAATCTTACAAAAAATAGGTCTGAATTTGTCATCTAACAATACCCTTTCAACCAAAAATTCTCAGATATTATCGCCAATCTTTACTTTCCTCAATGTCCATTATTTTGGAAGCTCCATTTGCACATGACGTTCTCTCATATTGCACAATTACTGGGTTCCTTTGCACAACCTCCCATGTTTCTTAATCAAAACACTTCAAAAATAAGAACACGCCAATATTTTATTCTCATCCAGTTTTACATATATGTTTGTGATTTTCTCGAGTTGAGTTTTAGGGCGATAGAGTTATTTTAAACATTTATTGAGATTATCTTTTTTCACTTCTATTTGGCTTAATATTTGATTGAATGCGAGTTGTGAGCTTATTAAAACCTTCACCCATTAGGCTTTACAGATGTGAATGACTTTCAGACTCACTGTAACTGCTTTATTTTCGTTCTTTTTATTGGAAGCGGTGAAGTCAAGCTTGATGACTTAGTTTAGAGTGCCCTTCGAAAGGGTTACAGTACTTCCACACCTAATCCAAAACGTTTTGGATCTTCTATCTCTCTAAATAGCCATATTGGTTTGGGATTATCTACTGAAGGCAACTATCTTTTTTTCTCAAATTTTATTAAGAAGTATGTCGGTTCCTGAGCATTGATGATAGTGCGCCATTCAAACTTGATATCAAAGTCTCTTAGTTATACTAACCATTTGGCCAGTCTACTAGATATGTATAGTTTATGCATTATTGTTTTTAGTAGGATTGATAAGTATGCATTCTCTGTATGTGCCTGAAAATATGACCTCATCTTACTTGTTGTTATAACTAAAACTAGAGCTAATTTTTCCAAATTGTAGGTAACGTCATTTCACTATTAATAACATATTTACTCACATAATATATTGCTTTGCGGATTTTTTTTCTGTAACTAGCGATGTGCTAAATACATATTCATATACATCTAAATGTTATGTCGGGATCTCTTTTATTTTTATGAATATTACATCTCATTTTGGAGTCTAGTTGAACCAGCCAACCATTTTTTAAGATCCAAAAAAATAAGAAATTGTATCGAAGGATCATGAAATTAACATGTTTAGTTTAATGAGCCTTTACGCCAATATTTAGACCTATTTTATGTTGGTAAGTTGTTATTCGGTTCTTGAAACTAAATGGTATTACTTTGTAGTAGTGGAGCTGGTTACCTCTGACACATCTTATTAAGATAAGTAAAGTCCATGCTCATACATCTTTTACCATTTTTTTTCCATTTGGACTTGTTGTGCAAATTTAGTATAAGACTTCTCATATATGACCTACTTTTCTTGGCCGACCCATCTCGACTAAAATAATTTCGATATCTTGGAAATATCTTCAATTGTATTTAATAAACCTAAATTATTGTTTATTGATAATTATTGGCACATTACTTTGGGGAGTACTAAACTGAGGTTTTGTGCAAACCATGTGAAAACATCCAAATTTTTAGATAAAATTATTACATGGTTGGTTTGTTAATTTGTAGGTATTTTCTAACGTGGATGACCCTGTATGTTCTTTGAGTTAAAAATATTTATTTTCCTAGTGTGACCAAGTGGGAGGATTTTTGTGGGTCATTCATATCGATTAAAATGATAAAAACAATGAGTGATTGCTAATTTTTAATCCTAGATAAGTATAGTAGAATTTTATGGTAATTTTATGGCTGGCTTGGATAATGATAATCCAACCATTGATCACATAATAGCGGCATCCATAGACCGTTTATATAATTTCATTTATCTTGTGTACCAAAGGTTTGTCAAAGATTATGTTGTATGATGAAAGAGGATCTATAACCATGAACATGCATTGTACCTATTTTATGAGCTCTCATTTACCAATAACTACCTCTAAGTTCAACATATCCATAAACGAGGTTTGCCATCCTAGTGAGTCTAGTTAAAACCCTATTTGATGGAGTCAAAACCCTATTTGTCGTTGGTTGAAATCCTTGTGTCCACTATGATCTTTCGAAACTTTATCCTAACAATACGAATGCACCCTCATGCGATGCAGTGACTCTCGATAAATCATCATCATTAAAACTAATTACTAGATGTGGATTTTGTTGAATCGTGTACAAGTTCCTCTTTCCGAATTTGGTAGTCTCACTTAGATGCTTTATATCATTGTGTTATTTATAGATTGTTTGTATCCTGAACTTATTTGGAAGTAAACATCCTTACGAGCTTGTGGAATTGGACATATTCATTAGTCATTTCGAAAATAAGACCAATGTTTTTAAGTCAATTTTGTTAAATATCTAAAATTAATATTAAAACAAACAAGGATTTGCGGCACATCTTTAGGGTAGGTGGAATAACATATATCTAATATTTACTAAAAATGTTGTTGTCATTGGTTCTTGCTCTTTGAGCTTTTGAAACCTTATAAAAAAATACTAGATTGAAGAATAATTTAATTTGTTCGGTCATTAATAATTGTATAAAATGTATTTACCATATATACACTAAATTATATAGTTAATAGTCTAATATTAAAATTAATAAATTATAAATATATTAATTATCAATTAAAATTAATATTACACTATTCACTATATTAATCTAATTTATATCACTTATTTAATAATTACTATTTATATAATTCTTATTGATTAAATTTATGGTTATAGCCTATTATCTAATCTTATTTATATTTTGTACCAAAAACATGCTTCATTCCCTCTTCCGTATTTCTATAATTGGTTATGTCTTTATTCTATAGGATTAATTTGAAACAAATTGAACAAACACAAGAACTAAAACAATAAGCACACAAGAGTTGATTTTATTACTTGAAGAGTGAAACGTAACGGTTGAGTACTTATAGAAAGTACGATTCAAACGTCTCTTAGTAATTTGAGACTTTCAAACTTCCTAATATAACTCTCACTACTTCACTAAGTTATTTAATAGTTGAGAATTGATTTGGAGCTGTCTGCTTCTTTGAGGGTCCTTTGTGGGTCTTTAGTTTGTCTGCGGGTCCTTTGCGGGTCTTGAGTCTGGCCGCAGGTCCTTTGAGGGTCCTAAGTATGTCTATTTCTTGTAACTTGGATTAAAGAATGCACTAATTTTGACACTCCCCTTTAGTGCATTCTTTCGATCAGCTGGACCGACATGAATATTTGTCACTTGCATCTGCCACGTGTTTTCATCTTTCTGAAGACCTGGCCCATCTAATTCAACCACAAACCCATAGGAAGTACCATTGACTATTCCTACCTTACAGTTTAACTTGATTCCATCTTTTAAATTTGCAGTATGTAGTGGATCACCAAGGATGATTGCTTCATTAGCATCCAGATGTTTGTCCAACTCTTGTTTTCCTAAAAACTCCTTGATCTTGCTCTGTAACTTGAGCACTATAGTAGCACCTCCTTTTAGCTCCACTGCATAAATATCATTTTCCTTTAAACCTGAATGTTTAAGAACCTCCTTTATAGGTCCAAGAGATCTATCCCACAAATCTAGACATAATTCTTCAAATTTGCCACGAGTTATACTGCTCCTGAAATCCTGATCATTATGTAGGGATTCGACGAATATTGGAGTTGCGGCGTTTGCACTTAATTTTTTTTTTGTATGTTTAGCTTGTTTCTTTAGTTTAGCCATCGCCTTCGAGAATTTCCTCACATCAACACCGTTTCCCACCTGTTTATTAAACTCCTCTGCAAAGTACTCGATCAGGTGCAACTTTATGTTTTGACCTCCAAGTTCAGGTTGTCCAAAATAGGGAGAAACAAAAATAACAACATCCTTAATTGAAATTTTGGAATAGAACTCTGCTAAATCTGAGGCATAGCTCAAACTCATACCCAACAACTCCTCAACAAAGTAAATAGTACCGTTGTCATCAACTTTAAAACCAACAACACCTCTTGAATTTTTAATAATACCAAAAAGCAAGTACATTGAATACACCTTCTCAGGATACCGAACCACTATAACATCAACTTCTTCACCTGTAACTGTTTCTTCGAGTACTTCTAAACATAACTTCATTTTTAGTATCTTCTATTTTGACAGTTTCTTCTCCAAATCATTCACTCGATTGGTCAGGCTTGATATTGCGTCAAGTTGCTCATTTCCAGCTCCCACAAGCTTCTCCATCATCTCCATTATACTTTAATTATGCTCAATCAATTTATGATTCCCATCCATTGGTTCATTATTTTCGAGATCTATAATCTTAGATTCTCAGATAAAACCACTGAGAGAATATGATCCATTTTCATCCACTTTAATATCCTGATTCTCAAGAAGCTTATACTCAACTTTCTCCGACAAATGAGGTTCTTGTTCATGATCAACCTTAATGATATGCAACCTCAACGTTGTAGCCGACTCCGCTATATCTGATTCAAGTTTACTATTAACTCACAACTCTGTCAATCTGAGCTCGTCCGTACATGTTATTGTCACCAAATCTCCATCGTTATCCTTATACATTATCAAAACCGACTTTAACGCTGTAAATATTGTACTCACAATCTCTCAAAACCTTAAAGTTACAGTTAACATGTATCCCACTAAGCCTTGTATCATGCCCATAAACAAGCTTCAATTTTCTCCATTTTATTTGAACAACCATATCAGCTATCTGCTTACGAACCGATACCGCAATCGACTCAGATAAACCCACTTCAACTTGACTATCCTGGCATGTTGTTGTACTAACACCACATTTATTAGAGCCCTGCAAAACCTTCAACATACCCTTGGGTGATTTACTTTTGTTCTCACGTGGACCATTTTCAGTCACGATACCACTTTGTGGCTTATATACCTTATTATTACCACTAGAAAACATAACCAAACCATTTGGTACCTTCTTCGGTGCGGGGCGTGCATGTAGACAAGGCTCGAGTCCAGGAATCGGTGCACCACGAACAGCTGACGCACCAAATGCAACTGGTTGATTAATAACTGAAGCCATGTTGTACGGTTGATTAACAACCTCAATCGAGAAACAACTTTCCCACTGTCGCTCATTGATATCTTCAACATCATGTGCAATATTTGCATTTGATTCGACAATTTCCAAATAATAATTTGGTTTAATGTGGCCTGGTTTTCCACACTTCTTGCAAATAAGTTTTGTATGACAATCCAATTTCATGTGTCCAGTCCTTCCACATCTAAAACATGTCAGTTTAGAGTGGTTTGCTAAATCCCCCCCTCAATCCTTATCTGCTTACCACCATTTTGAAAATGACTTTGTGTGTTTTTCCACCTTGACATGTCTTTAGTAAACAGTGTATCTTCAACATGAGCAAAATACTTACCAAGAATTTGTTTAACCAATACTTTCTGGTTAGAGATTAGGTTCTCTAACTCAATAATTGATGGTTTGTTAACCCATCCTTTTATTGATGATATAAACGGCATGAAGTCGGATCGTAATCCATGAATCAAATAGTGTCTTAGCCTTGCATCACTGATAGGTTCATCACTATCCAAACCTGAAATTTCCGAACATATATTTTTAACCTTAAGAGAGTAATCAGAGATCGACATATTACCTTGGGTTAACGAAGCAAGCTCATTCTCAAGGTATTGAAGCCGTATAGTATTTTTCTGGGTAAATAACCTATCAAGAGTATCCCAGATATCATTTGGAGAATCCAATGCACAAACATAATCAATAAATTCCTTATCGATTGAAGTTCTCAACGCGAATAAATAATTTCCGCACCTTGCTTTCCATTTCCTCCTTAACTCAGTGTTATCCAGAGTATCACTCGGAAGTATCTCGGTACCGAAAACAAGATCCCATAAATCTTATCCTTGAAGGAAAGCCTCCATACACAATCACCAATATTGGTAATTGGTTCCAACAAGCTTCTCTGTAGACATAGGAGAATCTGAATTACTTCCATTCATATTGGTTTAAAAAATAATAACACTAGACATGATTTTTATTTCACTCGGTAATAAAATGAAACACTTGATATGCAAAGACATTGCTCTGATACCATGAAACAAATTGAACAGACACAGAAATTGAAACAATAAGCACACAAGATTTAATTTCATTCCTTGAAAAGTGAAACACAAAGGTTGAGTACTTATAGAAAATATGTTTCAAACATGTCTTAGTAATTTGAGACTTTCAGACTTCCTAATATAACTCCCACTACTTCACTAAGTCATTTAATAGTTGAGAATTGATTTGGAGCTGTCTGGTTCTTTGCGGGTCTTTAGTTTGTCTGCGGGTCCTGAGTCTGTCTGCGGGTCATTTGTGGGTCCTAAGTATGTCTGCTTCTTGTAACTTGGATTAAAGAGTGCACTAATTTTGACATAATTCCGGTCTTTAGTTTTCGCTGGGGTACGACCAAAGTCTTGAAATCCTACATGAGAGCCACTATAATAGGATCGTTAAGATTAGTTATTGAATGATAAAGTGGTAGACATTTGTGACCATTGGATGTAACATCCACATTATTTTATCAAATTTTATTTACTCTTCGATCTCAGCTACCATAACATCAAAAGTTAAAACTGATATCTTTATTATTTCTTCCACTAAGATTCTCGATAGATAACCATGTTCATAAGCCCCTTATGACACAAGTTTATAATAATTCTGTGCGTGCTCTTAAAATATTTCATTAGATTTTTAATTATAATCGACGATTCAGTCACGATCGCCCGTGATGAAAATGTTATCTATAAAGTGGTTTTAGAAGATTGTTAATAACAATTGAAAGTTATGTATAATCTTTGAAAGTAGATGGTTGAAACAAGTAAGGACATCGCGCGACATAACAACATGTCATCTTCCCAAATAAACATCTCGATTTGGAACTAATGTATATGATTTTTGGAATCACGTGTAATTTTTTATCTTATATTAGTTTTTTATCTTATGTTAGTTAAATTTTGATGACAAATATCTATGTAGTATCTCTCATGCTAACGGGGATATTAATGGCACTAATGAGATATGCCAGGTATGTCGGCCCAGTAAAATTTATAGTTAGTTGTTGTTGACTAAGATATGATTTGCTCATAGGTGGGTACGAATGATTTCGCTAGATAGTAACACTATATGTTTGTAGATCCATAAAAAATGTGGGACAGACGTGGTTGGGGTTAAATTGACAAATTTATTGACTGACTTGATGATTTTGGTAGTTCGGCTCCTAATGTTTAGTTGGATGAGTTTTCACATTATATCCACCTTTTTTATATCCATAAAATAGTGAAAAGAAGTTGTTCGACTTCTTTTTGTATATTAAGAGCAACGTCTCATTAACATGCTAGCTAACTCACGATTATTATACTTCATAAACTCTATTACTATTGAATTTCGACACGAGAATGATATGGTGCATAATTATATTCTTCCTGATTTTTTGTGTACCCATTAATAATTGTAAACGTTTCAAGTCGCCACAAATAACGTTTTGATTTGATCAAATTTTATAGCATAGGTCTAATTAACTAAAGTTAATTTATTTTAAAATTATATTTTAAAAATTATATTTTAAAAATTATAAGTTTTTACCCTTTGATATTTTTACCCTTTAAAAATCCTGCATAGGTGTATTACATTTAATTTCTTATTTAGTTAAACTCAAATAAAAATTTAATTTATGCCATTTTGAAATATATTTTTTATAACTATAAATTATTTTAATGTGTGTATATATTAATTATCATATTATTTAATTTTATATATATATAAAAGGTAAATAATATACAGTAAAGATGGATACTTATCTCTCGTTTTATATTATTACATATTGTTTAAGCAACCTTGAGGACTCCGCCTAATATTCTATTCGAGCATCTGTAATTACATAAGATGACGACACTTCACAGCTTTATGATAAAGTATCCGAGTATATATATATACACACAGAGGAGAGGACACAACAAATTCATAAACAAGTATGCCTACTTATTACAACTTTATAAAACCAAAGAAAGATGGTCTTGTGTTAAGTTTTGATCCAGGAGGAGTGATGGATCGTTACTTTCAGGTAACACATCTCTTTCTCTATATATATATATATACTTTTATATTTATATAGATATTAGATTATTTGTTGAACCACTTAACATTATGCAAGTTCAAAAGATGAGTTTAATTATGTCCATTCATATGAACAATGGCTGTGATTTCTGCACAATCTAATTACTCCATATTCTACAGAATATTCAAGGTTTTACGTGGGATGAAGACAACTTGATACTCGTCGAAGACTGCGACGTTCTTATGCCGGCGGCAATTAGTGGTTACATCAACAGGTTTGATTTTATTATAAGAAATTAGGGATATATTTTTATTTGCTGCTTCGGATCTTAATATGCAGCTCTTCTGATGTTTTGGTTGAAGGGAAAACGCAAATATTCCGTATGTTCCGGAACGTCTAACTCGTGTTTTCACTCAGAAAATACACGATTTTATTGGTACCCACACGGATGTTCCGGCACCTGATTTGGGTACCAAGGCACAGGTTACGTATCCAAAATACATTAATATAACTAGTTTTGTCACCTTTAAGCTCATCTAAATTTCCATTTCTTCTTTTGTCTTTTAAAACAGAAGATGGCCTGGGTTTTAGACGAGTACTCTAAATTGCATGGCCACTCACCCGCAGTAGTGACTCGAAAACCTATTGTAAGTGAATAATTATAATTAATGCCTTACTGGAAGCCATTACATAAAAACATATATAAATTAGTTCTTAAGTTGATATTGTTGTTCACATAATGTGCTGTTGTGTTTTGTGGGTGAAACAGCCTTTAGGTGGATCACTAGGCAGAGATGCTGCTACTGGTCGTGGAGTTCTCTTCGCAACCCAAGCTCTCCTTAAAGAATACGGTAATACCATTGCTGGACAAAGATACGTTATCCAGGTTCGGTTCATACGCATATAAAATCTACATTTTAAACGGATATATATTAGATTTTGAAATAGCATGTGTTATAAAAAATTACAGAATATCCTAGCGTTCATGTGGGAGGAAACGGAGGTGAACGAAGAGCTGCAGAAGTATATGAGTAGGGCGTGTATGGATACGAAGGAAATGTGCAGAACGCACAACTGCGATCTTCGTATGGGAGGCTTAACTCTACGAGTCAACCGAGTAGCATAAGCTACTCGTCTCTGGGAGCTTGAAATAGTCCTCACTCCTACCGTTGACTCGTTGTTGTTGGCTCTAGGCTTACCACTTGTGTTTCTTAATTTATTAAAAAATTCCATACTCCATAAAAGTCTTAATTATTTAAGAGAATTTACATTGCTTTTGTTATAAAATTCCATACCCGCAAAATGCGTCTTGGAAATTGAGATTTCAAACATATTTGTGTTTGAACGTTTGTTTTTTTTTTTTTTTTTTTTTATAGTTCAAATGATACGCTTGATCCAATGATACAATGATAGAATGATTTCAGTAGACCTAGCCTTACAAAATGAGCACAAAAGAATATAATTGTGTCGATACAAATATGAACTGGATTCGCAGTGCAACTCATCCCGATTCCGACCCGACCGTGTAGCCAACACACCAGCCCGGAATTCATCGAAATTCCTAAATCTTAAGAATTGATAAAATTCATCCATTAGATCAACATGTTCTCCAAATATACCATTCACCATAAGTCGCAACTCATGCTTATCTGCAATTATGTACGTGAAATAATCCTGCACAAACTTCAGAAACTTACCATGCTCATCTACATTGCCTAACCGTTTCTTGACTCTCTCGGCGAATTGAAAACCTCGGTAGTACACGACTGCCTTTTTTCGGAAGGCATAAATCGAAGTAAAAGAAACGAATCAAATAATCATGCCCTTTGAATAGTTCTCTTAGTTGAGCTACCATACCAGCATGATCAGTCCTTTCAGCGTTGTAGTCCGCCGGGATCTGACGGAACATCTTGTATTTCTCTTTTTCATCTTTAAAAGTCTCCTTCACTTCAACCAAATAGAAAAATCTCTGATCTATAACCTCAAGTGCTCTTTGACGGTCAGACATAAGCAGAAAATGCAGAGAGAGATCTTGTAGATACTGAAAAACTTGTTAAAAAACTTAGGCTGATTCTTGTTCTTTTCTTTTATATGTTATTTCCTTTTTAGGGAATCTGCCACCTCTATTCAACGGATCCATATATGCGTACATGATAAACTCTTTTCTATATGTTCGAAGATTACATGTGGTGCAAGTTAATAAAATATTATTCCGCGTGAAATATTTATATAAATGTAAACAAAAAGAATAAATCAATACATTTAATTACAAATTTTAATTATTCCAAAAGTTTCGAAATTAGCCATCAATCATTTAAATAAACGAACCATTTTTAATAAATGTCAGTATATAACACACTTATATATAAAAGTTGATTAAATTTTATAGCATAGTGCATAATTAAATTTTAAAAAAATTATGTTTTGATATTTAAATTTTCTTTGTAATGGTGTCTCGCTGTATTACATTTAAATTTTTTTAATTAATTTTTCAAAAATTTAATACTGAATTTTAACTCTTAAATTTTGGGAAACTCTATAAAGGTTTAGTATAATGATGTAGATATGGTTTTCAGATATTAGTCCAATGATTTAGTTATTATGTCTTAAAACCCCTATAAAGATTATGGTCCCATGAAGTGGTTGATTGTACCACTCAAGAATTAAATAAAGGATTGGTTAACTAAGGATAAGGATGAGAGTTAAAGTTATAAATTACTAAGGTTTAGTTTATTAAGAGACTATTATTTAATTTAGTAGAATCATGTCATTGTATATAAATAGTTATCTAATAACCTTAATTCATTATCTTCAATTTCGTGTGTTTTATAAACACTTTTAGATATGTCTCTTTTCTTAATGTATCATATTCTTCTTCGCTCTTGTTTTATAATGTGATTATTGAGTTGTTAATTCATTGAGGATTCTATTTTAATCTTTTTTATAAAGTGATTATTGAGTTGTTAATTCATTGAGGATTCTATCTTTATCTTTTAATTATAGCTTTACAAACACGTAGCAAACTGTGGAAATAAGTGTGACCGTTTTTTCTTTAAGAATCTGAATCAAGAGTCTTCTGTTGGAGAAGCTAAAGTATCAATAATAGAAGATGCAAAGCAAGAAGTGCTATTCTATTTTACTTTATTCATCTTTGAAAATGGGTCGATTAGCTCGCGAGTGTTGTTTATATTTTATAACCCTACAACGATTAATATTAACAAATATAATATAATAAGGTACATAAAAATTTGTCTAAATAATTTGAGACACATTCACTGACTTGACTTTTTATGTCATATTTACTTTTGTATTCGATAATTTCAAATGTTCATTAGCTTGTGTATAGATCTTGATGGAAAAAAAAAACTAGATAGACGAACAATATGTAGTTTTGACCGACATAAATTTGGTGTTGTTGAATGCGCTCAAAATAGTTAACTAAAATACCGAACATATTATTCCACTAGCCTATTATTAAAAAGGTTTTGCTAACACAAAAAGTACATAAAGTAAAAAAAAATCTTTATGGACTATCAATTGATATCATATATTCAAAGACAAATTACAAATTGAAAAGTACTCAAACATAATTGAAGCTCGAGTTTAACGATTATCATCTACGACTAAATTCATGAAGAGTTATTGGTTATTTTCTTACTATGATTAATTTATTGCGTGAAAACTAGTAAATTTATACATTTAAAAAATATGAAGACTAATTGTTAAATGTCTCTTATCCAAAAATTATATTATTTAAGTTAATTCGTATTATGGATAACCACTACTTTTTAGGATGGAAAGTGTCAATCAATATTAATTTTATTGTTGCTAGTAGTAGCTTTAATTTTCAGTTATTCTAACAATGTGCATTGTTTGTTTGAAATGCAACATTGAGGAATAAATAAGTTATTGAAGGAAATTTTACTAATAGTGCAACACCAAATGATCCCATATTGTTCAACAAAATAAAATGTAAGTCTTAATCTTAGTTATGAATATTGTTTTATATATTTTTTAAAGTATTGTAGATCTCAAATAAGATTGCACAAATTGTATTTGCGTTCTACAAGATACACACGGACTTTAATATAATCACGAGATAACCAAACTTTTACAAAATAACAATACTAAAATTGATGAGTCCGGATTTTCTCACCACTCACTGTAGAAATCGGACAGAGGAAATTCGGACAAAAACCACCCACTGCACCATCCGAACAGGACTAAAGTATTAAAAAATAATCACTTTATGGCTAAGCTAATTGCCAGTCTGCTTAATAAACTAATGGGTTTTTGAACTCGACCCGATTTCATAAACTATGACCCGAAAGCCCATGTGGCCCATAATTAAGGGTATAAATACCCAACCACTTTCATTAATGAGGGTAATGAACATTTAATACAACCATGAAGCTCAAAATTCTCACTACAAACCACTTAAACATTAAATACCTTTGAAACACCACAAAAAACCTGACCAAATTACCCTTAGACTAAAATAATCCACACCAAATTGGCGACCACAGTGGGAGGTGCCTGAATCAAGAATTTGAAACCATCAAGAAAAACCAGTTCAGATGAATCTGGACGAGCAGGAAGTGCCACCAGCTTTGGCAGAAGTGGTGGGAGAAAAGGATGAATATACTATCGAGGTGCGAGATATGCTAAAAATTGAGATGGAAGCCTTGAGGGCTTCTAAAAAGGCAGAGATGGGTGTGAAAGAAAAGTCAAAAGTGTCATCAGTTCACCATACTGATAATTCAAGAGAGCATGAGCCATCAAAAACCCATGTGAGCACTAAAAAGACTCATGCTAGTTCAAAGAAGTCTCACTGGTCTAAACCGGTGGAGAGCTCAGATAAAGACTCAGAGTCTTCTAGCAGCTCCTCGAATGAAGACGGAGATGAAGAATCATTGTCATCCAGCAGTGATGAAGGTCGTTCTAAGAAGAAACAAAAGTTGGTCAAAAAATACTCAAGAAAAAGGGACAGGCATGGAAGGTTGAAGAAGCATATAGGTAAAGGGTCGTCTCACAGTCACAGCTATGGCCGGAGGCATGTAGACCGATTGTTAATGGATCCTTTTTCCTTTCATGATGAGCCAGGTATATTTGGAACTCCCAACAAAGATACTGTATTCAGTCGTGGCCGGCTGCATCAAAAATTTCGACACTTTTTAGGTGGCCTTTTGAAGGCAGTTCGTTGGAAGTAACGAAGTAAAGGGAAATGAAGACACTATTATCCACTGCGCTCAAGAACCAAACGAATCTTTGAAAGAATACATAAGTCGATTTGTGAATACCAAAAATGGGTTAGCTGATTGCTTCGAACAAATAGCAATAGCTTCTCCGAGGCAGGGTTTGAACCCTGGCAATTTGGCTGATTCAGTAACCAGGAGAAAGGCCATGACGTGGGGAGGTTTACTGAATCAGGTTGGCAAACAGATTAATATGGATGAAACAAAGAAAACCAGGGTGCATCGGCAGGTGAGGTCTGCTCCAGTTGCACCAAATCAAAACCAGAATCAGTCCGGGTACAAGGCAAAGGAAGCTGGACGGGGTCAAAATAGGGCCAAGGCTCAATCCAACCCAGCTGCACCAACTCAAATCCAACAATCTAGAAATAAGAGAGGACCTTGGGTTCAACCGGAGTGGTTTGCTGAACTAATAGAAAATGTAGCCATCATTTATGATAAAACGAAAGACGAAGTACATTTCAGAAAGCCGGTTGCATTACAATCTCCCAGGGAAAGTTGAAATAATAGTTTTTGTCAGTATCATCGTGAAACTGGCCATACCACTGAAGATTGCATCGTGTTGAAACAAGAAGTACATAATTTGATTGAGAGAGGGAAGTTGGGGGCATATGTTAAAAAAAGAAGTGGAAATAGGCTTGATAATGCTCATCGGATTGGCCCGAACAATGCAGGGACATCGGCTCCGGATGGGGCTATGGTGATAATTTAAAGGTTTGATGTAGAGTCAGAGTATTTGGATCCTGATCCAACTCGAAACAAAGTGGGTGTTATCACAAAGAACTGCAAGACGGTGTCCGGACTCATTAGCTTTTTTGAGTCACTTACAATATTTGGGGGAGACACCATGACTGCACCTACTGCTTCTTCAAGAAAGAGGCATGTTCATACTTTAGCTACTCAACTGGAAGGAGGCATGACTTCCTATCGATCGCAAATTCCATTTCCCTTCATTGTTTTCGATGAAGATGACTTGAGAGACATAGCTGGTCCTCATGAAGATGTTGTTGTAATAGGAACCTCCATTGGGGGCAATGACATAAGATGAATCTTGGTGGACACCGATAGTTCAACCAATATCCTCTTTTTAACTTCTTATAAACAAATGAAGAATCCAGCAGTGATTCAACGTTTGAACAGGTCAATAGTGGGTTTCACTGGAAGCTCAGCTGATGTAATTTGGGAATTCGAAGAAGAAGTTTTACTGGGCAAGGGCCCTTTTAAGAAGATGGTCATAATACTTTTTGTGGTGGTGGATTGTCCTACGTGTTATAATGCCATTTTGGGGAGATCTTGGCTCTCTAGGATGCATGATGTGGCTTCAACAGTCCACCAATATTTAAAATACGCTGTGCAAGGACAAGTAGGAGTTGTCCGGAGCAGTCAAAAGGTAGCAAGGGAGTGTTATGCAATAACACTTGCCCCTCAAACTTTGGGGGCAGTTCGGATCAGTGAGGATTAGAAATTTGAGGGGCCCTCTGGGGAGAGTGTAAAATTGATGACCCCAAAGAGACCCCTGGTGTTTTAATACCAATTGAACAAGTTGAAACTCACTCTCTGGCTGAAGGAAGAAGTATCAAGATCGGGTCCAAGATGACATCGGAATTGTAGAGTAAATTGTTAGCCTTTTTGATAAACCATCAACATGTTTTCGCTTGGAGCAGTGTTGATGTAAACGGAGTGCTAACAGACATTATATCACACCAATTATCCATCCGGAGGGATATTGCACCTGTTGTACAAAAGAGGAGAGCTTTTTCTAAGGAAAACGTTGATGTTATAGTTCAAGAGGTTGACCGACTTACTAAAATGGGGCACATAGAGGAATCTCAGTACCCTTTATGGACAGCTAATCCAGTGCTAGTAAAGAAGAAAAATGGAAAGTGGCGTATGTGCATTTATTTTACAGACCTCAATAGAGCTTGCCCAAAAGACCTATATCCGGTCCCTCGAATTGATCAGTTAGTCGACTCCACATATGGGAACAAGCTATTATCCTTTATGGATGTCTTCTTCGGGTATAATCAGATTCAAGTAGATCCGAAGGATTAAGAAGATACTACATTTGTTACTGATATGGGCTTCTATTGTTATAAGGTGATGCCATTTGGATTAAAGAATGTTGGGGTTACTTATCAGAGGTTAGTAAACAAGGCTTCTGCTAATCAAATTTGAAGAAACATGGAAGTCTATATCGATGACATGATGGTAAAGAGTGTGGACGAAGAGCTACACTTAGCAGATCTCAAAGAAACTTTTGCCAATTTGATGAAAGTAAATTTAAAAATGAATCCAGAAAATTGTTTTTTCAGGGTGCAGTCCGGAAAATTCTTAGGGTATGTGATAAGTGAGAAGGGTATACAACCAGATCCAGGCCAGCTAAGTGCTTTATTGCAAATGGAGCCTCCTCGAATATTAAAGAAGTACAAAGATTGACAGGGAGGTTAGCTGCTCTAAACCATTTTATTTTAAGGTCTTCAGATAGATGTGCCCCTTTTTTTAAACTTTGAAAGGTGAAAAATAGTTTAATTGGTCTCTTAGTGTGACCAGGCTTTCGATGAAATTAAGAAGCACTAATCCTCCCCTAAAACTTTGTTTAAACCTGTTGATGGAGAGACACTCTACATATATTTGGTAGTTTCTGATTGCGGCCTAAGTGCAGTGCTAGTAAGGGAGGTGGATAATTATCCTCGTCCGATATACTATATCAGAAAAAGCTTGATTGATGCAGAAAAAAGATATTTGAAACTTGAAAAACTAGCACCGGCCTTAGTAATTGCTGCTAGGAAAATGAGGCCCTACTTTTAGTCTCATTCGAACATTGTCCGGACGTCTTTTCCTTTGAAAATCGTTCTTCAAAAGGAAGATGTTTCAAACATAATGACCAAGTGGTCGGTGGAATTTGGAGACTATGATATTGATTTTTCCCCTCGTACAGCAGTCAAGGCTCAGGCTGTTGCTGATTTCCTAGTGGAATTTCACTCAGACAGAGACACCAAACAACTAACAGTTGAAAAAACTAAGAAAGTATGGGTTGTCCGGACTGATGGAGGATCAAGTACCATGGGTTGTGGTGCTGGAATATGTTTAACCTCTCCGTACGGCGACAAAATGTATCAAGCTATATGTTTCGCTTTCAGGGCTTCCAACAATGAGTCCGAAGATGAAGCTGCTATATCAGGCTTCAAAATTAGCTCTAATTTGTGGAGAAAAAATGGTCACGTTAATGAGCGATTGCCAGCTTCTAATCCATCATGCACAATGTCAATCCGAGGCAAAAAAGGAGCAATTGGTTAAATATTTATTTGTCCTTAAAGCAGTGGCACTTAATTTAAAAAACATCACCTATGAGCACATACCTCGGACATAAAATACGTTAGCAGATTCCTTTGCAACCATAGCCTATTTTGAGTCATACCCATGGATTCATGTGCAAGAATGCCCATCCATTCAACTCAGTCAGAACAAGGAAGAAGAAAGTTTAAATATACAAGCAAATGAACCTCAAGATTGGAGATTTCCTCTTTTCCAGTACCTCTCAGATGACACCTTGCCTTCAGAAAAAGCAATGGCAAGAAAAGTAAAGTATAAGGCTCGTGGCTTTGCCATCCTAAGAGATGTTTTTTTAGAAAAAATCCTTTAGTAGGCCTCTTTTACGATGTTTGGGGTTTGAAGAGTCCCAAATGGTTCTCTCGAATTGCACGATGGCGAGGGATCAGCACAGTGTGGATTCAGGGCTCTAACCAGAAGGCTCTTGTTAGCTGGGTACTATTGGCCCTCCATAATGCAAGATGCCAAGGAATTGGTGAAAAAGTGTGATCCATTCCAAAGATAAAGTAATGAAATTCATATCCCAGCTGTCCCATTAGAGTCAATTTCTTAGCCAATACCTTTTGCTCGTTGGGGGCTCGTTGTGATAAAATTCATCCTATCTAATATTTGCTGCAGATTTGGGGTTCCACAAAAGATAACCACAGACAATGGGCCACAGTTCGATAACAAGGATGTGGAGAATTTTTGTTCCTCTAGAGGAATTCAACAATGTTTCTCTTCTCCTTTCCACCCACAGGCAAATGGTCAAGTTGAAGTAGCTAACAGAACCATCTTGTCCGGTCTTAAAAAGAATCTTGAAGGAGCTGCTGGAAAGTGGCCAAGTTATCTACAAGAAGTACTATGGGCTTACCGGACCACTCCCGGGGCTGCAACACAAGAATCCCCATTTTCCTTGGTATATTGTATGGATGCAATAACTCCCATAGAGGCCATACTCCCTTCATTCTGAGTCCACCATTTTTCTGAACAAGCTAATGAAGAGGCAGTCAGAAGCCCGCTTGACTTGATGGAAGAAAGAAGATTCAAGGCTCACCTTAGAGCCACGCACTATCAGGGTTTGATGAGAAGCAGGTTTGCTTCCAGAGTCAAAAGGAGGGATTTTCAATCAGGTGATAAGGTGCTGAGAAAAGTCTTCCTGCATACCAAAGAGAAGCAGTTCGGCAAGCTAGCTCCAACATGGGAAGGACCCTATGTGGTCAGTGAAAAGCTTAAGCCTGGGACATACAGGCTCAAAGATAAAGATGGAAGGATTTTTAATCACCCCTGGAACATTGAACACCTCCGGTTGTATTTAGAATAAAGACTATGTAAATATTTACTTGTTTAAAGTCCATGTAAATATTTGAAGCCATACTCTTTCCTACCCTGGTGGCGCGGGGAGGTTTTAATGAGGTGTCTAGGTTTTTTAATAAAATTCGATTCCTTCTTAAAAAATTCGAAGTGGTTTGACTAATAGATCGAATTAATTCGGTGGAGTGATGACCATTTAAACATTTGTCATTAGAGAATTTAAACACTCTCACATTAAAATATTCAAAGGCCATTTAGATACGAGCCATCAAAAATGGAAAACTATAAAAAAAATATAAGAGTTGTGTAAGATGAAACTGCCCGGTAGATACCGGGGAATGATATTAAACATATAAAATGCCTTGGCCATCCAAGGACTTTAGAGTTTTAAAAAGAGAAGGTTTTTCCGGATAAGGGCCGGACACAGTTACAAAATTACCTTGGCCATCCAAGGACTTTAGTCTAGACAAAAGTTAAAGAAAAATATGGTTAAAACTTTAAGGCTGAGCTTTCTTGGATGGCCCAGCTTCACTTGGTTTCTTCTTGGGATCTTCGATCTCCTCATATGGACTCTCTCCAGTCCTTTCATCTTCATCAGTAGTTTCATCCCAACCACTGGAGTAGCCATGCTTATCACCATCAGCCATGATATGGTGAAGGAGGTCTTCGTATTCCACGAATCGCCATAAATCTCCCAGTGTCCTCCTCAGAAATTTCTCCTGAAAGAGCAAGACCATGTTTGATTTGAATTCTGCGTACCTTTCCTCTTGGGAGTCTATTACCTTGTTGGTTTATGCATCAATCCTGGCTTGGATTGTCTTCTCTTGCTCCTTTACCAAGTCGTCTTTCTCTTGCTTAGCCTTAGACACAACATCCTCAAGAGAAATTTTGTCGCTGGTTAGGGTCTGAATGATGTTGTCTTTGGCCTTCACCTCCTCTTTTGAAGTAGAAAGATTCTTCTCCAAGTCAGAATACTTAGATTGAAGTTCTTTCACAAACCCCTCCGAAGTGGTCAGCTTGGTGGCCAAGTCCTCCTTCCCCTTCTTCAGCTCCTTATTTTCTCTCTTTAATGCCTCAATACTCTGATTGGCAGTAAAGAGGTCTTTAGACAAACTTTCCTTGTCAGATTTGAGTGTGTTGATGATGGCTGACTGGTTTCGCACCTGCTTCTCCAAGTTGAGCATCGGTTGAATATATCTCAACAAGGAGTGGGTCACCATATCCTTCTCTCCTGAAACCGAAAACGATTTACCATTGAAAGTGAATATGTTCGAAGAGCTTGGGGGGGGGGGGGGGGTAAGGGCCAGCAAAGTCATCCTTCTCAAGGTCTTCGAAGTAAAGGCCAATCCCTTGAAGGCCACTGATGTCTACCCCATCAATGTTGATGTCCCCTTCGGCGCCCTCTCCGGTGTGAAAGTCACTTCGGATTTCCTCTGCTTGAGTTGGGTCTATTGAATCGACCGGAGGAAGAGACTCCGGAGGCCGGAGAGCAACTTCATCTTCCTTTGAGGTTTTCTTCTTTTTAGCTTCCCTATCTCCATCTTCTGCTCCCCATTTTCGATCATTCCTAGGAGCTTTTGGGGGCTTTAGAGATCCAACTGCCTCTTTGGTACATTCGTTTTCTACCACTTGTAGCAAAGCGCCGTCAATCCTTTCTTGGTCCTGCCCCTCCTGGTTTACTGGGACAGCTTCCTCAACATCACCTGGGTTGAGCTCAGCCACGTCTTGCTTAGTCGTGTCTTTCTTGCCCTTCATTTTTCCTGGGGCTTTAGTTCTGCCCGGCAAGGCTAGCTTTCCATCCTTTGCATCTGTTTTCTGGAGAATCACCTCCGGAGGGGGTGGAGTGGTTAATTCCTCGCAAGAGAAGTCTCTTCGGCCAGTTGTATTCCAGAGATGGGATCTTACCAAGTTGCCTCCGGTAAAACAGTTGTGGAAGCAATTTCCCCATTTCTCAGCAGCCCAAGCATTTAGCTTGGCACAAGTAGTCTGCCCCTCTTCTAATTAGTCATTGAACTCCTTCGGCAGCACTACCAAAAAATAAATGAAGAGAAATTAAGCAAACAAACTTATTATAAGAAAAGATAGAAAGATACAATGAAATATTTACCTTTGCTCTTCCATCTGCTGATAAGCATGCTTGGATTGTCACCAGCTTTAATATTCCTCCCATTCTCCCAAGCACCACTGATAAACAAAAATTGAGTTTTCCAGTTCTTCTCCGACTCAAGCAAGTCATCCACCGCTTTGTAATTGTCACCCATATTGTAATGGTAAAAGGGGATGACATGGTTTCTGCAAAAGCTGGCCACAGCAGCAAACTGCTCCATCGGAAGCGGGATTCCGGAGAGCCTGGAGACCATGATGTAGGCCATGAGGGTGTACCAAGCGTTGGGGCTCAGTTGGCTTGGGCAGAGCTTTATCAGATGGAAATATCTGACGATCTCTGGGTCCAAGGGAAACCTAAGCCCCCAGTTGAATAACTCCGTGAAGAAGACTATCTCACTGAGCTTGCAATCCATTGGCGTCTCCGGATCGACATGTATCCTCACTTTAACTTTTTCTGGGATCCCACACTTCGTCCGGATTCGACCTAGTTCAGCTGTGTGAATAAAAGCATAATTGATCTTCTGCATGGCTAGCAGATACTTTACACTGACTTTGTGGAAGCAAGGTCCCACTTTTCCTACGAGGCACTCTGGTAGGTCCGAGTGTTTTAAATATAGCTTCTATTTACCCTTGCTTTTCTTGACAGTGGCAGTCTCACTCGTCTGCCCGGAGACGTCGGTCTCAAAAGGGGCTTCTTCAACACTGTCCTCTATTACTTCTTCCATTACCATGGAAGGGTTATCAGTTGTTTTTGGAAGGGAAGTGCTAGTGGTTGGCTCAGTAAACTGTCCGGGTGGCTCAGCATTGCTTTCTTTTTGTGATCTGGAGTCCGGCTGCGGCTCAGATCCAGAGGGTTCGTTTCGAAGGCTTGAACTGGTGGCCTCCGGACCAGAAAATTTGTCCATAGGAACTTTAATGGGCGCTTCTGACCTTGAAAGTGTGTCTTTGGCTACAGATTTAGAGGGCACCGATTTTGGAGATTTAGACTGTGGAGCAACAGCCTGGCCTTTTACTAAACAGCCTCTTCGTCGAAGGTTTAGCTTTTCTTGGAAGACGTCAGCATCCGATCCCATGGCTATGAATGTGGAGGGTCTCTTAGTACTTGTAACTGCTTGCTCTTGTTCAACAATAGGCTCTGACTCCTAGACCGATGAGCTTGAGATGATCGGTGAAAGACTAGGTTGAAATAACCTTCTAGGTTAGGAGCTTCTGGCAGAAGACGAACCTCGATCAGGCTCTAAGTTTGGTGTTTCAGATTTGTCAATAGGAGAGACTGGGAGGCCTACAGCAATGCGTCTTTCTCGTTCGAGCCTTTGTGCTTTCTCTAACTCCGAAAGATTCAGCCACCCACCTTTTACTAGAACGTCTCTCGCTGTAAACATAAACATACACTAAAATGCGTTTTGGAAAAGAGAGATAAAAGCTTTGAAGATTAGAAGTGAAAAGATGATGAAGATGGTAAAACAGTGAAAAATGAGTTGATTTATACTAAAGAGACAAAAGATACCTTGAAACCTAGGAGAATACAAAAAGATAGAGTAATGATTAAAGACGGCGCAGACATCACCAGCATTAATTGAAGAGGTTACTTTTTGAAGTGAGTGGGAGCGCCGTTCTAGGAGAAAAACGGCTGGTGAGGCCAATCAGAAAGGGACACGTGTCCCACGATCTATGACAAAACCTTTGAGCTTCTGATAGTTTTGCCAGTCCGGATAAATCCATTATACAAATCGAAATCAGTTTGGACATTGTTACAGGTGCTCATGAGTGATTTTTTAGGTCTTGCCAAAGGCCTTCGAAGATAACCTAAAAAAGGGGCTACTGATGAGTCCAGATTTTCTCACCACTCACTGTAGAAACCGGACATGGGCAATTCAGACAAAAACCACCCACTGCACCATCCGAACAGGACTAAAGTATTAAAAACTAATCACTTTATAACTAAGTTAATTGTCAGTATGCTTAATAAAGTAATGGGTTTTTGAACTCGAGCCGATTTCATAAAACATGACCCGAAAGCCCATGTGGCCCATAATTGAGGGTATAAATACCCAACAACTTTCATTAATAAGAGTAATGAACATTTAATACAATCAGACAGCTCAAATCTCTCACTACAAACCATTTAAACATTAAATACCTTTGAAATGCTACAAAACACCTAACCAAATTACCCTTAGACTAAAATAATCGACAAAAACAATAATGTAGACTATCATTAAAAATGATTGAATATAGATAAACATGATAAATGGATTATGATTAATAAAATATAATTTCATTTACAACCATATATACCATAGTTATGATATTTCAATAGAAATGACTAAAACACTCAAGTACAATCATATACGTAAACCGTATATTTTCTATTAATATAACAAATATATTAAAATATTGTAAGATTTTACGTCTAATTTGTCATAAAAAATTCGGTATAAAACCATTTAAAGATAGTTAAATCCATATTGATTCGTTAATTTTGCACTAAGCCCTTTAGATAGGGTAACCAATTAGATCATCCATTAATGCCAACCAACAACGTCTTAGTTAGTGGTGGTTAATAAACCATTGGAGCACATGTATTTGAATCATTTGTTTCAAATTAATGTTATCAATTAGAAAATAATTATAGTATGTTAAATTAAAACTAATATAATTGTAGTATGTTAAATTAAATCTAATAAGGTTCAAATTCGTTCACAAATATGCTGCTATACAAGAGCCGAAATAGGAGTAGGTCCATCATGGCATCACGGAACAAACCCCCTTTAACTAGAGGAAAAGAAAAAACAACGTGGTTCTGTTAATAATTTGAACGATTACCCGATCTAATGAAGTGTTAAAAAGAAATTACTGCGAATTGCGAGAAGGGCTTTTCTCACTAGTGGATCATCCATTTTATTTTGAGGAGTCTTAATTATTTGTTTTTCTCTATTAATTTAACTATACAAAGAACTTTAAAGTCTATCACATTAACTTTTAAAATCTAAGAAACTTATATGAGAAGTATTGGTATCTCCTCACCAAATCATGCAGCAACACGAGAATCAAATTAAATAAATGAATTTACTTTTTAAACATTAGTTAGAAGAGATATTTATTTTCTATTGGTCTAATTTACAGACGCGGCACAACTAGGATAGGTACAACATCTCCACACCAAATCGTATAGTAAGTTGTTTTGCACCGTATTGATATGTGAGAATGAAATTAAGTGATTGTATTTAATTTTTTACTATTAATTATGGAAGAGATTAATTTGTTATATATACAAATTCACTTCACGAATGAAAAAATTTAAAATATTATTTTTATCTAAAATGTCATAATTTTATTATTATTATTATTATTATTATTATTATATTTTGTTTGTACAAATTGTAATTTAATATAAAAAAGAGTTTGTTATTTTTAATTTGCGGCATTCCCCTTCATACAAAAGGTATCAAAATCCATATTCACATGGACATTTCCATACATACAAAATATACTAAAATACATATCTATCTGGGCATTCCCATGATCCAAGCCGTAATATGAAATCATCAAAAACAAAAAGGAATATATGATAGAAATATCAGGGTAAGAGTCCGTGAGATAGGATGAAGTTAAAGACGTCATCACTCATAAAAGAGCTTCAGGAAAATATGATACTAGATACAACAACCATAACCCCTACAAACACAATAACACCATTAGTACTAGTTAAACCAGTTATGAGATATTTGAACCATTGAATCTATATTTGAGGTTGGAGGTGATACGATGAGAAATCACCGATGGAAGAGAAGAAGTGCTTGTGAATATTCTTGTGTTGTTCTCCTTCCAAATGTGAATATCAAGACGCATAAACATAGCGCAAACATAACAACATGTCATCTTCCCAAATAAGCATCTTGTTTTGGAACTACTTTGTATGATGTTTGGATATCAAATCATATGTAATTTTATATCTTATATTAGTTTTTTTAATCTTATATTAGTTAAATTTTGATGACAAATATCTCTGTAGTATCTCTCATGCTAACGAGGATATTAATGGCACCAATGCGATATGCAATGTATGTCGGTCCGGTAAAATTTATAGTTAGTTGTTGTTGTTGACTAAGATATGATTGGTTCATAGGTGGGTACAAATGATTTCGCTAAATAGTAACGGTATATGTTTGTAGATCCATAAAAAAAAGGGACAAGCGTGGTTGGGGTTAAATTATCCAATTTATTGATTGGCTTGATGATATTGGTAGTTCGGCTCCTAATGTTTAGTTGCATGAGTTTTGACATTATATCAACCTTTTTTAAATCTATACAATGGTGAAAGGAAGTTGTTAATATTGAGAACAACGGCTTATTAATATGCTAGCTAACCCACGATTGTGATACTTTATAGACTCTCTTACTTTCGATACGAGAATGATAGAGGTGTCAAACGGGTTGAACCAGCACCAACCCGCACCGTTTAAGTCTGAACCACGGGTTGCAGTCCTGCCAGGTTGCGGTCCTGCCAGGTTGCGGTCCTGCCGGGTTACGGTCCTGCCAGGTTGCGGTCCTGACGGGTTGCTCTTATGCGGTCCTGACGGTCTGGCGGTCCTGCCAGGTTGCAGTCCTAATTGGCCAGTTTCACAGTTAAACCGCCAGTTCAAACCACCAGACGAACCATTTAAGAGCCGTTTACCAGTTCAAACCATCAGCCAAACCATTTAACCATTTAAGAACCGTTTATCAGAATATATTATAATGTTATTTAAAATTAATTTGTAAGTGTTAATTGAATTTAATTTCAATAATTGAGTTAATTATTTTATTTCATGTATTTTAATTTAAATATTTTATCATTTTAATCGAAATTTTATAATCATCAATTATATTTTAAAAAAATAATTGTAATTTGATTTTGATACGTTTGAATAATATATTACTATTAAATAATATATACCTATTAGACATATAATTGTATTAAAATTTTAAATTATTAGGTGATTCTTTAGATTCTTTCAAGCTTGAAGTGTTTATGGTTAGATGAATTATATAGTTTATTGTATTTTCGAACTATTCAATATTAGAAGTTTATATGCATAAACATAAATTACTTGTAAGTTGTAAAGAACAAAATAAAAATTGAAAGCTAGGTAAGTGATTTAAATAACATTTAATAAAAAATAGAAGCAAAACAAACAATTCATTAAAAATAAAAACCAAACAAGTAACATAGTTGTTCAATCAAATAAAAAAGATAAACATTACAACGATAATGAAAATCAATTGCGAAAAACTAAGGAGCTTCATCGTTGTTGTTGTTGTTAGGTGGTTGACCTTGCAAATGCATGTTCTCCATCATCTGTCGCATATACTCCGTCTGTTGGGCTTGAGAGTTTGCAAATCGCTCATTCCATTGATCTTGTCCATGATGCCACTGCTCGTATTGACCATGCCACTGCTCATATTGACCATGCCAGTGCTGGAGGTGACCAAGTTGATCATTCACCCCTACTTGCCACTGCTGTATCTGGCTAAGCTGGTCATTTACCCCCCCTGCCAATTTTGAAATTCACCTTGCCATTTTATAAAATCATCATGCCATTCCTTTTGTTGAGTATGCGCAAATTGCATATGATTCATTTGTTGAGTATGCGCAAACTCAGCAAATTCGCGATCGGTTCGTCTTTGTTGTGGCGGTACTCGCGAAGAACCACTAGCATTTGGATCGAAAGACGCTTCAGCCTCAACTCGATACTGAGTAGGTGGATTTGGCGGTTTTGTAAGACTGTTCGCAATATATATCTGATTCAAGTATTCTCTATGGTGGTTCCATGCCTCCAATTTCGAAATCAACTCTCCATCCCAAGAGTATATTTCCTGCAAACGCAAAGAGTTTCTACCTATAGCACTAGTCGGCCTCACCTTCACCGGAGTGTACATACTCACATTAGCTCCTTTCGAAACAAGCAATTTACTCAATATCATCCCATAAGGTAGTTTATCCGTACCACACCTCGTAGCCATATTTTGAATCATCAAGCTGGGTAAATTAATTATTCCCTGATTTCGAATCATAAAAACAGTAACAAATGTTTGAATATATGAAAGCTGCGAATCATTGTTACTAGGGGGAAGAAATATACTATTTACCAATTTCAAAGCTAATTTCCCAATACCATCCAAATTACCCCGCATGGCTCGAAATTTACCGCTAATTTCCTGAGCTTCCGCACCAGGACAAGTAAGAATCTCTACTGCTTCTTCGTAAGACAAAGGCCAATCATCACTCCAGATCGTAGGGCGATAACTAATGGGAGGTAATTTATTACCGGTATATATATCATGGGTTGGAACGGAAAAAAGATCTTCGAAATCACTTTCAAAAAAACTACAGTCTTTACCATCAATCAAACAATTCATTCCTAAACCTCTTGGATCATTTTCGATTAATCTAGCTATGGAATAAAACCTTCGCACTAGTTCTATATGCCAATCACATTTGAATCTAGCTAGTGTCATCCAACCTAGGCCATTAGTAAGTTCAATAAGTTTGAATTTTTTTTGCATACCCTCTATTTGGATCAGTTCCTCGTAGTTCAGAAACATACCGGACCAAATTTTTGTTACACCTCGACCTCCTTGCTGATTACTACGGATGCGAATCTCCCCCTCGGGGCGATGTTCGATAGTCTCGCTCTCCGTGGATTGAAACAAACTATCTTCCACCTCTCTCAATTCGGAAGGGGTTGGTTCACTACGTCCACCTTTACGAGCATTCTTTGTTCTTTTCGAAGATATTTGCGAAACCTGAAATTTAAATAGAGTTTGATAAATATAATTTTTTTTAGAGAAGTGTAGTAGAGAGACTGGATAAATTTGTAGTGGAGAGGGAGAGATTTGTAGTGAAAAATATAGGAGGATGTAGGGTGTATTTATAGGGTATTTTTGTTTTTTTTTTAATTTCTACTAGCCGTTTGATGACGTCAGCATGACGTCATCAAGCGGACCATCCGGCCAGGCGTGCGGATGGTCCGCTTTTGGCCATAGCCAACGGCTAGTTCGTTTGAACTAGCCGTTGGATGAACCGGGGCATCCGGGCGAACCGTCTGGATGCCCCGGTTACAATTCGGACCATCCGGATCGATATCCGGATGGTCCGAATTGTCTGTCCGGGCGTCCGGGCGAAACCGTCCGGATGCCCCGGTTCATGTGCCCGGACCATCCGGACGCCCATCCGGATGGTCCGGGCGAATATTTTTTTTTTGTTTTTTCGGTTTTTTTTGTGGGTCTCCCCTATAAGTAGAGGAGACCCCAACACCAATACTCACACCTCTCAAACAAATCTCTCTACTTCTCTCTAAATCTATCTATTTGTTCGATAAGTTCTAGAAAACTACAATTAGTTATTTTACTTATTCTACTCCTACGTTCGAAATTGTTTGATTTTTGTTTTTCCGCAAATTGTTTCTTAGTTGTTATTAGTCTAAATTTAGTTGTCTAATCTTGTTATTAGTCTAAATTTAGTTGCTCTATCTTGTTATTAGTCTAAATTTAGATTTTATTATTAGTATTTTATTGCATATTTAAAAAAAACTGTTATTAGTTTTAAAATGAACTCAAAACGTAGAAATAGTGGGATAAACCCACCATCTAATGTGGATCTCAATACCATGGATGAATTTTCTACAGAATTCCTTCACGTTGACACACTCTCCTCCCGCGAAAGTGGTGGTGGAAGTACTAGTGGGGGGAGATCTCGTAAGAAAACATCTTGGATTTGGAAACACTATACTCTATCAGAAGATGGTTTGTCTTGTATTTGTAAAGAGTGCAATAAATGTTATCTTCACGTAAGTGGATCTAGAAATATGGGCACTAACACTATGGTAAAACATTTAACGAAACATGAAATATATGATCCTACAAAACCTAACCCAACTAATGTTTGCACGAACCCTCAAACAGGTCTTCCTTTTGAGTTTAACCACGATACGTATAGGTAAGAAACAATGATTTATG
The DNA here is from genome assembly GCA_036936605.1 of Limnanthes douglasii subsp. nivea. Classification (NCBI taxonomy): domain Eukaryota; kingdom Viridiplantae; phylum Streptophyta; class Magnoliopsida; order Brassicales; family Limnanthaceae; genus Limnanthes; species Limnanthes douglasii. The sequence goes on from JAUPFV010000002.1 coordinate 340,834,846, forward strand.
CAGTCGGTAGTTTACAACCATTTAGTTTTGGGGATTCTTGGAGATACGAAAATTGGATGCAAGCTGGGGTAAACCCACAGGCAACACGCATTCCACGTACCTCTTTGAGATCGCTATCCTTTAAATATTATTTACAAAGAAAAAAAGAGATTATTCAAACTATGCAGACTTTGCCATGGAATGTTTCGATTACTAGTGACATAGCTACTTTTACTGATTTAGATATGATATGTGTTACCCTCCATTGGATGGACGCCCAATGGGTCCTCCAAAGGAGAATTATATGGTTTGAATCAATTGGGAAGCATAACGCACAAATAATTAGGGAGAGTATGATTGAATGCATGAATGTTTATGGCATTAAAAACAAGATTATGTCTATTTCGTTGGATAATGCATCTTCTAATATTAGTGCTATAACATTGCTTATACAAGATTGCAATCCCCCTTTTCCAAAATTGTTTCACACCAAATGTTTATGCCACGTACTTCAATTAATTGCGAAAGAAGGAATACGTATGGTTCAGGGTGATTATATTACCCCTATAAAAAATGGGATCCTATTTTGCTCGACATCCGCTGCTAAAAAAAAGAGCTTTTAAAACACTTGTTACTTCAAATGGGAAAAAATATAAGAAACTTTTATTAGATGTCGAAACTAGATGGAATTCTACTTACACAATGCTTGCACGTGCCCATGTTTTTAAAGAAGAGATTATGACGCTTTATAATGCATATCGTGAAACACCAATTGAACCAGGTCATTGGAAATTTTGTGCACACATGTTAAGATTTTTAAGACTTTTTAAAGAAAACACCCTAACCTTTTCTTCACAAAATCAACCTAATGCTCATTTGGCCCTTTTCACGATTGTTAATCTTGCCATGCATATGGATGAATTTAGATCACATTATGCATGCGTAGACATGGTTCCTGGAATGGAATATAAGTTCACAAAGTATTTTCATCCAATCCCTGATAGTTATTCATTTGCTTGCCTTTTAGATCCTTTTTCACGAAAAGAAAAATTTGAATTGCTAGTTAGATGCTTTTATAAGTCTGTACGGTTTCCTACAGATAAACCACCAAACGAACCAATTGACCCTGAAGGGTATATTAGCGGTATATATGATAGTTTGTATAATATCTATGATAAGTATGCTGCAAGATATAGATCAAATACATCTACAAATGTAAGGAGTGGTAACAATAGGGGTAGAGGGAGATTTACTAACTATATTCAATTGGCAATGTTACGAAACAATGTTACAGAAACCCCTCAATCTGATAATGAGTTGTATAGATATTGGAGCACTAGGTTTGATTTTACGAATTATCCCGACCAAGGTATTGAAGATATCATAAGATGGTGGGGTACCAAAATTGAAGAATTTCCTATTCTTTGCAGGATTGTTAAAGAGATTTATGATATACCTATGTCTACAGTTGCAAGTGAGTGTGCTTTCAGCCTAGCGAGGTTGCAATACACGACTAAGAGAACAAGATTGACAGGCAAAGCACTTGGAGTGCTTGTGGCAGTTAAGGATTGGACAGCGGCGGATAAAAGGATGAAAGACATAGAGTTCAGAGACGAAGTGAACGTAGACGACATCTTCGAAGATTATCCGGATGATTACGAAGATATACTTGAACAAAAAATTGCGGAAGAAAACGAAAATGACGACGAAGATTCTACTTACGAAGAAGACGAAGCTGGAGATGAATGATGTTTGTAATAGTTTTTTGCTATTTTGTATTGTAATTTGAAAACATTTGTACAACTCCTGGCCCGCACGAGTATAAACTGTGAACGACTAAATTATCCAAAAATGACTTTACCTTTTATTATAACAACAACAAATGTATTATGAAATACTTATAACTTCATAAGATCTAATTTTGGTTTAAAAAATAATAACAAACACTTGTAAAATTTAAAACCAAATCACAATAGTAATCAAAATGTAATATTAAAATTATAACCGTAGAATTTGTAATATTTTAACATGATAAGATATAGTTTTTGTTTGTATTAGATCTAAAAACATAATAATAATATTCAAAATGTGATAATAACATAAGTAATATTTAAAATTTTGGACTATATAATAATTACAACACTTAAAATATTAATAACCAAAACAAATTAATATTAACAAAAATGTAATAATAATTCTATAATAATATGCAATATCTCAATATTTTTTAAATATAACATTTTGGTTATAAAATAAATAAAATCAGCATAATATTTACCAATAAACCACCGGTTTTTTACAAATAAATCGTGGTTTCGCAGTCCTGCCGGGTTGCAGTCCTGCCGGGTTGCAGTCCTGCCAGGTTGCGGTCCTGGCGGGTTGCTCCTTATGCGGTCCTGCCGGGTTGCGGTCCTGGCGGTAGAGGTGTCAAACGGGTTGAACCAGCACCAACCCGCACCGTTTAAGTCAGAACCACGGGTTGCAGTCCTGCCAGGTTGCGGTCCTGGTGGGTTGCGGTCCTGGCAGGTTGCGGTCCCGGCGGGTTGCTCTTATACGGTCCTGACGGTCTGGCGGTCCTGCGAGGTTACAGTCCTAATGGGCCAGTTTCACAGTTAAACCGCCAGTTCAAACCACCAGACGAACCATTTAAGAGCCGTTTACCAGTTCAAACCATCAGCCAAACCATTTAACCATTTAAGAACCGTTTATCAGAATATATTATAATGTTATTTAAAATTAATTTGTAAGTGTTAATTGAATCTAATTTCAATAATTGAGTTAATTATTTTATTTCATGTATTTTAATTTAAATATGTTATCATTTTAATCGAAATTTTATAATCATCAATTACATTTTAAAAAAATAATTGTAATTTGATTTTGATACGTTTGAATAATATATTACTATTAAATAATATATACCTATTAGACATATAATTGTATTAAAATTTTAAATTATTAGGTGATTCTTTAGATTCTTTCAAGCTTGAAGTGTTTATGGTTAGATGAATTATATAGTTTATTGTATTTTCGAACTATTCAATATTAGAAGTTTATATGCATAAACATAAATTACTTGTAAGTTGTAAAGAACAAAATAAAAATTGAAAGCTAGGTAAGTGATTTAAATAACATTTAATAAAAAATAGAAGCAAAACAAACAATTCATTAAAAATAAAAACCAAACAAGTAACATAGTTGTTCAATCAAATAAAAAAGATAAATATTACAACAATAATGAAAATCAATTGCGAAAAACTAAGGAGCTTCATCGTTGTTGTTGTTAGGTGGTTGACCTTGCAAATTCATGTTCTCCATCATCTGTCGCATATACTCCGACTGTTGGGCTTGAGAGTTTGCAAATCGCTCATTCCATTGATCTTGTCCATGATGCCACTGCTCGTATTGACCATGCCACTGCTCGTATTGACCATGTCACTGCTGGAGGTGACCAAGTTGATCATTCACCCCTACTTGCCACTGCTGTATCTGGCTAAGTTGGTCATTTACCCCCCCCCCCCCCCTGCCAATTTTGAAATTCACCTTGCCATTTTGTAAAATCATCATGCCATTCCTTTTGTTGAGTATGCGCAAATTGCATATGATCCATTTGTTGAGTATGCGCGAACTCAGCAAATCGGTTCGTCTTTGTTGTGGCGGTACTCCAGAAGAGCCACTAGCATTTGGATCGAAAGACGCTGCAGCCTCAACTCGATACTGAGTAGGTGGATTTGGCGGTTTTGTAAGACCGTTCGCAATATATATCTCATTCAAGTATTCTCTATGTTGGTTCCATGCCTCCAATTTCGAAATCAACTCTCCATCCCAAGAGTATATTTCCTGCAAACGCAAAGAGTTTCTACCTATAGCACTAGTCGGCCTCACCTTCACCGGAGTGTACATACTCACATTAGCTCCTTTCGAAACAAGCAATTTACTCAATATCATCCCATAAGGTAGTTTATCTGTACCACACCTCGTAACCATATTTCGAATCATCAAGCTAGGTAAATTAATTATTCCCTGATTTCGAATGATAAAAGCAGTAACAAATGTTTGAATATATGAAAGCTGCGAATCATTGTTACTAGGGGGAAGAAATATACTATTTACCAATTTCAAAGCTAATTTCCTAATACCATCCAAATTACCCCGCATGGCTCGAAATTTACCGCTAATTTTCGGAGCTTCCGCACCATTACAAGTAAGAATCTCTACTGCTTCTTCGTAAGACAAAGGCCAATCATCACTCCAGATCGTAGGGCGATAACTAATGGGAGGTAATTTATTAGCGGTATACATATCATGGGTTGGAACGGAAAAAAGATCTTCGAAATCAGTTTCAAAAAAACAAATGTCTTTACCATCAATCAAACAATTCATTCCTAAACCTCTTGGATCATTTTCGATTAATCTAGCTGTGGAATAAAACCTTCGCACTAGTTCTATATACCAATCACATTTGAATCTAGCTAGTGTCATCCAACCTAGGCCATTAGTAGGTTCAATAAGTTTGATTTTTTTTTGCATACCCTCTATTTGGATCAGTTCCTCGTAGTTCAGAAACATACCGGACCAAATTTTTGTTACACCTCGACCTCCTTGCTGATTACTACGGATGCGAATCTCCCCCTCGGGGTGATGTTCGATAGTCTCGCTCTCCGTTACCTCCCGCTCCATGGATTGAAACAACATATTTTCCACCTCTCTCAATTCGGAAGGGGTTGGTTCACTACATCCACCTTTACGAGCATTACGAGCATTCTTTGTTCTTTTCGAAGACATTTGCGAAACCTGAAATTTAAATAGAGTTTGAAAAATATAATTTTTTTTAGAGAAGTGTAGTAGAGAGAGTGGATAAATTTGTAGTGTAGAGGGAGAGAGGGGAGAGATTTGTAGTGAAAAATATAGGAGGATGTAGGGTGTATCTATAGGGTAATTTTGTTTTTTTTTTAATTTCTACTAGCCGTTTGATGACGTCAGCATGACGTCATCAAGCGGACCATCTGGCCAGGCGTGCGGATGGTCCGCTTTTGGCCATAGCCAACGACTAGTTCGTTTGAACTAGCCGTTGGATGAACCGGGGCATCCGGGCGACGCGTCCGGATGCCCCGGTTCATCCAACCGCGGTTCCAACAAACTAGCCGTTGGTCATCGGGGCATGGAAACACAGGAAGATACAAAAGTATGGTATTTACTATTATCACACGTATCCTATATAATGAATGAATGTGTAAATGATCTGATGTCGCTACCTAATTAACGCGACCGAGACTTTAAGGTAAAGCACACAAGTGTTGCATTATAACGGTAGACTTTAAGGTAAAACCTCATGTTTAGTTTATTAATCTCACACATTTAATTACAATCGAATCACATTTTTAGTTACATTAGAATTGCAGTAAAGTCGCATGTTCAGTTGTATTAATCTACCATGATTAATTACATATCCCCTACTTGTCGTTTTGTAGGTTATTGACGCTTAGATTTCTAAGACATTTAAAAAAACAATGGCCAAGTACCAGTCCAAGCTTATGATGGTACTTACAGTTATACATTTAACACGATACAACTTTATGCTCATACAAAGTTGTGCATAGCTAAAATTAGGTATCAATTGTTAGAAAAACTATTTGTCTTAATGTAGACAATGCTTAGCATGAAGGGAGATCTAATAAAAATGATTAACAAAGTATTATTCACTATGCCAAAGCACACGTATTATGTGTTGGTTCATGTATACACCATATCGAAAAACAAGAGAGATCCCACGAGAAAAACCACGAAGCTTTGATTGCGGCACTTTTGTTTGCGAATACACCAAAGACGTTATCCAAAAAAGTATTGTTCCTAATAATACAATGAAGAAATGTGTCCTAATACAAGAGCTCAAATCTTTTGTTATTTCCTTAATGATGAAAACACAAACGTTCATTGGTAGCTTATCTTGATAAACAATTTTCTAATGTTACATATTTTGTGAGTAAAAAAACAAAATAGCTTTCATGTAATCTACTATTAGAATCGCATGGTGAGTAACACTAGAATCTCATGTTCAGTTACCCTAGAATGAAATGGTGAGTAACACTAAAATTGCATGTTTAGTTAGCCTAAAATTGAATGGTGAGTAACACTAAAATTTCATGTTTTGTTAAACTAGAGTCACGTGTTTAGTTACTCTAGAGTCGCAACTTTAGTTAAATTAGAGTCTCATGCTTAGTAACACTATAGTCACATGTTTAGTTTTGCATTAGTTATCATTAGTCACATGTTTAGTCTTGCATATTATTTCAAGTTTGAATCATGAAGTCTTGCATATTATTCATCCGACTTTCCCATTTTTAAAATGAAAAATGTAGTGGTATTGATGATATGAAATATAAATAACCATCTTTTAACCATTTTGGACATATCATTATTTAAGCTTGTGAATCATTTCCCATTGGGTAACTTATTGTTCGATTTTTAAAAATTAGATTACTAATGATAACTAAAGCAATAAATACAAAATAACTATCAAGAATAAATTAGATCCCCATAAAAAGGGCTCATTTCATAAATTGTTTTCCCAATAAATTCGGTATACACCTTCAATAGGGTTGCATATAAAAATCATAAATTATTCAGAAATAAACTCATAAGATTCAAACAATGGTGTCTTTATTTAACATCTCTTATGATGATTAGTATGGCTACTCAATCTTATTAGATGATGTTTTATATTCTGAAGGACACTTATCTTCATACAAAATGAGCACCACAAACGAATACTCCTCTATTTCCTATTTTGAAGATGAGGAGGACCTGTACGGAAGAGAATTGAACTGGAAAACTTAGAAAATAAGGAGAAGGACGAAGAGACCAAGTAAGAAGAGACATACAAAAAGACTCACAAGAAAACAATAAGGATACAAATGAGGAGGAAGATGATGAAGAAGATAAGTGTGACGAATGAGAATCTTGTAATGTTTGAGTATTTTATTTTAATGTTTTATTTATTTTCTTACATCGTAACATTTTTACCCTAAAATATCATGATTTTATTGTCAGGGTTGAAACTATGAAATTTTCATGTTTTTCAGTTTCGGGACCATAAATACAACAATGTGTTTAGTTTTATCTTGTTTTATTTTGCATCGAATATGTATTTGTTTGTCTTAAGTAGAAAGATATGTTTAGTTTAAGTAGATACCTATGTTTCATTGCAGTAGAAAGAAATATTTAATTGAAGTAGAATCACATGTTTGATAATATTAGAAATGCATGTTTAGTTTCATCTTCAATATGTAATTGTTTCTCTTAAGGAGAAATGCATGTTTAATTGGAGTAGATATACATATTAGTTGTATTAGAAATGAAGGTTTAATTGAAGTAGAATTTCATGTTAGACAATAGTAGAAAGACATGTTTAGTTCCTATAGAATTGTATGTTTAGTTGCAGTACAATCTATGTTTTAGCTTCACCAGAAACACATTTTTTAGTTTAAGTATAATCACATGTTTAGTTACAATAAAGTTACATGTTTAGTTTAAGTATAATCACATGTTTAATTTAACTAGAATCACATGTTTAATAATGGTAGAATACTATGTTTAGTTTAAGTAAAAACGCATGTTAGGTTTAAGTAAAAAACGTGTGTTTGGTTTAAGTAGAATTGCATGGAGTAGAATCAGATGTTCGGTCTCAGTAAGAAGAATCACGTGTCTAACCTAACTAGAATCTCATATTAGGTTTAAGTAGAATATAATGTTTAGTTTACAGCGAAATCGCATGTTGAGATAAGTAGACAAATAAATACTTTGTAACATGAAAATTTGTAGTATACCATATATTTCAAACATTTAAACAAGTTTCTCACAAGACATTTGATTATGGTCTAACTTCAATCAACGACTACAATTCATTTTCATGGTTGGTATTTCTTATCGAGACAAAATACCCTTCGTCTTAAGCCTTTTAGGTTGTCTTTTCAGGTTGAGAGGCAGGATTTCTGACGATTCATTAGAGCTTCATCCTTCACCAAAATTGATTAAAGCATGTATGGTAAAAAAAATAAGTTGGATTTGTAATTCCTAACATTGAATAATGTCTATATTAATATTATAGGATCTTACTGAGTCGAATGTATTGCAACAAAAGCATAAGATCATGGAATTGTTTGTCCAAGCACCACAAGAACATTTGAAATCTAATAAATTAATAACCATTAAAGATTCAGAAAAAAAATTCAATTATCTTCGTCGAAGACTTACGAATGAGCCACGTATGACCTACTTCAACATTGACCTTTAACTTCTTTTCATACTTAGGCTATAATTTAGTATTCCGATTTAGTCATTCTGAATAACATCGTGAAATTTGAGTCATAGGTAAGACTTGAATTTTATCAATTAATTAAAGAATGGGTAGACTACACAAAACTTTAATTTTATGGTTAAAACATTCGTTCACAGAAGATGTCATAACAACATATCATTTCCATTGAACAAACGATTGAGCATATTTGTCACGAGATATATTATCCAGAAAGTTAATAACTTTATGACCTCCTTCACTAATGAACGCTTCAAGCCATTTATTAAAAATGTATATCGTTGGTATAAACCTATAAATCATCGGTCTTTTAATCTTTCCATTAGAATGACTGAGAATATACTTCAAATTTTGAACAAGATGGAAAATAAAATGGGCAAGATATCAGTTTGTATACAAGATAAAAAAACATTAATGATATCTAAAATATGGTTCAAAATAATTGTGGTTTGGCGTTCCAACAAAAGAGGTTTCAAACTCTCTAGAAACCATAGCCAATAATTAGTTACTTTACAACCAACAATACCAAATACAACATGAAATATACCTTAAAACGAATTGAATGGTATTATTTGTATATATAGTCTCGTAAAATTCATTTTATAGGTCTCACAGACCCACTAGTCATGACTCTCATGTAATTTATATCAAATCTCGCATACTGGTAGGTAAGGCTATTGCATACATGTCTCGCATGACCATATGGTCACGAATCTCATGTTACATGTATAAAGTAAAAAATTAAAAGGCATGAAACTTCCGATTATAATCATATTTTGATATGGAATAGAGAAATACTCTAATACGCTTAGCGGTAAAAAATGTTCTACCAACAAATAAAAGCGGCCTGCAAGAATGAAAATCTTGAAGACAACAACTGAATGCTATGAAACACCGCTTGAAGTTATTTCTCATAGTATATTCCAAATCCCAATCGACCGTAACATGTATCTAAACCACAGTCTTATTTAACAAACAATTTTACATTTTTCACTGTTATAGAATTACATAACGTGATAGAATCATAAATTTCAATAACAATCAACTCGAATGTCAAATATTTATGAAATTGTTTACAAAAACTGAGGTTATAAGTATGAGGGTGAACCAACCTTTTAATGATCATGAATCTGGTGGAGGAATCAAATGATGCATAAAGTCTCCATTTGCATCGAGTTAAGATTTTTTTTCTCAATAAGCAGTTATATTATATTTGTATAATGGATGTATAGCATAGAGACATAAAGATAATCTTATAAATGCAACACCTTGATAACAAACTTGAGCAACACCGGTAATTGCACCAATCCAATTGATAGCAGAAAGTTGTTGTGTTTTATGATAAAAAACCTTAAAGCACTACTACTCTCCCAACTAATTAATTGATTATTAGAGGCTCCAAAGAAACTTATGCTAAAATTTATACGCAATCTTTCAGAAACCTTATCTATGATATACTCTTCTATAAAATAACTATTACTTTTAAATCGCTCAACGTCAAATATTACTAACAAACCCAAAAAATCTATCACTATAAAGAAATGACTTCTCATACCGCATATATCACTCTAAAGGTTACCCTTTTTGTAAATGCAAGAAAGTTAACATTGATCCTTATGAGGATATAAATAAATGAAGAATAAAAATAATTATTTTACTATGGGTAAAAGAATAAATAATATAATATAATTGGGAAATTTGGTGTAAATGATTAGATGTGTAATATGTAAGTAGTATGTTTATATTAAGTACTAAAATGGACTGGGATGTCCATGTAATAATAGTTTGTTGCTTGTAGGCAATCATCTATAATTAAAGTGTACTTTTCTTAGAAAAATAATAAGACTTGATGATTTGGCACTTGACTACTCTCTTTATTTAAAATATTCTTTAACAACTTTATCCCTCTAAAAATCATTAAATCAAAATATAACTCTATTTAGAGTTTTTTTTCACTGAGGAAAATATCTAGAGCAATAAGTGGTAATCATAGTGGGAGGTACGCTTGGTGCCCAGATTTAAGATCTAAAACCAATAAAATGAATAATCGAAGTAAAGTAGTGTCATGGTCCCCAAAGTCCAAATGGATCTAGAGGTGTTTATTAAAGGGAATGTAGTAGAGTTAGGTATGAGTCGAGAAGAAGCTCAAGATGATCTGCAAATAATTTATCAACATGATCAATTTAATCTAAAGGGTTGGAGGAATCAACTATTTGAACAAATAGTTGAGTTGGATGACCAACTAGTGTAGAGGATTAATTAGTTTAATCGAATATGGTACAATCCGAGGTGCAGTAAGTGAATGAAAAAATAAACACAAGACATCATTCGTACGAGACTGATGATGTTCATCGAGCAAGATGAAGTCGTCTGGAAGTACAATTTCAATTAGATCACGAATTTCACTTCTATAGAAAGGAGAAACAAGATAAACATCGATTATATTCCTTTAGACACTAGAGAATCCACTTGGTCTGATTCCAATGGAAATTCTCAAAATCTTGGAAAAGGAGATACCTAAAGAAATAAAGAAGACTGTCATTATTCAAAGAGACATGATAGTCGACATAAGGAATATCGAAAGGAGGGGAAGTCGAATAAGCTAACTGAATATAGATTTGTGATTGAAACTCCAACTTTTGAATATAACATGGCTAATCAGTTTACCAATCCTTTCGATCAAGGCCGATATACATTCATGGGTAATAATGTAAGAGGTAGCCAATATAAGCAAGGGGTGGATTGAGTATTTCTCCATTATCAGTCTATATAAGATCAATAACACTTCGGGGATAGAAGATCCCAGTGACAGCATAGAGAAATTTAAAAATTACATGAAGAATTTTAATGATGATGACAAGTTATTGTGTATGGTCATTTAACAGACTTTCGAAGGCACTAGTTTGAAGTTGTATAATAGGATTCTGATGGGATCGATAACTAGGTTTCAGATATTCAACAGAAATTTTCAAAGAGAATTCGTGCGGAGTAAAAAAAATGTGCGTAAATGTAGACATCATAATTCAATGTAACCAGGAACTTGAGGAAAAGTTGAAAGATTATACTAAACGGTTTATGTTAACAAATATTGAATGGGATGACTATGATAAATAGGTGGCATGCACTGCCTTTAGACAAGGGTTTCTCCCTGTAAATTTATCGAACATAACTACAAGGCGAAGGACACTTACTTTTAGGGCTCTAATGGCTCAAGTATAGGAGCATATTAAGGTGGAAGAACCAATAAGAGTCTAGAAAGGACTTAGTCTTCCCCAAAGTAATTTAAGTTAAAGAAGTGTTGCTGTCAATCAATATAGCATTTAGAATTATCAACGACATCATTGACTCAAAGTATCAGCAAGTTTACCTCCTCGATATGGACCATCTCCAGTGTTGGATTTTAATTACCATCAACCTAAATCTATGTTGAACTGATGGGTGATACCATATTATTTTATAAAATTAAACGAAAATGTAGCAACGGTATTCGAGCAAGCGATGAACGATGTCCATTTTCGAAAACCTCCACTTAGAACTAGACTGAGGGAAGAATGGAGTAATCAATGTTATAATTACCACAATAGTACTAGGCATGACACGACGGATTGCATATCTCTACAAAAAGAAATTTAAATCTTAATTAAAAATGATAAGGTGACTACTTTTGTTAAAGGGAAAAGTGTCACTCTGATAATTCAGGTTTCTAATCCGCAGGCGCGCTAGACTGGATTTTTATCTTCGAAGCACAAAAATTCATTTCTAAAAGTTGGACCTATGGATGGAATCGATGTTTCGATGGAATATCTGGACCATGATCCGGATTGGAGGATGGTGTTAGTAGTTAATAAACTAATTGTACAAGAAAGAGTGTGTATATTATGTGATTATTTTGAGTCTTTCGTAATTTTTGCAGGAGACATTATGGCTGGGAACACAAATAGTTCTCAAAAAGAAAATGTGGTGAGTTTATCTACTCAGTTGGAAGGAGGAATCTCCACTTATCTCTATGTAAATAGGGCTATTCTTTATATATTGCATGATTTCAATAGTGTAGTTGGTCCTCATGATTACGCAATGGTAATTGGATTAGAGATAGCAAACAATGAGATTCGAAGGATACTTATTGATGCTGGAAGTTCGGACAATATATTATTTTTGAAGACGTATAAAAAGATGCATAATCCTCTTGTAATTCTCCAATCTGAGCAACCAATAGTTGGATATACTCGGGTAACAACGCATGTTACTGAAGAATTCAAAGGTGAGGTTTTGTTAAGTCGTGATCCGTTCAAGAAAAAAGTGTGAGTGCTGTTTATGGTAGTTGTTTGTCTAACGAGCTATAAATCCATCTTGTGAAGATTTTGTCTATAAAAATGCATTTCATAGATTCTATAGTTGATTAATATTTGAAGTATATGATTGGAGATCGTATATGGGTAGTTTGAAGTAGTCAACAAGTGGCTCAGGCGTGTTATGCAACAGATTTGCATGCTAAGCAAGGCGTGGATGTTGATAGAATGACGGGATAACACTTAGAGGTAAATATAAGGCAATACTGCCAGAGGTGTATCAACTATCTAAACTAGGTCATATTGGAAAGGCTCAATACCCGATGTGGACTGCTAATCATGTGCTTGTGAAAACGAAGAATTGAAAATAAAGGATGTGTGTCGATTTTACTTATCTAGATCTTGTATGCCCAAATGACCTATTTTATGTCCTAAAGATAAACTTGGTTGTTGATTTAACGTCAAGAAATAAACTTCTTCTGTTCACAGACTATTTTGGTGGGTATAATCAGATCCAAATGAATCTAAGTGATCAAGAAATGACTATGTTTATTACTGACATAGAGTTACATTATTAACGATTTATGCCTTTTGGTCTCAAAAAATGCTGAAGCTACTTATCAAAGATTAGTTAATAAACCTTTGGCAAATTCAATTGGGAGAATTATGGAGGTATACATAGACGATATATTGGTAACAATTACCAAGGATGAGGATCACTTGCAAGATTTGGAGGATATATTTTCGAATGTAAGAGTTATCAGCTTGAAGTTAAATCCTAAAAAATGAACCTTCGGGGTTCAGTCAGGAAAATGTTTTGGGTACATATTAAGTGACAAAAGGACAGAAGATGATCTTGATAAGTTGAAAGTTTTGATAACCATTAATGCGCCTCGATCAATCAAATAAGTACAAATTTTAACGAGAAGGTTAAGAGCTTTAATCATATCTATTTCTCGATCTTTATATAAATGTGCTCTATTTTTTCAGGTTTGGAGGCAGGCTAAGGAATTTTCTTGGTCACCAAAGTACGATGTATCATTTGTAAAAATTAAAGAGCATTTGTTCTCTCTAGAGGTGTTGTCGAAACTATTTTTGGGTAAGAAGTTGTTTCCGTATATAACAGTCTCAGATTGTATTGTAAGTGTTGTTTTCGTAAGGGCGATAAAAGGGCATCCAGGCCCTGTATACTATATGAGAAAAAGTTTGATTGCCTCATAAAAAATATATTATAAATAAGAACAAATTCCATTCGATCATGTCTAGAAAATACCAGATGTTTTAGGGAGACTGAAAAAGTGGTCTGTAGAGTTGAGAGATTGTGTTGTAAGTGTTTTTTTAGTAAGGGAAATAGAAAGGCATCCATGCCCTGTATACTATGTGAGCAAAAAATTTCTTGCCTCATAAAAAAGATGTTATTAATAAGAAAAAAATTCATTTGATAATGTATGAAAAAGACCAGATGTTTTAGGGAGAATGACAAATTGGTCTGTAGAGTTGGGAGATTATAATATTTATTTTAATCCTCAAACAACTATTGGACCCAAGCGTCGTCTTTTTTTTCGTTGAATTCCACTCACAATTATCTGATGCAGAGAGTGATGATACAGTTGAATTAGCTTCAAATGACGAATGACTAGTTAGAATTGACGGAGATTCAACTATTTTCAGTTCGGGAGGGGAATTCAAATGGTAGCCCCATCTATGGAGGTTGTGTATCAAGCTATACAGTTCTGGCTTACAACATCAAATAACGAGGCATAATACAAGGCAACATTGGCTGGATCGAGGCTTGCAAATATTTTTGGGGCTGAAAGAGTGCATTTGAAGACTGATTAATAACTTGTAGTGAAATATATGTGCGAAATATTCGAGGTAAAAAAAGATAAGGTTATCAAATATTTGCGAGATTTTGGGGGGATTGTAGTCATGTTTCATAATTTAAGGATCGAACATATCAACCGGGGACAAAACATTATTACAGATTCTTTGGCAACCATTTCTTATTCTGAGAGTTATCCTTGGATTTTAATACATGAGAGCCCATCTATATTGATGAAATTCGAGAAGTGTTAATAGTTTGAAGAAGTATTTGTGGCCACCGAAGAAAAACAAAAAGAATGGCAGTTTGATTGAAAAGAATTTATACTCAAAGGGACGTTACCACTTGTTACGAAGTTAGCTAAAAGACAGAGTTTTAGGAACATAAGTTTACAATCCTTGGGGGAGGTTTGTACAAAAAATCTTTGAGTCGAGAATTGTTGAGATGTTTAGGGAAAAATGAATCTCAAATAATCTTGTACGAACCACATGACGGATAAAGTTCAACTCATAATGGTTTCAAAACTTTAACAAGAATAATATTATTGACATGGTATTATTGGCATACCATAACGAGTGATGCTAAGAATCTAGATCGTAGTAGTGATACTTGTCAAAGATTTGCAAATACCATTCATATGCAAGTTTTACTGCTAGATGTAATTTTCAAGGTGATCCCCTTTGATAGATAGGGGATAGATTTAGTCACACGACTACTTATGGCTTTTCGAGGACGATATAATATTATTGTTACAGTGTATTGTTTTTTCAATGGGCATAAGCATAACCTTTATCAGGAACAATAACTAAAAATATCATCCAGTTTATTTTATCAAGTATTTGTTGTAAAATTTGGGTGCCTTAGATAATTACCATAGATGATGGACCTCATTTCAACAATAAAGAGATGTCATACTTTTGTTATTCGAGAGCAATCAAACAGTCATCTTCAACACTTTTTCATCCACAAGTGAATGACCAAGTGGAGGTCACTAATTAAACTATCTTGGATGGTCTTAAGAAATATTTACAAGGCGCATTTGGAAATTGGTCTAATTATCTTCCATAGGTAATATGGGCTTATAGAACAATCGCTTATAGTGGACCTCATGAGACTCGTTTTGCTCTAGTATATGAAGGGAAGCAGTCAGCCCAGTGGAACTACTATTCCATCTTATAGAGTACTCATTTATTTCGAAGAGGATAATGAAAAGGTTAGAAGAGTATAACTTGATTGATAAATGAAAAACGGATAAGAGCACATTTGACTTCACGTCATTAGGAAACATTAATGAGGAGCCGCTATGCTTCCACGGTACGACGAATGGATATAGAAGATAAGCTATTGAGAAAGATCTTATAGCATATTATGGAAAAGAGATTGGGAAAATTAGGTCCAAACTGATAAGGACCATATTGTGTGGTTGAAAAGGTTCAACCAGGGACATATCGCCTAGAAGATAAGGATGAGAGAACATTACAACATCCTTGAAATGTTGACCATTTACGACTATATTGTGAGTGATTTTTTGAACATCAATTTAGGTATTATATTTCTTGTGTGTATATGAGTATGTGTCATACTATTTCCTCCCATGCTAGCTCAAGAAGGTTTTAAATAGGTGCATATATAGGTGATATTTTGAAACAATAAATCTTGGGCAATAAATTACCTTTTTCATTATGACAAGTTCATTTGGTGATTATAGAATTTTAAAATCAATCTTAAATCTATAGTATCTATGTTTAAAACAAGTAATGAGAACATTTGGTAAATTTAGCAAGGACTGATCAACCTTATAACAATTTATAAAAGGATGATTTTTAAGAAGATTAATATTTTAAGAAACTGCCAATATGTGTGGCGATATTATTCAAAGTGTCAATGTGTGTGTCAATATTATTCAAAGTGCCAATGTGTGTGCTGATATTTTTAAAAGTTCCAATTTGTGTGGCGATATTATTCAATATACTGATGTGTGTGACAATATAATCTGAAGTGCCAATGTGTATGGAAATATTTTCAAAAGTGCCAATGTATGTGGCAATATTATTCGAAGTGTGAATATGTGTGTCGATATTATTCAATGACTTTTTTTCAATCGTTGAGAGTGTTTAGAATACTAAGACAAGTTGTGATATTGGCACAATAACATAACATTTGATACCAAAATACACACAGTAACATGTGTGGTCACTTACCAAAATACAAACAGTGACATGTGATGGTCACTTACAATACAACAAACAATGACATATGATAGTTACTTACTAAAATGCATAAAGTGATGGTTAAACACATAATTCATCAACATAAAATATTATTTCTTCCTACTTGCCTTTGCCACCATTCGAAAGTTCACTTGAGCTACTATCCAGGGAACTACCTTCATTTTTTGAAATTTTTGCTTTCTGACAAAGTGCGTATGTTATTTTCATAGTCTTCGTATTCTGATTCTTCTGAGTCACTTACAACAATTGTAAAAGCATCTTTAGGACGTTGGTTTTCTAGAACAATATACCAATAATCTTCCATGTTTACCTTCAGGATATTTTTATGGAAGTCAAGAATCAGGAAGATTTTGGCTTCTTTTTGCGAGTCTTTAAATCTTTGATTTAATAGCTAGCAACTTTCTCGTTCTCATCTTAAATTTTAAAAAATTCTAAGTCTTGTAGGGATTTTTGAATTCTTTCTTCACTCTCTTCGTACAAAGTGTTAACTCATTGAAAGTTAACGTGCTCTTGTTGTAATTTTTATTTTTACCTGGAAATCAAGTTCTCTCATTTGCATTGCGACATTGTGCCATTCAGCTCTATTTGCGTCGTCTTTCTTAAAATGGATGACATCTTTAACGATAGCTTCATTGCTCATTTTTTTGTCATTCCTCTCAAGGATTACAAAGATTGGACCATATTGTCCAAACTCACTAACCATTATTGGTGGGGTATAAAAAAAAAGAATTCTTCTGATGCATATGTTTGGGAATCGTTCACTGAAGGGCCTAGTTATTTGTTTTCCTTAGAGAGGGGTTTCTTTATTTTGGGTAGGATTGTTTTCAAGATCTTCGGTGAGATTTTCAGCAGTCTTATCTCCGGTGTTGATAGCTTTATTGTAATTTTCTTAGAACTATGGTTTGAAGTCGAAGTATTGATGATATTGATTCTCATCTTGGTGTCTATCAATCTCATGTGTTTGATTTGGAGAAGAGATATCAATAGGTTGTTCACGGGCAACTTCAATGGAATTCTTTAAGGAGTAAGGTTTTTCTTTCTTTGAAGAAACCATTTTATTTCTTTTGGAAGCTTTAGGGATGGAGTTTCAGTATCGGGGGTGATAATTTCTTCAGCTTTTTTTTCAATTCTTTTTTGGGTTGACCTTTGTTTTCTTCTTCGCTTTCGACGATTCAGCTTGAGTACTCATCTTTGAATTCTTCTTCAATATGTGACTTGGGGCCCTATTTTGAGCAAAAAGAACAACCCGAGCATCGAGGGCAGCTAATCTTTTCACCATATCAATTGGAAAAGGAGGCTTCATAAGTTTATCAGCAACCATGACAGACTCTCGAGATATCTTCCATAATTGACTCTGGAAGAAGTTGAGTAGGTCAAAACGCTTGTAAAATTTGTTTGACCACTTATTTGTGGCTCATTCACTTAACTTTGAAACTGTCTCATCCGCATGAGCAAGATGTATTTGGTAGCACTTTTTAATTACTATCGAATATAAGAAAACTTAAATACAATTATCAATATATATGAAGAAGAACACAAGTTACTAGTGCTTTTCCACTTCAGTGACTACCACTGTGGATTCTTTGTGGAGATTTCTTTATCCTTTTCCTAACAACCTGATATGAAGAAGAATTTTTGCTTCCATATCTTATCTGTCTCAATGAGTTAATCGATTATATTCGAAGATTTTCCGAGGACGATATAATAAAATGGAAGAACTGGATTTCTTTGACGCACTCATCTTTGCTATGAATTATTCATTGGGAAGTTGAATTTTGTAGAGTCTCAAAGCCATAATATAAGACAACAATGTGAACCACGAGGTTGGGACTTTCTTTGCTAGGCCATAGATCAATGATTTGGAAGTAGTCCATGATTGTTGGATCCAATGGAAACCAAAGACCCCAGTTCAATATTTCTGGTTATACTATTAACTCATTTGGACCACATGAGAGAGGAGTTTCTCATACAGAGGGTAGGTGAAGAATCCCCCATTGTTTACGATCCATAATTGATTCTAACTGATCAAAATATTCATCTTGCACATTATTAAGTGTAATAATATATTCAGGAAGAATGTCTTTGAGGTTTACATTAAGACGGGAACCATTTTTGTGGGCAATGTGACAACTTCCTTTGTCTTATTTTTTATTTTTTGCTTTAGAATTCTTTTTCACAACATTCTCCTCGGAGTCCGAAGTAGGATTGTTATAAACTATTTTGAAATTTTGAGTCACTATATTTTTTTATTTAGAGTCACTTAATTCCTTGGATGGCTCATCTTGAAGTCGGAGAGGTACTTTTGAAGCAACAGAATCCTCTTGAATTTGCAAATGTGCCTTCATAGTAGAGGGATCATATTGAAGATAAGAAGGTTCCTTTGAAGCAGGATTATTAGTATTTCCCGAATAAATAATCTACAAACATTTGCTTGTCCCAGCTATTTCCTTTGGGGAGGAAGTTTTGGGTTACCTTATAGTTTGGTGGTAGTAATTTTTACTTTACGATGTGAGGAGTGATGTCTATTAATTGAGATGTTTAGATCTTCGAATGCTCCTATGGCAAGGAATTGAGTTTTGCGAGGAGGCTTTTATAAACAAGCTTTAGGGTTTAAGTAAACGTTTGGACAACTTGAAGAGGTTGATCAGAGACTAGTTATGTAGCTTCTCTCTTAGCAGCCCTTTTTGCAATAGTCCAATCTCAAGTATTTTTTAGAGCAAACATAAACAAAGAAAATAGTAGACTGAGAGTGAAAGTAAATTGGATAGAAACACAAGGAAAAAAATACAGTGTCGATGGTGGTTTATGGTGACGAAGAAGGTAAAAAGTTAAGATTTATGAAGGAGATATTTGAACGTAACGCTTTATCTTTAGTTTGAGTAAAGTGTTCAGTAACACGGAAATGAATGTAGAGTAAGTGTTGTGAGGATGGGTAATGGGCTTTTTGAAGGAGGATGTGTAATGAGTAATTAGCATTGATTTAATGTCTAACAGATACTTACTAATGGCGACTTGATTAGTTAGACATGTGCAAGATTTTCCCAAACAAACGATACAAGTTTCTACCATCTTCTATTACTTTTTGCATTATTCTTAAAAATAAATTTTACTACTTCAAATAAATTGCGAGAAGTTGTAAGTTTATAATGGTTTTAATTGTGGGGAAAATAATATGATTAATTTATTTCCAAGGAGAAGAGGAGTCTTCTTTAGAGAAATAAGTTTTTCGAGAAAGTTTTGTTAGTGTCACCTCAGATTTCTTCGCTCGAGTAATTGGTTAGGGTGTTTATGACGAAGAAACTGACCCATAAGCGACAATTTTAGTCCTTCTTCTAGTTTCTTCGCAAGGACTGGGTGGGTGGCTACTGATGAGAATATAAATTAAAAAGAATAAAAATAATTATTTTACATTGAACACAAGAATAAATAAATAATGTAATAGGGGAATTTTGTGTAAAGGACTAGATGTGGAAAGTTTAAGTATAATATTTATATTAAGTACTCCTTCCGTCCCAAAATACGTGTCATTTTAGACATGAAAATTTGTTCCACAATAAATGTCGCTTTACTATACCAATAAAGTAAATGTCAAGACTTTCCATCTTTAACCTTCTACTTAATGATTTTTATAGTGTTAATTTTAATACAATAAGAGAGAAAAGAGAAATGAAGTACATACTACTATAACTTTACATTGAAAATTGGGTTTTTTAATTATTGTGCAACATCCTTATTCGTCTTATTTTGGGATAGAGGGAGTACTAAAGTGGGGTGAGATATTCCTGTACCAAACATTAGTTTGTTACTTGTAACAAACCACCTATAAATAAGTGTACTTTTCTTGGAAAAATAATAAGATTGATGATTTGACACTTGACTACTTTTTATCTCGAAAATATTCTTTAGAAAATTTTCTCCCTCTGAAAACTCCATGAATCAAACTATACATTCTTTAGAAAATTTCTCCCTTTGAAAACTCCATGAATCAAACTATACATCTTTTATGGACCTCTTTTCAACTCACAAAAATATCTAAAGCGATCAGATCCTATGCTTCACTTTGATGGCATGCAAAGAATTATTCTGCTCGAGAAAGATATATCACATCCGTTTCTGGAAAAATAAATAGATTTATCCCACTAGCCCACCTATTGCTTCTAAAAGAGAAGATCAGTTCGAACCTTTAGAGTTTTCCCTAGACATGTCGTCCTCTGCCCCCGCTTTCGGGTGCTTAGAGGCAGACCGAATAGACTAGTAAATAAATAATTCCTATTATCACCGCAATATTTTACTTATCTCTAACCAACACATCTTATTTATTTTCAACATAATTTTCTATACTTTCAAACTTAGTAAGAGGAACAATTGTAGTTTTTCCATTATACTTGAAAATGCATATTCGAGTTGCAGACATTTCTTACCTACATTGAACAATTCATAAAGAGTTAAGAGGAATCAATGCGTCTCGCATAATAGCCATGCTTAATCTCGCATAAAGGAAAATTTAGAAACAATTAGGAGAAATTAGTGTGTTTCGCATAATAGTCATGCATACTCTCGCGTAGAGGATACGTTAACGTCTCGCATATGCAGGATGTCTAATATTTGCAAACGTCTCGCAAGTTATATACCCACACGACTCGCATGTCCGAGTAGTATTGTTTTATAAATGTCTCGCATGGTGAAGCTGAAACGTCTCACATCTTCTTGTCCAATCAATGCGTCTCACATAATAGCCATGTCTTAAAAGTTACTGGTCAAAAGAAATATATTATAGAATTGATTTATAACTTATTACAAAAGGACACGACTAAAAACTTTACTATTATAACATCGAACTTCAAAACTATGTTCGCCCAAAACAATTTTAGAACTCTTTTATCGAATATGTTTATATTCCAATAAAAATAACGATACGTAATAAACAGTTCACTTGTGAAAGCTGTTTTAATACTCCGATAAAACAGGTTCGCATGAATTTGCTTCAATATTCCGACGAAATAGGTACGTATTGTAGGGAATATCGGGTCTGTATATTCCGCCTTTGTATATAAGTAAGAATACTCCGATCTCCACAGTAGTGTGATATTGTCCGCTTTGGGCCCACTGGCCCGCACGGCTTTGCTCTTGGTCCACTTCCAAAAGGCCTCACACTAATGGAGATGTATATTTAACTTATATACCGATCTTTCTTCCCATGTTTAACCGATGTGGGATGTGAGAATTTGGTCGCACCTAACAATCCTCCTCTCGAATAAAGTACCACTCTAGCCTCCTCTCAATTGACTTCCATCCGCCTACTCTAGTCAGGTGAAGAGAAACCTGAACTCTAGAGCTTTAGGGCGGATCTATCTACTTTGTGCCGCTCCTTGATCAAGCCACCTGCTTGATGAGCCGTGGCAGGGAATATGGGGTCTGTATATTCCGCCTTTGTATATAAGTAAGAATACTCCGATCTCCACAATAGTGTGATATTGTCCGCTTTGGGCCCACTGGCCTGCACGGCTTTTCTTTTGGTCCACTTCCAAAAGGCCTCACACTAATGGAGATGTATTCTTAACTTATATACTAATCTTTCTTCCCATGTTTAACCGATGTGGGATGTGGGACTTTGGTCGCACCTAACACGTATATAGATATTAGGTCATTTAGAGTAAAATATGATTCGTACCAGGTAAAATCTGATGTAAGATGATTATATTTGTTTGGAATTGTTCTCAAGTTAAACTCCGGGTTCGAATCCAATAAGAAAAAAATATATTTAAATTTTTTAAAATATTAAAAAGTCACTTTCCAAAAAAATATATAAATAGTCGAAAATCAAAAATATTTAAAATATTTATTATAAAAATTTGGATATTGAATTGGAATTAAAAAAATGAAAATAAATATTAAATAACAATATGGTGATGAGTAACTTTTTTTAAGTTATCTTTTAATATGCTATAATATTATAATTGTCTTATAAAATTTTAATTTTCAACGTCGAATCCGACGAATCAATTAAGAATCATCCTGGTTAACAAACTGCACCAACCTAACAATTTCAGAATCAGAACGATACTTTGATATCATCGCCTGAGAAGTTCTCGTTTTAGTTTAAAAATCATGAGAGCGTGCCAACTCTGGACGATGAACCAGAATCGGTGTCATCAGAGTCAGAAGGTAATAAATGGTACTCCTTTTCTGCCCTTGCTCTTGTCTTTGATAGCTGATTTCATACGACTACTAGGGTGGTCCCATCATTGTTTTACATATACACCAAACTTGAAAAGCAAAAAAAATCGCAATACTCGCAATTTCATCTCTTAAATTCAAGTTCAAATTTGTTTGGATGTTATTTTACCATGTGTGACAAGTTAGCCATGTTCATTCTATTTTTTAAGATCGATTTAAAATTTCAAACTACATGATTCGAATCTGTTTTTATGTTTTTATTGTTCAAATAAATTAAATTATTTAATTAGTTTTTTAATATAAAAAGACATAAAAGTAATGTAAATGTTTTAGTCATCTAAGTTTTAAACCAATAAAACAAATGACCCTATAATATGGATAGAAAGAATATCATGTTATTTTTTTGTCCTACCTAATAGATTTTGGTTTTTTTTTTTTAAATATGCACTGGAACGATAATTATGATAACTTTTGACTAAATGATTTTATTTAATTTAATTTTTCAATAATTTATTTAGATTTAAATGTTAATATATGAATTCTATTATTTATATGGTTTGAACTTGACTCGATATGTACCTAATATCTATATAATAAATTTTTATGTATTAAAAACATTATAATGACTTTATGCAACCGATTACTTATCAATTGGACTGATACACATAAGTATCTAAATATATATTAAGCATAAATATATTCAGAGTCAGAAGGCGAAGAATGTTCCTCCTTCTCTGCCCTTGTCCTTGATAGCTGATTTTATTTGACTTTTAGGTGGTTCCATCATTGTTTTACATACACCAAACCTGAAAAGCAAAAAAAAAATAGCAATACTCGTAATTTCAGCTCTTAATGGATCATTTATTACATGGATCAATTATGGTCGCTAGCAAAAGAATAATATGAAATGTAATTGCATATATCTAGTTTAACTGGTCATTTTTAAGTGGAGGTCTACTTAATGGATTAAAGAGTTCAAAGAACGTTAACTAAGCAATATATGGAAAATCAACAATACTTTAAATCAGTAACATTCAATGGTATATTCTCGAAAACTGAAGATAATACTATGTTTGTAAGATGATATGGTATCATGGAGTTTGTATTGATGTGTTCTTTAGTGATTTGAAGATTTTTAACTCTCTCTTTAGTAGACATGACTATATATATATATATATATATATATATATATATATATATATATATATATATATATATATATATATATATATATATATATGTTTGGACTTAGATGAGCTTATATTACTATTGGAATACTGATAAATTGATGTCCAATTACATCCTTAAATGATCTTTTTTATCCCTTTTATATTGACTAAATTCTTTAACCATAGTGACAGGTTAGATACCTTAAATCATACAACAATTGAACTTTCGTATTTGGATGATGTAATTAGTGTTTTTTTACAGTTTTCTATAATGTTGTACCTCCAATTAATATGAATATTTTTCTTAAAGTGCTACCAAATGTATCAATACAACCTACTATTTGAGTTGGAATAACTAATAATCTCTAGATTATTCTATCTTCTTGTATGTCAACGTGTATTCTTTTATTTTTTCTTATACCATAGAGGACTTTTGAATACATTCTAATTATCCATCTCCGAATTGCTTATATACATTTCTAATAACCTGAAAATACATGCAATATCTGACCTTGTACAAAATTGAGCAAACATCAGACTCCCAACTGTTATAGCATAAAAAACATTTTGAATTTTAAACTTCAACGTTTATCTTTGGATATTGACTTACACTAAGTTTATTTTCTTTTACAGTAGATGTAGTAATATGAACTTACTCCCACTGAATATTTGATACCCACACTCCCCAATCGAGTTCATCTCAAAACTTAAATAGACAATCACCTCAATTAACTTATGGTATCATTGTCGAGAAACCTATTTGAGCCTATTAATGGATTTCTTAAGTTTTCATACCATTGAATTTGACTTACCAATTAAAAATTTATGAGGCTAAAGTGTATAGAACGGTTATTTAACCTAACATTTTTAGAAAAATAATTTTAAAATTTATTGGATGATGCTCTAGGTTGAAGTGTGCAAATACTACGACACCTACTTTGAGAGAATCTTTCAAGAAACTAAAGAGAAGGTCTATTTAAAATAAATACATTTATATTGAGTATAACCTATTGTCACTAATCCTTCTTTATGTATCTCCATATTACCCGTACAATCAAGTTTTATTTTATAAATTAACTTACGACTAATCAATTTTTTTTCCATCTAATATGACCAGCTCCCAAATTTTATTTCTTTTATTAACTTATAATATTCCTTCACAATGTTGATCCAAATATGAGAATTAGAACTTTTCATGAATTCATAGAAATATGGTGAATTTTTTGTCGTCACACCACATGAATCTTTATGTTCTTAAAGATACACCAAATATATATAGTTTATTATATCTCTAGTGGACCTTCTTAATGGTAGTATATCTTAAGTTTACACTTTTTTGAGAGGGCAGAGTATTATATTTTTAAAAAATTTCATTTTGTTTTCTTTGTGATAGATAAATATAATCTTGAGTAACTTAATTTTCTAACAAGATTAATAACAACGATATTGAAAATAAATCAAATGATACTGAGGATCAATCCACCAACAACCTCCCTTTAGGCCGATATATTGGCTTTATGACATACTTATCTTTGTTACAACCTTTATAAATATCTATAGACTCTTACTCAAATTGAATATTTTTTTAATCCCCATATCCTCCAAAACTCAACATCCTCAAATAACATTGATGATCTCGTCTAAAATATACTTATAACGAAATAACAATAACATTTAAGCCTCTTAAGTATTATAAATATCTAATGAAATAATATCTAACCATCTTATTGTTTAATTTATTTTGATTCGGTGTATGATGTTTTGCTTTAGATGAACATCCCCAAACATACATATGCTTTAAGTTAGGTTTGTGTCCAAATTAAAATTTTGTGTGGGGTCTTAATGATTAATTTTGTGAGATCTATATTGAGAATGTAGACAATATATTTGGTATCGTCGCCCCATATTGATAGTTGTAGATTTGAATGTCTAATCGATAATATCATCATATCTTTAAGCATACAGTTTCGTTCCCAACTACACCTTTTATGTTTGGCAACCCCAACATTTCATTCTGAAGAACTAAATTGTACTCTTCAAAGTATTTTTGTAAATTGTACATGCCATTCTTCATCCAAACCGCAAAATCTAACATAATATACACTAATATGATCAAATTTAATACACTTAATGCTCTTAACCAGTTGTTTTTCAACTTCAGTTCTAAAAGCTATGAACGTTTCTTGAGGCTTCTACTATCTCATAAATATGATATAGATAATCATACCAATAAAATCATCCATAATGAGATAAATATTGTTTCATGTTCCGAATTGCCATTGGGAACAAACCATAGTCATCGATATATATCAACTTCAAGACTTCTTTGGATTTCTATACACCTAGAACGTTTTATCATGATCTATTACCATTTATACATTCAATGTAAGCAATGAAGTTTAAATAATCAAGTGATCTTAATAAACCGTTGAAAAAACAAGCTTATATAACTTTTCATTGTTACCGAAGTGCTCGTTTAAAAGATTTGTTAAATTTTACTTTTAAAATTCAGCTTGTCATATAGTTGTATGTTCAATGCTTGATTATGATGCTTAATAGAATTTAATAACTAAAATTTATTATTCATTGTTAAATATCTAGTGCATATAAGATTATGATATAAAGAAATAGTCATTTTATTATTCCCATAAATACTTGAATATCCAAATGTGTATTTTGCGCGAAAAACATAAAATTCATATTGACATGTTTCGAATACAATATATGTTCACGAGAAAACAACAACTGATAATTAGAAATAATATACCCCAAGCATGAACATCTCTTTACTTGATGGATGTATCTTTCACCACCACTGAGGATTTGGCTCCTTATTGTAAGATATGTCGAATGTGATGGCCAAATTATTTGCATCTAATTTTATCCCCTTTTGTCTAAACAATTCAAGGGTGTATGATAATTGGGAAACTATACCCGATCTAGATGTAAAAAGAAAGAAAGTTGCAACCTCTATTCCTGTTCAATGAGTTATTTTTTGTGAATGTATGGTGGTTAGAAATCATGTTATGGTGGATAAGAAAGTCAATAGATTAATATAAATGGCTATGATTGGCATTATGAAGCCTGAGATAAAAGAGATCATAACCACATGACCAATCATATAGTATCGATGTTCAGGTGGAACCATATATGTCTGGATGTTGATGTTTATTAAAAGATAATTATCAGAGTGAGCTCTCCGGTAAAGAGCTGAGACTAAACGAGAGGTCTAAAAGAAACAGATCATGTTGCCTACTATTCGAGGATACGCTCATATTAGCAAACATCATTTTGGGTCAAATCTTGTGGATGCAGAGGTATGATTTATTTCACTTATCCATTCGAGTGAATACCATATAGAAGAAGAGTCTTATTTGATTGTTTCCATCCATGGCCATTCAGAAGATATTATTCCAAATTATCACGTCCTTCAACAATTGATGATCCCTAAAAAGGTTGGAGAATTATTTTCTCAAATGTTGGTGCATTTATAATAACAAAGCGTTGAGGCTACGAGTTTTATGTTAGATCATGAAATTTGGCTGGTCTTGAGATTAAGTCACTAATGTCACAGTCAAAATATTTTTGAAGTAGTTGAGCTAACTCGAACTATGATAAAATAAAATTGTTTTAAAAAAACTAAAGGTCATGGTGGAGTTGTATGTGACCAATGTATTAAGCGTCAAACGGTTCCAAAAACATATGTCTGAGGACTCCCCGTGGTGGTGGGTTACGAATATATCACCAAAAATATCTGAGAGTATGCTCAATCCATTAATCAAATGTGCCAACGATAGTAAAACAAACCCACTCTTAGGTGTGCTTCTAAAACGGTAGAAACAGTCTCAATAAAAAACAAAATCGTCATCCGGGTGGTGTGCTAATGTTCTAGTTATATATTTTCCACTTGTGATAGAAACATGGGGCTTGCATTCGTAAGTTTATAAGTAAAACCATATTTTCCTCATATGGCTTTATGTATTTGTTTTATTTTAATTATACTGTAAAATATTTTGCTCATATGTGGCTTGTCAATTGTGGATTAACTCTTGTTATTTGTATTTAATAATAGAAGTCTACGTGGTCTCTTTGAGAGAGAATTTGTTTGATTATGCTAACAAATATGTTTTTAATGTATGAAATTATACATTTCGGAATTATATTGATACATGTCATTGATTCTCATTTAGTTCATACAAGTATTTTTTTATTTGTTTAATTGAAATAAATATTTTAGCTTGATTGCCTTCTGATTAGCTCGCTATAACCTCCTCTTTTGACTTCATGTAACTATCAAAATAAAGGAAATTTGTTAAATAAATAAAGTAATGTGTTATTTAGATTGAATTTAATTCTTTCACACAATTACAAGGGTGATATGTATATATGCTCTAATTTACAAGTCAGTTTGCACAAGTTTTAGTAATCTGAAACTATGGTTAACTTGCAGATACGGTGCTTTGGAACGAAAGTGATTTTGGACATTTAAATACTCTAGATTATTAGCCACTTTGGATGATGGTGCTCCGATATTGGAGTTACTTTTTACATTTCAATGAAGTGTGTGCGGATACCACAACACTGGGTCTCTTAGCATAATTTAATATTTATGGCTCATATCAACATTCGAATACATAAATATAGAAGCATACATAATAAAATAACATTAAAAATTATTTATGATAGAGTACATCATTCAAAACTACCCGCGCCACCAAGTAGACAAGAGCACATAAAAAACTATACAAAAATATGATAAGATAATTAAAAGCTTACCACTTACAAATATTATGAAAACATACTCTAAAAAGAGTAGGTAAAATGATAATCTAAATAATATAATCTTTGTAAACATAGAGTTTCAAAAGTTCCACTTTCTAAGGATGGAAGAGAGGATGTCCATGTACATCAATTAACTTTTAAGTACTAGGTTTTACCTTAGTTGTCAGAGTTGGAAGTTCTTCCAAGTTTAGTCTTAGCGTCTCCATGGATTTTTCTTTCATGTGAAGAAAAATTCTTTTAAGTACCTTATCTATTATTTGAAATTTTAGAAAATATACTTGTTGCACATCAATATTCGATAGTATTCTATTATAATGTGTGTTTTGATTTGCTTATCCTCGATAGGGTCTAGGTGGGGACTTTTATTATTCCTGGTCGTTCCTTCATTATAGTTTGTTAGTAGAAAAGAAGTATACAATGTAGTTTACTCTGTTGTGCTTTTGAGGCTGATTTGGTAGGAACATAGTATTTATTGGAAGAATTCATTCTTATTCCATGTAAAATCCTCGATGAGGCAACGAACCCTCACATACAATGTTTCAGTTAGTCACCTCGACTTGCTCATTTTCTTGAGGGTTGAAAGGAGCCAAAAAGTTTTAATGTATGAACCATATTATGCATTGTGAGGACATTTTTCACTCGTGAACTACATCCTTTAATCAGAGGTTAAGATCATGGGGACTTTGTACCTAACAAAAATGTTAGTTGTGCTGAAGTATATAACTTCTCGGGCTAGGGTCTTTACCAATGGTATGGTCGAGCCCATGATGCTTTTGGTAAGGCCCTTACTAGGTTTAGACTCTCTTTTCGAAAAGAAATGACTTTAGATATTGACTTTATAAGTATTTTATGATCATGAATTCAGTTTCCAAATCACTGACATGTATCCCATTGTTACAAAAATTCTTTGGCATACATGCACATAATGTGATTTTAGTTGTCGGATAATAATATTTGCTTGTGGAAGGATTTATACTTGGAAACCTCTTTCTCCTTTGTAGAGCTCTTTGAGTAAAAATGATGATTCATATGAGCCCAAGTATCGAAGTAAGAGTCTTGCTAACCCTCAAGGATTGAGAATTCTATAAGTAGTACATAACAAACAAATCTCATTTCAGACACTTCTAGCGTTGCCTTTGTTCATTCGATAACCATAGTCTCATAGGATGATTTAGAGGGCTCTACTCGTGTTGGCTAGAATATAACAGGTTTTTCTGCGGTGGTTACCCAAAGTTATGATTCAGAAGTTCCAACATAATCAAGTGCATTCTTTATTTTGTTTTCAACCCATGATACTTGTTCACACAACATATTTTTAAAATTTGCGGCCTCGACTCATAGATTTGCTAGATAAAAGATAAACAATATATTTTTTAAGGTTATCACAAAGCTTGATTACCTACCAATTTTGAGTTAGTGAGAAGTCTTACGTGTCGTGCCCCACATACCAAAGCCTTATAATTATTTTTCACATTCGAACTCATTATATGAGGTGAAGAATCTAAATATGATGGATCTTTATGAAGAACACCCCTAAAGGGAGATGTAAGATGACTACCAATCTTAAATTCATGATTATTTGAGTCCTCATCCGTAAGGTCTGTACATATTTTTTAAGACTATCTACCTAGAGGTAAGCCTTTCATTGTGAAAATTAATGAGGAAATTTGGTAGAATTTGTACTTTTTAATGGAATTTCATGATTTGAACTTGACGTTTAATTCTCCCTTATATGTGACATTCAAAATATATTCAGATCACAGTTACGTGGGCTTGAAAATATGATATAATATCTCTGACAACTTCTTCCAACACCAGTAGTAATTTTTCTAGTTGCATATACCGAGTTTCATGATCAAGAAATCATTTGCTAGATGTAGTGAATATCGCGACATGTTATTCTTTTTTTTTACAATACTGCACTGAATATAGTCTGAAAACGTTAAACATAAGTAAATAATGTCAACTGAGTTTAGACAGGGTGATGGATTTGGGGGAATTTATGTGTTTTTGAATATCTTATAACTTTTAGACCCCCAGCTGAACTGGTTGATGCACTTGAGTACAAAAAAGGTGGGGCGTATTAATAAGAGAGCCGAGAAATAAATTGGTTCGCAGTAACCAACCTTTTCATGTGGATTTTTACATATTTGATAGGTCATAATGGCTCTATATTCGTTGATTTTATTATTGAACTTCTTATTTTTGTTTTATTTAGTGTTGACCAAATACCATAGGAATTTCGTGAAAGAAACTTTGTATGTACACTTCTTTTTATTAAGTACCTATTGAGGTTTCTTATAGGTTTATAGGATGTTTACGTCTCTGTCATATGGTGACGAATATATCATAAATGTATGCTTGAATATTATGACCTATTTGGGTGAAAAATGATCTATTTACAAAGTGTTGATGTGTTACAGCTACATTCTTTAGACCAAAATGTATTAACCTGTAACAATTGGATATTTCGAGAAAGCTTGGTTGAGGTTGGTGAAGTTTACACACGTTCTCTATTTTTATTTTCTTCTTGACAAAGATCGGACTTTCGATCAAGAGAAGAAAAAGTACTTCCCTCATGTAATCAATTTGGTTTAATCGTTTGACGTCGACAATGATTGATATTGTATAGCCCATTTTAGGCATGCCAAGTACATACTAAGCATCCTATCATAAGTGTAACTTCGTCAACTACTTCCCCATACTTGATTATTTATGCGACATCCCTCATATGGTCTATATTATCTAAGATATACACATATCCCCGACTAATTAATATTTTTATGGAGAAAAGAAAGTAATGTTTCATTCACTAGAAACATGCTAGCTTCGATGGATTATGTCGTTTTTTCTATTCACAATATTGAGTATGCATTGATATATAGTGGATATGATAGTGTGTATTTAATTAGGCTATAGTTTGTCGAGAATAGAATTGTATGACGATAGAATTTATAGTATCATAAATAAGCAATGTATTATATTTTTCCGAGTCTGATTAAGACATCTGGCCTTAGCTCACCGCGTACTGGAATCTTCGATCTATTGAATCTCGTTAGTAGTCTTTTAGAAGGTGAGAGTGATGTTATGCCTCCCAATTAACATATCTTTTTTTTTGAAAAAATATTATTCACATAGATTCTTGTGTCAAGAATGATTTTTCAAACTTTGGTTTTTCTAATTTTACAGTAATGATTAGTGCATCCTCATTAGAGCCTACTATCCCTCGTAAGTCGTCATCATTGAAAGTAATAAGAGATCTTATAGTAGTGGGCCAAAATTTGGTTAATGTTTTGGAACTTAAGGTCACTGATGTGATGCTTCTGGAAGATAAATTGATTCATTTAACGGTGTCCCCTCTATCAATTGTTATGACAATTTTCTTATTTGGACTGGGAGGCAGGAGTTTGTTATAGATCTGATATAATTCTATGGTTTAACTAATCAGTGGTTCTATAATTTTAACCTTTTATTGAGAGACTTTATAGTTTTTTATCATTGATAATGTTCTGAATATCATCTCTTAAGGGCCTATACTCTTGAATATAATGGCCAGTGACATTATGATACTTAAAGAATTTTTTATAATTTCTAGACTCCTTCGAGTCCAAATTTTTTATATTTTATTCAGAATTAGAATACATATTTAGCTCGATCATAAATTGTGCTATTCATTTGGTGAGCTCAATGTAATGTGTGTTCAAACCATTATGTTTTTAAGAATCTTGTCCTATGACAGGTCTTCGATTATTATTTTGAGAATTCTTATATAAAAAAGAAAATCATCATCGAGGCCTTTTGTCAGGATGTTTTTCTAATTAAAGTAAATCCACATGAAATGGCTCATGTTGCGCATATGATGGATAGGATAAATGATATGTGTTCGAGATTCTCGATAACCTTGCTCGATTGGTTTTCTTTATTTTTATTTTTTTCTTGACTTAAGATAAAAGTTGTCTGAAATTAAGAACCTTACATTTCATAAAAATTTGGCCAACACATCCAGGTGGATACCTTGGTGGTAAGAAAGCCACTGTATTATGGGAATTGTTTCGTCTTGACAAACCTCTTGGTATATTGGCACATTCACTCATTCATTTCTTTCTTATAGTGAATTATGTAATCCTTTATCCGCAGTTTAGCTTTCCCCCAGTGAATTTATTGTGAAATATATTTCAAAATCATTTGACTGTGCAAATCAAATACATAGGGAATGAGTTGAACCAGGTTATTGTGTTATCTCATAAGATAATGGAGAAAGCTCGACATATGAGTTTTTATTCTTTAAACCCAACCATCGCATTTATGAATTAATAAATATGATGATCGAGGTCACATGTGTCATCATATTTATCAATTTTGTATTGATTCAATTTTCAGGATAGATCGTTTATTAAAGATTTTAAAGCCACGAGGATGCAATTAGAACCTATTTCAAGTTTTTTTCCCTCACCCCCATCACCAATTTACGACGTCTATTAGTGTTCCTAGGGGTATAATTGTTCACAAGGGAGAGGTTGTGGGTGTTTAAATATATAAATAAGGGTTCGATAGTGATGTCAGATAGCACCAAAAACTAACTGTCACTCTGTTGTCAAGCTCGACTAGAGAAAAAATATGGCCATTTCGATTGTGTTCACAAGATTGGTTCCATGGACGAGTTCGATAGCGTATGCGATGATAATATTAGTATTTATCAATTGATCGGTCTTCCAATCGACCCTAATAACGTTTGTTTTGGAGAGTCCTCTATTATAACAATGTTTTATGTGTTTTCAACGTGTTGAGCGGTCGGCCTTTATACAATAGGGTCTAAAAAGAGTTGTGAAACAATCATATCTTCCTTTCCTGGCGACTCGACCGATAAATTTCTGAGCGTGGCTCCTAATGTCGTGCAACTTCAACAACCAATCCGGGCGATATTGGCTCGTCAATGACGGTTACCATATGGTTTGATGGTAAAGAAATATTCCACGTAAGTTTGTTATAAGTTATTCATATCTCGTTTGATTTCAACGTAAGTTATTCATATCTTGTTTGATTTCAACGATAATATATATACCACGTAAGAGAAATCAGAATGATACTAAAATCAAAATCATTAGGTCTTAAATACAAACTCGAATCACAAAAAAATAAACAAAGTGGTCATTCAAAATCTACTAGAAGGCAATGAAAATCCTCATCACAAGATGATAAATTCAAGTTAAAATGCACAATTATAGAATGCACAAACATACCTAGGAGAAACGTTATGAGTTGGTGTGGTACCCGGGATGGTGGTAATGCCACCATAAGAAAAGCAATGCACATATTATTAATAACATCATAAAGGTCACCTCATGAAGTGGCAACAATCAGGAGATAAAAAATAAAAGAGGTAATAATAGATAGCAAGGCTTTTTAGGACTAAGTCATGGATGCGGTATCAATAGTCGTTAGATTAGAAAACTCTTTAAGAGCTTATTATATTATTATTATTTTGTTTTCCAAGTACCCTAGACACATTATTGACTGGACTTCGAACATGAATTTATCTAGATTTAGCTTCAAGTTCAATATTTATCTATTTTTGAATGTTCCGCAAGGTTGGCCAATGGGTTGGTATTCTGAATTTTTTTATTACCAACATATTATCAATGTATGCTTGTAGATTTTGTCTGAGCTGACTTGATAATTAACTGTTGACTAATATATGTTTAGTTTATCATGAATTATCGAGTTGAATATACATCAACTCGTAGTAATATAGGCTCATTTTGGTCATACAAGTAGTATATTTGTGAGCATCTAGATGCATTACTATTTGAATATAACCGGAGTAAACATCTATAATATATTTCACCTTAGTGCATAAAGTAGCATCCACCAGTTCATCGATGCGTAGACTAGAAATTGATCATTCAAGTATTTCATATTGAGGCATGTGATACATCATTTACTAACATTGAATTAGCATACCAAATTGGGTAAAATGCTTCTTAAATGGGAAATATTTGGCTTAGCGTGTCAACTCTAGCTACAATTGTCTCAGTTTTTTAATGTGAGAAGGGTTAGAATTTGTATTTGATTATCCTGAACTTGCTACCTATTAATATTTTAAGGTATGTTACCTTGGCTGATACTTTTATGATGTCATGTGGGTACCATACATATTAATACTAATAAAAAAAATCAGATGGCTCGTTGTAAATCATTGTCCATATATATTATTTAATATATATGTAGAGTTAGATGGGTATATCTCAAATCATTTATAACGTCTACAATAATCAGACCTTTTTGGTAGCTATATTTTGGGTCTCATAGAAGGGGTAACACTTTCAGATAAAGCGTTGATTACTTTAGAATACTATGATATTTTTATTAATGATGTATTCGAGTCATTGATGCGTCATAGATACTATTGTATGCATTTAGTTGAGTTACGACCATCGAAATATGACATTTGAAGATAATATTCCATCTAATACCATAATAGAAATTACACATTTTTCTTCATTCTCTTTGTACGATGACTAGTTTCCCTTGACCTCTTTGATGAACAGGGTTCATACTGTAGTAAGTAGACCATAATCATTTTTAAGGATGTTACTAGTGCTATGCTTTGAATTTTATCATAAATAATTTTTTAAAGGACATCGGCCGAGGTTACGAATATTAATCATAATTATTCTTATTTAGGCCTTGTTAATTTCTGAAATGATTACGTCCGTATCTACGTGGGGTGTCACAACCCCTCTCGAATCGTCATCGTGAAAGATAATAATGAGGCATGGAATTTGGCATAAATAGGCTAAAGATTGGCTTCAATATTGGGTCCCGAGGTCTATCGTGTGATGTTTTTGGTATAATTTAGTGACTCGTGTGTGGGAACTCCTTCCGATAATTGTGAGTACTACTTATCAATCAATATTGGTGACTACGTACTATTTCAAGGCTCATGGATTGTTATTATCTACAATATTTGAGGTGTCGTGATTGTGTCTTATGCAACTCTTCTTCTGAAACTATTGTTCATCTCTTCTTTAACTCTAGTTTAACTTAGAGTATTTGGACATTTGCTAGTTCTAAACTAGATTTCCCTTCTCCCGCTTCGTGTTGGCAGTCTTGGGTCTGTGAGGCGTCAAACTGGCCCCACTCTCAAAACCGTCACATTTGGCGCTCTTACTTTGGCGCAGTAATTTATCACGTCTTGAAAGAGAGGAACTCAAGAATTTTCGGTTCCTCTCCGGCCAACGCCTCTCTGGTTTCTCACCAAATATTCTCTGATCTTCGGGTTAGATTCCACGGCACCAAGATTGGCTGGCCTATGTAATTGCTGTTAATTTAAGTTATTTATTTATTTATTCTTCTGCTTTATTTACAGGTCCTCTACTCTTTGTTCTCGTTCGTTGCCTTCCATTGGTGTGGACTTCCTTGGAGTTACTCTCCGTCGGCTCGATAGGCTCTTGTAATGCTATTTTAGTTACTTTAGTTTATCTATGTTGTTTCTGTCATTGCTACTATGCTTGTCGTAGCAGAGTTATGTCTATCGACCTCTTTATGTCAATTGTAACTCCTCTGGGTATGCCTTAGACACTTGTATGAACATATTTTATCTTATTTTTTTTTCATACAAAAAAGAACGGTCCAAAAGAATTTATTTTGTGACGTGAAAATATATATTTATATTTATTAATAGGAGATAATATTGTGTTTTCAATTTCTTTTTCAATTTCTTTTACATCTTAAAAACATAAATATGAAAAGATTTATTTTATGAGAATTTTTAAATAGTAAAAACTAATGTTTAAACTTTATATAAATGTAGTAAACTAATCATGAATCAGGTATCGCTAATGTTAAGACGTATAATACTACTGGCAATATTTGTATATACAAATATTGGTAAAACCAGATTAATAGAATAGTTTGAGAGAGAAAATAATAGATTGCGGGTTGAATAGAAAAAGTAAGTTTTACAAAAATGTTAATATATGCAACAATTATCAAATTTAATTAATAGTAATTTATATAAATGGTTGGAAGTAAAATAAATTTTATAATTTTTGTTCCGATGAATATTTTAAATTTATATGTATATATTTAAAAACAAAAATAAAGTTTTATATATTCTAAATATTTTTCGTTATATTTTTTGGCAAGGATTGTATCTTTATCATTATATGATTATTTTGGTTTTTTAGATTATGGTGGAACATTGATTTTTGCCCGTTTATTGAGGGTTTAACATCTGAATGTCAGGAAGCGGTTAATTGAGGGTCTTTCAATACCAGTAATGATAGTGGTATTCAAGTCTCTTTGTTTGATTTGATGTTGGTAAGATCAACCAATGCATGGTACATCTTAGAAGGACTATCACCTAAGAGAGGTAACGTATTCATTGGCGAAAAATGAAGCGAAATAAGTTCTTGATCTTAAATTAAGCTCCTAGGCGGAGTAAACATGGACTTTGGAGATTGAGTTGTAGGTTTCAGACTCTTGGGGCGGTGTTTTATGAATTTCAGGGTTCGACCTCAAATCTTAAATGATCGGTAACAACTGTTAAACTTTCTTTTCCCTCTCATCTTCCTTGTAAAGTAGAGAGGTTATGAGTTTGTCCTTAGTGTTTGACACCTTTTCGACAGCTTCCTTCGCTACATCTTGGGTATCATATTTTTCCTTTGTGACATTTGACCCAATGACGCCTCTAAACTTGTACAAGTATTTTTATTTTCCCATATTAATGAAATTTAATAGAAAAAATGATGTTACTTTGAGTGATTGTTTGCTCTAATGACTAATCTTACATAGAGTAGTAGATTTTTGGCAGTGCTCAAACAGGCTCAACGTGTTTGAAAGAAGAACTGAAGTGTTGAAAAAGACTTTTGTTTTAGTATTTATAAGGTGATGTATTTTTTTGTATATTTAGCTTCTCAGTAACGACTGTTGAAGGATTTAGGTAGACCAAGAAGCATAACCTGACGGCTTACACGCGTGATATTCCAAATGTCCATAGTAAAGGAAGTCATTAATGAGATGGGCCATCATAAAACAAAGATTAAACATGTTGTGTTTAATGTTGTTTTAGAAAGATATATAATTAGACTCGCTCAAGAATTTTAAGATTTGTAAGAAAGATGGGTAGCAAGGACCTCTTATAAGTGTGAGGCTCAACCAACAAAGAATCCCCCCCCCCTCCAACACATGTTGGGATCAACCACCAGAGACATTTTATATGTATTAAGATCAACCATCAGAAAGCTTCTTATGTGGCAGGCTCGTCCAACAAAC
This sequence comes from Limnanthes douglasii subsp. nivea, assembly GCA_036936605.1. Classification (NCBI taxonomy): domain Eukaryota; kingdom Viridiplantae; phylum Streptophyta; class Magnoliopsida; order Brassicales; family Limnanthaceae; genus Limnanthes; species Limnanthes douglasii. The sequence continues at coordinate 340,872,885 of JAUPFV010000002.1, forward strand.
ACCTTTAATAGGTTTTGTATCGTCTAACAAAGATCGCATATGTGTGTTAGGCTCGGCTAACTCAGACCCCCTATGGACATCATCCTTGACTAGTGGGACCTCTTTTACGTATAATGTGTCATTCTTATGTCGATAACATTTGTACATTACTGAAGCAAGGACATACTCACACTAGGGGTCCGATCCTAAGTTTATATCCCAACTTTTATGTCAATCTCATACACTATATGGTTACACTTTTTTTCCTCGACAAAGAATTATTTTTCATCAGTGGAGGTTTTAATCGGTGTTGGTTTTGGTGTGGATTAATTTTGTTTGAGGGTAATTTTGTCTGAAGTTTTGTGGTATTTCAAGGGTATTTAATGTTTAGTAGATTGTAGTGAGAGAGTTAAGCTTCCTAGTTGTATTTAATTTTCATTACCCTCATTAAATGAAAGTGGTTGGGTATTTATACCCTTAACCTTGGGCAACATGGGCTTTCGGGTCGTGTTTATGGATTCGGGTCGAGTTCAAAGAACCATTAGTTTTAAGCAGGTAGGTAATTAGCTTAGTCATGAAGTGATTAAGTTTTTAGTACATTAATTCAGTTCGGATGTTTTAGTGGATGAATCTTGTCCGAATTGCCCCTATCCGGTTCTCATAAAGAGTGGTGATAAAATTCGGACTCATCAGTAGCCCCTTTTTAGGTTGTGTTCGAAGGCCTTTGGCAAGACCTAAAAAACAGTCCGTATGTGCTCATAACTATGTCCAGACAGATTTCAAATTGTGTAACGACTTGATCCGGACTGAAAAGGTTCTCAGAAATTGAACGGTTTTTGCCAGAGATCGTGGGACACGTGTCTTTCTATGATTCGCCACTTCAGCCGTTTTTTCCTAGAACGACGCTCCCATTTGCTCCAAAAAGCAACCTCTTCAATTAATGTGGGTGACATCAGCGCCTCCTTTAATCATTACAATATCCTTTCATATTCTCCTAGGTATCGAAGCATCTTTTGTTCCTTTACTATAAATTAGTCCCTTTTTCACTGTTTTACCATCTTTATTATCTTTGCTATGTTAAATTTCAAAGCTTTCATCTCTAAAAAAACTCTTCTTTTGGTATGAGTTTATGTTCACAGCAAGAAACTCCTTAGTAAAAGGTGGGTGGCTCAATTTGTCAGAGTTGGAAAAAGCTCAAAAGGTCGAACGAGAAAGGTGCATTGCTACAGGCCTCCCTGTTTCCCCTGTTGATAAATCGGAAACACCAAGCTCAGAGCCTAACCGGGGTTCTTCTTCAGCTAAGAGTGTTAAACCCAGGAGGTTGTTCCAGTCCAACCTTTCACCAATCGTTTCGGGCTCATTGTTCCAGGAATCAGAACCTACTGTTGAACCAGAGTAGGAAGTTACAAGCTCTAAAAGGCCATCCCCATTCATTGCCATGGGATCGGACGCTGACGCCTCCCCGGAGAAGCTAGTAGACCGGCGAAGAGGTCGTTTGGTTAAAGGGCAGGCTCCAAAAACTACGCCTTCCAAGTCTGGGGTTAAAAATACAAATACAGGGTTAGAAGCACCCATTAAAATCCCTAAGGACATATTTTCCGGTCCGGAGGCAACCAATTCAAGTCTCCGGAAAGAAACCTCCGGATCTGAGCCCCAACCGGAGTCCAGACCACAAGAAGTTAGTAATGCCCAACCATCCGGAGGGCCTGCTGAGCCAACCGCTAGTTCCTCTCACCCAAAAACAACTGATAATCCTTCCATAATAATGGAAGAAGTGCTGGACGATCTTATTGAAGAAGCTCATTTTGAGTCCAAAGTCTCCGGGCAAACAAGTGAGACTGCTGCTGCCAAGAAGGACAAGGGCAAGGAGAAGCTATATGAGATAGTTTTCTTTACTGAGTTATTCAAGTGGGGGTTAAAGTTTCCCCTAGACCCAGAGATCTTCAAATACTTTCACCTCATCAAACTCTGCCCATGCCAACTGAGCCCCAATGCTTGGTACACTCTCATGGCCTGCATTATGGCCTCCAGGCTCTCCGGAATCCCTCTTTCAATGGAGCAGTTCGCAGCCGTGGCTAGCCTTTGCAGAAACCACATTATCCCCTTTTATCATTTCAACATGGGTGATAATTACAAGGTAGTGGACGACCTACTTGAGTCAGAAATGAACTGGAAGACTCAATTCTTGTTTGTTAGTGGCGCTTGGGAGAATGGGAGGAAGATTAAAACCGGTGTCAACCCAAGCCTGCTTACCAATAGGTGGGAAGTGATGGTAAGAATCTCATCTCATATTTCCATCTCTACTTATCACAAATTTGTTTGTCTAACTTGTCTTCTTTTATCTTTTGGTAGTGCTGCCTAAGGACTTTAGTGATTACTTAAAGGTTGGGCAGACCACTTGCTCCAAGCTAAATGCTTCGGCTGCTGAGAAGTGGGGAAACCGCTTCCACAACGCTTTTACCGGAGGCAATTTAACAAGATCCTACCTTTGGAATACAACTGACCGGAGGGACTTATCTTGGGAGGAATTAACCATTCCACCCCCTCCGGAAGTAATCCTCCGGAGGACAAATGCACAGGATGGATCGTTGTATCTGCCCGGTAGAGCTAAAGCCCCAAGATCGATGAAGGGCAAGAAAGGCAAAAGCAAGCAGGGTATGGTTGAAGCCAATCCTACCGAAGTAGAGGAAACTGCCCCAACAAACCCCGAGGGGCCAGACCAAGGACAGATTGATGTTGCTCTTTTACAAATAGTGGAGCATGAAAGTACTAGAGAAGTGGTTGGTTCTCCAAAATCCTCAAAGGCTCCTAAGAAAGATAGGAAACGGGGAGCAGAGGGCAAGGATAGGGAGGCCAAGAAGAAGAAAAGCTCCAAGGGTGATGAAATTTTTCTTCGGTCTGCGGAGCCTCTTCCTCCTGTTGACCCTACTGACCCTACTTAAGCAGAAGGGATCCCTGGTGATTTTCAAACCGGAGGGGGTACAGGAGGGGATATTAGCATTGATGGCGTCGATATCAATGGTCTTGAAGAGATTGGTCTTTACTTCGAAAACCTCCCTAAAGACGATTTTTCTGGGCCCTACTTCCCCCCGAGTTCTTCGAACATCGTCACATTCAATGGTAAGTCTTTCTTTGTCTCAAGTGAAAGAGATGTCGTAACTCACTCCATATTAAGTAATATCCAGCCAGTGCTTAATTTGGAGAAGCAAATACAAGGTCAGTCAACCATCATTAATGCCCTCAATTCTGACAAAGAGAAATTGTCTAGCGACCTCCTCACTGCCAATCAAAATGCTAATGCATTGAAGAGGGAAAATGAGGAGTTGAAGAAAAGCCACGAGGATTGGGCCACAAAGCTAGCCACTTTGGAAGATACTATCAAAGAACTCCAATCAAAGAAATCCGACTTGGAGAGAGATCTCTCTTCTTCAAGAGAAGAGGTGAGGGCTAAGGACAAGGTCATTCACACTTTAACCAATGACAAGATCTCGCTCGAGGACTCGGTGTCCAAGGCTGCACAAGCAAAAGCTGATTTGCTAAAGGAGCAAGAGAGAACAATCCAAGCTAGGATTGATGCTTATACCAACAGAGTGATAGATACTCATGAGGAAAAGTATGCCAAAGTGAAGTCGGACATTGTCTTGCTCTTTCATGAGAAATTCTCGAGGAGGACGCTAGGAGATTTATGGACTTTTGTAGATTATGAAGACCTCCCCTTCCAGACGATGGCTGATGGTGACAAGCATGACTACTCCAGTGGTTTGGATGACACAACCGATGAAGAAGAGAAAACCGGAGAGAGTCCGGATGAGGAAAATGATGACCCAAGAAGAAGAAAACTAGTGAGGCTGGGCCATCTAAGAAAGCTCAGTCTTGAAGTATTAACTATCCTTTATTTTTGTGATTGAACTAAAGTCCTTGAATTGCTAAGGAATTTTTTGTAATCGTGTCCGGCTCCTGTCCGGATAAACCTTTTTGTTTGAAAACTCAAAGTCTTTGGGTGGACAAGGCACTTCGTATATTTTAATGGGCTACTTTGCACAGATTTGCATTTTTTCATAGTTTTCAGCTTTGGTGGCCAATGTTTAAACAACCCTTAGTTAGTTTGCTTGCATTTTAAAGTGAGAGTGTTTAAATTCTCCGATGACAAATGTTTAAGTAGTCATCACTCTATCAATCCGATCTGACACTGATAGAAAATTTCAAAGAAAGCACTAACTGAAATACTCCGAATATTTTAAGAAGGCATCAAATTTTATTGAAAATCCCGGACACCTCATTAAAACCTCCCGCGCCACCAGGGTAGGAAAGAGTATGGCCCCAAATATTTACATGAACTTTTAAACAAGTAAATATTTACACAGCTTTCATTCTAAGTACAATCAGAGGTGTTCAATGTTCCAAGGGTTATTCAAGACCCTTCCATCCTTGTCTTGAAGGCGGTATGTCCCAGGCTTAAGCTTTTTAATGACCACATAGGGTCCTTCCCAAGTTGGAGCTAGCCTGCCGAACTCCGTTTCCTTAGTGTGTAGGAAGACTTTCCTCAATACTTTATCTCCTGGCTGAAAATCCCTTCTTTTAACTTTGGAAGCAAACCTGTTTCTCATCAGGCCTTGATAGTGTGTGGTTCTAAGGTGAGCCTTAACTCTTCTTTCCTCCATCAAGTCAAGTTGGCCTCTTACTGCCACTTCGTTAGCGTGTTCGGAGAAATTATGAACTCGAAAAGAAGGAAGAGTAGCTTCTATGGGAACTATATCATCCATCCCATATACTAAAGAAAACGGAGATTCTTGTGTTGCAACCCCAGGAGTGGTTCAGTAGGCCCATAATACCTCTTGTATATAGCTTGGCCATTTACCAGCAGCTCCCTCTAAATTATTTTTAAGACCGGACAAGATGGTCCTGTTAGCCACTTCGACCTGACCATTTTCTTGTGGGTGGAAAGGAGAAGAGAAGCAATGTTGTATACCTCTAGAAGCACAAAAATTCTCCATTTCCTTGTTGTCGAATTGTGGCCCATTGTCTGTGGTTATCTTTTGTGGAATTCCAAATCTGCAACAGATATTGGATAAGATGAATTTTATTACAACTTTCGATGTTGAACCTGCGAATGGAGGTGCTTCTATCTACTTGGAGAAGTAATCAATGGCAACGATTATAGTTCTACACCATCCGGATGCCATGGGTAGAGGCCCTACCAAATCCAGCCCCCAATGAGCAAAAGGTATTGGTTCAGAAATTGAATCTAAAGGGATAGCTGGGATATGAATTTCATTGCTGTATCTTTGGCATGGGTTACACTTTTTTACCAATTCCTTAGCATCTTGCATTATGGACGACCCGGTAAAACCAAGCTAACAAAACTCTTCTTGTTAGAGCCCTGAACCCGCAGTGAGCTGATCCCTCACAATCATGTAGTTCAGAGAGCACTATTTGGGACTCCTCAACTCTCAGACATCGTATGAGGGGTTTACTATAGGATTTTTTTTTATAAAGAACATCCCTTAGGATGACAAAACCACGGGCCTTGTATTTTATTTTTCTTGCCACTGCTTTCTCTGGAGGCAAGATGCCATCCGAGATATATTGAACAATTGGAAATCTCCAATCTTGGGGTTTTTTTTTACTTGTATATTCAAACTTTCTTCTTCCTTATCCGGATTGATTTGAATAGATGGGCACTCTTGCACATGTATCCAAGGGTAGGACTCAGAGTAGGCTACGGTTGCCAAAGAGTCTACTAGCGCATTTTCCGTTCCGGGTATGTGCTCGTATGTGATGCTTTTGAAGTTGAGTGCCACTTCTTTAAGGGTGAACAAGTATTTAACTAATTTCTATTTCTTGGCTTCGGATTGACCCAGTGAAGTCGCCATGACCCTCTTGGCTCCACAGATAAGAGCTAATTTTAAACCAGCTATAGCAGCTTCATATACAGACTCATTATTGGAAACCCTGAAGGCAAAACATATAGCTTGGTACATTCTGTCACCATACAGAGAGGTTAAACATATCCCAGCACCACATCCCATGGTACTTGATCCACCATCAGTCCGGACGACCCAGACTTTTTTATTTTTTACACTGGTTGCTTGCTCAAAATCCCTATCCGAATGGAATTTAACTAAGAAATCAGCCACAGCTTGGGCTTTAACTGTTGTTCGAGGAGCAAAATCAATATCATAGTCTCCCAGCTCTACTGACCACTTGGTCATTCTACTTAAGATGTCAGCTTTTTGGAGAACATTTTTCAAAGGAAAAGAAGTCCGGAGGATGATAGAATGAGCCTGAAAATAGGGCCTCATTTTTCTTGCTGCAACCACCAGGCCCAATGCCAATTTTTCCAGCTTTAAATATCGTTTTTCTGCATCTATCAAGCTTTTGCTGATGTAGTACACCGGATGGAGATAATTGTCCACCTCTCTTACCAATACTACACTTATTACACAATCAGAAACTGTCAAATACACGAAAAGGGTTTCTCCATTAACAGGTTTAAACAAAGTCTTAGGGGAAGCCAAATGCTTTTTAATTTCATCAAAGGCCTCATCACACTGTGGGGACCAGTGAAAGTCCTTTTCACCTTTCAAAGTTTGAAAAAACGGGGCACACTTGTTCGAAGACCTTGATATGAAACGGTTTAGTGCAGCCAGCCTCCCAGTCAATCGTTGTACTTTAATATTTCGAGGAGGCTCCATTTGTAGTAAAGCATTAAGCTGGTCTGGATCAGGTTGTATCCCTTTCTCACTTATCACATACCCCAAAAATTTCCTGGACTGCACTCCAAAAACACACTTTTCTGGAGTTAACTTTAAATTTACTTTCACTAAGTTGGCAAAAGTTTCTTGAAAATCTACCAAGTGTAGCTCTTCGTCCACACTTTTCACCATCATGTAATCGATGTAAACTTCCATGTTTCTTCCAATTTGATCAGCAAAGGCCTTGTTCACCAACCTCTGATAAGTAGCCCCAGCATTTTTTAACCCAAATGGCATCACCTTCTAACATTGAAGGCCCCTATGAGTAACAAATGTAGTATGTTCTTGATCCTTCAGATAAAATTGAATCTGATTATACCCGGAGAAAGCGTCCACAAAGGACAACAGCTTGTTTCCAGAAGTGGAGTCCACCAACTGATCAATTCGGGGGACCGATATAAATATTTTGGGCAAGCCCTTTTGAGATCTGTGAAATCGATGCACATACGCCACTTGCCATTTTTCTTTTTTACCAATATCGGGTTGGTTGTCCATAAAGGGTATTGAGATTCCTTTATGCGCCCTATTTTAGTTAGCCGGTCAACCTCTTGAACTGTGACATCAGAATATTCCTTAGAAAAGGCTCTCCTATTTTGTACAACAGGTTCTATGTCCCTTCGGATGGACAATTGGTGGGATATAATATCTGCTGGTACTCTAACATTGCATCAAGCAAAGACATGTTGATGGTCTTTCAAGAAATATTACATTTTATCCTTTAATTCCGAAGTCATCTTGGATCATATCTTGACGTTTTTTCCTTCAGCCAAAGAGTGAGTTTCAACTTCTTCGACCGGTATTAAAACACCAGGGGTCTCTCTCGGGTCATCAATTTCACCCTCTCCCCCATAGGGCCCCTCAAACTGCTATTCCTCATTAATCCGGACTGCCCCCAATGTTCGAGGGGCCAGTGCTGTCGCATAACACACCCTTGCTACCTTTTGGCTGTTTTGAACAACTCCCACTTGTCCCTGCACAACATACTTCAAACATTAGTGGACTGTTGAAGCCACAACATGCATCCTGGAAAGCTAAGATCTTCCCAAAATAGCATTATAACAAGTGGGACAATCCACCATAATAAAAAGTATTCTAACCATCTTTTTAAAAGGGCCTTTACCCAACAAAACCTCCTCTTCGAACTCTCCGATCACATCTGTTGAGCTTCCAGTAAAACCCACAATTGATCTGTTTGAACGCTGAATTACTGCTGGATTCTTCATTTTTTGTAGGAATTTAAAAAGAGAATATTGGCTGAACTTCCGGTATCCACCAAAATTTGTCTTATATCATTGCCTCCAATGGATGCTCCTATGACAACAACATCTTCATGTGGACCAGCAATATCCCTCAAATCATCCTCGTCAAAAACAATAAAAGGAAAAGGAATTTGTGATTGATAGGAAGTCATGCCTCCATCAAGTTGGGTAGCTAAAGTATGAACATGCCTCTTTCTTGAAGAAGCAGTTGGTGTAGTCATGGTGTCCCCTCCGAATATTGTAAGTGACTCAAAAAAATTAATAAGTCCAGACACCGTCTTGCAATGCTCCATGATAACACCCACTTTTTTCTGGGTTGGATCAGGGTCCAAGTATTCTTACTCTACATTGAACCTTTCGATTATCACCATAGCCCCATCCGGAGCCGATGTGCCTACATTGTTTGGACCAGCCCGATGAGCGCTATCAGGCCTATTTCCACCTCTTCTTTTAACATACGCCCCCAACTTTCCTCTTTCAATTAAATTATGCACTTCTTCTTTTAAAGCAATACAATCTTCAATGGTATGACCAGTATCATGGTGATACTAGCAGAAACAATTATTACGGCTCTCTCTAGGAGACTGTAATGCAGCCGGCCTTCTTTAGTGTACTTTGTCTTTTGTTTTGTCATAAATGGTGGCTACATTTTCTTTCAATTCAGTAAACCACTCAGGTTGAACCCAAGGCCCTCGTTTATTTCTAGATTGTTCACTCCGGGCTGGTGCAGCTGGCTGAGACTAAGCTTTGGCTCTGTTTTGACCCTGCCCCGTTTCCCTAGCCTTGTTCCCGGACTGGTTTTGGTTTGGATTTGGTGCAGCCGGAGCAGACCTCACCTGCCTGTGCACCCTAGTCTTCTTTGTTTCATCTACATTAATCTGTTTTCCGACCTGATTCAGCAGACCTCCCCATGCCATGGCCTTTTTTCTGGTTACTGAATCAGCCAAGTTTCCAGGGTTTAAGCCCTGCCTCAGAGAAGCTATTGCTACTTGTTCGAAGTAATCAACCAATACATTTTGGTATTTACAAAACGACTTATGTATTCTTTTAAAGATTCGTTTGGTTCTTGGGCACAATGGATAATCGTGTCTCCATTGCCCTTGACTTCCTTACTTCCAACAAAATTCCTTCGAAAGGCCACCCAAAAAGTGTCGAAATTTCTGATGCAACCCTATGGCAAACTATTGTACCACTTTAGAGCATTCCCCGTAAAAGATTGGGAGAATTCCCTACAAAGTAACTTGTCGTCATCATCAAAATTCGTCATAAATTTTTGAATTGTTCCAAGTGGTTATCCGGGTCTTTACTACCATAATATTTTCCCATTTTCGTACTGTCAAACCTCTTAGGAAGGTTCCTGGACAGTATTTTGGAGGACAATGGAAATTGTCTCCAATTTTGGCCACGTCTGAAAACTGTATCTTCGTTTGGAGTTGCAAAGATACCTGGTTCATCGTGGAAGGTAAAAGGATCAATTAGGAATCGATCTACATGTCTTCGGCCATGACTATGAGACGATCCCTTGCCCAGATGCCTATTTAACCTTCCATGCCTATCCCTTTTTCTTTAGTTCTTTTTAGAACAGCCTTCATCACTGCTGGATGACAAGGATTCTTTGACTCCATCTTCATTTGAGGAGCTACTGGAAGACTCTGAGTCTGAATCAGAGCTCTCCACCAGTTTAGACCGGTGAGACTTTTTTGAGCTAGCATGAGTCTTTTTTGTACTCACTTAGGTTTTTGATGGCTATGGTCTCTTGGATTGTCAGTATGATGAGCTACTGACGCCTTAGACTTCTCTTTTGCACCCATCTCTTCCCTCTTGGCAGCCCTCAGAGCTTCTATTTCAACTTTTAACCTATCTCGCTCCTTAATAGTATATTTATCATTCTCACCCACCACTTCGGCCAAAGCTGGGGGTATCTCTTGCACGTCCGGATTCATCCGAACTAGTTTTTCCTGATGGTTTTGAATTCTAGATTCGGGCACCTTCTTCTCCCACTGTGGTCGCCATTTGGTGTGGATTAATTTTGTTTGAGGGTAATTTTGTTTGAAGTTTTGTGGTATTTCAAGGGTATTAAATGTTTAGTAGATTGTAGTGAGAGAGTTGTGTTGCCTGGTTGTATTTAATTTTATTACCCTCATTAAATGAAAGTTGTTGGGTATTTATACCCTTAACCTTGGGCCACATGGGCTTTCGAGTCGTGTTTATGGATTCGTGTCGAGTTCAAAGACCCATTAGTTTTAAGCAGGTAAGTAATTAGCTTAGTCATGAAGTGATTAAGTTTTTAGTACATTAGTTTAGTTCGGATGTTTTAGTGGGTGGATCTTGTCCGAATTGCCCATGTCCGGTTCTCATAGTGGTGATAAAAGCTGGACTCATCAGGTTTAATGAGGCAAGTGGGGGATAATATATATAGAGATATAAACTTTCATGTAATTTAGGGTCCATAAAATAGAGGCTATATCAAGCATTCAGTCAATGGGGTATCATCATAGTTGGTTGCGACCTGAGTTTTGACTAGTATTTAGTTTTATATAACGGATTGTATAAATAAGGTTTCGTGGAAATGATATGCTCTAAGACCCATTTGTATGATAAAAGTCAGTATAAATACGCCATCACGCTATCAAATAAGAGATTAATTTTATTCACTAAAGGTTTACAACTACTTTATCTCTCTAGAATCCTTTTTACATATTAGTAAAAACATATCTATAAGTATTGACCTCCTCATAAATAAGTTCAAATTACTGCCAAATACTCAACCAATACTTGTTATATCTAAAAAAATATTATATTAAACCATAAACAATGTAGTGGTGCAAATAAATTTTATAACAATATATTTATAGTTTCCCGAAGATATTAAAATAAAAAGTTTAACAAAAAAAGTACCAAAATTTATTAAGTAAACTATTTATGATCATTTTTTTACAACAATCACTATGTGTTTGAAAATCTGATTAGACCGACTTAAGTTATATTCAAATTACATTATCATTTAATATTTGATACACAAATTATTAAATATATACATTAATCAATGATTAGTGAGTACTTAATGCTAAGAGAAGAAACATATAGTTGATCACTAGGTAAATTATGCCAAGAAAAAGGCATAGGTTTGTATGTTTAGTGATTAAGGATCAAAGTAAAGCAAGCATACGAAGTAGAGGGGTTAAATGATATGCAGGTCCTCTACTCTTCGGTCTCGTTCGTTGCCTTCCATTGGTGTGGACTTCCTTGGAGTTACTACTCTCCGTCGGCTCGATAGGCTCTTGTTACGCTATTTTGGTTACTCCAGTTTTTCTCAGCTGTTTCTCTCATTGGTACTATGCTTGTCGTAGCAGAGTCATGTCTATCGACCTCCTTATGTCAATTGTAACCCCTATGGATATGCCCTAGGCACTTGTATGAACATATTTTATTTTATTTAAATTTTTTTCATACAAAAAAAACGGTCCAAAAGAATTTATTTTGTGACATAAAAATATATATTTATATATATTAATAGGAGATAATATTGTGTTTTCAATTTCTTTTACAGGTTAAAAACATAAATAGGAAAAGATTTATTTTATGAGAATTTTCATATAGTAAAAACTAATGTTTAAACTTTATATAAATGTCGTAAACTAATCATGAATCAGGTATCGCTAATGTTAAGACGTGTAATACTACTAGCAATATTTGTATATACAAATATTGGTAAAACCAGATTAATAGAATAGTTTGAGAGGGAAAATAATAGATTGCGGGTTGAATAGAAAAAGTAAGTTTTACAAAATGTTAATATATGCAACAATTATCAAATTTAATTAGTAATAATTTATATATATGGTTGGAAGTAAAATAAATTTTATAATTTTTGTTTCGATGAGTATTATATATATATATATATATATATATATATATATATATATATATATATATATATATATATATATTTAAAAACAAAAATAAAGTTTTATATATTCTAAATATTTTTCGTTATATTTTTGGCAGGGATGGTATCTTTGTCATTATATAATTATTTTATTTTTTAGGTTCTCGTTGAACATTAATTTTTGTCCGTTTATTGAGTGTTTAACATCTGAATGTGGGGAAGCGGTTAGGTTAATTGAGGGTCTTTCAATACCAGCAATGATAGTGGTATTTAAGTCTCTTTGATGTTGGCAGGATCAACCAATGCATGGTACATCTTAGAAGGACTATCACCTAAGAGAGGTAACATATTCATTGACGAAAAAGTGAAGCCAAATAAGTTCTTGATCTTAAATTAAGCTCCTAGGCGGATTAAACATGGACTTTGGAGATTGAGTTGTAGGTTTCGGACTCTTGCGCGGTGTTTTATTAATTTCAGGCTTCGAGCTCAAATCTTAAATGATCGGTAACAACTGTTAAAGTTTCTTTTCCCTCTCATCTTCTTTGTAAAGTAGAGAGGTTATGAGTTTGTCCTTAGTGTTTGACACCTTTTCGACAGCTTCCTTCGCTACGTCTTGGGTATTTTATATGTATTAGGATTAACCATCAGAAAGCTTCTTATGTGGCAGGCTCATCCAACAAACACCTTTAATATGTTTTGTATCGTCAAACAAAGATCGCATATGTGTGCTAGGCTCGGCTAACTCAGACCCCCTATGGACATCATCCTTGACTAGTTAGACCTCTTTTACGTATAATGTGTCATTCTTATGTCGAGAACATTTGTACATTACTGAAGCAAGGACATACTCACACTAGGGGTCCGATCCTAAGTTGATATCCCAACTTTTATGTCAATCTCATACAATATACGGTTACACTTTTTTTCCTCGACAAAGAAGTATTTTTCCTCAGTGGAGGTTTTAATCGGTGTTGGTTAATTGAGGCAAGTGGGGGATAATATATATAGAGATATAAACTTTCATGTATTTTAGGGTCCATAAAATAGAGGCTATATCAAGCATTCAGTCAATGGGGTATCATCATAGTCGGTTGCGACCTGAGTTTTGACTAGTATTTAGTTATATGTAACGGATTGTATAAATAATGCTTCGTGGAAATGATATGCTCTAACACCCATTTGTATGATATAAAAGTTACTAGAAATACGCCATCACTCTATCAAATAAGAGATTAATTTTATTCACTAAAGGTTTACAACTACTTTATCTCTCTAGAATCCTTTTTACATATTAGTAAAAACATATCTATAAGTATTGACCTCCTCATAAATAAGTTCAAATTACTGCCAAAGACTCAACCAATACTTGTTATATCTTAAAAAATATTATATTAAACCATAAACAATGTAGTGATGCAAATAAAGTTTATAAAAATATATTTATAGTTTCCCGAAGATATTCAAATAAAAAGTTTAACAAAAAAACTACCAAAATTTATTAAGTAAAATATTTATGATCAATATTTTTACAACAATCACTATATGTTTGAAAATCTGATTAGACCGCCTTAAGTTATATTCAAATTACATTATCATTTAATATTTGATACACAAATTATTAAATATATACATTAATCAATGATTAGTGAGTACTTATTGATAAGGGAAGAAAAATATAGGTGATCACTAGGTAAATTATGCCAAAAAAGGCATAGGTTTGTATGTTTAGTGATTAAGGATCAAAGTAAAGCAAACATACGAAGTAGAGGGGTTAAATGATATGCCCTCAGAACTTATCTGTATATAGTAAAATAGCGGGGGTGAGATCTCCACTTTAGTGGTAATAATTATGTAATTTTACTAACCACCTAATGTACTATATAAAGAACATTCCCTATTTGGGAAAATGGCCAATGATTAGTAAATTATTGCTAAATTTATTTCTTTTGTCTTTTTCTCTCTCTACAAAATACTGATATAATTAGTTACTATCATTTCATATGAACATTTCTTAGCATGATTCTCTCCCACGAACATTTCCGCTTTTGAACATCCCTAAGGATTTTCTGAGTTCATCAGTGGCGTCGTTTATGGGAACCGTGTGGTACCCATAATTAACGTTCTAAAACCTTGAAAACTATATTTTGAAGAAAATATGGATATAGATGTTCTTGGAGAGACTGAGGCAAATCCGACCAGAGATTTGATTGGTGTTGAGTCTGGTGATCATTTGATGGAGGAGCAAGTAAAAAATAAAGGAAACGATACAAACCAATATGCCGAGGAGTTTCTTGAAAAGTTAGTCCTGGTTGCCAGACGTAAAGAATTGTTGGAAGACATCGAAAGGCTTAATGCAGAAAATGAAGCGATAGTAAGCTCCATGAGGGTTAGATCTGAAGTCGGACAAGAGAGAGTTGTGGCTGACCAGATCCAAGATGCCATTCAAACTGAAGAAAGACAGCGAATAAGAAGTCATTAACATTCCAAAAGGCGAGCTAGATCGGAACAAAGATACGAGCCATCAGAATCTAATGAATATACTTCATTGAGCTCCGATGAATTTTCGTCTTCGGATACAGATGCCAGAAACAAAGTAGATCAGAGGAAAAGAGATTCGAAGACGCACAAACACACTCATCAGACTAGTTGGAGAAAGAAGGAGTCAAGGAAGAAAGGTAATCATGGAAAAAGGAAAATGTATTCCGAGGAGTAGGATAAAGTAGAGAATGTTTGATTCGAACATATCACTCCTCGGAGACAGCTTCAATCCGACATCTATAACCAAGAGTATCGAGTTAGTAATCAGTTTACTTGTCCGACTGAGGAAATACTGTATACGATAACAAATGATGGTCTGGGGGAAGTTCTTATAAAGTCGGACATAACTGGAGATCATCCCCACTCTCCCTGGAGATCTTGTCCAGACATATTCCCAAGTGGTTCGATATTTCTAAGTTGGAAAAATTTGGTAGGACTTATGATCCAGATAATCACATTGAGCAGTTTAAGAACTTTATAGTCAACTATGATGATGATGACAAGCTATTATGCAGGGCGTTCTCCAAAACCTTCAAGAATGCTACATCCAAATGGTATAATCGTTTACCTCAGGGGTCCATTAAAACCTCTGACATGTTTTGGAGCATGTTCCGACAACATTTTGCCGGAAGCAAGAAATCCTGTATAAATAGGGATGCCATCATCTATTTTAGGCAGAAAGTCGGAGAAAGCTTAAAATTTTACACTAAACTCTTCATTCAGGTCAACACGGATATGGAGTTTTGTAAAGACAAGGTAACGTTGGCCGCCTTCTGAATGGGCTAGCTTCCAGGGGTGATGAAAGACAACGCTGCAGAAACACAAGCGATGATAGTCAGAGCTTTGTTGGATCAGATAGAGATAATGATCTTAGTTGAAGAAACTAGGATCCGACCTTGGTCAGAGCTAGTACAACAACGGGTAATGTTTGACACAGCTAACTAGAAATGTCCGACCACGAGCACCAGTTCAAGAAACAAGCCAAACTACTCAACATGCACTACTCAATCAAAAATATGCACCGATAGGACAAGCAACTCTGTAATACGTTAGACTGAGGCACAACAAATGCGTCCGACATGCTCATTATGCTGAGTTCACTGAGTGTGTGTCAACCATTTTTGAGAAAGCATGTGCAAATGTGCATATTAGCAAACCTTTCCTATTGCAGACTCAAAGAGAGAATATGAATAATAAATATAATCAATCTCATGAAGATATTGGGTATAATACGAAAGATTGCGTGGCATTGAAGAAAGAGGTCAGGTATCTGATAGAGAATAAAAATTTAATCGATTTTGTGAAAAAGAATTCCATGGTCGCACCACAGCTAGAAGTTGCTCCTAAACAACGGGGCATCATGATGATATTCGAAGCGGTTGATGAAGAGTTTGTTGATGCGTTTGATATCGCTGTAGAGTATCTAGATCCGAAGCCGAGGAGAAATAGTGTGAACATGGTTGAAGAACCGATTGCTAGAGGAAAGGTTAGTGAATTATGTGCGTTTTTGAATCATTAACCATCTTTGTTGGGGAGACATTTACATTAATATCAAATGATTCTCTAAAGAGCCACATCTTTAATCTGAAAACATAGTTGGAAGCAGGAGCCTCATCACACCTATATAGAAACCCATCCCCACATTCTTTGCTTCGAAGACGATGACATGAGAGACTTAGTTGGTCCATATGAGGATGCAGTAGTGATCGGAGCGGAGATAGCGGGAAATGAGATAAGAATTTTTTTGATTGATATAGGGAACAACGCTAACATAATGTTTATGTCAACCTCCAGCCAGATAAAAAACCCACCAACAATCCTGCGATCTGACCGGACGATAGTGGGTTTCACTGGAGCGACTGCCGATGTAGTCGGAGAATTAGAAGGAATGGTAAAGTTGGGCCAGGGCCATTTAAGAAGATAGTCACAGTACTGTTTGTAGTGGTAGATGCTCCCACATCATACAACGCTATCTTCGGAAGGTCGTGGTTGTCTAAGATGGATGTCGTACATTCCACGATTCATTAGTGTTTGGATTATGTGGTAGGTAGCAATGTGGGAACGGTAAGAATTAGTCAAAAGATGGCTCGGGAATGTTACAAAGCAGCGCTGACCCCCAAGAAGGTGAAGGGGGTCAGATCGAAAAAAGAATAGCAATCCGAGGGGTCTCCTGCGGATTCCGATCTTGTTGACGATCTTGAGACTTTTCCCTGGTAAAAGTATCAAGATTGGTACAAGGCTATCCCAGGAGGTAAAATAAAGTTTACTCAAATTTCTTTCTACCAAATTACATTTGTTTGCTTGGTGCAAAAAATATGTCACAGGATTCCCAGCAAATATCATGTATCATAGGTTAGTGATACGAATCAGTGTCCGTCCGGTTATTCAGAAGAGAAAATCCTTCTCTCAAGAAAACGATGAAGCGATAATGACAGAAGTGGATGGTTTGAAAAATGTGGGCTACATCCGCAAGTCACAGTACCCTTTGTGGACGACCAACTTATTCTTAGTAAAGAAGAATAATGGCAAGTGGCATGTGTGTAGACTTTACTGATCTGAACAGGGCCTGCCCTAAAGATCCTTTCTTGGTCCCCAAAATTGATCAGTTGGTTGACTCGACGTCCAAAAATCGTTTTCTGTCCTTTATAGATGCTTACATTGGGTACAATCAAATCCAGATGGACCCAATGAACCAAGATAATACAAGTTTTATCACTGTAAGGGGTCTGCACTCTTACAAGGTGATGCAATTCGGATTAAAGAACGTTGGGGCAACATATCAACGCTTAGTAAATAAAATTTTATGAGAGTCAGACTGGTAGAAATGTAGAAGTCTACATCGATGACATGTTAGTTAAAAGCCTCAGAGATGAGGATCATCTAGCTCACGTGGAAGAAACCTTTTCCAATTTGGCCAAGATAAATTTAAAGTTGAACCTAGAAACGTTTACGTTCGGGGTAAGGTACAGAAAATTCTTAGGTTACATAGTTAGCGAACAAGGCATCCAAGTTGATCCGGTACAACTAAGTGCTCTATGTACTATGGACCCACCAAGAACGATCAAAGAGGTGCAAATTCTTACTGGAAGGCTGACAACACTAGACAAATTCATATCAAGGTCCTCGGATACATGTGCCCATTTCTTCTAGGTATTGAGAAAAGAAAATTGCTTCAACTGGATGGAAGAATGTTCAGATGCCTTTAATCACATCAAACAACACCTTTTCTCCCCATAAATGTTGACAAAGCCACACCCAGGGGAGAAGCTGTTCATTTATCTGGCAGTGGCATATTTTGCAGTAAGCGCAGTCATAATCCGAGAAGAATCAAGTGTTCTGAGATCGGTCTACTATGTGAGTAAGAGTCTTTTGAACGCGGAGAAACGATACCTCAAGTTAGAAAAGTTGGCACTCACAGTAATAACATTTGCGCAAAAGATGAGGCCTTACTTTCATGCCCATTCTATTGTGGCACGAACATCTTTTCCGTTGAAGAACATGCTGCAAAGGCCCGATCTAACGGGGAGAATGATAAACTGGTGGGTAGAACTTGGATAATTCGATATTAAATTTGAACTGCGAACCTCTATCAAAGTACAAGCACTAGCTGGCTTCTTAGTTGAGTTCCATTTTAATCGGGTGACATGGATATTGATACAAAACAATCTGTCCCAGAGTAGATAGTCCGAACCGACGAGGATCAAGCTCATCTAGCTGCGGTGCAGGGTTACAATTGACATCCCCGAAAGGAATTGCAATGTATCAAGCCATTCAACTCAGATTCAAAGCATCAAACAATGAAGCGGAGTATGAAGTATCTTTGGCTGGATTAAGACTTGAAAAAATTTGCGGAGCCAAAAGGGTCAAGTTAATAAATGATACCCAACTTTTAGTGAACCACGCCTCTGGGAGATCAGAAGCAAGAAAATATCATTTAGTGAAGTACTTGGGGGTTTTGAAGGCTTTAACCTTAGATTTTGAGGATGTCAGATTCGAACATGTTCATAGGGCAGGGAATTTAGTGGCAGATTCTTTGGCCAATACATCTTACTCAGAGGAGTACCTATGGATAGTTACCTAAGAAAGTCCATCAATCGTGAAGGGATCCGAATTGGTTGAAGGAGGCATTGAAGCTTTCCAAATTTCTACAGCTCCGGTGAAAGATTGGAGAAGTGAGATACAAGAGTTTTTAGTCCACGATGTATTACCAATTAATAAAGTAATTGCCGAAAGAATACGATTCAAGGTATATGGGTACGTGGTACTGAGTGATGTATTGTATAAAAACTCTGTTAGTCGGCTTTTACTTCGTTACTTAGGGAAGGATGAGTCAGAATTGATACTTTTAGAGCTGCACGATGGGGAAGGGTCAGCACACTGCGGTTACAAAACATTGATACAGAGAGTACTCCTGGTTGGTTATTATTGGTCGACCATCTCGTCACACGCAAAAGAGTTAGTACTAGAACGCGACATTTTCCAACGAGTTGCTAACTCGATCTATATGTGCGGTGTTCCTCTCAAATCAATATCATAGTCACTTCCATTCGACCGATGGGGTATCAAACTTGTCGGTCTGCTCCCGATGACCTCAGGAGGTCGCCAAACGATTATTGTTTCGGTAGATTACTTCTCCAAGTTGGTAGAGGCTGAGTCGTTAGCAGGAACAGGAGCAAAAGATGTGATAAGTTTATCCTCTCTAACATTTGCTGTCGCTTTGGGGTACCAAGGAAAATTATGATGGATAACGACCCGCAGTTCGATAACAATAAGATGAGAGCTTTTTTTTGCTTCCAAAAGGATATAACAATGCTTCTCAGCACCCTTCCACCCTCACGCGAATAGCCAAGTCGAAGTAACTAATCGGAAAATCTTAGATGGACTAACGAAGAATCTAGAGGGTAAGGCTAGGAAATGGCCGGATTACCTGCAAGAAGTTGTATGGGCTTACAGAACCACTCCTTGGACCGCAACGCACGAGTAGCCCTTCACACTTGTTCATGGAATGGATGCGGTAGTACCATCGGAAACCATGTTCCTATCATAAAGATTAAGCGAGTATTCCGAGGAGGGAAATGACAAAGAAAAGCGCATCGAGTTGGATTCTAATATAAGAGAATAGAAGAAGGGTGCAATTAAACTCTTTACACTATCAGACTCTAATAAGGAGTCGGTATGCATCAAACATCAGAAGAAGAGACTTCAAAGTTGGGGATAAAGTTCTAAGGAAAGTCTTCCTTCATACAAAATAAAAAATACTGGGAAAGCTAGTTCCAAATTGGGAGGGTCCGTACATGGTAACCAAGAAGATAAAACCGGGGACGTACAGATTAAAGGATATAAAACAGAGAGATCTTCCCCACCCTTGGAACATTGAGCACCTCGAAGTTTACTTAGAGTGAATGTGTAATACGTAAATATTTTCTTTATCAGTTTATGTAAATATCGGTGGCATACTCCTTCCTACCCTGGTGGCGTATGAAGGTTTTAATGAGGGGCCATAATAATCAAGTCATATATAAAATTCTATTGCCATCTTAAAACAATTCACAGAGTGTTCATCTTTTTTAACTCAAAACATACTCCAAAAAAGTTTGGACAAGAAATTTTATATTTTTTAACTCAAAACATACTCCAAAATTTTGGACAAGAAAGTTCATCTTTTTTAACTCAAAACATACTCAAAAAAGTTTCGGCAAGAGAAAGCAAGAATAAGACAAACTAAATCAGGGAAGAAATGTTTTAGGATACGCATTACTCCGAGATTTGTTCCATCATAAATCCTCAAAACAGGAGGTAAATTAATTTTTTTAGTAGGTTCTGAATACAAACAGTTAACAAAATACCGATGGAAACATTCAAGGCGGGCTAGTCGGATGCAAAGTTTTCCTTACTGCCCTCCGGGGAATCAGAATCCAAGGACGAACTTTCTGAGTCATCACTAGACACCAATTCCTCCACGGAGATGCCTGGAGGCTGCCAAGATCCAGATCCAAAAATTTCTCAAGCATCTCGAGGACCATCGCAGACCTCATGTTAGCGTCTATTTGTTTCGAGCCGAGTGACAATACCAGCTCCATATTCATCAACGCGCTTCTTATGTTCCACTTCAAAATTGTCTTTTAGGGACTTATTCTCCTTCTACAGCTTCTCGATATCTTATAGAGCTCTCTGAAAGTAGATATTAGTCTTCGCACAAGACTCGGTGAGACTATCAACCAAAGTGTTCCGCTCGGTGTCTCTTGTAATAAATATTTCCCGTTCGTCATTCAAATATTTCCCTTCATCAGAAAGCGTAGTCTCCAGAGAGGTAATTTTAGACAAACGTTCAACGGAAGTCTCCTTTACCTTGGCAAGCTCATCGTCGACCTTCTTAAGCTGGGAGGATAGCTCTATATTCTTGACAATGTCATCATACAAGTCCTTTACTTTCTGCTTCAATTGAATCTCCTCGGAGGGTAACATTTCCATCTGAGAAGAGGTCTCTGATTATTTTGCCAGCTCGTCTATCAAGTCATTTACCTTCTATTTTAGATCAGCCCGGTCGGATGTTAGTGTTTTTACCTCAGCCTTTCTTTGAAGGACTTCACTCTTGTAGAGGTCCTTGCGGTTGGCTGTCCGTTCGAGTATGGCAGCAACACTGAGCAATTTATTTAGCTCGTTGGCAACATAGTCATTTTCATAAACATCAAAGTAAGTTGAGGCAGGGGAGGGATATTCTCCTTCCTTGAAATTATCTTCTATTGGTTGCTTATTTTGAAGGATAAATCCCCCCCCCCTCCCCGCCCGGAGTTCGAGTCGACTACGATAACCTTTTTAATCAGAGGAAAGCTTGGACATGTGGTGTTGTCACTTCCCCTTCACTGTCAACAACCTTGTTTTGTTTTTCCTCAGTAGTCATTCTTGTTGGTCTCATAGCCACAACTTTACCATGTGGGCTAACTTCAACGGAGTGATTAGTATCTTTTAATCTTTATTTTTTAGTGTTGGTTGAAAGATTGATTTGAGGGCCCATTAGATCTTCTTGACGAACCTCAGAGGGCCTTTCCTCTTGAAGTTCATCTTGATGGTCTCCCTAAATCCCAACTCCTGGCTCCTTGGGGCCTCCCTGGTTCCCAACTCCTGGTTCATCGGGGTTTCCCTGGGTTCCGACTCCCTGCTCATCGAAAGCGTCATTTTCGACTCCGCATCATCTTTGGTCCCATCACCACCTTCCTCAAGATTTTCCGCATCCTGGTGACTCGGAGACCGAGCTCAGGTGGGACGATAGACAACGTTATCCAAGCACTCGAGGCGTTTGAGAATGGTATCATTAGGAGGAGGCACCATAAAATCGGATATGGACCTTTTCTCTCCAAGGTCGTACCTTCAAAGGTTTCTTTTCACGAAGTTCATTGGTATAAAACTTTGATGGAACTTGTGATCCCAATGCTCGCCCGCCCAAGCGCTCAGCTTGACAAAGATATCTTTGACCTTCTTAACGTAATGTTTGAAGGGTTTAACGATTCCCTTCATAGCTGTTGGAAAGAAAGTATTAGCACCACCCGACCATAACCAGTAAAACAAAAGAGTATATAGGGACACTTACCCTGCCCGGACCATTTCACAATCAACCGATGGGGAAGGTCATCGGAATTCATAAAGCCAGTCTCCCATAATTTTGATACGAAGACAAATTGTTGTTTCCATTTCTTTTCGGCCTCTAAGAAATATTTGATGACTTTGAACTTACTTGCAAAACCAAGAGAGTAAAATGGGTAATGAGAATTCTTAGCAACACCTGAGATGGATTGCTGATCCAGATGAAATGATTGTATAGGTGAGGTCATCATGACCAAATGTGAGGTTATCATTTCCAAGGATTGCTGATCCAGATAATCCAAAAAGTGGCACCTAAACAATTTACAAGAGAGGCCTGACAAGAAAAGGGCTTCGATCCGAGGAGATAATCACTGACTAGCAAACACATCCGATCCGAGTAAGTTCGAAAAATATAAGTGATCACTATGTAAATTATGTCAATAAAAAAGACTAGGTTTGTATATTTAGTGATTAAGGATCACAGTAAAGCAAACATACGAAGTAGAAGGGTAAAATGATATGCCTCAAGATTAGTCAATTATACTACCCACCTCATGTAATTATAAATAACATTCCGTTTTTGGGAAAAGGACCAATGATTAGTCAATTATTGCTAAATTTATTCCTTTTGTCTTTTTCTCTCTCTACAAAATACGGATTTTGTTATTAATTATCATTTCATACGAACATTTCTTAGTCTAATTCTCTCCCACGAACATTTCCGCTTCTGAAATTCCGTAAGAATTATCTGAGTTCATCACCTATAATATTTTATATTTGAAAATATTCTAGACCATAAACTTCAAAGCATGAATTAAAAATTATAAGATATTAGAACCTTAGATAATTACCATAATCTAATCTTAAATGGACTTCAACTCATCAAGATTTTTTTTTTTGTAAGTCAAGTTTACTAGTCTTCTATTTTCATTCTTATTTTTAGGGTTCTTATTAAGTTGTACCCATCTCTCTAGTGTTTGTTTTGTCTAGTCCTAAAATTAAGTCTTCTAGAGTTAAGGTGGATTGAACCACTGTCACCTTACTCGTATTTGAGAGCGACTTTGGACTTCTAGAATTCAAAACTTAGAATCATATGGTTGTCCACAAATATATGTGGTCCATTATTAGTAGCAACAAAAACTCTATCTAGTGCGATTATAATAAAATAGAAACGATTAAAAAAAAGAACTTTAAATCTTGGATTCTCTCCTTATTGGATTTGGAAGAAAACTTTACATCTTAGACCTCTAGCTTGCAAGATATATATACAGTGTGAGGATCAATAATGACAGGTCTACATTCTTTTGGTATGATACATGGTTGCTCACAGTTAATAACCCACTATAAACCAAGTATTATTCGTGATTCTACGATTAACAACAACCTCAAGGTTTTTTACTTCATTTTGGATAACCATTTGAACTATTCAACCCTAATAAGGCCTGATAGTGGTAAAAACCACCACAACCGTTACGATATCAACAAACTCATTTTCTCGCTCACATCTCCAAGTATTAATTATAATAAGTATATTCTTGTACATTCAAGATATCAACAACCCTGATTTGCAGTCCATATGTCGGGTGGATTGAATTGGTGTGACGAAAATAGAATATATATTGTCACATCTTTATTCTTTGTTTTCCATCCACGACAAGTTCTCTACTTGAGATAAAATTATTAGTTGTGGACTAAATTATTTACTATTACCATGTTCTATGTAACTTTTATGATGGACCCATTAATGATATCACATATGATTGTCTATTCACATGTAGAATTTGAAATGACTGGTTCAAAGCTAGTGTTAACGCTTAATGGTCACGATTGGCCTCGATGTATAAAAAGACTACAAACTAGCCTTCCCCTTCGCCTGTCATTTGACGTGTGTGTTTAATGGTGGTAAATTACTATGTTCTGCGAAAATTGAACTCAATTTTTTTTGCTCCACAAACCTTTTGCCTCTATGGTTTTTCAACATATGTTTTCACATCTACCGTTCGAATTCTTTGGTACCAAAATTTTCTAACCAATGTAACTATCTACGTGGTTCTACTTACTTTTGGTATTTTACTTTTTTACGGTTATCGTCTTTTTTTATTTTTTTTAATTCGATGGATTTTGGTTACCCTCTTATTTTTTTGTTTGAATTCAGATTACACTAATTAGTATTTGGATTCAATGGTTATTTGGATAACTCATTCTCTTATGTTTATATAATATTAATTTAACGGGTAACCATCAGGTATTATCTAGTCGGTCGGAGTCGGGTTCGGGTCGGGTACCTGTGAAATTTTTTTGAAACCCATAACCCATCCTATACCCGGTGGGTAGTAAATTTTCAAACCCACAACCCACCCGTGGAAATTTTTAAAACCTATAACCCATCCCATCGGATCGGTTCGTGTCGGATACCCGTGGGTTCGGAAAAAATAGTCACCCTTAATTTATTTACATGCGTTAGTGATATTCGTGTCTATTTTAATAATTTTCGCTGTTAATTCATTATCGATTTATGTTGTGGGTCTTTCCATAACATTTACCAATATAGGAAAACCATAACTAGTACTATTAGCTTAGATAACATGCTATAAAATATTTATGTATTTTACTTTTATGTATTTACTTGTAATTAATAAAGAGCGAGTTAATCTCTTATAAAGAACACTTACAAATATGTATTTTAAATTTTAAGTAAATCATAATTATTGTTTTTTAAAATAAAAAGTCCAAATCCAAATTATTGAAAAAACACTACATTTGGATTTATTTTCACTCTAGTTTTTTTTATAATGAGTGTTTTACTTTACTTTTACACACAGTTGTGTTTATGCCTGAAACTGAGAAGATGAATTATAGATATTATAATTATTATTGGTCTATTTCTTAAATTTTTTATATTAAAGAGTAGTATTACTTTTATTGATTTAGATTTTACAAAAGTACCTATTGAATTTTGTTTTTAAAATTTAATGAGATAACAAATACAAAATCGACGTAAAGTCATTTATTTTGAGAGTGTTTATAAAAAGTTGAATTTTAAAAATTCATTGTTTGTTTGTGCACAATGTATATAATGCTTAACCAAACCACAAAAGATTGAGAAATGTGGTCGTTTAGGAGAATTCAAAAGGTTAAATTGTTACAAATCCCATAGATATATCATCACTGAATTCTTTTTTGCACACACAGCTAGTTTGTTACAGATGTTTCCAAATCTGCCAATAATATATTACACCCACAAAGTAATATTATGAGATGTCATTGTTTGAGGTCGTTTTATCCATTTATATCAGTATGACTTTCTACATCGAATGTGCGTTTATGTCTAGAGATAAAGTTGACAACTACAAATAGGATGAAATATTTTCAATCGTTGGTGGTAACTAACTCCATCGATATGCAACCAATTTGTTTGGACTTTTACTACATCATACTGAGTTTGTTAGTAGGACATTGGTATTCAATATCAATCATGAGGTAAAGTCGTAACATACCAAAATTTTCAAAAATACAGATGATTTTAATTTATAAATATAAAAAAAAATTGAAAACAATTTTAATATAGTAATCTTCTTTATACATTGATTTTGTATTAAAATAAAAAAAGGTTATACAAACTTATAGTATTTTTCGTAACAATTGTTTGTAGAAAACCAACTTTTATATCAACTTAAATTATGCGCGGACTTAGAATATTTAAAAATTAATTCCACATATGAAGATTTATGAGTTTAGTTTATAATGAAAAAAAATATCATACTAAAATAGAAATTTAGATAAACTCAATAGTCTTCAAAGCTGTCAAAAACCTATTTTGCATCAACATATTTTAGATTAACCTAAATTATAATTATGTAATTATTTCGAACTTTAAAATTATAATTCCATATATGGTTGCGTTTATCTATGAGTCTAATTTTTAAGGAAACAAATATCATATAAAAACAAAATTACAAGACAGATCTATCGTAATTCTTGTAACAATCGGCGAAATTGTCGAAAACCTATTTTGTATCAACATACCATAAATCAAATTATATTGTAATTATGTATAGATTTATAATGTTTGCCTATAATTTATATATGATTGACCAGATCTAGGACTTTATTTTATAATTAAAAAATATATTATATTAAAATAGTATTATACTAAAATAGATTCTTTAGACAACGTTATAGTATTTCTCGTAATAAATGTTAAACGTGTCAAAAGCGGCAATTTAAATCAAATTAGAATATGATTATAAATCATATATTTGTGAAAATCTATAAATATATTTTCTAATAAAAATTAACATATTAAAATAACAAATTTGGACAAAGTTATGATATTTCATGTAATAATTGTTGAAGCTGCTCAAATCTAATATTACAAAAAATTCAAAAAATAAAAATAAATTTTACATACTAATTTTAATATTATACATTTTTATATATTTGGAATTTCTTATTTTTTAACTACTTCGTAAGAAGACTATTAAGAAAAATAAATTGTTTGTATTTATTTTATTTTATACTTGTTTACATGTGTTTTATTTTTATTTTATGATAATAAACCGTACCAAACCAAATATTTTGGTATATCGAGAAATGTTATACCAAATTTTTGGTAGGATAACGGTACTCGATTTCGTAATATCGAATGATTAGTAACAATAATGATTTAAAGGAGTTTGTAGGTAAATCCAAAACTACTACTATTCAAGACAATCAACCAAATAAATAAGAAAATTCAATTCACTAATTAGTCAATGATAAATTTAATTACGAGAAAATAATTAACCGTAAAAAAAACGCATAAGTATTATTTTACTTGAAAAAACTGTTTCGTTGTGAAAACTAAAAAACCATGGTCTTATGAGGAGTCCACCCTAAACAATTCTATTATTATGATAGGTTGATGGTACAATATAACCAAATCAATCCAATAAAGATATAGAACTCACCAACAATTTCAAAGATAATAAACTAACAATTTTTTTTGAAGAATATCAAAATAATAATGTGATGTTCTAGTACTGAATTACTCTGAACCATAGCATCAAATCACAATTCAACCAACCAAATTTAAGGCATAGATGTCCTGAACACGCTATCCAATATTTAGCACAAACAAACACTCTCTACCCCTCTATCGGAGTTTTATTATTATTGATGCCTATAACAGATTGAAAACCAAAAATCATCTCTCTATCTTTTTCTTTCTGCAAATATTTTATATTTTGCCTACATATATACAGTCCTAAAATTGTAAATTTCTAAATTATAAACTTAGACCTAAATAAACTAAATATTAGTAAATAAAAAAACATGGTTTTATATAAAAATCAACATTGAATATTCACGCAAGACGATAAATATAAGTAAAAAAATTATATTTACTTTGTAACCAATTTAAAACAGATAACATTCACCTATGTCGGTATACAACAAAACACAACACATATTATAATAAAAAAAGAGTAATCTACCAATAACCACTCAACATCAAACTAATTTATCAATAAAAGCCCAAGATTTGAAAAACTATTTTGTGATGGTAAAATCATATCTAAGGGTAGTTTTGGAAGTTATTAAGTTGTGTGGTATTATTAGTAAGAGATAGAGAAGAGAGGTGTTTGTATTTAATAAAGAGGGAAAAGGTCAAGTCCATTTAATGTTGTTTGTTGAATTCTTTATACTCTTTTTAAATCCATGGGCCATTAGGGTCGGGTCATATGTTTGGGACAATCTCACGAGCCCATTGGCCCATAAACAAAGGTACTAGGTACCTAGATGAGTCATTCAACATACATCTTATTCATTGAATTTAGTTATTAGGTTCAAAGTGCCCCTCTAAGAGAAATCCGACCTACTTTACTGCTTGCGTCCTCCAACATAATCCAACCCTATCATATAACCCCTTTAGCTCTTTCTGAAGCATTTTGAGAGAGCTAACATAGTAAATGGTTTTCGAATTGTGTTTGAAGGATGTTATTAAATCTACTTTTATGGAAAGGTCACGACTTTAACATAATTACATTCTTAAGACATGTGTCATGTAGTAATTGGACCTACTGAACAGTTTTACCCTTGGTAATTGTATCTATTTCCAAAAAAGGAAAGCCACTACATTTAATAGCCTTCTCTAATTATTATTGTTGGTTGATGTTCTCTAATAAAACACTCAAGTACATATTATTTACCCATATAAGGTAATTTTTTTACTGTTTCTATTTTTTACCCATATAAGGTATTATTGGTCTTCAACTACGAATGATGCTAAAGTTCTAGTTCGAGGCAGTGATACTAGTTAGTGTTTTTCCAATTCTATTCACAAACGAGTAATACCACTTATGTCTATTCTCGAAGTTATCCCTTTTGATAGATGAGTAATCGACTTTCTAGGTTCATTGCCTATGGCTTCGAGAGGATGTTAAATGATTATTCTGGCAGTGGATTACTTTTCAAAGTGGGTTGAGGTTGAACCATTGTCTGGTATAAAAGCTAAGGATGTTATTAAATTCATTGTGAAATATATTTGTTGTTGCTTTGGTGTGCCTCGAAAAATTACCACAGATAATGGTTCTCAATTAAATAATGAAAAATAACTTCCTTTTGCGCTTCAAGGAAAATAATAACGTGTTTTTCTATGTCTTTTCATCCCTAAGCAAATTGTCAAGTAGAAGTGACCAATAGATCTATTTTAGAGGTTTTCAAGAAGAATTTAACAGATGTTGCCGTGAAATGGCCTAACTATTTGCAAGAGGTGTTGTGGGTTTATCGTGCAACTCCTAGAGAGGCTACTCTAGAAACACCTTTTGCTTTGGTCTATGGTATGGACGTTGTTTTCCGGGAAATCACTGCTTTAGATGTTGTCCCAGAGAATGGTGCAACTTCTACCCACTTGGAAAAGTAGTATATTTCCAAAATGATAGTACGATAACCCAAAAATCTATTTGAAGAGGTCCGATTAGATTAAGCCCCCGTGTGCTAAATGCAATTGCTTCGGATACAGGTTTTATGGGGACTGCTGGTACATGAACTGCATTTCCATATATTTGACAAGGGTCACATCTTCTAACTAAGTATTTAGGATTATCCATAATGAAAGACCAATATTAACCTGCCAACAAGGCTCTCTTAGTTAAAGATTTATAACCAAAATGTGTCGATCCTTCCCCATCATGTGGTTCTGATAGTATTTTGAGATTTGTTGGATCCAAGGAAACACAACAAAGGTCCGCTAAAGGATTTTTTTATAAAGAACCCCTATTAGAACCATAAATCTATGAGCTTTGTATTTTATCTTTTTGGCAGAATCTTTGTGTTGAGGTAAAATTCCATTAGTGATAAACTCTTGGATTTCACTTCTCCAATATTGAGAAGCCTGGGTAGATACATGTAAATTCTCTCCCACATCACCTTTTATTCTGAATTTATGACTATTAAAGGATATTCTTGTACCATGGTCCAAGGATATGTTTTAGAATAACCTATAGCGATCAGGGAGTCAACCATTAAATTTCAGATCTTGGGACATGCTCATACTTAATACGTTTAAAATTGGTTGAGATCTCCCTTAAACCTTTAGATACTTTATCAGTGATCTTTCTTGGTTTAGAATTGCCTATGTACTTGATTAATGACTAATTGAGAATCGCTTAATAACTTGATTCTTATGGCACCGCATATGTGAGCCAATCTTAATCGCGGTATCGTTTCTTTAATTAGTCCCCAAATTGTAAGCAAGATTTCCTTGAATCAAGCGACATCTATCTTCACCTAAAATATTATTTAAACATGTAGATATGGAAAGATGAAAGGAACAAGGCTCCGACAAAGATGTATAGACATTTCCCATTCTTATTGAGTGGTTAAATTATTCATGTGTCTTTGTCTGGAGCAGCTTAAGGGCGCACTCACAGTATCTTCCGAAAAAATGGTCAAAGATTCAAAGTATTTGCACAGATCGGACATTATCGCCGCTTTTAACTCTCACCCAACTTGGTTTCGATCCAGATCATAGTCTAGGTATTCCAAATTTATACCAAATTGATCCATAATTACCATAAGATTCTCTATTTTAGATGTTTACATACTCTATCTTTGAACATTTAGCGATGTAACCTGTGTTATACTTGGACTAGACTGGGCACACGTATTAACTTCCATGTTGCCCCCTTGTTTTTTTAACAAAAGCAGACAACTTACAAATTTCAATCAAGGTTTGTCCTTCTTGTTTTAGGGAAATACAATATTGGGTATAATGGCCCACATTATTATGGTATCTAAAAAAGTGAGTGTTCCAATTTTCTCTAGAAGATTGAATGAGGGCTGAGCTTCGCAGATGTATAATATTCTTGGTTCTGTCATTAATGGTGGCTATATTTTCATTAATTCAGCAAACCATTCAGGTTGGACCCATTAACCTCTCCTTGGTCTAGACTGTTAGTCCTGATTTAACTAGCTTTGTCTAGGCCAATGCAAACATTGTCCGGAATCCTTAGGCCAATAATTGACTGTAGCTTGGGACTGAATATTGGCTTCTCGGATAGAAATTGTAGGAGCAGACATATTCTGGCCCGACACTCTATACTTTTTGGTTTCCTCAATTTTAATTTGCTTTTCAACCTAAT
This sequence comes from Limnanthes douglasii subsp. nivea, assembly GCA_036936605.1. Classification (NCBI taxonomy): domain Eukaryota; kingdom Viridiplantae; phylum Streptophyta; class Magnoliopsida; order Brassicales; family Limnanthaceae; genus Limnanthes; species Limnanthes douglasii. Next base: position 340,903,507 of record JAUPFV010000002.1, read on the forward strand.
TCAATAATCCTCCTCATGTCATTATTTTTTTCTCGCGTTACTGAATCAGAAAAATCACCTGACACTAAACCTTGCTTTAAAGAATCAATAACTAGTTGCTCACAAGAATCAGGCAATCCATTTTTTGTGTTTATAAAGTGGCTGATATAGTCCTTTAATGACTCATTTGGTTCTTGTGCGTAATAAATGATAGTATCACCATTCTCTTTAATCTCTTTACTTCCCATAAATTACATACCGAAAGCCATTTAGAACATAACAAAGTTTTTAATAGATCCATGTGGTAAACTATTATACCGTTTTAATGCACGCCCTAGAAAGTTTGCAAGAAGGCCCGACATAATAGCTTATCATCATCATCAAAATTCATCATATAATTTTTGAATTATTCAAGGTGATTATCAAGATCTTTTCTTCCATTACATTTCTCTATTTTAGAGCTATGAAACCGCTTTGGTAGATGTCCAGAAAGAATCTTTGAAGACAAAGGTGACTGCCTCCAGTTATGACATCGGCTAAACATATGTTCCTCATCAGGAGTGGCAAAGATACATGGTATGGATTGGATAGCAAATTGATCACTTAACAAATGATGAATAACTTAAAATACAGGTTCATTTACTTTCTCCTGATATTTATTCTTTTTCGCTGTGCCCTTTCTATCCATTTTCTATCCATTTCCCTCCCATTGTAGTCGCCAATCACGTGATGGTAAAATCAGATCTATGGGTAATTTTGGAACTTATTAGGTTTATGTGGTATTAAATTCTTAGTAATATATATATATATATATAGAAAATAATTGCTTGTATTTAATAGAGAGGGAAAAAGTCCAACTCATTGAATGTTGTTTGTTGAACTATTTATACTCTCTTTGGATCCATGGGCCATTCTCTCGGGGTCATATGTTTGGGTCAATCTAACGAGCCCCCAAGCCCATAAGCAAAGGTACTAGGCACCTTATTGAGTCATTAAGGAAACTGCTTATTCATTAAATTTAGTTATTAGGTCTGAACTGCCCCTCTAAGCGAAATCTGACCTACTTTACTGGATGGGTCCTCCAACATAATCCAACCCTATCACTATTGACAACCACATCGTGTTAAATTCATAATTACAAATTACCAACTCGACTTTATGTTAATACTAATATACCTCTAACTAGTTTTCTCTCTTTTATTTTTTATGTTTTTTTAAATATCATATCTTTCAAGCATAACTCCAAAAACATACCAAAAAATATCACTGATTTTGCTTATTTAAGATGAACAAAACTAGATCTATGAAATATATATTTTTATTTCTTTAGTTGCGAAACTAGATCTATGAAATATCTATGAAATATATATTTTTATTTTTTTAATTGCATAAATACATGCAAATAGGATGGAAAAATAAAAATAAAATAGTTACAAAAAGCTCCAAAAAAATCTGAAAATATCATAGGATTTGTGTTTTCAAGATGAACAAAATTACACCCATGAAATATATATATTTTTATTTTTTTGTTGCATATTTATGTGTAAATTGGTTACAAAAATAGAAGAAACAATAAAGAATTTTATTTTGTTCGTCTTTAAAAATAGAAATATATGTATTTTTGGAACTTTTTTTATAAGTTAATGTTTGAAACATATACATTTTTAATGTTAAAAAATGGAGTTTTCGAAATACATGCAAATGTGTTACATAAATAAGAGAAAATAGTCTTGAAAAATAAAATTTTAGTTATGTAATAAGTTTGATTGTGTATTTTTTTGTCGTGTTTTTGTGTTTTTTTAAAATGTTATATATTTGAAACCATAGCTCCAAAAAATGTCCGAAAATATCATTGTTTTTAATTTTTAAGACGAACAAAGATCCATAAAATATATATATATATATATATATATATATATATATATATATATATATATATATATATATATATTAACTTTTTTTGTTGCGAAATTAGGTGTAAATTGGTTACAAAAATAAAAAAAACAAAATTATTCAAGCATATCATTCCCGGATTTCGTTTTGTTTGTCTTTAAAAACTGGAAATATGTGTATTTATTAAAAACAAATATTTAAATTAGGATTTGAAATATAGAGTTTTGAATGTTAAAAATTGGAGTTGTCCAAATATATACATATTTGTTGCAAAAATAAAAAATGAATGGTTGCACAAATAGAAATGTAGTTTCCTAATAAGTATCATTGTGTGATTATGAAGTTTTAAATCTTAAAAATTAGAGTGACCGAAATAGGGATAAATCTGTTGTAAAAAAAAATAGTCGTGAAAATATAAATTTAATATTGTGTGAGTTTTTCTGATCTGTTTTTATGTATTTAAATGTCATATCCTTGAACCCATAGTTTTAAAAAAATATCTAAAAAATACTATTAGTTTTATTTTTTAAGACGAACAAAACTAGATTTATGAAAAATAGTTTTTTAATATATTTTAATTACAAAATTACGTGTAAATGGGTTTTAAGACGAACAAAACTAGATTTACGTGTAAAGATATACAATTTAAATTTTAAAAAAACAAAAAAACAAAAAGATTACTTTTAATTTTATAAATGAATACTCGATATTATTTAAAAAAAAAATTATATTGCAAGTGGTTTTTAATAAATTTTTATATTTAAATAATTGCTGGTAATTTGATTTTTATCTTGTAACTATTAGTAAGTTATCGAATAAAAGATACACCAACTAACACTTTTGTCTGATTTTAATTGTGCTTAATAATATAAGCTTCAATCATCATTGCGGAAAAAACTCACGTGGCCGTGGCCGTGGCCGTGGCCGTGGCCGTGGCCCCAGTATTGGGCGTGAGGACCTCCCTCATCTGACCGATCTAATAAAATTAGAATTCCAATAGTTTAAGTAGACTTCAAAAGGATAAAATCCAAAATATAATTTTATTCCCTGTAACATTTGCAAATATCAGCCACCTTGCCATGGACTGAGGCACCACATCCTTCAGCCACCCTGTTGTCATCTAGTAAAACCCAGTCACCCACGACCTCCAGTTCAGTCAAGAACCAAATTCCACTACCACCAAACTTAGCCATACACCAACCTCCAGCCCAATCAGTCATGAAACTCGAATCATCATAGCGTTCCACTCAACTGCAACACTCTACCTCAACCTGCCCAGCCACTCGCATTCAAATTTACGGTAAATTTTTTGATTTTAGGTTCAATTTCTAAATTAGGATATAGGATAGTTTCTAATTTTAGAGTTTCTATTTGGATTTAATGGGTTCGATGTTCATTGTATGTTGTCATGTGTTGTTACTTTTCTTCGAACTTTCATTGTTTCATAATTTTTTTTGATTCGCGGTGGTGTTTATTGTCAACGAGTGGTAAAGAACATCTGGTTTTTGAGGCTTCTCGCGGTATTCGTATGAAGTGAGAGTTTAGTCTCACGTCATAGGCATGGCGCGAGAGTTACATACCACACCTTACGTATGGCGCGAGATTATGCCGGATCAGTTTTATTTTATTTGTTTGTATATCTTGGTTATCCTTGCACTAACATTTTTTGAAAAAACAGCTTTCTAATTATCATTGGTATTTTTATGTGGGTTTTCATATTTTTTATGTGTTTAATTTAAGATTATAGGTCCAATTGATGGTTCAAGTGCGAGTAATGGGTCACCGAGCTAAAAAGGGAAACAATACCGAACGCGTAGAATTCATTTCAGCACTTCATATGAAGTTGATACCTCCATTATCATCACCTCCACTATCGAGTTCCACATTTGGTTCCAATGCCTCCAGGCCATGGCCGGCATCCCCTACTCGATGTCCATCTAGAGCCGCGCTCCCCACTCAGTTACCTTCATTCTTCGTACACGTTCCTAGACCATGTCGCCTACTACGTTTGGCACGGAGAGGTAATATCCATATTTATTATTAATTATCAAGTGAAAATGTATTTCTATTAATATTTAAAATGATTATTTGTAAGAGTGTGAGATGAGTTTATACGTACACTAACCTATTCATTCAAGTTGGAGTCCGGGAGCTTGGGGTAGGGTTGGAGTGGTGTTGGATGACATGCCTTTGGACAGGCTCATCGAGCCGTTGGCATGTATGCATACACTCGTAAAACATCACCGAGGTATTTTTAGAGTATTGACTTTAGAAAACTAATAATTTCCGTTTCAGCTACGGTAAGATGACTATCACCCTCGATAATGTGCATACCATATTGGGGCTCGAGATCCGAGGTGATTTGTCTACTCCTCCGGTTATAGCTGAGAAGTCTCAAAGCATGCATGATGCTGCATTACTATTTGGTATTGATGATGTAACTTTTGTTAGGGAGGTCGAGTTACGAAAATCTATCGATTTTGGTCTTGCCTTTCTTCATAATAGGTTTAGTAGGCCAGTCTACCACGACACTAATGCTTCTCTCACTGACGATATGGTCCATCATGCTGCTCGTGCATATATTCTCCATATGTTTGGTTGCATTCTCTTTTTTAATAATAATAACGCGTACATGAATATTAAGTACTTGTTCCTGTTACAAGATTTGAACGTACATGTTTGGTGTTATGTTTGGGGCACTGCCGTGTTGACTAATTTGTATCCCATTTGGTATAGGCCTCCCTTCATGAGACGAAGATTATGGGCGTGTGTATCAGTCTTCAAGACACATGGATATATGACCCTTTTGTTTTACTTCGTGCGGTTACGCGTGCGACTTACACAGTGCGTATGCCTACTATTCCTAGATGGGATACAAGTGCATCGATTTCTGATTCCCGGACCAAATTCAAGTGGCCGATCACCATTAGTAACATGGAAGAGATTGATGTAAGTTTTATATTCATCTAATATTTAATTTTTTAATACATTTAGGTGTATAACGTGTACTAGTTTAACATATGGTTATCAAATATTTAGGCTATTTTCAAAACTTCTAGGTTTATAAGAATTGAATAAAATAAATTTGATTGATATCATTTTATTGTTGGTTGGGTGGTGTAGATAATAATAATTAGAAAACCTCATTTGTTATTTTTTGTACTGTTTTTATATTTTACAAGTCTTGCTTGAGCCTTACGGTCCCATACTTGATCATTTCCCATTAGAGGAAATAACTTGGTACCATTGTGTCAATTTCAGTGTATAACATTCATATGTATACTATCTCGAGCGGGAATTGAGGAAATTTGGACATGCCCAGAGCTTAATCTATTTTAGTTGTTTGGGATGCAGAGCAAGGAAAAAAGGAAACCAAGACAATGTCTTAGATGTTTGATCCAAATTGTTTGGAGGGTTTGACGTCTTTTTCTTGTTGAGGCCTATATTCAGGGAATCTATTGTTTGAGAGAACATGGATTAGTTTCACACTCTTGAGTATTTTATGTCTTGTGTAGGATTTTGTAATTTCTTGGAGTTCCTGAGTTTGAGGAGAATTTCGATTGTCTTGTTGGGGCATATGCGGATGTTTTATCAATCTGAAGGAGACTAGGTTAGACACTATGGTTTACTTTTTGTTGTTTGCCACTTCAAGTTTTATATTTGATATTATTATTTTATAATAGTGGTGTCATGTTTGTTAGCGAGTAACGGTAGACATCTTTGTTGTTTGATATTTATGTTCCGTGTTTGTTACTAAATTTGTTTATATTTTATTTTATTAAAATTGTTGTTTGATATTTATTTGTACGCCTGATTTTCACATAACAGTTGTATTAAAGTTCTTTAAAAAAATAGGAAAACAAACAAGTATTTAAATAGGGAATAACACATATTAGTCGTAATAATATTCGAGATTATCCTCAACAGGTGAGCAATTAGCTATCGCACCTGCTTTATCACCTAGACTCTCCTCCAAATAAACCATCATATCTCTTGTAACCAAATTATTAAATTTCAAATGTCAGAATTAGAGTGCCTCTTGCCTCACTTCGTATGACAAGTCGAACACCTGAAGTATTAGTTCATATTTTAGAAAATTGTACATGTCAGAGTTTCTTGCACGACTGTGCATAGTTGGATATGGAGATCCTATCCATCCGTAGTTATAGTACATCATGTATAACAATTATCAACGAAATCATTGGTGGTTTAATCGGAAATTGTTCTATGAACACACTTGGCTTTTTGAAGCCAGTGGTTGTCTTGATCAATTGTCCACTTCATACATAACTTTCAAATTTTTCATACTTTAGAAGATCTGGTAAACAAATTAATACTAGGTAATTCAATAGCTATATAAAGGAAAACAAAATATAGGGGGATAATATTTTGCGGATTAAAGTCTTGACCATATAATTTTTGGCAGGATAATTTATTGGTGTGACTAAATTATTAACGATATAATTTGGAGGGAGGTTAAATTCTTGGCGTGACTAAATTATTGGGGAGATAATTTGGAGGTGGGTTAAATTCTTGGCGTGTTAATTTTTTTGCGTGACTTCCGATTTGTAGGATATTGTTGTTAAATAATAATTTTGCTTCGTATAGAAATATAATAATCGTGAAACGTAGAATTATTTATAGTTAGTTGAAATTTTTATGATAATATTTTTTTATTTTTTGATTAAAAAAAGGTTAGCAACTAAATGTCTAGCGAATATATGCTATTTTCTGCTACACACTGGAGGTAATAAGCGATATGTTTTCAAAACTACTATAAACGTTACCGAAAATATGCCTCCACGATTGTCACGGTGCTTAGGAAGCCATTTCCGCTAAGCGATGGCAGATGAGCTATTCATCACGCTAACGTTGGCGTATACGTTAATTCTGATGCCAATCATTGGCATAAGGTTGGCATATAGCAGCATAGCCACGATGGAAACATCAATAATTGTTTTCAAAAATACCAAATAATAATTTTAAGATAATCGCTACATAGTTAAATAAAAAGAAAATAGTAATCTTTCAAAAATCGATAATTTAACAAGTTTACAAATTAAAAGTACAAAACAATTAATACGTCCGATTTGGTTCCAAAATCACAAGTGACACTAGGCTAAATATACTATTACTTGCTCGTATTCTGTGGAATGTGTCGGCATGGGATGTTTTATTCATAAAACAATTTCGACTCTATGAAGCAAGGGGATCGACCAAAGATTAGCAGTGAATGCGCATCCATGTTGGATTAATCGTTGATAAATGTGAACGTTTAACTATATCGACCTATAAATTTAAGATCGCAAGATTAACATTAAATATATAGAATAATTTAGATAATGAATAGCTAAATGCGTCTAATATAATTTTTTTTACTTGCATCAACAAACTGATATGTGTTCACCAAATGCGGCCCCGATCTCTTTTATATGACCCTTCATTGGTGGTGTAGTTTTTAGCAGCAAGTAGGTTTTACAACTGTCATGTGCTAGGAAATAGAAAACACACTTGTATGATGTGGCAATTAGTTTGCCACAACTAGGTAACGACATCCAATTTTAGATTGATGCATTCTCTTTATAATATCTCAACTGGTGTAACTCTTATCGACTTCACCACGTCACCAAAATATATGACACTCAAATAAAAATTTATATACCTCTCTAGTTCGTGAACCATTCTTTTTCTTACAAGTTTCCATCCAATTTTGTCACCGATCATACTATGATTGATGGATCCAAACCATAATTTTTGTTGGACTTAATGTTTGTAATTTCGATGATAAAATGACGCATAAATTATGGTATGTCCATAGAATACCTCGAGTCGAGTACGTTAGGAAACCTCATCGGAATTGGTTTAACTATAATTAGCAGTTTTGTGTTAATGTTATTCGACGCCATCAGAGTTCTCACACCTTTACATGCAACCTACGCTTGTTTCATTTTTACAGTGATGCCCATTCTAGTGGTGGTACCAAAATTAGTATGGGTTTGTGTGACGACCGTTGTAGTGGTGGTATCAAGGTTCTGAAACTCTCAACGAGTGTTCCTATTTTTGGAGTTTCGGCACTATCCCAATTAGATACTAACCATTCTTGTTCGACGAATTCATGCATGGAAGGATCCATTTTGGTAGAATAATCAACATGAATTTTAGTATCGTTACTGCAACCACGACCCCGATCTTGGACCCGTCTCGGAATATGACTACGGGTTTTAACTTTTTGGAGGGGTTTGCAAAGGAGTGAATGTGAAGGATCGAAAATGCGTTTGAATTTTTTAAGCCAGTGGATTTGTTTATAAACATCAAACTCTCTCAATTTTGCATTTAAATTTGCAAAATTAAGTTTCACCTCTTCTTCGCTACTCATGAACAATATGTAGTCTATTATAATGCTCATCTATAATTCGGGTCGTTAAATACACGTTTGCTCTTCAGATCGACTCTAGGTCATGGGTGCATGGTAAACCATGTGTTGTACGATCGATGCAAGTTCATGAATATTTTTCACCTCTGGTCTTACCAAGATAGTTTCTGTATACTATTGTCAAACAAATAGGTTATACATACTCTCGTAGTAATTTGAAAGGTTTAAAATCTTGAAAATTGTGAATAAAGCGACACTTGCTTAGCTCTATGGATTCTTTTATGGTCGAATATTGCGTCGTTAACAAGCCATGAACTTTCTCCCAAAATTCTTCGAAATTCAATTGGCTTGACCATTTATATTTTCTCAATGTAGCATGCTAGCTTTCCGCCCCATTCGAGGTGTGATTGTTAAAATGCATGATTTTGCTAATGTAGGCATGAACAAACCTCTGTTTATATGGTGCAATCCACGAGTCTATGACATAATCGATCGGTTTATCATGTTCTATGAATATCTTCCGCATCTTAGCCAACCTCTCGTTCATCCGGTAAATGGTGATGGATGAAACAACGTCCTTGAAGTGGCCAAAAACGTTTTAAACTTGTGCCATCTTTAATCATTTTTTTAGTTTTCCCACTAATATTCTTGTTGATATACCATTCGCATAACATTTGACTTGTGCTAGGAAATAGTTTGTTTATCATATTCATCAAATCAAGTGCACGGTCCATGATTATACCACAAGGAAACTCACAATCATTTTCCTCAATTACTATTTTCAAACATCCAATGGTCATTCGTAGTTGTCTTGTTTTTCTTTCGCCATGAATATGATAGCCAATACAAAATATTTTATTGGTCGATGTTAGCCAATACAAAATATTTATACCCTTACATTTGGGCCTTATGGGCTTTCGGGTTATGTTTAATGGACCCGGGTCAAGTTCAAGGACCCATGAGCTCTTAGTAGGAGAGCATGCAGCTTAGTCAAGAAGTGATTAGGTTTTAAATACTTTAGTTCTGTTCGAACAGTCCAATGGATGATGGTGTCCGAATTGTCCCCGTCCGGTTAGGTAGACATTGTCCGAACTGACCCTGTCCGAAGTTGTAACGGAATCCGGATTCATCAACCATTTTCAACCAAACTTGTTTTTTGAAACTGATTGGATACGTGGAGGATATTGGACTCATTATCCGGATCGACCTTCCTTAAGACACCAAATATTTGATGTGGAAACATCGACGAGCTATATTTCCTTTAGTTTTAGTTCTGAACATTGCAAATATCCTTGCATATACACAATTGGATCATGGTTGTGCTTGCCGGAAAGGAAACCTAAAGCCCACTAATCATTACCTTTAATCGAATTACCTACAAAATTAGAAGGGCAATTGATGTTTTTGCTACTGGTAGCCTTACGCTTATGGTCGCACTCTTTAATGGTAGACTTAAATATACCGGATTTCTCACAATTATAATATAATCTAGTTGTTCTTCCTCTATTCTCTAGTTCCCTAGATGTTATTTTAAATGAGAATCTTAGCGACTTGCGCGTATCTTTGACCCACTCGATCATCGACTCTATGATATACTCCTCGCGAGTTTAAAAATAGTAACCGTAGTCCATAACAAGTGATACTTCATATTGGGTAACCTCTTCCAATACATATCAAGTAAACAAATCAATACAATCCGGATTCCAGTTTAGTTAAGGCCATTCTGCCATACATAAGGTGGAATGTTCGTTCATTCCACCATGCCATGGTGATATGATGGATCTGTCATACATCTGGCAGAATGATGAACCATTGCGCCATATAATTCGTGAGAGATACATCGGTTCCACATTTGGAATGCCGATGAGAACTACATGGACGTCATTTTATGGTGGGATCAAGCAAAATCTGGGATTTAGAAAACTTTGCATTTTTAAAAAAATAAAAAGATAGAAACTTAGGTACCTCTTTTGAGTCCGTGATGTTCTGTAGAAGAACTGGTTCTGTCTCCATTTAGTTCATTGTTTTGAGATTTTGAAAGGTTGGAGAAAATAGGGTTTCTCATAAATTTGAGGTTTTGAACTTATAAGGTTTTGGTAGGTTTTTGGAAGTGAAAGGTTAGGTTTTACTAGATTTTTGGTTTTGAAATTTAATGAAGGAAATGATGAAATGAAACATAAATAAATAAAGTCTCAAGGATTGTGACGAGCAGGTAGCATGCACTGTTTTTTCACAAGAATTGTTCCCTAGATATTTAGAGAATGAAACTACAAGGAGAAATGCTTTTACTTTTGGGGCTTTAATGGATCAAGTAGAAAAGCTTATTAAAGTGGATGAATCAACAATGCTTTAGATATGGCCTAACTTATCTCAATGGCATCCATGATAAGAAAATTCTCCCACAAATCAAGGCTATCAGAGTAGTACTTCACATTTTTAAGGACCTTCATGACTGAGGATATCCGTTAATTTGCCTCCTCGGTCTGGATCATTATAGTTGTTGGCTTCTAATTAACCACCACCTCATATTAAGTCAAATCGGTGGGTGAGATCGAATTATTTTGCAGATTTAACTGAAAAGATGGCAACAATGTTTAAATAGCTAAGAACCGTGTCAATTTTTCAAAACTTCCACCAATAGATAGACCAAATGAGGAATGAAATTGTAATTTTTATTGTCTTGAGATAGAAGCACAAACGAAATCTTCCTTCTTGTATCAAATATGATAGAAATAACGATCCCAAATAAAATATCAAGTCTGAATAAAATAAACGCAAATAACACATAACACTTTTTACGTGGAAAACCTTCCTAGTGTAGGAAGTAAAAACCACGGGACTGATTTCGGAGTCCAACCAAATATTCACTATAGAAGACGGGTTACAAAACTATTCTATAGATAAAAATAGAGTATACACCACACAAAGTATGACAACTTCATACACAACCCTAATACACAGGATAGTGAACCGAAATTAGAAAACTCACTGAAATATCCCCAAAACGCAGTTAGAAGAAGATGATCAAAAAACAAACTTAGATGACTCCAAATCAAAAACCCTCTGAATAGATTGTTGAGGACAAATAGACGAGCCTTCTCACCAAAATTGTAGCCGATCGGACAACCGGAGACAGCCCGATTGAAATCACAAAGTTCCACCTCGAATCACCTTTTTCTCTCAAAAACTGCACTATAGAATATGATACTCATCTCCTAATGACACTGTATAAATATATATTTATACATAAACCAATATCCTATGTGTTATCCAAATTGGCTTAGCCCATATGATAATTGGACTCCCATATAGAAAGAGCCCAACATACTTTTGTAGTCTTGATTTCCATGAAACAACACCACCACAAAAGTTAATCAAATATCCAGAAGTAGACTTGCGAGTATCGACATCTCCAGCCAAGTCTGAATCAGAATAAGCCAACAACTCAAGTTTATTCATCCCAAAACTGAGCTTCAAATTAGAGGTTCCTCGCATATACCTCATAATCCATTTCACGGCTTCCCAATGCTCTCTACTTGGGTTTGACAAAAATCTGCTCACAACATAAATACTATGAGCTAAGTCAGGACGAGTACAAACCATGGCATACATGAGACTTCCATCTGCAGATGCATACGGAATATTAGCCATGTCTCTCTTTTATTCATTAGTTGAAAGACGTTGTTTCTTGCTTAACTTGAAGTGACCGGAAAATGGTGAGCTAACCACTTTAGCTTTGTCCATCTTAAACTTTTGAAGAATTTTCTCGATGTATTTTTCTTGTGACAAGAACAACTTCTTCAAATCTCTGTCTCTAGTAATTCGAATGTCGAGAATCTGCTTTGTTGGGCCTAAATCTTTCATTGCGAAAAACTTACTTAACTGTTTCTTTAAAGAATCAATCCGCGAAGTATTCTTCCCAACAATAAGCATATCATCCACGTAAAGTAAGAGAACAATAAAATCGGTATCGGCAAATTTCTTCACAAATACACAATTATCAGAAGAAGTGTTCTTGTAGTCGTGCTCCCCCATAACTGATATGAACTTCTTATACCACTGTCTCGGAGCTTGCTTCAAACCATATAGACTCTTTTTTAGTCTGCACACATAATCTTCTTTTCCTTCAACCATAAAACCTTGAGGTTGTTTCATAAAAATCTCTTCTTCTAAGTCACCATGCAAGAATGCTGTTTTTACATCCATTTGATCAACTTCCAAGTCTAGATTCGCTGCAATGCCTAGAACCACACAAATAGATGACATTTTTACAACTGGAGAATCAATACCTTTTTTTTTACCAAAGCCTTTGACAACCAATCTTGCTTTGTACTGAGGTTGCAAAGAACTATCATCTTGCTTCAACCTATACACCTACTTGGTAGTCAAGGATTTTCTCCCTTCAGGTATCTTCACTAACTCAAATGTATGATTCTCATGAAGTGATTGCATATCTTCATTCATTGCTTCAATTCATTGATTTTTACACACACCACTAATAGACTCATCATAACACTCAGGCTCACCTCCATCGGTTAACAAAATATATTTATCAGAAGGATATCTAGTAGAGGGTTGTCTATCTCTAGTAGATCTGTGCGTTGGAACTTCAAGTTGTTCAACATCTTCTTCATTATCCTGTTCATCCACAAAATCATTATCATGATCACCGATATAGAAAATATGTGAACCTCTTGAAGCAGATGAGTCACCATCTTAATTTTCTTCAGCTTCTGTAGGAGTATGTGCAAGCGGAATATGCCCAAAATCTACCAAGTCATTCTCAGACATAGGTACTGAATTTTGACTCTTATCAATATCATGAACTATCTAATCTTCCATAAACACAACATCTCTGATCCTAATAAGCTTCTTATTAATTGGATCATAAAATCTGTAGCCGAACTCATCAAGACCATAACCAATGAATACACACTGTCTTGTCTTCGAATTGAGTTTAGATCTCTCATCTTTAGGAATATGCACATAAGCTCTGCCCCCAAAGACACGCAAATGATCATAAGAAACATCTTTACCTGTCCAAACTCTATTTGGGATATCTCAATCTAAAGGTACAGAAGGACTAAGATTCAAGACATGTACCACTGTATTCAAAGCTTCACCCCAAAAGTATTTTGGGAGTTATGATTGTGAAAGAAGACATCTTACCTTTTCAATTAATGTTTGGTTTAGTCTCTCCGCTATGCCATTCAACTGAGGGGTCTTGGGAGGTGTCTTTTGATGCCGAATACTTGGCTGCCTAAAATAATCATCAAAAGAACCAATGTATTCTCCCCCATTATCACTTCTAACATACTTCAGTTATTTCCCAGCCTGTCTCTCAACTGAATCTTGAAACTGCTTAAAGACATCTAACACTAGATTTTTTGTTTTCAAAGTATATGCCCAAACTTTCTTGGAATGATCATCAACAAAAGTGACAAAGTACAAACAACCACTAAGTGTTCTCGTTTTGAAAGGACCACAAACATCAGTATGTACCAAGTCAAGAAAATTTGGTTTTCTTGAAGGAGCCGAGCTCTTGAAAGATACTCTATTCTGCTTTCCAGCCAAACAATGTACGCATTTCTTTAAATGAGCTTTGGGTATCCCACGAATGTATTGTTTCTTCCTCAGAATATCTAATCCTTTTTCGCTAATGTGACTGAGTCTTTTATGCCACAAATCAACCATTGCTTCATCATTAACAGCATTGATTTTCTCAGCAGACACCTTTGCAGACATGATGTAGAGGGCTGAATATTTTTGTCCTCTTGCCAGAACCAACGAGCCCTTAGTAAGTTTCCACTGCCCATTCACAAAAATACTGCAATAGCCTTCATCATCTAGCTTCCCTGTAGAGATCAAATTCAATCGAAGATCGAGTATATGTTTAACACCCTTCAAAATCAATCTTGCACCCATGCTTGTTTCTAGATAAACATCACCAATACCAACCACTTTAAACAAATCATTATTTCCCATCTTTGTAGAACCAAAGTCACCAGAGGTGTAAGATGAGAAAAATTCTCTACGAGAAGTGGCATGAATTGTAGCACCATTGTCAACTACCCAACCATTTTCATCAGACTAAGAATTTACAACAGCATCATCAATAATAACGAAGTAGCTCTCTGAAACTGCAGCAACATGTTTCTCGTCACCACTTTCATCATAATTCTTCTCCTTGTTCTTTTCTTCTTTACCATTGTTAGATTTCCTAAAATTATTCTTCTTTCTCATCTTAATACAAAATTTCTTAGTGTGCCTGATCTCATGACAGTAGTAGTACTCCCAATCTGCAAATTTATTAGACTTGTTCTGACTGTTGCTTCTACTTTTACCTGTAGTTTTCCAACCGCGATTTTTATTTCTACCACGTTTCTCAATGACTACAGTTTTTGAATGTGAAGAGAAGCCAACTGGTTTTCTTCTCATATCTTCATTCAGCATACTACTTTTAGCTAATTCCATTTGATGAGAGAATAAATGACAAGAAAGAAAAATATTGGATCTTGGACATGATGTGACTAAAACATAAGATGTAGAGAGATAAAGTATAAAGAGAATATAATATTCAGATTGTCCCTCACCAAGAATAAATGGGCTCCCTTTTTTGAGAAATAGGAACCCGACACCAAAATCAAAAACCAAAAAAGAAAGAGCCTGCATTTGGATTTGTCGATTGGGCCAGTATTGGTGACCGTGCTGAAGAGTACCGATCCGCAGGATTAATTTGATGTTCTGACACAAAGCCTTTTACGCCTGTGCCACTTCCCCACGACCCCGTCCAACCTGATCCGGTCCCTACCGAATCCTTTGTCATACCCGAACTATCTGGCACTAAAACCGCCGAAGCCATTGTTATTCCTTCAAGCAGCAGTTCTCCACACTCCCCCGCTACTCAACTCAACCGCCCGACGCCTTCGTCGGTGAAATCTTGTACTGCTCCGACCCCTTTTCTTCCCCGAATTCGAGGCAAAGCTAAATTTCTTTCCATGGGCGACTCACACACCTCAACTTCGCCTGCGGGAGATAATTCTCTTGAAATAATCCAGCTTACCCCTGACATACAGGGGTACCAGACCGGTGTCAATACTGCGCGTACCCATTTAGGCATTAACCAACGAGATCAGGACCGTCAAGAGCCCGAGACTGAGCATGCTCGTCAACAGCGAAAAGACTCGCAACTCGCCCAAACCGGAAGTAGTTCCGGTTTTGAAAATCCTCTTGCTTAACCGTCTGATCCTCCTACGGCCAGCCCCCTAGATCTGATGCAGTCCTGGTAGAAAATACCAAAGAGCCGGAAGCGGATGTTTTGGCTGCTGAGGAAGGTATTGTCGTTATTGGCAACGCTGCTGCTCCTCCCGAAGAGCCTCTTCCCGCGGAGATTGAGGCAGTCATAACCAAAACTTACCATCGCTGGTTGCCCCTCCAATGTCATTTCCCTTTTCGAGGGCA
The DNA here is from genome assembly GCA_036936605.1 of Limnanthes douglasii subsp. nivea. Classification (NCBI taxonomy): domain Eukaryota; kingdom Viridiplantae; phylum Streptophyta; class Magnoliopsida; order Brassicales; family Limnanthaceae; genus Limnanthes; species Limnanthes douglasii. The sequence goes on from JAUPFV010000002.1 coordinate 340,919,213, forward strand.
AGTACCTTTATTTCTCTGCTGCAGAGCAGGAAGAACTTCTGATCCGGTGGGGCATCCCGGAGTACATCAGTGTCCGATTCCCCATTCCTAGGGAGACGTCGGTACATGTTCGGTCTCAGGAGATCGTAATCTTCACCGAGCTCTTCAACTAGGGTCTCGGGTTTCCTCTGGACCCTAAGATTATTCTGTATTTCAAGACCCTCAACATCTGCCCCTCACAGCTAACGCCCAACGCGTGGTATACGCTGATGTCATGTATAATGGCTTCACGCCTATCGGGTCGGGTCATGCCAATGGCCGAGTACATATCGGGTCGGGTCATGCTAATGGCCGAGTACATAGCCATGTCAGGGCTCTCAAAATCCCCCAAGTCTCCCTTCTTCTATTCTTTCATGGCCAATACCTGGAAGATCCTGAATGACTTTCTCGAAGGCGATAAATGTTGGAAGTATCAGCTTGTCTTCCTCAGTGGATGCTGGGAAAACAGCTGCCCATATAGCAAGGAGAACCCGAGACGATTGCTGCGGACCTGGGTTCCTGATGGTATATTATTATTATTATAATTATTATTTAATGGACCGATCTTTTGTGCAGTGTCGAAGGAGTTTATCCAGGGGCTGAACAAAGACTACTTCAAACCTGGCAAAGTAACCTTCCAGATTTTGAAGGACTTTTCCAGGAAGCACTGAGGTCGGGCGTTCCATCGCGCCTTCAAGGATACGAACCTGATCATGGCAACCTCTGGCGTTGCTCGTCTGAGCCGCTCACTATTGAGCAGTTGCGCCAACCACCCAGCTTGGTGGACTTGGTCGCGAAGACGAGCACGCCCGACACACACTTGTTTCTTCTGAAGCGCAACAAGGCTCCCAGCAAGCGCCCCAAGTCGGACGAAGAAGCCGAGCAGACCAATGCCGAGGCTGAAGGGGCCGCCGCAGAGGGATTACAAGAAGGAGCTGCCGCTGTGAATGGCGAGGCCCATCGGTCCGAGGAGCTGGCCAAGAAGCGGAAAGGAAAGGCTAAAGCAGACGGTTCTCAGGCCAAAGAGTCGAAGCGCGCAAAAAAGGAGGGTGGATTTGTCGTTGCATCTGCTTGTGCTGATAACGCAACCGTCCCGGAGCTTTTTGATAAATACAGGGGGGGTAAGGGTGTGACTGTGGCCGACCCCATAGCGGCGGTACCCGACGATGAGAGTCCCGCAAAGGCCTTGAAAGATGCCATGGCGTCATCGAGCGGTACTAAGCTTCCTGTGTTGTCCGTGCCTGGGAGTCCGCGTACTTTCCCTTTGCGGATAACAGACGGGTTGTCTCTGTCTCTGTATAATATGATCGTGCCCTTGGCGATGAAGGCGTGGCGGGCAGCGGAGCTAAGCCATAAGCTAACGGACGCGGAGAGGAATGTTGTCGCGCTTGAGGAGGAAGTGAGGAAAAGAAAGACAGCTCAGAGCCTGTTGGAAGAGAAGCTGAAGACGGTCGAAAAAACCTTGACGCGAGTCAAAAAAGACCTGGATGACCGCGCTGGGAAGTTGGGGCAGGAAATCTCTGAGATGAAGGGTGCTAATGCCCTTTTTGCTGAACACTGTCAGAAGTGGATGGAGAAGGAGACGGCCGAGGCAAAGGCCGCCTATGTGCTGACCTTTCATCATCGCTTCCCCGACCTGTCTCCCCCTGATGGTGTGGTTTGTGAGGACAACGATTCGGACGACACCGAACCCGAGTTTGAGGAGGAGGATGCTTGACCTCCTGTGTTTTTTTATTTAAATTTTGTAACTGTTGGGTCTGTACAACCCTTTTTGAACTGTTTTTTGTAACCGATATTTCCGTAAATTAATATCCACAATCATGACGTTATTTTTCACATGGCTATTATAAATTCATAGCTGGTCGGGAACACAAAATGTAGATTGGTAGAATACCAAAAATCCATTGAAGGTTCTGTTGATCAATGTCAACTGAAAATTTTCTCATAGGGTCGGGAATATAAGTTGTAGATCATTTTAAACACTGAAAAACCATTTAAGGTTCTGTCGATCAATCTAGGTTGGAAATTTTCCCATAGGGTCGGGAATATAAGATGTAGATTAGTTTAAACCATGAAAACCCATTTAAGGTTGTGTTGATCAATCTAAATTGAAAATTTACCATAGGGCCGGGAATATAAGATGTGGATCAGTTTAAACACTGAAAAACCATTTAAGGTTCTGTTGATCAATCTAAATTTAAAATTTCCCATAGGGTCGGGAATATAAGATGTAGATCAGTTTAAACACTGAAAAACCCTTTAAAGTTATGTTGATCAATTAAGATCACCAAGAGTTGTCCATCAGCTCGTTAACTTATGGAATCCTTTTTAATATTTCGGAGATATAAAGGCAAAAGTTTGAATTAAAAAAAGTCGTCGAGGCTCACACTCTTAATCCATTCACCTACTGTATACGGTCCTTCCCAGATCAAGGCGAGCTTGCCGAGGCTCTTGTCTTTGGTATGCAGAAAAACTCTCCTCAAAACCTTCTCTCCGACTTTGAACTCGCGCTGACGTACTTTTGACGAATAACGACTCCTCATTAAGGTCTGATAATGTCAAAAATTTAGTTGAGCTTGGCTCCTTTTTTCTTCTATCAGATCTAGAGCTAGTTGTCTGTCGTCTCCGTTTTTACTTTCGGCATAGGTACCGACCCTAAAAGATGGGAAGATTGATTGTGTTGGGATGACGGCATCCATTCCATAAACTAAAGCATAAGGCGACTATTTGGTCGCCGTTCGAGGTGTGGTTCGGTAAGCCCGCAATACTTCCTGCAAGTAATCCGACCATTTGCGAGCTTTCCCTTCTAAATTCTTTTTGAGTCCATCTGAAATGGTTCCGTTCGTAACTTCATCTTGCCCGTTTGCTTGGGGATGGAAGGGGCGGAAAGCATTGCCTAATCCTATGGGTCGTACAAAAATATTTCATCTCATGGCTATCGAACTGGGGTCCGTTATCCATGGTGAGCTTCTGAGGTACCCCGAACCTACAGCAGATGTTCGACCAAATAAATTTGATGATATCCTTAGTTTTTGTTCCCGATAATGGGTCGGCTTCTACCCATTTGGAAAAGTAATCCACAACCACCACGATCGTTTGTCTTCCACCGGACGCCATCGGTAACGGCCCTATTAGGTCAATTCCCAATCGGTCAAAAGGTAGCCCTTCGGATATTGATTCTAAAGGGGTGCGGGTATATTTATTGCATTCGCGAATCTTTGATAGGTGTCGCAGGTTTTTACTATTTGTTGGGCGTCAGCTGTTACTGTTTCCCAATAAAAACCGACGAGAAAAATTCTCCGTATCAGTGCTTTCTAACCGCAATGAGCCACGCCCTCTCCGTCATGTAATTCCGATACAATTATCTGCGACTCATTTACCCCCAAGCATCTCAGTAAAGGCCTGCTGAACGACTTTTTGTATAGGATGTGCCCCAACAAAACGTAGCCTCGGGCTTTATTTCGTACTTCCGGAGCCAAGTTACCATCGTCGGGTAGCAGTCCTTCGGCCAGGAAAGCTATAATATCCCTTCGCTAGTGTGATATAGTTACCGAAGATATCTGACAAGCGATCTCTGGTCGGTTATCCATCTCTATCCTTTTTATAATCGATGGGTTTTCTTGTTCGGTTATCCAGGGGTAATTACTCGTGCAGGATGCCGACGCTAGCGAGTCGGCCATCATATTTTCGGCTCTGGGTCATGCTCATATGTTACTTTGGCAAATGACGCGGTTAATATTCGCAGTGCCCCTAAGTACTGAACCAGGTGCTCCATCATAGCTTCCGACGCTCCCGAGGCTTGATTAATCAAAAGCTGAGAATCACTTATAAGACGTATGTGCATGGCCCCGCACACATGTGCTAGTCCCGAACCGGCTAGGATAGCTTCATATTCCGCTTCGTTGTTGGAAGTAGAGAAACCAAAGCGGATTGCCTGGTGCATACTTATGGCCGTAGGGGTGACTATATGTACGCCCGCGCCGCATCTGTTGACGTTTGACCCTTCATCGGTTCAGATCACCAACTCATTCGGTTCGTCCGCTTCGGGCAGCTCTTCTTGGTCCGGGCGATTGGAATGGAACTCGACTATAAAATCGGCCAGAGCCTGGCCTTTGATAGCTTTTTATGGCTCAAAGTTTATATCGAAGTCGCCTAACTAGACCGACCATTTACACATTCTTCCCGACATGTGCGGTCGCTGAAGCACATATTTGAGTGGAAACGAGGTTCAGACGACATTGGGGTGGGCCTGAAAATATGGCCACATTTTTCGTGCCGCGGTCACCAAAGCCAGGGCCATTTTTCCAGCCTCAAATACCGCGTCTCCACATCCAATAGGCTTTTGCTCACGAAGTACACCGCTTTGGGAACCGTTCCCGACTCACTAATCAGAGCCGCACTTACTGCAAAATCTGAAACCGCTATGTAAAGAAAAAGAGTTTCCCATGTCAGGGGCTTCGTTAGAAGGTTCGGGGATGACAAATAAGTTTTGATCCCCAAAAAAGTTGTGCTGCAAGCCGATGTCCAAACAATATTCTTAGCATTTCAAAAGACTTGAAAAAATGGAGCGCACTTGTGAGATGAACGAGAAATAAATCAATCTAAGGCTGTAAAGCGTCCGGTTAATATCTGGACCTCCTTGATATTCTTAGGTGGTGTCATGTCGGTAAGGGCTTGTAATTGGATCGGGTTTGCTTCGATCCTTTTTTCGCTAACAAAGAACCCCATGCCCGAACTTACCCTAAATGAGCATTTCTCCAGGTTCAATTTGAGGTTTATACCCCTTAGATTATCAAAGGTTTCCCTCAAATCAGTGAGATGGTCCTCATCTGTGCCGTTCTTCACTAGCATGTCATCGATGTAAACTTCCATATTCCTCCCTATCTGGCAGTCGAAGGTCTGGTTAACCAATCTCTGATAAGTCGCTTCCGCGTTTTTTAACCCGAACGACATAACCTTATAGCAATATCAGCCTTGGCCCGTGATAAATGTTGTGCTTTCCTGATCCACTGGGTGCAACTTGATTTGGTTATAGCCGGCATATGCGTCCATAAAAGAGAGTAATCTATTTCCCGACGTGGAATCCACCAACAGGTCAATTCTTGGCATCGGGAAGGGATCCTTTGGGCATGCTCGATTAAGGTCGGGAAAGTCCACACACATCCTCCACTTCCCGTTCTTCTTTTTTACTAGGACGGGATTGGATGTCCAGAGTGGATAACTTGATTCTTTGATGTGCCAGACGATGAGCATCCTTTCAACTTATCTTAGAATGATTTCTGCCTTTCTGGGGAAAAGGCCCGACGCTTTTGTGAGATGGGTCTGACATTCTTGTTGATAGTTAGCTTGTGAATCACATGGTTCTCTAGGACTCCGGTCACGTCCTTCGAACACCACGCGAAAAAATCTAAATTTTCCCGTAGCAATAATACCAACCGTTTCTTGAAGTCTGGTGACAATTTGATTCCTATCTATAAAACGTTTCCTTCAATAAATTGGGGTTTGTCGTATTCTTCGTCGGTGGTTAAAAAACTGGGAGCTTCCCTGGGATCATCGACGGGTAGTGACCCCAAGGGAAGTCTCACTAATTGCTAGTCCTGCATTTGCTCTATCTCTTGATCCCTTTTTGGTGCTAAAGCCGCTCGGTAACATTCTCTTGCCACTTTCTGGCTGCTTCGCCCGACCCCCGCGTTGTTCCCGACCAAGTATTTTAAACATTGATGAACCGTGGACGTTACCACGTGCATTCGCGACAGCCACGGCCTACCAAAGATCGCATTATGAGAGGCTGGTGCGTCTACCACGACGAATAAAACAGTGACCTCCTTTTTGAATGGCCCGCGACCCAGTTGCACGATGCCTTCAAATTCACCTACCACGTCTGTTGCTGATCCTGTGAAACCTATAATAGTTCGGTCCGAACGCGTAATTACCAGGGGCACCGTGAACTTCACGAATGTCGATGCAAAGATTATGTTGGCACTGCTTCGGGTGTCTACTAGGATGCGTCGAACCTCCTCCCCCGCAATGGCTGCCCCAATAACGACGACGTCTTTATGAGGACCGGCTATATCTTACATGTCGTCGTCGCCAAAATACAGAATCGGCAACGGGATGCCTTTTGAATGGGGAGATGGCTGAGCTTCCAACTGAGTAGCTAGGTTTACGGTATGTCGCTTTCTGGAGGAGTGCGTGATCCCTGCCATAGAATCACCCCCAAAAATAGTCAAAGATTTGAAAAATTGACAAAAGGTTTCTTACGTTTTCCTTATTTTCCGCAGCTTCCTCTTCGATGACCCCGATGAGGTTACGATTTACATCTGGGTCGAGATATTCGATGAAAACATCAAAAGGGTTGGTCACTTCGGAAATCGCCATGGTTGTCTCGGGCTTCAGCATCGTCACGCTTTCTTTCGAAGTTGCGCCCTGCTGCGCTTTCTTTTTCACGTACTCGAGTAGGTTCCTGTGCTCTATTAGCATATGTATCTCCTTTTTTAGAGCAATACAGTCCTTAGTATCGTGTCCCACGTCTTCATGGTAGCGACAATACCGGTTTTTCCTGTGCTCCCGGGGCGTTGGTATGGCGAAACGTCTTCTGTCAAATCAGCGAAGTAAGCAGGTCGGATCCACTTGTTAGACATGGGTCGCGAAACCACTTGGCTCGTCTGCTTTACTTTTTGGCTCTGGGAAGCCAAAGGCTTGATTGGTAGTGACTGGGTCGGTGGTATTGTGTTGATTGGCTGGACTTGCTGAGCATAGCTAGATTGAGCGCCCTGTTTTATAACGATCGACGCTTGCGCGCTCTGTTGAATTTGCGCAGCCAATTCAGACGCCTCGGTTTCTTCTATCAGTATCTGTTTTTCCACTTGAGGCAGAAGGGCGGAAAAAATAAAAGCTTGCTTTTTAGTGACCGCTTGCTTCATCGGTCCTGGAAGCAACCCCAAGCGATACGCTATTAGAGCCACGTTCTCTTCGCAATGATCCAGGTCGATCTTAGTATCAATAAAACGCCTGGTGTAATCCATGAGGCTCTCTCCCAGCTTCTGCTTAAAGTTCATGATCATATCACCGTTGGCTCGGAAACTTTTGCTTCCCATAAAGTGCTGATGGAACATCATCCAGAACATCCCGAAGTTTTTAATACAACCCTGTGATAGCCGGTTGTACCACTTAGACGCCCAATCCCTGAAGGTCATAAAAAACGCCCGGCATAATAGCTTATCGTCGTTATCGAAACTCAACATAAAGTTCTTGAAGGCTTCCAAATGATTATCTAGATCCTTCTTACCGTCATACTTCTCCAACTTGGAAATGTCAAACCTCTTCCGGAGATGCCCCGACAATATTTCGTCGAACAATGGTGAAGCTCTCCAATCCATTCTGAATCAGAACGCTCCGCCTCCAAGCCCCTCAGTCTGAATCTCATGCAAACCTCCATCTCCTGGGTTGATGAACTGGCTACTGACGCGGTACCCCTGGTTATGGCTACTGACGCCCGACATTCTTTTCGCAGTGCTACCCTTCTTGAATTTGGGAGAGTCGGAATGGGGTGCCCTATTCCGTCGGGAATTTCTTTTCTGTGCACGCTGGTTTAGCGTTTCCTTGTGACGGTACTCTCTTCCCGACGAGTCATCCGAAGTATAATCAGCAACGATTCCCCGGTTATCCTTTGGGTATTACTCTGCTCTTCCATCCTGTCTGTCTTCCGGGCAAGACTCCCGATAAAACCGAACAGGTTGGGCATCGATACGATTGTCAATAGTCGGATAGCCTTCTCTGCGGTTGTCTACGACTTGTTCTTTCCCCTTGCCTTCCCGAGCCATTTTATCATCCAGTGCCCGTTCTTTTCAGCGTTTAGCTTTGCGATGTCTTCCAGCAGCTGTCTCCTGGTCATGTTAAGAGTCGATCGCTTGTCCCAACCCTGCGCGTAGTACTCCCATCCCGGAGCTTCCTCTCCATCAGACATTGAAACGGCTCGGGCTACTTCTCTCCCGACCCTCTCCCCGACTGCTTCGTCATTCATTCTTTAAGATTTAGATCGTGATTTTCAAAGGAAAAGATTCCTTTTTGGTATCACGGATTCCCAAAGACGGCGCCAATGATGAGAGAATAAATAACAAGAAAGGAGAATATTGGATCTTGGACCTGATGTGACTAAAACATAAGATGTAGAGAGAGAAAGTAGAAAGAGAATATAATATTCAGATTGTCCCCCACCAAGAATAAATGGGCTCCCTTTTATAGTGGGGAAGGTGGGTCACATTAATGTCCTTAGTGGTCTTACACTATTTCACTATTAGTCCCTTACAAACTACTTTATTTACAAATATTTCCCCAATAAATAATAAATACAATAAGTGGCATATTTCTTTGCTCTTGTTTAGAATTAATTCCTTCCCTATTAAGATCGACAAATTACTCCCTTATCACCATTGGAATATTACTTTCAGGAGCTGAATTAGAAAGAGACATTCTGAAAGTATCCCATGAGTCTGGCAGCGAACCAAGCAACCATAACACCAAAACCTCGTCATCAGATTTGATACCCATAGCAGCCAACTGATTAATCAAGCCTTGAAAGGTATTCAAGTGATCTGTAAGAGGTTATCCATCTTGATAACTCAAATACATCAACTGTTTGAACAAAAGTAACTTACTGTTTCTTCTCTTCCGAGCATATAACTCCTCAAGTTTACTACACAATTTCCTTGCATCTGTTTCGCCTACAACATGATTCAACACATTATCATCAACCCATTGCCGAATAAAGCCACAAACCTGTCGATGAATAATTATCCATTCTGCATCAGACTTATCTTTAGGTTTTTCATCAATGAACACTGGTAAATGAAAACTTTTAACATAAAGAAGAACTTCCATCTTCGATTTCCATATATGATAATTTGAACCATTCGTTGTCACCATTCTGCTTGTATTCACCTCCATATTTGATACAAGACAAGTACACAACCACTCGCTCTGATACCACTTTGTCAGGAGATAGAAGCGCAAACAAAATATTCCTTCTTGTATCAAATATGATAGAGATAACGATCCCAAACAAAATATCAAGTCTGAATAAAATAAACGTAAATAACACATAACACTTTTTACGTGGAAAACCTTCCCAGTGTAGGAAGTAAAAACCACGGGACTGATTTCGGAGTCCAACCAAATATTCACTATTAGAAGACGGGTTACAAAACTATTCTCTAGATAAAACTAGAGTATACACCACACAAAGTATGACAACTTCATACACAACCCTAATACACAGGATAGTGAACCGAAATCAGAAAACTCACTAAAATATCCCCAAAATGCAGTTAGAAGAAGATGATCGAAAAACACACTTAAATGACTCCACATCAAAAACTCTCTGAACAGATTGTTGAGGACAAATAGACGAGCCTTCTCACCAAAATTAAAGCAGATCGGACAGCCGGAGACAGTCCGATTGAAAGCACAAAGTTCCGCCTCGAATCACCTTTTTCTCTCAAAAACTGAACTATAGAATATGATGCTCATCTCCTATAGACATTGTATAAATATATATATTTATGCATAAACCAAACTCCTATGTGTTATCCAAATTGGGCTTAGCCCATATGATAATTGGACTCCCACATAGGAAGAGCCCAACATTTATAAATACCACAATGATATTAGGCATGACATCTTAGATTTGATACCTCTAAAGAAAGAAATTCAGATTTTGATAGAGATTGGTAAGCTGACAACGTTTGGACAAGAAGGGGGTCGACATATTCCGAGCGTTAATCCATCATCACAACAAGGTGTAAGTATATATTCGAAGCAAGAAAATAAATTGTTCATAGTTGAGCCTAGAAATAACATCAATATTTCTTTGGAATATCTTGATCCCGATTCGAATCGGAGGCTGGTATTAATTATGAGTGACCCAATGGTACAAGGAAGAGTTCCAAGCTTGTTCGAGTATTTGAAGTCTTTGGAAATTTTTGAAGGAGATATTATGGCTGGAAATACTAACAGATATAGAGTAGGACATATGGTAAACCTGACTACTGAGTTGGAAGGCAGAATTTACTACTCACCTTTATGAAAATAATATTATACCTTTCATTTTGTGTTGATGAAGATGATTTAATAGCGGCAGCTGGTCATAATCAAGATGCAGTAATGATTGGAGCATAGATAATAGATAACAAGGTTCGAAGAATATTAATTGATATTGGCAGTTCAACTAATGTATTATTTCTGTCAATAATGAGAAGATGTGTAAGCCACTTGCAATTCTCTGATCAAACGCAAGTTGTTGGAGAATTAGAAGTTGAAGTTTTATTAGGTCGTGGTCCATTTAAGAAAATAGTTCAAGTATTGTTTATGCTAGTTGATTTTTTGACGAGCCACAATGCCATTTTGGGAAGATCATGGTTATCAAAAATGTATGTTGGAGCTTATGTAGTTCATCAATGTATAAGATATGTGATTGAGGACTGTGTAAGGGTCGTTCGAAGTAGCCAAAAACTGGCTATGGAGTATTATGCAACGATTTTGCACACCAATAAATGTTTGAATATTGATATAATAACTAAATAGCGGTTAGAGGGGACTTTCTCAAATGTGGATAGAGTGGATGATACAAGGGAGACCCTAGGTTCATTAGTTTACGATGAGAATGTGCAAGTTTATTCTATTCCTAATGAAAAGAGTTTGCGGATGGGAAAAGTGTTATCTTCAACCTTACATTATCAGCTACTTGGATACTTATCCAAAAATTTAAAGATTTTTGTTTAGAAAACCGAAGATTTTATACGGGTTCCCTAAGAGGTGATTTGACATTGCTTGGCAGTTAACCCAAAAATTAGACCTATTATTCAAAAAAGAAGGAATTGTTTGGTAAAAAGTCTGAAACAATAATAGTATAAGTATATCGGTTATCTAAAGTACGACATATTCGAGAAGCACATTATTCATTTTGGATTTCAAATCATGTTCTTGTGAAGAAGAAAAATGGAAAATGGAGTATTTATGTTGATTTTACTGATCTCAATTGAGCATGTTCGAAGAATCCTTTTCCAGACCGAAATATTTATCAACTTGTTGATTCAACATCAGGTAATAAGCTTCTTTCTTTCATAGATGCTTTCACAAGGTATAATATATCTAGATGAATCCTAATGATCAAGAAACTAATACGTTCATTACTAATATAGGATTGCATTGTTATCGAGTTATGCCCTCCGGTCTCAAGACTGTTGGAGCTACGTATCAAATAGTAGTGAGAAAGACTTTTGCCACTCAAATTGAGAGGAATACAGAAGTTTACTTAGATGATGTGTTGGTCTAAATCTTTACGGATGAAGCACGCCTACGTCACTTAGAATAAAATTTCGCGAATTTGAGAGCTATTCGTTTAAAATTTAACCCATAGAAATGTACCTTTGGAGTTAAGTCAGGAAACTTCTTGGGATACATAATAAGTGAATAAAGGGCTAGAAGCTTATCCATAACAATTAAAATATTTGATAACAATGACTCTACCTTGGTCTATTAAAGAAGTGGAAATTTTGACACGTAGGTTGGTAGCTCTAAATAGATTCATATCTAGATCTGTAAATAAATATGCTCCATTTTTCAAATGTTAAGACAATCAAAGGAATTTTCATGGACACTAGTGTGTGATGTAGCATTTTCAAAAATTAGAGAATATTTATCCTCCCCATAATTTTTGTATAAGCCGCTTTTAGGTGAGCAATTTTTCATATATATATATCATCGTCTCGGGTTATATTGTAAGCGCATTCTTGGTAAGAGAAGTAGATGGATTACCACAACCGGTATATTATGTGAGTAAAGGTTTCTTGCTTCAGGCAAAATGTATTTGAAGCTAGGGAAATTAGCTCCAATTTTAGTTGTAGTTGGTTGAAAGATATGTCATTACTTCCAAGCCCAATCTATCATTGTACGAGCATCATTTCCATTGAAAAATGTACTGGAAATACTAGTTATTTATAAGAGAATGACAAAGTGGTCCGTGAAATTAAGAGACTATGACATTGACTTTATTCCTCGAACAACTATCAAGGCTGAAGCTTTACCATTTTTTTTAATTACATTCGAACTATTCTGATGAGGAAGGAAATGATGTAAGTACATTACCAACAACAAGCGAATGGGTGATTAAAATTGATAGACTCCAGTGTTTTAGAATCCGGAGCATGACTCTAGTCAATAGCTCCATCTGGTGATACTATGTATCAAACAATACGGTTTAGATTTAGTGCATCGAATAATGGGGCAGAATACGAGGCAGCATTAGCTGGATTAAGACTTGCAAAAGATATGTGGAGCTACAAAAGTTCATTTACAAATGGATCACAATTTTTATCGAATCATATGTTGGGAATATTATAGGCTAAGAAGGATCATCTTATCAAGTATTTGCGAGAATAAAGGGGTTGACACTCTTCTTTGACAAACTAATGATTGAACATATTAACCGAGGAGAAAATATTGTTGCAGATTCTTTACTAACCTTTTCTTATTCGGAGGGTTATCTTTGGAATTTATTACAAGAGAGTCCATCCATAATGACGAAATCCGAGGCGTGCCAATATTCCAAGGAGGTACTTTGACTCAACCCTTACTGAGATGTTTGGGCAAAAACGAATCTAAACTAATTTTGTTTGAATTGCATGACAGAGAAGGCTAGGCTTATTGTGGTTTTAAATTTTTGGAAAGAATAGTATTATTGACATGATATTATTTTCCTACCATAATGATTTACGCTAAAAATTTGGTATGAAGTTGTAAACTTGTCAAAGATTTGCAAATACCATTCACATACCGGTTGTGCCCCTAGACTCAATTTCCATGGTTTATGGATTGAGGAGGACAACAAACAATTATAATTGCAGTAGATTAATTTTCAAAATGGAAAGAAGCAAAACATGTTCAAGAACAAGAGATAAAGATTTCATTAGATTCATTCTATCAAATATTTGTTGTAGATTCGGGGTTCCTTTGATAATTACTATAGAAAATGGACCACGGTTCATTAACAAAGAGATGACATATTTTTGTGCTTCGAGATGAATCAAACAGTGGTTTTCAACACCATTTCACCCAGAAGAAAATGGACAAGTGGAGGTTTCTAATAGAACTATCTTGGATGGTCTCAAAACATATTTGGAAGGTGCAATTGCAAAATGGCCTAATTATCTTCAAAATGTGATATGGTTTTATAGGACAACACCTCGAACTGCAACACAAGAAACTCCTTTCTTTTTGGTATATGAGATGGATGGGCTCATCCCAACAAAATCTACACTTCCATCTTATAGAATACTTAACTACTCCAAGAATGATAACAAGAAGGCTAGACGAGCATAGCTTGATTTGATAGAAGAAAAAAAGGTAAGATAATATTTAAATTTTCTTTATTATCAAACTTTAATGCGAAGTTGTTACAATTCAAATGTGAGATGAATGGATTTAAAAGTAGGTGATAAATTTTTTAGAAATATCTTTGTGCATACAAAAGACAAAATATTTGGTAAGCTGGCTTCGAACTGAGAAGGACCGTATTCAATGATAAAAAGGTTAAGCCAATGACATATCACCTCGAAGATAAAGAGGGAAAAACTTTGGAACATCCTTGGAATATTGAATATTAATGATTTTATTCTGAGTAATTTTCTGAACATCCATCAGCACATTATTTTCTCACATGTATACTGACCAATGGCAAAACCTTTCCTCTCCAGGTGGCTCCAGAAGGTTTTAATGAGGTGCCTATATAGACGAAATTTTAAAAATAGTAATTCTCATTTCAAAACATTGCGTGTACAACATTTTATGTTGAACAATAAAATCATTCTTATAAAATGGGAAATTTTTCAAATTTAAAATAAATATAGTATTATATAAAAATAAAAACAAAATATGTAAGTTAAACAAGGACTCATCACCCTTGATATAAATTACGAGAATATATATTTATAAGTCCCAATGTGTGTGGCAACATAATTCGAAGTGCCAATGTGTGTGGTGATATAATTCGAAGTACCAATGTGTCTCGCGGTATAATTTGAAGTGAAAATATGTGTGGCAATATTTTAAAAAGTGCTAAGATATGTAGTGATATAATGCGATAATATTTTAAAAGATAAGTTGAAATACTGGCACACGAACATACCATTTGAATAAAAATACAAGTAAAATGTGAATGGTCACTTACAAAAATACAAGCATTTCCATCTGATGGGAACTTAAAATGTACAACTAGTGACATGGATAGTCACTTATAATAATACACAGTGCTATGTTATAAGCACTTACAAAAATACAGATTTGACATGTGATTTCTACTAACCAAAACACAGTTTGAAAATACAAAATACTATATTTGCACCATTTTAGGGTTCACTTGAGCTGCCATTTGAAGAGCAACTTTCACTTTCCAAACTTTCACTTCTTGACGAGGTAGATTTGTTGTTTTTGTTCTCTTCGCATTCTGACCTATCTGAATCACTTACAACAGTAGTGAATGCATCTTTAGGGTGTCGGTTTTCTGGAACGAAATACTAATAGTCTACCATATTTGCCTTCAGAAATATCTTGTAGAAATCAAGAACCATGAAAATTTTGCTTCATATTCACAAGTTTTTAAATTCGTAAGACAATTGCTTGCACATGTGTCAACAACCGCGGTTATAGCAACAACATTTTCTATCTCGGCTTCAAATTTGTACGGTGCGAAGTCTTGAAGGGTTTCTGTTTTCTCTCTTCACTTTCCTCGTAAAAATTATTGATGACTTTGAGGTTAAAATGCTCTTGCTGCAATTCTGCTTTGTGTTTTAAAGATAGTTGATGCAGTTTCTTTTAGTGTTTCTTAGTTAGATGGTTTTTCAATTCATAGCCATATTATGCCAGTTCGCTATGTCCATTTGAAGGGTTTAAAATTGATCAATAAGATTCCTTTGAGCCATTGTAGTCGACATTTTGTTGTATGTTGTCTTTTGTTTGCAGCGAATAACATATTTTGTCATTGCTTCGAAATGATTCTGAACAACTGAAGCTTCCTCATTCAAATTTTTGGCAGTGAAGGTTTATTCAAACACAAATGCTTCGGGAGTGGTCACTGAACGACATGGTGGTCGATTTTCGTGAGGAAGTGCTAGTTGATTCTCAGAAAAGTTGTGTTCCACGTTGACTAAAAGAGTCTCAACAGCCTCATTCGTAGTGGCAACAACCTAATGTTCATTTTCTTGAAACTATGGTTGAAATTCATAGAATTGATGACCTTCATTCTCCTTTTCATTCTCATCAAAGTTGGTTGTCGGATTTGAGAATAAGGTATCAATACCTTGATCCGAATTTTCGTTACTAGACTTTTTCAAGAAACATGCTTTCTTTTTCTTTGAATTAACCATTTTCTTTATTTTGAAAGCCTTGAGGAGTATGTCAAATGTTTCAAACATGTAAACAAGTTCCTCACAGGTCCTTTTATTATGGCCTAACTTTGATCAACGGCCACATTTCATATTCTTAGTTGATGTTTATTCTCAAGACGTAATACACTTCTTCTTAAGCCTTATAGGTTGTCTTTTTAGGTTGAGAGAGTGAATTTTCGTTGATTCATTAGAGCTTAATCGTTCACCAAAATTTATTAAAGCATATACATTAAAATTCTAAGTTGAATGTAATTGCTAACAGTGAAAAATAACTCTATTAATGTCATATGATCTTAATGAGTCAAATGTATTACAACAAAAGCATAAGAATATAAAAAAATCCAGTTTCCAAGCACTGCAAGAACAGTTAAAATCTAATAAATTAACAACCATAGTAGGTTTATAAAAAACTTCAAATATGGATGTCGAGGACTTACGAATGAGCCACGTATGAAATGCTTCAACATTGACCTTTAACTTATTTTCATACTCAGGGTATAATTTACTACTCCAACTTAGCTTATTCATAAAATTTGAGTCATAAGCAACAATTTAATCTTGTCAATGAATTCAATAATGGATATATTACACAGATCTTTAATTTGATCGTTAAAATATTCGGGGGCAGAGAAAATGCCATAGCACCATATCACTTCCCTTTAAAAAATGCTTGAGCATATTTTTCACGAGGATTATAATCAAGAAAGTAAATAACTCTCTAAACTCCTTCACTAATAAGCACATAGTCTAAACTTATAAACCATCGGTATTTTAAAATTTTCATTAGAAACACTGAGAGCATACCTCAAATTCTGAACACGATAGAAAGTACAGTAGGCATGATAGTAGTTCGGGTACAAGACATAAACAATATTAATGATATCTTCATGACGGTCCAAAATAATTGTGATTTGACGTTCTAACAAATGAGGTTTCAAAATCTCTAGAAACCATAACTAGTGGTTAACGTCTTCACAACCAACAATACCAAATACAACATGAAATATACATAAAAACAAATTAAACGGTATTATTTTTCTATATTGTCTATATAGTCTCTTAACGTTCATTTCACAGGTCTCACAGAACCATATGGTCACGACTCTCATGCTATTAATATCATATATCGCATGGTGGTATGTAAGGATATTACATGCATATCTGCATTACCATATGGTCACGTATCGCATGTTACGTGTATAAAAAAAATTGAAAGACATAAAAGATACCATTATTACCATATTTGGATATGGTAGAGAGTAATACTCTCATATGCTTGCTGGTCACAACATTTCTATCGACAAATAATATTGGCTTGCAAGAACGATATAAATATCGTTTGAAGTTGTTTCTCAGAGTATATTCCAAATGATAGTCGGTCTTAATATCATGATTATTCAATAATTTGAAGTATTCTTTAAGTTAATTAAAGGTAGTAAAAATATCTTCAAAAATACCCTCCTTGTTTTTCCTAAAAGCATTTCATGAGAGAGAGAGTAAGAAATATCTAAACTCTAGTCTTGTTTAACAAATAATTTTACATTTTTTTGTTACAAAATTGCATGACCTAATATAATTAAAAATTTCTATAGCAATCAACTCGGGTGTCAAATGTTTCCGACATTGTTTGGAAAAACCATGGATGCAAGTATGTATGTGAGCCAACTGTTTAATGATCATGAAGTTAGTGGAGTAATTAAGTGATGCGTAAATCTTCAATTATATCCAAGTGAGACTTTATTTTCTCACTAAGCAGTTATCTTAGATATTTTATTAAGCATGTTTAGCATAGCGTCATAAAAATAACCTTAGAGTTACATCACCTTGATAAAAAAAACTTGACCAACACTAATAATTACATCAAACGAACTAGTAGTAGCAAGTTATTGTGTTTTATGATAAAAATTCTTAAATTAGTACTAATCTCCCCACTAATTAATTGATTATTTGAGGCTTCACACACACTTATGCTAGACTCTATACGCAATTCTTCAACAACCTTATCTACCGCATACTTTTCTATAAGAAAACTAACATTTTTTAACCGCTCAACATCAAGTAATACTAGCAACCATACAAAATCTATCTCTATAGACCCATGACTTTTCATACCACTTATACCACTCTAAAGCCCACCATTTTCCAAATGGAAGAAAGTCAACATCGATCTTGCGTTTCACTTTGATGGTATGCAAAGAATTATCATGCTCAAGAAACATAGATCTCATCATTTTTTGGAACAGATCGATAGATTCCTCCCACTAGCCCACCTACTGCTTCTAGATGAGAATATGAGTTCAAGCGTTCAGAGTTTTTCTCAAACAGACGTAAATAAACAATTTCTATTATCAGGTGCTGAGAGGCAGAGGGAAGACAGACGTAAATAAACAATTTCTATTATCAGCTAATAGTAGGTAATACTGTACTTACCTCCAACCAACACATAACATCTACTTTCAACATGCTTTTGTATACTTCTTCAAACTCGCTAAGAGGAACAATTGCAGTTCGCTCATTATGTTTAAAAATATACATTGGAGTTGTAGACATTTCTTACCTTCATTGAACAATTCAGAAACATTTAGAAATAATCAATAAGTCTCGCATAATAATCATGTCTAATCTTGCACAAAAAATACGTTAACGTCTCGCATATGAGGGACGTCTAATATTTTCAAATGTCTCAGAAGTTATATACCAGCACGACTCGCATGTTCGAGTAGTATTGTTTTCTAAACGTCTTACATCTTATTTCTACTCTCGAAATATTTAACAACCTAAACAAAATTACTAACCAAATGAAACATATTATACAATTAGTTTATAACTTATTAAAAAGGAAAACAACTAAAATTTATAACTACTTCTAAAATTTTAGAACTCTTCTAAAAAATTTGTATAATAACAAAACAAAACTTCTGCTATTTAATTTTTAAAATATATTTTAATAAAAATATATATATAACAAACCGCTCACCTGTAAAAATTGCACTGATACCCCAATAAAACAAATTCGTATGAATCTGTTCCAATACTCGGGTAAAACAAGTTCGTACGTAGGTATTGCGTAATTCCGATAAAATCTAGTCTGCACCTGAAAAAATCAGGCAGTGATTATACTTGTTTCAAGCTGCTCTCATGTTAATCAGGATTGAGTCCAATGAGAGCAATATATTTTTTAATTTTATAAAAAGTTAAAAAGTAAAAATAGTTTAGTAGAAAAATACTTATATAAATAGGAGATATTTAGGTTATTTATTATAAAACTTGCATACCGAAGGGAATTAACAATAATATTAAATTGGGAATAGGCCATAGTTAAATTTTGGATACTAATAACAATGAAATTTTATAATGGCTACTTTAAGTCAATTACGAATTATCGTGGCTAACAGACTCCACCAACCTAGCAATGACAGAACCATACTCTGATATCATCGCCTCAGAAGTTATCGTTTTAGTTTAGAAGTCATGAGAGCGTGCCAACTCTGGACGATGAACCATAACCGGTGTCATCAGAATAAGAAGCTGATGAATGGTCCTCCTTTTCTGCCCTTGTTAGCTGATCTTATATGACTACTAGGGTGGTCCCTTCACCGTTTCGCATACTTCAAACTAGAAAAGCAAAACAGCATCGCAACACTCGAAATTTAAATTTCTTTATTTCAACTTTGAATTTGTTTTGATGTTGTTTTACCATGTGTGACAAGTTAGCCATGTTCAATCTGCTTTTGGAAGATCGATCTAAAATTTCAAACTGCATAATTCGAATTTGTAATTATATTTTTATTGTTAAAGTAAATTAAATAATTTAATTAGTTTTCTGAATAAAAATTGATTAACTGTTTCAGCCGTGATTTTTTTATTTTATATATATATATTTTTAATTTTGAGTTTACATTTTACTGTGCTTACAAAAAAAAAAAAAAAAAAAAAAAAAAAAAAAAACCGATTTAGTAATTAATAAAATCATAAGTAACTATACGATAGAAATCAGGTAATTATTTTAGATGCGAATGCGATGAGTTTTACATTTCTCCTAACTGTATTTATATTTTATATTTTATTTTGTTAGGGATATTCGCTTGACTAAATGATTTTACCAATTTAATCTCTAAATAATTTGTTTAAGTTTAAGAGTTAGTGTATATGAGTTCAATCTTCCAAATTTGATTCGGTATCTATAGAATATCTTAATAATGAATTTTCATATATTGATTCGATTTCCAATTTAATCAACGGATTATTAATTAATTGCACCAATGCACATAACTAATTAAATATTTTAAGCATAAACAAATGCATAAATTTCTATCAATCTCACAATTGGATAATAACATGCTACTAAATGTCACATTTCAATATTAGAGGATTTTTTATCCCTTTTATAATGACTAAAATCTGTATCTGTAGTGACAGGTTGGACACCGTAAAGAATACAACAATTTCACTTCTATAATTGGATGATGAAATTAATGTTTTTTTACAATGTTTTATACCTCAAACTAATATAAATATTTTTCCTAAAGTGCTACCAAATATATCCACACAACCTAGTAAAATCTGAGTTAGAATACCCCATGATCTCTACATTATTGTAACTTCATATATATATAAACATGTGTACTTTTGTTGTTGTTTATACTAGAGAATACTTTTGAATTATTCACAATTATCCATCTCCGGATCCGGTTTAAATCCCTGAATAGTTCATCGACTATTTCATTTTTTTTTCATTTAGTCCATCGAGTTCAAATTTATCTTTTTGGTCCAGGGATCTAGAAAAATCTATAAATTTAGTCCCTGACACCATAAAAACACCACTCATGAGGGACTAAATTTATAGATTTTATCAAGTCTAAGGACTCTTAATAGGTATTTTGATGTCGAAGGACTAAATGAAAGAAAATAGAATACTCGGGGGGGGGGGGGGGGGGGGGGGACTATGCAGTTATTTAATCCTCCAGATTACTTATATACCTTTCCCATAACCCGACAACACATGAAATATATGATCTTGTACAAAATTGATCATATATCATACTCCCAACAGTCATTACATCTAAAATATTTTACATTTTTTAAATCTCAACGTTTATCTTTGGGTATTGACCTACATTTAATTTTTCTTCTTTTACAATAGATGTATACAAGAGTGTAGTAAAAATTATAAACTTACTCTCACTAAACCTTTTATACCCACATTCCCCAACCGAGTTCAAAACTAAAATAGATTTGTACCTCAAGGAACTTATATTATCATTATCGAGAAACCTGTTTGAGTCCATTAATGGCTTTCTTAAGTTTTCATACCATTGACATAAGTGACCAATTAAAATGTTATTATGATGAACTATATAGAACATTTCCTTAATGTCACGTTTAAGAAAATAATTTCATAAATTATTTAATAATGATCTAGGTTGAAGTGTGTGAGTACTATGAGACATTTTTTGATGAAGTCCTGCACGAAACTGGAGAAACTGTCTATTTAAAGTTAATACATTTATTATGAGTTTAACCAATTGTCACCAATCGTGCTTTATGTCTCTCCATATTACCCTTACAGTCAATTTGTTTTTCATAACTTCACTTACAACCAATGGATTTCTTTTATTCAGCTAATATGACAAGCTCCCAAATGACATTTTTCCATTGACTTATACCATTCATTCATAATGTTGACCCACAACTAAGAATCAAAACTCTTCACGATTTTATAGAAACATGGAGAATTATTTACCGTTACACTACATGAATCTTTATGCTCTTAAAGATACACAAAATATTTAATTTTTATTAAAAAAATATCTTTAGTCGACCTTCTTAATGATAGTATATCTTAAGTTTGTAGTTTTCGAGGAGGCAGAGTATGATATTTTTTTAATAATTTCATTTTATTCCTTATGTGAAAGATAAATATAATCTTGAGAAATCTAATGTTCTAATGAGACTAAAATAAGTGGTATTGAAACCAAATCATATGATACTTGAGCCGACATGTTGCCTTCATGACCTACTTGTATTTGTTACAATCTTTATGAGAATCTATGAATTCTTTCTCGAAATAAATATATCTTATTTATTCCCTGCATCAACCAAAACTGAACATCCTCAAAGAACCTTGATGTTCTCGTCTCAAACATAATTATATTGAATAAATAAGAAAATCTAAGCCTTTTGAATGTTTTAAATATCTAATAACATCTAACCTTCTTATTGTTTATTTTATTTTGATTCGATCTATGGTGCTTTGTTTCAGATGAACATCCCAAAATATAAAAATCCTTTAAATTAGGCTTGTGCCAAATACAAAGTTCATGTGAGGTGTTAATGATTATTTTTGTGCGATTTATACTGAGAATGTAGACAATACATTTGGCAGCCTCACCCCATATTGATAGTGGTTGATTTGAATGACTAATCAACATTTTCATCTTATCCTTAAGCATACTATTTCGTTCCTAAATACGCATTTTATGTTGGACAAACCCGACATTGTATTATAAGGAAATATACCATACTCTTTTAAGTATTGTTTGCAAATAGTTCATGGCATTCTTCATCCAAACCGCTAAATCTTCCATATTACACACTAATACAATCAAATTTTATGCATTTAATGCACTTACCTAGTTATTTTTTTAACTTCATCTCTCAAAACTATAAACTTTTCATAAGGCTTCTAATACCTCATAAATAAGGTATAAATACCCATAACGAGATAAATATAGTCGCATGTTCCATACGACGATTGGGAACCAACCATGGTCTTTGGTATATATCAACTTCAAGACTTATTTTAATTTGTATACTCCTAGAACTTTCACCATGGTCTATCATCATTGATACATTTTATGTAAGCAATGAAGTTTAAACAATCAAATGAAATTAATAAAACTTTAATTATAAATCTTATCTAAGTTTTTTTAGAGATATTACCTAAGTGCTCGTGTAAAAGACTCCTTAAGTTTCACTTTTACAACTTAGTTTGTCATATACTTCTATGTTCAATGCTTGAATATGATGCTTAATAGTATCTACAAAATACAGTTTATTATCCATTATTAAATATCTAGTTTTTATGATATGATGGTATAAAGCAAAAGTCAGTTAATTATTATCAGAAAGACTTGAATATTTAAAAGCCTCTTCTGTAAGAAAAAACTAAAATTCATATTGACATATTTCAAATACAATACATGTTCACTAGAAAACAATAACTGATAATTAGAAATAACATAACTACACACAAAGGCCCTTTTACTTGATGGATGTATCTTTCTCCATCACTAAGGTTTCGGCTCTTTATCGCATCGTTTATAGAAATATAGAAATGGATGTTTGTACCCATATCAAGCCACCGTGTGTTTTCTAAAACCAAAACTAAATTAATTTATGGACAAACCAAAGTTGTAAAATTATGGTTATATTTTATATAAGTTTGACAACTTTCACATTATCTTTTAAGATGCCTTGTCCTTTTACAAAAGAAACATCAACATGCAAGTGATTTTTAGGTTTTTTACTCCTCAATCATAATCTTATCAAATACTATATTATACTTTATGTTCTTTGATTTTATTATTAAGAACTCACCTTATTTTTTATATTCAAAGTCATTATTTGAGGCGAGGAATCTAAATTTGATGGATTTTGGAAATGATCGTTAAAGGGAAACATAAGATGACTACTAACGTGAAGTAACCCTTCATCGTGAGGTAACCCTTCATCGAGAAGTACAAATATGTACTTTAGTGGAATTTCATGGTTTGAATTTGATGTGTAATTCTCTTCATATGTGACATTCAAAATATATTTGGATCACAGTTATGCGACCTTGAAAATATGATCTAATCTCTTTAACAACTACTACCAATGTCAGTTGTAATTTCTTTAATTGTATATTTTGAGTTTTAAGATCAACAAACGATTGGCTAATGTTGTAAATATCTCGACATGTAATGATATCTTCTTTTACAATCATACACTAATAATATAGTCAGAAAATGGTAAGTATAAGTAAATCAATTCAGTTCAGACGTCCCGTTGAGCTATTTAACGCACTTGAGTACTAAAAAAGCTAGTACATATTTGTAAAAGGTCCGAAAATAAATTTGTTCAAGGTAACCAACCTTTCCATGAGAATTTGACCTAACTGATAGGTCAGGGTGGCTCTATGGTCGTTCATTTGCTAACTGAACTGAGTATGCTTCATTTATTTTTCAGTAACCAAATACCATATAACTTTTGTGAAATGAACTCTGAATGTACATGTTTTCTTAATTAAGTTTGAGATTTATTACTTGGAGTTTGTTGGAGGTTTCTTCTAGGTTTGCAAGATGTTTATGTTCATCTCAGATGGTGACTAACATATGATTAATGTATACCTGAATGCTATGACCAATTTGATTGGATACAGATTTATTTACCAAGATTTAGTGTGTTGCACTTAAATTTTTAGACCAAAATGCATTACCTTGTAGCAGTGTAGACCTCCCTCGAAGGTCGTGTGATATTCCTCATCAGGATTCATAGAAATATGATTCAAACTTTAAAACACATCCATAAATAATAGATTTTTTTTCACTAAAATGGCATCCCATAGTTGTTCATTCTCAAGAAATTAGATATTTCGGGCACGCTTAGTTGAAGTTGTTAAAGTTTACACACATGCTCTATTTGTCATTTTATTCTTGACAAAGATCAGATTCGCAATACGGACAAGGTAAAAACTTCCCTCTTGTAGTCAATTTGGTTTAATCGTTCGACATAAAAATGATTGAGATTGTAGAGTTCTTTTTAGGCATGCCTAATACGGACTATGCATCATATCATAAGTGTAACTTTGTCAACTTCTTCCGCTCACTTGATTATTTGTGAGGCATCCATAGAATTTTTCTATATCATCTAAGACATATCCCAAATCCTAACTATTTAGAATTTTGGTGGAGCAAATAAAGTATGTATTGATGCATAGTAGATATAATACTGTGTATTTTATTAGGCTATAGTTGACTGATGACAGAAGTGTATCACGATAGACTTTATATTATCATACATAAGCAATGTATTTTATTGTTTTCCTCGTCTTATGAATATATATGTCCTTAGCTTACTGAGTATTGGAATCTCATATTTATTGAACCTATAAGTAGTCTTTTAGAATGTGCTAGATATATTATAGCTCATACTTTACATAGCTTTTTGAAAAACATATTCTGAGATATTTATGTGTCAAGAATGATTCTTCAAACTTTGGCTCTTCTAATTTTATAGTAATGATTAGTGCATCTTTATGGGGGGGACCAATATCTCTCGTAGGTCGTCGTCATCGAAAGTAATATGAGATTTTATAGTAGTGGATTGAAGTATGGTATATTTGTTGGACCTCAATGTCACTAATGTAACCCTTCTAAGAAGATTATTAGATTCATGTGCGGGTGTTCCCCTCAATAATTATTTAGACTATTTTCTTATTTAGACCGAGAGACAAGAGTAAGTTATAAACCTCATATAATGAGATGGCCTAGCTTGTCGGTGGCTTCATAACTTCATCTTTTTATGGAGAGGGCCCTATAGTTTTCCATCGTTGATAAAGTTTTGAATATCATCTCTTAAGGTCTTATACTTTTGGGTATGATGGCCAATGTCATTATGATATTTATAAAATTTGTTAGAGGTCCATATTTTCTTTATTTTATATGGAACTAGACTAAATATTTAGCTCGATCCTAAATCATAGCTATGCATTGGGTGAGCACAATGTATTGTGTATTTAAACCTTTATATTGTTAAGATTCTTGACCCATGACACGTCTTTGGTTATTGTTTTGAGAATTCTTATTTTCAAAATAACATCATCGTCGAGACATTTTGGCACTATGTTTGCTTAATTAAATTAGATCCACATGGAATGGCTCATGTTATGCACATACTGGGTAATAAAAATGATATGCGTTCGACATTCCCGACATTCTTGCTTGCTTGGTTTTGTTCATTTCTATTTCTTTCTTTACTTGAGAAAAAAAGTAACTGAAAGTTCAAATCCGTACATTTCATAATTTGTTTTGCCAATACATCAGGGAGGATGCCTTGGTGGTAACTAATCCATCATATTGTGGAATTTTTTTGTTTTGACAAAGCTCTTGGTATAGTAGCACATGCGACCATTCATCTCCTTTTTACAGTGAATATCTAATTCTTATATTCGCAAATGTCCTTATTCCCAATTAATTAATTGTGAAATATATTCCATAATGATTGAGTGTGTGAATTAAGCACATAGAGAATGATTTGAACTATAATACTTGTTAATTGTTTATTGTTTGAATATTCAGGGTAAACCGCTTATTAAAAATGTTAGAGACATGGGGATGCAACTACAATGTATTTCAAGTTTTCCCCCTCTTCATCTAAGGCATCGATCGGTATGACCGGGGGTCTAATTATTCACGCGTAAAAGGGAATGGGGATTTTTTTTATTATTGTGTCATACGATTATGGGCTAAAATGAGGTGTTCGAATGTAAAAACGAGGGTTTGGTAGTGATGATGAATAAAACGATAGAGTCACTGCCACTCTGTTATCAGGCTCAATGGCGTTCATGAGATTGGTTGCATGGGCGAGTTCGATAGCGCATGCGATGATGATGTTAGTTTTTATCAATTAATCACTCTTCGTATTGGCCACGATAACATCCGTTTTGGAGAGTCTTCTATCATGGTGATATTTTATATGTGTTTCAACGTGTCAAGCGGTCGGCCTCCATACAATAGTGCTTGACAAGAGTGGTGAAAACATCGACTCTAATGGAAATCTGAACCTTTATTTCTCTATTTGGTTTGATAATTTAGTGTGACTTTTATTGTTTTTATGGAGCAACGATTAGTTGTTTATTGATGTTATATATTTGATGAAAAGAGAGGTATACGTTATGACCTCCTTACAGCCTCATCTGTATAATTTCGTTGACTTTAATTTATGTATCAACCTAGCCTAAAAAACGTAAATTTTTAAGGTTTTTCATTTCATAATGTCTTCTGGAAATTACCGAGGAGGTTTTCCCATCGGTAGCAACACACACCACGATCTTGTAACAATTTTTCAAATTATTTTTAGTCTAGAAGAACATATTTGTCAATTCACGTAGACATATTCTAGTATACTTTGAATACGCGGGTTGAATAAGGGGTTCAACATTGGATGTTGTTCGAGCCATAATAGGCTTAGATTAGACAATACGTTGTTATCTTGAGGGTTTTTCTAATTCATTATTTGGTTATTCTTGGGTCTAACTCGCCCTAATATTTTACTGTGATGGTGATGAGAATAAGTTTGGCTCGTTTTATCAGAATAGAAATGGTCTCGCCTTGGGCGGTGACTTTTGCTCCTACTGACCTACTCCCAGTCATACGAGTTCAAGAAGATTCTACCTTTAGGTGTTTAGTATGTGACTAATATGGTCTCTGATCTTGCCTTCACGAGTGGTTAAGAGAAAGGCGATACGTGGTACCAAAGAGGTTGATGCATTATCGTCGTCAACAAAATTATCTAGCTGATGTGGGTAATAAACCATTATGCTAACCTTTATTTATACTTCGAGCGCATAATGAACATCATGTCTCTAGTTATGAGGAGTTCATCTAGGTGTAAGTTGCATAAATCATCCATATGTTGCTGCATCTAGAGGATCAGATCAACGAGATTCTCTACTACTAGAATGTGATCTTTGACAATAAATGATTTTGACATGGTGTGATGTAGTGTTATTTGGGTATGAGGTATTTAAAGCATTTGATATCTTAAAAAACCTCGATTTTCACACAAAACTCCAATTGATGTGAGTTCTTTTAATCCGGTTATGTTAAATATTGATTTAGCCGAATTGGAAACAATAATAATAATATTATAGTAAAGTTTTAAGTTTTAAATTAATAAAAAGTCAAATAGTAAAAAAACTAGATATAAAAAAACTAAAAGATATATAAATAGCGTTGATATATTTTAGTTAAACATACAATAATATTTAAAGATAAAATATAACC
The DNA here is from genome assembly GCA_036936605.1 of Limnanthes douglasii subsp. nivea. Taxonomy (NCBI): domain Eukaryota; kingdom Viridiplantae; phylum Streptophyta; class Magnoliopsida; order Brassicales; family Limnanthaceae; genus Limnanthes; species Limnanthes douglasii. The sequence goes on from JAUPFV010000002.1 coordinate 340,946,718, forward strand.
TTCACATGTTTTATCCAATATCTTTTTAGTTAAAATCTAAAATGATTTAATACTTGATTTAGTTCGATCTGTTCAGTTAGTTGAGTTGGTTAGTGATTTTGTTCTATTTTCTTGTTATTAGTTGAATTAATAAATGTATAAAGACATCAAACTATGAATAAATCATAGGATTGTGAAGTTTTAATGTAAGTCTAAAAAAACTTAAAGTTTACATATGGTATTAGAGATAAATAAAGTGAATCAAGAAAGAGAAGATGAGTAACCAGAAAACATTCACCAAGATTCCAAAGTTTGATGGACATTATAACCATTGGAGTGAACTGATAGAAAACCTCTTGCATGCCAAGGGTTTGTAGAGTCTAGTGGAAGAGGGTTACACTTAACCGACAAAGGTAATCAAAGTGACTGCAACACAGAAGAAGAATCTTGAGGAGCTTCAGATGAAGGGCCATCAAGTGAATCATTACTTGCTCTAGAAAATTGACGAGGTTGTGTTTGAACAAATCGTGGATTGCAAAAAAACTAAAATCTAAAATCATTTGGAATTCAATGAAGAGAAAGAATGAAAATACGAAAGGGTGAAGCGGTCTCTTCTTCAAACCTTAAGAAGATATTTTGAGGTTCTTGAAATAAATAATTAAGAGAATATCAATGATTAATTTGGAAGAGTAATGCCAATATCCAACAAGGTGAGAAGCAATGTAGAATACATGTCAGATTCGAAGATTGTTGATAAAATACTCTGAAGTCTTACTGATAAGTTCGCATATCCGTGGTTCCAATAAAGGATTCAAAAAAAAAATAAAGATGAAAATTAAAGAACTAAAAATCTCTTTGTTTGTACATGAAAATAAATTCAAAAAGATCAATCATGAAGAAGATGATCAAGCTCTCAATGTTAAAGGAATATGCAGAGGATCATATAGAGGCTGAGGGAATGACAGAGGACGATTATTCAACACGACAACAATCGAGTATTAAAACTGCCACAAACTTGGATATATTTAAAATGAATGTCAATATGAGAATGGAGCACATCTTGTAGAGATCGAATAAAATGATGAAGTTCTTCTCATGGCGTATGTGGAACTTCAAGGTACTAGGAATTAAGATGGGTGGTTCGTGAATTCTAGATGTTCGAACCATATGTATAGAGACAGAGTTATGCTCTCAAACTTGGATACCAATTTCACACATAATGTCAAGCTTTGGAACAATCACAAACTGGTGGTTAGTTAAAAATGAGTGGTGAAGATAACACGTAAAGGAATAAGCTATTTGGTCAATGATGTGTATTATATTCAAAAGTTTAAGAACAACCTGCTGAATGTTAGTAAACCTAAAAAATGGTTTTAGATGTGCTATTCAAATGAGTATATTAAAAAACATGCAACATCTTTCATCATTCAAAAGAAAATATAGTAGAATCTGTTATGAATGTTAATAAGGTGTTTATCATGTTGGGTGAATCAAATTAAAAAACAAAAGAGAAGAGATGCATGCAGGTTAATATCTCAGATAAGGAAGAGTGGTGGGGGATCATTGATATGTGCATCTCAGCTACAAAGGACTTCACACATTATGCAGTAAAGATATGGTTGTGGGTTTACCTGGAATTGGAGATGTGAAAACCACATATGAGGCGTGCGTCAAAGAGAAACACCATCATGATCCATTTCCAAAGTAGAGCAAGTGAAGAGCCACTGAAACATTATAGTTTATCCAATATGATCTCTGTAATCCGATCAATCCACCATCAAATAGTCAAATAAGGTACTGATAAATCAAGAGAATACAACTGAAATAAGTTCAAAGAATTTTATAGCTAATTCATGCCGCAGCAAAATGGTGTTACTGAATTAAAAAATCGCATAATCATTAACATGGTGAGAGTAGTAGTATTAGATAAGGAGGTACAAAATGTTATATGGCCAGACGTTGTGCAATGAGTATATCATGTTCGGAAGAGGCATATAGTGGAAGATCAGTCGAGCATTTTAGGGTTTTTGGATGTATCAGTTATGTTCATATTCCTGATGTTAAAAGAAGAAAACTTGATGAGAAAGTGAAGTGTGTCATGTTAGGTTTTAGAAATGAATTAAAAGCCTTTAAGATATTTAATCTAGTGGAGAAAAAGGTTTGCATCAGTTGAGATATCATATTTGAAGAACATAAGAAGTATAATTATGAAGATAATGATTATTATTGTGAATAAAGCATTTAACTTGAATGGGAAAATGGTTATGAATATGTTGAGAATGCATAAGAACCGGAAGAAGCAGAAGAAAACACCGATGATGTTCCTTCACCAAACGATTCACCAACTGACGAAACGATAGCAACAGGCAGGGTGAGAAAACCACCAATCTGGTCTGCATATTATATCATTGTAGAAGGGCTATCAAATACAGAGGTAGAACCAAACATGGCTAAATTAGAGATTTAAAACCTAGCTTTCATGGTCATATCTGATCCGACCAGTTTTAAAGAAACAACAAGACATCAGAAATGGAAACAAAACCACACGTGGTCTCTCATTGCAGTTCTCGTTAGAGTGAAGGCTATTGGGATTAAATGGATTTACAAGACCAAATTAAATGAACTAGGAGAGGTAGATAAGTTCAAATCTCAACTGGTTGTAAAAGGGTATGTTCAATACTAGTGGGTAGATTACACGGAGGTATTCGCATCGGTGGCTCAAATTAATATCATAAGGCTCTTTACGAACTAAAACAAACGGGTAGAGCTTGGTTCGGTTGTATTGAGGCTTATATCATCAAAGAAGGGTTTGTAAGTACCTGTAGTGAACAAACATTATTTGTCAAATAAATAGAAGGTAAAATCCTAATTGTGAGCATTTATATTGATGATTCACTAGTAATGATGAAGAATTAGTAAATGAGTTCAAGCTCTCTATGAAAGATATATTTGACATGATTGATTTGGGGATGATGAGATATTTTATTGGCATTTAAGTGATGCAGAAGGTTGATGGCATCTATACATGTGAACGAAAATATGTTGTTGATTTGATCGAGAGGTTTGTGATACAAAATTACTCCTCCGTTTGCAATCTCATAATTCATAGACAGAAGGTTGGCCGACATAAAGCTGGTGCTAAGGTTGACTTAACACCATCTAAGAAAATAGTAGGCATCTTAATGTATCTCACAGCCACACGACATGGCTTGATGTTTGTCATAACTCTTATTAGTCATTTTATGGAAAATTGATAGAAATGGATAGTCGAAACAGAATTGACAACTGCAAGAACTCAATAAGAGAAACAAGAACGGTAGGTATAAACTCTGACCTTAGGTTAGAGAAAATAAAAGACTTAGACAAAATAATCTCAAATTTAATTCATCAAAGCTTGACAGCCAAGTAGGGGTTTAGAGTCTTTTATAGAAGTGCTCGAAACCCTACACCAAAATTAGAAATTGTTCTTACTGTAATAAAATAAAGCTCAACCTAATTTCAAAGAGATTGGAGGTGTTTAAGTATCTCTAATAAATATAGCAGAAATAGAAAAAATGCTAAAAAAAACAAGAAAAACAGATAAACGAGGCCCTCAACGCTGGATTATTGGGCATGAACTTCATCGCCCATCCTCGCTCCGTGATGCTTCCGAAATTCGTTAAGCTTCTTGACGCGTTCGATTTGAGTGGTCGCAATGCCTAATTTTGATACCCTAGTCCAAAATAAGGTTCGTTTCCATTTATCTAAAATGGTCATATAGTCGTGGGTATGTACTACTACATCACAAATCCTACCAACTTTTACTTTACTACTGCAAAATAATCATGTGGTATGTGAAAGGAACTCTAGAATTTAGGATATGGTATCAATGTGAAGGGAAACGTGAATTCTTAGGCTACACCAATAGTGATTATGCGGGATATATGGATGACACTATGAGCACTTCACACTATGTTTTATTGATGAGTGGAGGAGTTGTCGCATGGTTTTCAAGGAAGCAACCAATTGTAACTCTGTCAACTACTGAAGTATAGTATGTAGCAGGAGTTACATGTGTTTGTCAAGTCATTTGGATGAGAAGGATATTGAAAGAAATGAGGCATGAACAAGATGAAGAGATGGTTGTGTTTTGCGACAACACATGCACTATCAAGTTGTAAAAAAATACAGTCATGCGCCGGACGTCAAAGCATATAAGGATTCGATACCATTTTCTCATAAAATTGATAAAGAAAGGTGTTCTTAAACTGATCTATTGCAGCACTTAGGAGTAATTGGCTAATATAATTCTTTAAAGATGGCATCTTTCTGAAGGATCACGGAAGTGTTTAGGATGAGTATTATGAATTGAAACTTTTGATCAAATTCACTTCAAAAAAAGGCTGATTGACTTAGTTAAATATGTTCGTGAATTTGTTATATTCTTCTATTATTAGTTGAATCAATTATAATCGTATTTTCACATAGATAATTAACCTTGTGATCTATGAATAAAACATAAGATTCTAATAGAACTGTAAATCTAAAAATTTACGGTTTACCTGAATTTTAAAATTAGTAGATGTCATATTTATTTTTAATATTTAATTTTAATATTTTATAGATACACAGTAATTCTTCTATTTAAAAAGAAATAAAATTCATTTTATGTAAGAATATGCCTAAAATGACTATTTCTTACTACTAAATTTCATTACGAGAACATAGAACCTAGAATCTACATGCAAAGTAAAAAACTACATTTAACTTTTCAAAACGAAAAAGTATCAAATTTTTTAACACGTCAGCTAATGAAAACAAAATTTTGCCGTTTACACGATTATTTAAGGTTGCAGGCACACTTCTTCATTTTCACTCTGCTTTCTGCTTTCTGCTTTCTGCTTTCTGCTTTCTGCTTTCTCCAAGATTTCGCAAAATTCATGTGAGCTTTTCAATTCTAAGTTTGATTTTGTTGTTGGAAAACAAATATTTGTACTCTGTTGATTGATTTTTGGTTTTCTATTTTTATCGCAGAATCATGAATGCTTTATTAGCTACCACCAGAACTTTCAAACAAGCCGCTCGGCTTCTCGGTCTGGATTCAAAACTAGAGAAGAGTTTATTAATTCCATTCAGAGAAATCAAGGTAAAATATCTTAGTTTTAAATTTCGGTTTAGAATCTACTAAACTTAACTTTATGGTAATGTTTATTGGGAAAATATTGTTTGTTCATTTAGTATATTTACTTGGTTTCCAGAGACACCCTTTGTATTAGGTAGTAGTTACATGCTTGATCGAAAAGAAAAACAACAATATTTCGTTACAGTTTCCTGGTGGGTCAATATATAGCCACCTTTGACCGGTAGAAATTATCGGTTCTTTGAGTTGTCTGGTATAGGTCAGTATATTTACTTATTTTTCCAGAGACGCCCTTTGTATTTGGTAGTAGTTATATGTAGTACTTACATTGATGGATCCAAATTGAACCCAAAATTATAATGAGGTGACTTTTATTTTATATAAACTTGTTAAACTACAAAAACAAATCTACTTAGTGTTGTTACTTTTTATACAGGTTGAGTGTACAATCCCCAAGGACGATGGAACGTTGGCCTCTTTTGTCGGGTTCAGGGTCCAGCATGATAATGCAAGGGGCCCTATGAAAGGAGGAATCCGATATCACCCAGAGGTTCTTAAACAATATTTTTCATTTAAAATATTTTTTCATACCGAATGCCATTGTGACTCACTGATGCATATATAAAACCCATTCCAGGTAGACCTCGACGAGGTTAACGCTTTAGCGCAGCTAATGACGTGGAAAACAGCCGTAGCAAATATCCCATATGGAGGTGCTAAGGGAGGAATAGGGTGCAATCCGGGCGATCTATCCATATCGGAGCAGGAACGTCTGACTCGTGTGTTCACTCAGAAAATACACGATCTAATTGGTACCCACACCGATGTTCCGGCACCTGATATGGGTACCAACGCACAGGTTACGTATCCTAAATACATTAATATAACCAGTTTTGTCACCTTTAAGCTCATCTAAACTTCCATTTCTTTTTTTCGTCTTTTAAAACAGACTATGGCCTGGGTGTTAGACGAGTACTCTAAATTTCATCGCCACTCACCCGCAGTAGTGACTGGAAAACCTATTGTAAGTGAATAACTATAATTAATGCTTTAGTGGAAAGCCATTACATAACAACATATATAAAGTAGTTCTTAAGTTGATATTGTTGTTCATATAATGCGCTGTTCTGTTTTGTGGGTAAAACAGCCTCTAGGTGGATCACTAGGCAGAGATGCTGCTACTGGTCGTGGAGTTCTCTTCGCAACCCAAGCGCTCCTTAAGGAATATGGAAAGAGCATTTCTGGACAAAGATACGTTATCCAGGTTCGGTTTATACGCATATAATCTCTACCTTTTAAACGGATATATATACGATTTTGAAATTGCATGTCTTAAATTGTTTTGAGCGGCTTAGATTATTAATTATAAAAAAAATGTAAGATACACAGTTACATAGCATATTCTGTAAGATATACAGTTTCATAGCATGCCGACCTATTTACATTTACCTTGATTTTTCACTTTCAGGGTTTTGGAAACGTGGGATCCTGGGCTGCGGAGCTGATCCATGAAAATGGAGGCAAAATTGTAGGGGTGAGTGACGTATCAGGTGCGGTCAAGAACAAAAATGGACTAGACATACCAAGCTTGAGGAAATATGCAACGGAAAACAAAGGTGTCAAAGGGTTTGACAACGCTGACGCGATTGATTCTCAATCAATACTCGTTGAAGACTGCGACGTCCTTATCCCTGCAGCACTTGGCGGTGTCATCAATAGGTTTGATTTTATTATAAGAAATTAGTGATATCTATATATTCTGCTTCGGATCTTAATATGCAGCTCTTATTATGTTTGGCTGAAGGGAAAATGCAAGTCATATAAAAGCCAAATTCATAGTCGAAGCCGCCAATCACCCTACGGATCCCGAAGCAGACGAGGTTAGACTATCTCTTTTATATTTTTACCGTACATGGAACATTTTGATTTATTTACTACCATAATCAGTTTCAAAACTTTATATTATCAGATACATTTCATGAACCAAACAAAGACAATCTCACATTAGCTTTTGATTCAATTAGATTTTGTACTGAAATTGGTTTGAAACAACAGATACTGAAGAAGAGAGGAGTCGTAATCCTCCCAGACATATATGCTAACTCAGGAGGAGTTACTGTTAGTTACTTCGAGTGGGCGCAGGTATATCTTTTTCTCTCCATATATATAATCGTGTGTATCAAGAAATCAATTAGATTTCATGTTTTGAGTATATTTAAATAGTTTTATCATGTGTTTTAAACTATTACAGAACATCCAAGCGTTCATGTGGGAAGAAACGGAGGTGAACGAACAGTTGCAGAAATACATGAATAGGGCATTTATGGATATGAAGGAAATGTGCAAAACGCACAACTGCGATCTTCGTATGGGAGCCTTCACTCTCGGTGTCAACCGAGTAGCACGCGCTACTCGTCTCCGGGGATGGGGATCTTGAAATAGTTTTATCATGTTTAATTCCAGAATATGTTGCGTCTCTTGGAAATTGAGAAAAATATTTGAGCTTGAACATCCGAGTTATTTGTTTACATACGGAAAGGTTACGTGTGGTGCAAGTTAGTCAATACATTCTATTATACACTTTAACTATTCCGAAAACATAATACAGTTTAGATTTCAATATACTCGGGGCACTCTCAAATATATCAATGTTATTAATAAATAAGGATAAACAGATTCGTGACCCGGATTGTTTTAATTAGTTTCGGAAGTTGAAAAAAAGGTTTTGAGCTCATCCCACACAAGATAAAAGAGTCCGTTTATACTTATCCAAAACTGATTAAAATTTATCCAAAAAACGTTTTTTTATTTTAGTTTGATTTTCTTACGAGATTACCTCAAACTTCTATTTATTCAAAGAACTGTCATAAAGTAATAAAAACACTAAGTTGATCCAAATCACAAAACCATTTGATTTGGCCGAAAAATACTATGATTTATTAAATCAAATTTTATATTGGTACTATTTTGTGAAGTTCTTCACAATCTTCTTGAATATTCAAATAAGTTTCAAGAGCATTCAACCACCTTTTTAAGAAAAACATAAAATCAAATATGAATCAACCAGATTTAAGCAATAGCATGGAGGAGTTAATATCGTCGGAGGTGGAAGAGTTAATATCGCCGGAAAAGGTATCGGAATTTTTTTTGGTCCCGGGTTGCCTTCGCACCATCGGTTCTAACCCATAAAACTATGGTGCATAGGTATCTTGGCACCGGTTGTAGGTCGTACTGCACCATCGGTTTTGTAGCACTGCACCACCAGTTCAGAGCCCCTGAACCGGTGGTGCATGGCCATAAAACAAATTCGCCTTTTCGGCCCTCTTAACCTTTATTTTAACCTTTTTAAGTCATTTATGTTTAGGTTTTCCTAACTCCAAGTTGTGTTTTGATTTTGGTAATTAGGAGCGGGTTAAACACAAAAAACATTAGTCCACTTGTAATATACTTGTATCTTATTATCACGACATCTTAACGACTACTTGGGAAGGTCCAAGCAACCTCGTCAAATGTTTTCTCAACAATTTTTTTATTTCTTTTGTTTTTGTGAATGTAGCGCCTTGATCGCTCGTTCTGCTCCTTCTCCCTAGACTTTCGTTCATATTTATTTTCGCGGGCTCTGTCATCTTTGAGAGACTTAACGATCTTAATATTTTTTTCCAAAGTGAATCACCCTTGACCCAGGAAAAGAAAGGTCTTCAATATTTTAAATATAAGATCGAAGATCGACAAACTAAACACTGATTTAAAAAAAACATAAAGAAATAAATTTGTCACTATATAATTAAACTAATTTTAAGTATACGTAAAATCTTAAAAAAGATAGCATAAAAAATAGATATAGAAACTTAAAAATATTTTTAAAAAAATCATATTTTTAAATAATTATTTTAAAAAAATCATCTTGTTGTTGTGCATCGACCGACGGTGCAGGTCAAACGCACCGATGAGGTGCTCGATCACACCCATCAAAAAATATGATCAAATTTTTACATTAAACCCTAAATTTAATCTATTATAATCCTAAATTCAAACATAATCCTAAATCTCATCTATTAAATTCTCTGAAAACCATAATCAAATCATCAAAATTCAACCTAAATAAAAAAAAAACCTATTTTAAAACTACATAAATGAAATAGCTAAATTGTGATTCGTAATGTATGATCTGGATGTTCGAGAACCATTCTCCCGAGTTTAGTTTATTCGTCGACCGTATTTTATCAAATTTATTACCATCGCAAGGATGAAATGACAAGACTTTGTATTCATATTTAGGCTAGATGAAGAAAGCAAAGTTCAAATTGAAATCATAATTGAAAGAGATGGCTCAGACTCGGTTATTTTATCGGTATTCATACGTGGGCTAAAAAGTAGAAAGCAAAATTCTACTAATTGAAATCACGAGACTTTGTAGTCTTATACAGTTATACTAGTATCTGCCATTTCGAATTTCAAGACCAACCGATAAACCTTTGGCTGCCGTGTAAAAATTCACTGTATTTATTATTGCCAGCTTATTACTGTACACTAACGTCTTAAAAGTTCTGACAGACCGAAATCGTCATAAAAACTGGTCCAAGGTTAGTAATTTTTCATCATAGGTGTTACTTCCTCTACCCTTTTATATTTGAAGTTATAGATATATGTACAATAATTAAAAAAAATCATCATTAATTTTAAAATTATAAAAATTATTACTAATTTTTATAATTAATAAATATTAAAAACAAGATCGGAATAAATTAATTTATCAAAAAAATATATAAATTGTATACAACTATCAATACAATTTTGATATTTGAAAAACCTTAATTAAATTAAAACAAATATATTTTTCTTGAACAACATATAATAAAGGACGATATTGTTACCGTTATGTCGGAAAGATGGAATTATAGAAAATTATTTTATGACTAAATTTTGGTAATAAATTTCTTACTATGTCTTCATGTGATATGGATATTACAATCTCAAATAAAGTTTGTTATCGAATCAAGTGGTCTTAATACTAATAAGATAAACCCAATCTACTTTCCGCAGTGACCATTGGTAAAAAAATATAAATATCGATGTCCAAAACTGTCATTTACTTTTAAAATACAAATAATAATAATAAATGATACTGTCAAAATTTAGTCCTTCGTAGTATACTGGAAGAAAAAAATTTAACCCGAATTAATCAATAGTTTAAAATTCACTATATTTACCTTGACAAAAAAACGGTGCAAAAGATTTTAAAATTTCTGACTTGGAAATATGTATTTATACATGTTATACAAATAAATAAATAAAAAGTTATTTTAAAAGAGTTTTTATTTAGTAAAAACAATATTTAAAATTTATATAAATGTAGTACGCTTACGACGGCGGCGTCTATTTTGGTTTGGTTGACTCTTTCGGGTCTGCAAATTAAATGGATGTTGGCCTCGCGAATGACTGCGCTCCCAAAGGGGTAGCCGAGTTGGTTGAGTATGACATTCTTATAACCAAAATGTCATGAGTTCGAGTCCCTCTACATACGCTTTCTCGGCTGAGCCTGTCACCTTGTGTGGTTTACCTTCTGCCGTTGGTTTGCAGGCTATCGCGTCAGACTGAGGGTTTACCCTGTGCGCACTCATTGCACTCTGAGTAGCGTCTGCGGGTTAATGTAGTACGCTTTCTCGGCTGAGCCTGTCACCTTGTGTGGTTTAGCATCTGGCGTTGGTTTGCAGGCTATCGCATCAGACTGAGGGTTTACCTTGTGCGCACTCATTGCACTCTGAGTAGCGGCTGCAGGTTCTCTCCGGAAAAAAAAATGTAGTACGATGATCATGTCCGGATTAGTTATGTTTTTGCTAACATTTAGAATGTAAAACGTATGATAATAAAAATAATATTTTTATGTAATAATGTTAAAAAAAATATTAAAATTGGATTTAATTGTGAAATAAATTCATATAAAAAATAGATTACATGTTGAATAAAAAAAATAAGTTTTTTGTTCAAAAATGCGTTAAATTGAAATAAAATAATAATTACAAATACATAGAGCATATCCCGAAGAGTAGCAATAAGACCGTGATAGAAACATGTATAATCAAGCAGAGCAAAATGTCCAAAACCAAAATGATCGACCATAACTTGGATAAACAAATACAACAAAACAAAGAAAAGATGCTAAGACCAAAAGATCACAAAGACTAGGCTGTAGTGACATAGGCAGGCATAGACCGCAATCCAGATGCAAAAAAATATGTTTCAAACAAACACAAAACAAAATTAAGTTAGAAATTTAAAAGGGCTGGAAAAGCCAGACAACTTTGGTACCAATGAATATGTACAGAAGATGAGAAAGCATGTGGTAAGATACCGCAGAGACGAGGGTCGAGGAGGATCTAAAATTTCTAGCATTCCTCTCACATGAAACGTGGTAGACAATATCGCCAAAGCAGGCACGCTAAAGGAATCAGGATCTAAATGGAGGCCACTTCGACACCGCATGGATCCAAGAGACCCAATTGTTATTGTGACTAAAAGAAAACCAATTTTGGAGCTTGCAGAACCCTAGATACTCTGAGTGTAACCACAATCATAAGGATATAATTAATGGACTCGATGGCGGAATTTCATAAGACACAATATGGGGATGTTTCGTCCCCAGCACAAGCTTATCCCGGGTGGATAGTTTGCCTTGGATAACAAGCCAAAGGATGAAGGAATGTCAGGGAGTATTAAATATATGCCAAACCAGTCGCGCCGATCTGACACGGGGGATGGATGTACGAATGGCATTGTAGGTATTATTGACAACGAACTTGTTAATTCCTCTCTTAACATTCCAATAGTGGACGTCGCCATGAAGGATGTTAGGGGGAGGGAGAGAGAGGATGAGATGATTAATATCTTTGAAGGTTCAATGGTTTCTAGCACTAACCGACTTTAAATGAGTGGGCTAATTCAAGAAACCATCTCGAATGATATGAGAGACCTTAAAGTTGCTTCCCAAACGAGAATCTCGAACAATATTGTTCCCATATTAGTTGACCAAAGAGGTTGAGAGCAACCAAATGTCAAACCAAAAGGTCTTCTCCCCGTTACCAATCGCTACCCTATACAAATTTATAGGGAAATGTCTAAGATTCAAAAACCAATTCCATGAAGGAGAATAGTCAATCTTTAAAGACCAGAAGTTGTTGTCTTTAATCTTCTCAGAGTAAATCTAGTCACACCAGATTGAGTTATAGATTTTACTTACGATGGACCACAAATGTTTAAAGACGACCGTCTCATTCCAGGTTTTTAGGTCTAGGATCCCAAGGTCACGCTTAAACACATGCAAGGTTACAGTAGACTATGAAACTTTAGCATCTGTAACCTTTATCTCTTAGAATGACCAGATAAAACGACAGAGAGACTGGAAGAGTTAAGAACTCTAGCGGTGAGAATGAAGATCGAATACCAGTATACATATCCTGCAAAAACCACATATTTAATAAGTTGAAGCCTCCCCGCATAAGAGATGTGTTTACAAGTTCAAAAGGCAATACGAATAGTAATTGTTTCAAGAAGAGGTCAACAATCGTTATGAGAAAGTCGACTCTGGAGAAGATGGACTCTTAGATATTTAACCAGTAGGGAACCGACGTTGAAACCAAAGATATTGATAAGATTCAATCTAAGAGTGAGGTTAACCCCATAGAGGAAGATGTGGGTTTTCTTAGGGCTAACCTTAATCTTAAGCTTATAACACTTCCAATGGAAATTGAAGTTCACATCAGTACTTTTTTCCATTAAGGATACTGGAAAGGACTTACAGAACCAAGACAAATAAGAAGGGAGATAATGGCTAACCTTATCTGAGAACTTTCTACCATTGAAATTCTCATAATGTTCACCGTTAATATTAAAAGTATGTGAAGGGGTAGCAATACAGTGAATAATCCAGTTGATCATCTGATTTTGAAAATTCATGGCCACCAAGATGTCAAGGATAAGGTTCCAACAAATATTGTCAAATACTTTCATCAAATTGATATTTAGAGCTATCCTCATATATTTCTTATTGATCTGGTAGCCCTTATAGATTTCTTGGGAAAAAAGGATATTGTCCGTAATATTATAGCCAACCACAAAATCCGATTGAGATTTGTCAATCAGATAGGGTAAAGAGTCATTGATCATATCATCTAGGATCTTAAAAATAATCTTGTAAACCACATTGCAACAGGCAATAAGCATGTAGTCTTCAGAAAAAAGAGGGTGTCAATAACTATATATATACTTTTATAAACATAAAAAATATATATAGCGATAAAGAATTCATTGTAATTATAAAAATACAAAAAAAAGTATGTCGAGATAAAGTTACAATTATTAAATATATGAGCTAGCACCCAATTATTAAATTTAATTCATTGTATTTATATAAATTATTGGAAGTAAAAAACGAATTGGTAACTTTCGTCAATGATTATATATATACTTTTATAAACATAAAAATAAAGTCTTAAATATTTTTGTCCTATTTTAAATCAGCTCGACATTTAGATGTATCATTATCATTACATAATTATTTTGGTCTTTTAGGTTCGGGTTGAACCTCGATCTTTGGTTTCTTATTGAGGGCTCAACATCTGGATGACAGGAAGTGCTTAATCAAGCCTCTTCCAATTGCAGCAACGATAGTGGTATTCAAGGCCTCTTCGTTTGGTCTGATGTGGGCAAGATCAACCGATGCATGGTACATCTTAGAAGGACTATCACCTAAGTTAGGAAAAATATCCATTGGCCTGAAGCTGGAGCGGAATAAGTTATCGATATTAATATAAGTTACAGAACTTATTCTTCAGTGTTTATCAATTTATTCTTTCCACTCGGTAAAAACGCACCGCATTTAAATTTTTAACTAGAGAAGAAACGTGTAAACTAAATAACAAAAAAAAAAGCTCAAACAAATAATCGTAGATAATCAAAACCATCTACCTAAGTAGAAAAGCGGGCGCCCAAGCCTTTAATATGAATATTCCTGATATTGCGGGTTAGACATGGACTTTGGAAACTCACTTGTAGGGTTGAGACTCCCGAGAGGTGTTTTATGGGATTCCAAGCTTCGACCTCAAATCTTTATCACACAATAGGCCTTTTATTAGACCTATATGCATCTGTAGCCATGCATTGTTAAACTTAATTTATTCCTTTAATATTCTATGAAAAGTAAAGAAATTATGAGTTTTTCCTTGTTGTTTGACACCTCTTCGGCAACTTCCTTTGCTATGTCTTATGTACCATGTTTTTTCTCTGCGACCTTTTGACTCAATGACGTCTCTGAACTTGTAAAAGTATTTTTTTCCATATAAATAAAATCTAATAAAATAAAAATATGTTACCTTCAAGGATTCGAGGCTCAAATAATGAAACTTAGATAGAGTAGTAGATTTTCGGTAGTTATGAGGACTCAAAGTGTTTGAAAGAAAATTCAAAGTTTTGAAATGAATCTCGTTTTAGTATTTATAAGGTGAGGTATTTATTTTTTATTTTTAGCTTCCAACTAACTATTAGTGACAGATATAGGAAGACTGAAAGGGACAACCTAACATTTTATACGCGTGATATTCAAAATATCCATAGTAAAGGAAGTGAGGAAGTCATTAATGAGATATGACCATCATAAAACAAAGATTAAACATCTCATATGTATCAGAACCAACCATCAGAAACCCTCATATGCGGCAAGCTCGTCCAACAAAGACCTCCCATATATTTCATACTCGGCTAACAAAGATCGCATAGATGTGTTAGGCTCGGCTAGCCGAGACCCCCTATAGATATCACCCTTGACTAGTGAGACCTCTTTTACGTCTAATATTACATTCTTATGTTGAGAGAATTTGTACATCACTGAAGCAAGGATACACTCCCACTAGTGGTACGTGCCTAATTTGATATCCCAACTTCTATGCCAATCTCATACACAACCTGCTTGCACTCTTTTTTCCTCGACAAAAGAAATTATTTTTTATCAATGGATGCTTTAATGAGAATTTTTTTAATGAGATAAGTCGAGGAAAATATATAAAAAGAGAAACTTCAAGGTAACTCGAATTCCATAAAATAGAAGTTATATCAAGCATTCAATCAATGGTCGTATCATCAAAGTCGGGATGTGACCTGAGTTTTGATTGGTATTTATTTATAAGTAACAAATTTTATAAATAAGATCTGGTGGAATTACATGCTCCAAGACCCATTTGTATGAAATAAAGGTCATTATAAATACTCATTTCCATCGAATAAAAGATTAATTTTATTCATTAAAGATTTTAAACTACTTTATTTATCTAAAATCCTTTTACCTTTAAGTAGAACCGTCTAGCAGTATGGACCTCCTCAGAGATAAATTCAAGTTACTAACAGATACTCAACCAGTGTTTTTTTATATCTTGAAAAACAAAATTATACCAGATCATAAACAATATAGTGGTCCAAATAAGTTTCCTTAACAACATATAGTTGTCCAAAGATATTCAAAAGAAACATTTAACAAAAAAACACTACCATAACTTCTTAATAAAATATTTATGGTTATTCTTTTACAACAATGAGTATATGTTTAAAAATCTGATTAGACTCGTTTAAATTTTGTTCAAAATACGTTATCATTAATATTTCATACACACTACTATTAAATATATACATTAATCAATGATAAATAAGTACCTAATATTTTATATTTGGAAATATTCAAGACCATAAACTTGACAACATGAATTTAAAATTATAAGATATTATAACCTTAAATTATTACCATATCTAAATTTGAAATGGACTTTAGCTCATTAAGTTTGTCTTTGCTGCAGGTCAGATTTAATAGTTGCACCAATCTTGGTGCCACTTCTTTTGGTCTGGCCATGAGATTAAGGTTTCTAGGTAAAGGTGGTCCGGTCCACTTTCATTGTACCCGTATTTAATGGAAACTTTAAGATTCTAGACTTCAAAACTTGGAATGGAACGGTTGTCCTCAAGCATATATATGTGGTCCATTATTAGTAGTAACAAAAATTCTATTCACTATGATTAGATTAAAACAAAAACGATGAAAAGTAAGGAAAACTTTAAATCTTGGATCCTCTCCCTCCCATATTTGGAAGGAAAATTTACATCTTAGACCTCTAACTTGCAAAAAATATATATGATGACGATCAATAATGACGAGTTTACCTTCTTTTGGTAAAATAAAAGGTTTCTCTCAACCTATTTGATAATACAATAAAAACAATTATTATTCGTGATTCTACAATTAACATTAACCTCGAGGTTTCTGACTTCATTTTGAATGACAATTTGAATTATTCGGCCCAAATAAAATATGACACTGGTAGAAGCCACCAGAACTATTAAGAGATCAACAAATTCATTTTCTCGCACCCATCTCCGAGAGATAATTATAATATGTCTAATGTTGGACATTCAAAACTGGAAATGTTAACTTGACCATTAAGGACACTTACCATGTCATCTTGATTTCCACTCCCTATGTTGGGTGGACTAAGTTGGAATGTAAAAATAGAATATATCTCGTCACTATTTTATTCTTTGTTTTCTATCGAGGAAATCTTTAGTTGGGGACTAAATTACCCTTATTACCATGTTCTATATAAATTTTGTGATGAACTCATCAGTGATATAATCTATGATTGTGTATTCACTCAGAGAATTTGAAACAGCTAGTTCAAAGCTAGGGTTTACGCTTAATGGTTACGATTGGCCTTGATGTATAAAAAATACTACAAATTGGTTTCCATGTCGTACCCTTCATTAATCAACAAATGTTAGAAGACTAACTTTATCCAAACTTGATAGTTCATGGACTACCACCAGATTTTTTAAAATCCAAAAACTATCTCTCACTAAGGTCGAGAGTCCATGGACGAGTTACCAATCAAAACCCTGGTTTTCAAATCTACTATTATTAGGTTATGTTCGTAAACCTTATACAAATTCCCTTTTCCGGATTGTTATATTTATGTTTTATGACAGATATCTCTCTACAAGGTATGTCTCTTCAATATATGTCTCGTGTGAAGTAAATAAATAAATATAGTATTATTATTAATATTTATTATAATGTATTTATTGATAATAATTAACTATTAAATAAAAAAATATAGTTTAATTTAACATAAATTATGTTTATTTTATATTTATATTTATTTTATATAAAGTTAAAAGAATGAAGATAAATCATCCATCCACCAAATCTAATGTATGAAAATATATATCAATTATTTATTAAAATGATGTTGATTTAATTAATAACATAGAAAAATATTAATGCTGGATGAGATAAATATATTACTTTTACTACAAAACAAAATTTAATGGTCTTATTATTAAAATTAAGAATAAAGAAATGGTAGTAGTAGTATAGTATCTAAAAACTATTTAAACGAGTATTCCATAAAGGGATAAAGGAAAAAAGACAAAAAAAAAAAAAAAAAAAGGTTAGACACACGATAACAATATAACAAACTTTATATACGGTTGTTTTAACACTTATATTGTTGTTCCAACAAGTTTCAACGCTAATGTATGGGTTGATGAGAAAGAGAAAGTAATTCAGTGCTTTAATAGCCTGTAAAACGTGTAAAACTCAAGGGGTTTATGTATTGGATTGTTTATATTACGGGTAAGCTATTTTGTTTCAATAACTTTCATTTATATTTTTTTATATATATAATTTTTTATTTTATTGAACCAAAAATTTGAATTACAGCATGACTTTTATAATAGGTCCAAAAACATTTTAACCAAAACTTTAAACCTACCATCTTAAAAATAAGGAGTCATATTTTCACCAAAATTGAAAATCAGCGAGCCAATTTCGAGAGCGAATGAACCTTGAGCTTCATATATGAGCTTGAATGAATAAGTCGACGCGAGAATGGCAAGTTCAGAGACCAGAAGACTTCTATTGTTACTTTAACAAGGAGATGGAGCAAGCAAAAACGAAACAGAGCGTTGAACAAGCTCCCTAATTGGGATAAGGAAGAAGGGTTAATTAGGCGGCTCCAATCTGAGGTAGCTGACTACCACATTTTTAAGGAAAGTTATGGCTCTGAGGTAATTAGGAGCTTGAGCTTCATCAAATTTTAATTCCTTCTTTTCTTTAAGAGATTGCTTTGCAATCTAATCTACTGCAGAATTATGCTCACAATATATATGAATTAGGTTCATTGTATGCATAATAAGTTTCTTGCAGCAGGTTATGATAGGATTAAGAAACCAAGGATAATTTCCTCTCAGTATCATCTCGGTTAGAATAGTTGAATCAATTTCAATGTCGAGTTCTTTGATACCAAGATACTCACAGATAATTAGTCCATCAAAAAGTGCGATGCATTCAATAATAATAAGATTTGATTTTCCGTACAGTTTGCCAAAGCCTGAGATAATAAAATCATTGTTATTTCGAATTATCCCTCCTCCACTAGATTCACCAGATCTGATACAAGCACCATCAATGTTTAGTTTGTACCTGTTAGATTTAGGGTTCTTCCAGTTAAAAGAGAGGGCTTAGCTAGAGGATTAACGCAACCAATAGATGAAGCAATTTGCTATATTTTCCCCAATGAATTCTTTTAAAAAGATTATATCTGTCAAGGTTAGTTAAGATGTAGATCACCTGATTGATAAACAAACTAGGACTTTCAGTATTGTCTCTGTGTTTTTCTGTTGTTTCTTGATTTCTAAATAACCCAGACAATTATTGAGGGAAGAATAGTTCTTATGTGAACATTTTTGCTAGTAAACCAGTACCAAGTCCTTATTAAGTGCGGAAGAGACATATTTATGGAGATGTTCCATATAGACCATGAATCATAGCATTAGACAAACACATGATTGGTTAATTCAATGTTATTACATTTTTGGCATTTGGAAGCTATGATGAATTTCCTTTTCTGGAGATTAGTCTGAGTAACGATCCAATTGAAGAATTTTCTCCAAAGAAGGAAATAAAATATCTTAGGCGTAATCTGATTCCACGTCTTCATGTAAAGATTACAAGAATTCCTTTTAAATCTGAAAGCATCCCAAGTTTTTTTAGTTGAATTTACCATCAGGAGATAAAGACCACTTAATAGAATCAGGTCTAGATCTAATAGAGATGTTCATGATTTATTTTATGTCAGAAGAAGATATAGAGGATAGAAGCTTAGGAAAGTCCCATGAACCTCCATACTAATACTTTTGAACTTTTATATTTTCCACCAATGATCTATCATCAGTTTCATTAAAGAGAATGAAAGGTATTTTAGTGCACCATCTATCTAGCCAACAATCAACATTTCTAGATCCAATTTCCTAGAAAATATATTTATCTTCTATATCTCTTACTTTGATAATCCTTTTCTAGACTTTAGAGCTTATAATAGGCTTAAGAGAACAAATAGGGTGATAAGATTTGCAGTATATAGAAAACATCATTTTAACCTAACGTCTTTCTTGACTTCTGAACAAAAACCATAGCATATGAGAGTAAGATTCCTAGATGGCATAAATGGTTTTAATGTTAAGGCCACCTTCACTGTAAGGTTTGCACAATGTATCCCAAGAAAACCAATAAATGGCTATACTATATTCTTGGGTTCCCTATAAATAATTGTTGTATAGAAGCCCGATTCTTTGAATCACTAAATTAGGAATGATAGAATTATGAGAGAGAAAGATAGGAAATACAGAGAGTACAGACTGAATCATGGTTAAGCTTCCCCCAAAAGAAAGAAAAGATGAATCCCAATCACGAATCATGTTAAAGGAATGTGATTGTGCTTGATGTTTAAAATTACTTGCAACTCATTAGCTTTCCCGTTTGGCATCTTGACAGGAACAATGAGCTTAGATTTATCTATATTGATAAGCTTCCCATAAACAGTTTGGTAGTGGTTTAAGAAGGATTTAACTTGGTTAAAAGTAGAGATTGAACCATTGCAGAAGACAATCATATCATCCGTGAAGGCCAGGAAATGTATGGTAATCTTTCTTATGTATTTGAAGTTGCTAGCATGATTCTCAGAATATATAGAGTTTAAGCCTTTAAGAATATATTCCTCTGTGATTATGAAGAGGCTATGGGAGAGGAGATCCCCCTGATTCAGGCCCTTTGTAGAATTGAAGTATCCTTTCATCTCACCATTAGTCACTATAAAAGAATGGACGTTTGATATATTTTTTCCACCAGCTTTAAAAATAGATAATTAAACCCAAATCTCTCCATAACTTTAAGAAGAAATTTTTTATTAATCCTGTGAGAAGCCTTCGACATATCCAGTTTAAGAATAATATTATTGTCCTTGGATTTTATGTTTAAATTGTAACAGAGTTCTTGAGCAATCAGAATATGCTCCTGAATGCTTCTCACTTTCACAAAAACCCCTTTCTCTTCAAATATTATTTTGGGCAGAAGAATAGATAACGTGCAGTTTATTACATTAGAAACTATTATGTTGAATACTGTAGAAATACTGATTGGTCTGTAGTCTGTCGAGGCTTTAGGAAAGGATGATTTTCGAATTAAACAGATGACAGTTGAGTGAACTCCTTTAGGAATACAACAACTTTTAAAAGTGTCTCAAATAGCAGCACAAAGATCATTGGAGATATTATACCAACGAGATTTGAAAATTCCCCGTTGAATCCATCGGGCCTCGTAACACAGTTTGAATTAAGAGATTTGATAATATTATAGATTTCAAACTCACTCGGACTGGCCATAAGCATCGAGTTATCTTCTTCATTGATCAATGAAAGGATCAGATCCAAGTAGGTTCCAGATGCATTGTTGTACATTATTTCCAGATAGAATTTTCAAAATACACAACAACAGATTTACTGATTGCTTCATGTTCTTCAAGCCAATTGGACCAATCATAGATTCCATTAATTATGTTTCTTTTCCTTGTTTTATTCACGAGGTTGTGGAAGAATGCAGTGCTTTTGTCACCATCTTTAAGTAAAGAAGAGCAAGACTTTTGTTCTCAGTAAGACTCTTCCCTAGAAAAAAGAACAAGGTCTTTTCTTTAGTGTTATCCAGGATAATTCTATCAACAACAGAGTTTGGCTCTTGGAGGTTCGTTTCAATCTAATTAATTTCTTCTTTAATCTGTTTTATAGAATAAAAAATGTTTCCAAAAATATTTTTATTCCAAGTCTTCAGATCAGTATTTAGTCTTTTTAGTTTAAACCAGAAAACATGAATATGAGTTCCCATCATATTTCCAGCCCAACTATCTTTGACCAAATCAAGAAATTCTTCATGCATTACCCACATGTTTAGAAATTTGAAGTAATAAATGATCTTCTCCTGATTAGTAGATAAAGAAATACTAATAGGAGAAGGATCTGAACAAGTCATGGCCAGATAAGTGACCTTGATAAAACAATCATAGTTTTCTAGTAATCATTTCCAGCTTAGAAGGATGGACCATAGGTTCTTGCAATGTAATAAAGTCAGTATTTTCATAGCTCTTAAATGATCTTAGCATGTTTAGAGTTTATTTATTCCCCAAACCTTTGATATTCCAATTCAATATTAAGATTGTTATTTATTAAATATAGTGGTTTTAGAAACTCTTTTGAGCTGAATTAATTTAGATGAAGAATGCTCTAAAGTGTTCCAACCTTTCAGCTTCTTGGACTTTTTATTTGAACCCTTTTGAGGCTCATTTCTTTTTTTTTCTTTTGAGAACATGTGAGTTTGTTAGACTACCTGTAGTTGCTATAGTTGGAGACTGAGGATCATGTATGGCAATGTCAGCATTTGTATTGTTGGTGAAAAGTAAACCGCTATTAAATTGAGTGAAGCACTTCAATAATCTCTGGATTCCTGAAAATGTTTAATGGACATGGTTCACATGAATCAGAGAAACTATCTTTATCTTCTCCAAATGTCTCTTGGTTTCCCTCATGGTGTTGTTCAACAAACTGGGATGGATGAAGGTTAGAGGATTCTAATATGATTTACGATAGAACGGGTTTTTCATAGGGAATGATAATAATATATTCTTTGTTGATGATAACAAATTTAAGCCTTGACTCTTGATGTTTTGTTTGGTTTATTTAAGTGTTGATCTTGGTAAAGGATTGTTCATTAGGTAATTTATGTTGGATATTATAAGCTTTCTTGCAGACAAATTGATGAAGCCCAATGTGCATCCAATGATTTTAGTAATTAGGTAGAGAGTCACAGACAACATAAATCAATAAGCCTTCTTATTCTTCAAAACAAATCCACAGCTTCTATGGTAATAATTTTGAATTATCGACATCAACCCATGCTCTACAACACTTATATCTAGTCATGTTAATAGTAGGAACCCATATAGTCAGAGGATAGCCTATTCCTATAGGAATTTCTTCTTAATTCCCTTTGTTAAACATAAATTCAGGAAGTTTTGGAAGTGTAACTCATATTGGAGTTATTGGATTTTTGATATTATGATTAAAATGTGGAGTCCATCTGAGGATTCACATTATTTTGTTACCAACAACCCATACGTTTTGTATCCAAATATTTTTCAGGTCTTCCTTGAGATTAAACTTAATGAACAAATGCATAAAATCCCCGTTTGTGATACTATAGTTGCTTGCGAATATGAATTTATCACGAAAGTTTCTAACTCTTTAATGTTTGGTTTTCCATAACCAAATTTTCCTACAATGGTATGTTTTGAGATGCCCATAAGTTTTTTTGTGTCTTCTTTGATAGTTGATGACAGTGTGATCAAATTTCTGGATGCATGTTACGTTTTCGTGGAGTACTTTATGTTTTTTGGTCTTAGGATATCAACGAAGGATCTGTTGGGATTTCGGGTCTGAAACTTTTCAGCATAGGACGTGGCATTGGTATAAGCTTATTTAATCATTAGAGTATTGTGGATATTTTGCTTACAGCCAGAATCTACTATAATTAATTCATCAGAAAGATGAATGTTCTTCATCCTTCCCAGAGCTGGGAAATATATTTCAAGAACGGAGAAGGTCTATGGTGCCGATTTAGAAGAATTCAAGGATACAATTCGCAATAATATCTCATCTTCTTTCATGATCAAGCATAATCAACATGAAATTGAAAAAGAATTCATAACATCAGCAATAATTTAAATTAGAGATGAACTCTGTTCTTGAAGAGGGCAAATCGCTTTTAATTACAACACTTAAAAATAAGTTAGTTAATTAAGTTTTGCTCTATCTATGTTAACTCGTTAACAATTTCTGTTATCGTTCCTTTCATAAAATTTATGGACAATTAGATATTATTGTAATTTAGTTTTATATTTTTAATTTTCATAAGTAAAAAGTTGTTTAATCCTTTGTAAAGAAAAGTTAAAAATATTTTTTTATAACATTTTATTTTTAATTAAAGCAATAATTATTGTTTCACTCGTTTTAAACTACAAAAAAAAACCAAATGTTAAAAAAAATATAATATTTGAATTCGATCTCAATTTTATTCTTTTTTTTATAATGAATGTGTTACTCTTCTTTCACATAGTTTTACGGTGTTTTTACGTAAAACTGAGACTAGCTAAATTATAAATTTTAGTAAATATTGATCTATTTTCATAATGTTCTATTTTATTTGTATTGATTTGGACTTTACCCAAGTGTTACATATATATATATTATTATTTTTTTATTTTTATTTTGATTCTTTTAATAACACATGATAAGTAGAAATTCAATCTAACCTAAGAGATAATTTTCGAAATTCAAAATTTGTTTTTCAAAATAATGTTTTGTTTTTGGAACTTTACAAAAAATGAAAATAAGAAATACGAAAGTCACAGAAAATCATTCATAATTGGAATGAATTTTAAGGAAAAAGTTGAATTCTAAAATTATGTTGTTTATGCGTAATGTATAAAATTCTCAACTAAACAACAAAAAATCGAAAAAGATGATCACTCACATTTGCAATACTTGTTAGGTGTACTCAAAAGATTATATTGTTACAAATGACATCAAAATGATATCATCATTAAAATTTACACACACGGTTAACTTGGAGATGCCAATAATAGAAAACACGTATAAGGTAATAAGGTACGAGATACCATTGTTTGAAGTTGTTGGATCTACTTCTACCGGTATGAATTTCTACATCAAATTTTCGTTTACGACCAGAGATAAAATTAACAACTAAAGTGGATTAAATATTTGCAACCGTTTAGAGCCTCAACATTAGTGAAGACTGTCAAATAAGTGTTCCCTAATGTAAAGCACATGATATGTGGATGACATATTAACATGAACTTCCTTGTGAATTAAAATACTCATGAATGATAAAAAAATCTCCGATGATCTTTTATGTTTGTGGAATGAGATGATGTTATCGGAGATGAAACTCGCGTTTAATAACAACCGTTCTAAAATGCTCTATAACTTTAAAGCGTTTAGTTACTTATAATAATAAGTTTCTCACGTGGAAAACTAACAAGTTCATCCATTCTGGTCACCAGACCACTAACTACGTGGACAACGCCCATTCCACCCTAAAGCGTTTCATTGGTACGAGCAAAGCTAATTTCGAGTCGTTTTGCGGTAAGGTGCATTATTTTCTCAAAATGTAATATGGAACAAATAGAGCATCATTTAAATATAGCCGACCTGTAGTCCAACAAAAATTTATAAACAAGGTGTACGCTAATATCAAAGGTAACCTCTCACACGCTCCTTTATATATATTTTCTAGATAAATTAGAATGTGCTTAAAATATTGAAATTGTGAATACTAACTGAAATAATGTTATGCAAATTACGCATGATACGTCATGTTTGTGCAATATCTATGAATTTTAAAGAAAAAACATAGTGAAACCTTTAACTCTCTCAATGATCATTGAAAGAGGTTAAATATAGTTGTTCGCACTAATCTAACAACGGTAAATCTATTAAAAAAATACAAGCTCATTCACATTATCATGGAAACCAATTATGAAGTAAGCATAAAACATGTATACAAGAAATGGTTTGTCATAGGTTTAAAATACGTACTAGATTTAAAGAAAGTGAATGCACATTCCCTAGGTAAAGTTTTCAATACTACATCGGTTATTTTACAGAGAGGAAGCGAAAATCCGCCATTCAAATTGCGGAGAAAAAATGAAGTTTCGACCCAAACAACTAATCATATATATGCTCTCAACAGATTTTTTGTAGTTAGAACTTGTATGATGCATTCACTATCAAGTGGAACGGTTAGTTGTAGCTCAAGCGATACGATTTCTTCTAAAGTAATTTTGTTTGATATATTTTATCGATGTTATATAACTATGATTAATGGCGTTAAAGTCAATGGTTTTTCGGGTATCGATCAATTCTGTTGTCCTTGAACGGATAATAAGTTGGATGGAACTTAATTAAATATTATTTTTATGACAAGCTGATGGATTTTGTTAACTTTTTCATGTAAGTATTTACTGGTATGGATGAGTTACTAAATATCCAGAAATTTATAAAGTAATGTGATAATATTACTACTATAGTGAATTAGATGGTAGTTTTAGAGATGTGAATAGCAACCATATCAAATTTTTACTGCATCATCCATTTTGTAGGTAGTCTGGATCGATGATGTTAGTTTTATTATCTACCATTATAAGATGCACCCCCATTGATGTCTCAAATGAATTAATATGGATTTGGTTTTGTTAATATAAACCATTTTTTCAAATGTAAGTATTTCATGTATTTGTTCGATTTAAATCAAAATATTTAGTTTATATTTACGTTATTGTTTTATATAGATTTCCATTGTGAATTACAGTCACTATGCAAGGGTGCATCCTTCTTCTATCATATTGCATAATGCAGACCCTGCATGTTAGGAATTAGCGATTACATCTCATTGCAACAGATATTAAGAGACTCGAGTTCGTAAGAACGTGATTGTCGACCACAAAGTGACCATTTAGGCGAATTCGTTATATCTTACGTGCACTTTTTAAACTATTTGTCATTGTAATGTATTTACACTAAAGAATTATCTATTTAACGTATTCATTTTATATTATTGTGATAACGGTTTGAAAATATCATACTTCAGCTGATAAAATTAAACATATCATTCAAAGACATTGGGAAAAAATACATTAAACATAAATAGGTGATACAAATAACACATACCTTAATAATAGTTATTTCTTTGCATATCCAGTTCTATGAATTACACATCAACTCTAATTTGTTTTAGTCTCTTGTTAATGAGGTCTAAGTCAATCTAGTGTATATGTTGTTCAATGAAATTAGTAATCCCCAGAACAAACACTTTATGCACCTCTTATCTCGTATTGTACAGGAGGTCATAAACCCAAATATTTGGAATCGATTTCAAATATTGTGACATGATAATTACAATATTTGGAACAAATATAACATTCAACATAAATAAAACCTACAAAGCAACAAATACAATAACTTAAGAACATCAAACGAACATAAAACACATAATATTAGTTAAAGTCATATCTTTTGTTAAATTCATATATTTCAACGGATGTGCAATTCTTTTATGCATACGTTTTTTAACGATTTGCTCCTCCACATAATGTATCATATATTTTCTGATGAAAACCAATTTCTTTCAAATTGAACGTGTTTCTTATAGAGAAATGAATCATGAAATTGATGATATTTTTTAGTTGGCGGTAATTTTAGTTGTTCGAGTTTGAGTTGACGAGATTTTTATATATGATATTTAAATGAAGTTGGTACTAGTGGTACTGAATTTTTTTACCGCCGATAATGTACTATACGAGCGGTAATAATTTTCAAACTGTCGGTTCTAGTAATATATAGGAGGTATATGATGATCCTAATGTTCGTATAAGATTTTAAAAACAACAACGTGCTGGATACAAATTGGGAGAGTGTTATGGCTGTCAAGAGTTTTTGGACCGTCGATAATATATTTCATCGAAGATATATAATTTTTATACTACCGGTGCCAGTAATATACAGCGGTATGTGATGATCAGACCGACGGTAAAGTATTGTTTAACACAAGTACACTTAGGACAAGAACTAGGATAGTGTACTGACGGTAAAAAAATTTTATACACTGATAATATACTACACTCAGAGTACATAGTTTGCATACCGCTGGTGCCACTGATATACCGATAATGTGTAATGATGGTACTTGATGTAGTTAAAATATAACTATGTTTTAGACAAGATATGGGCAAATGTAATGACGATAAATATTGTTTGTACCACCAACAATATACTAGACCAGTGGTATGAAATTTTCATACTGTCGGTGCGAGTAATATACATGCGGTGCATAATAAAAATACCAATGGTATAGGTTTTGAAAAAAAAACTAAATTTTGGACAAAAAATAAGAGAGTATAGTAGTTGTACATATTTTTGGTACCACTAGTAAGATACTATACCAACGATACAAAACTTTCCTATCTCATGTACCATTAATATACCAACGGTGTAGAATGATTGTACCGTTGGTACATGAGTTAAAAGCTAACTTTTTGTTCAAAAATAGGTGAGTTTCTTAGCGGTACAATTTTTTCGTGCCGCCAAATAAACTAAACCGACGGTAGGCAAATTTTATACCGTCAGAATAAATATTATACCAACAGCTTAAGGATTGGTACCACTAGTATAGTAGTGTAAAAAAGAAAAACATATAGTTAAGTTTTTTATTGTCACAAGCATTATCCATAATGCAAGATAAGGAAGATTCCAATAAACATAAGAACATAAGAAAGATTCTAATTAACATAAAAAACATCATCCACATACAAAAATATGTGTGACATCATCATTCATCCGCGGCAAAGAAAACCACAACATCCAAAGGTGTAATACACATACAAAACCTCATTCATCCATAATTAAGAAAAAATAAATAAGATAAAATTTTCTCAAAAAATAAGGACCCACGGAGCACTGATAGTCATAACTTGAATATCATTGATCTTTTGAATCGAATCTAGTGCATCACTAGCAGCAAAGTTTTTGAAGTGATGATATACAACAAATACCACTTCACATAGTCATCATACTGCGTTGTCGTGGACTTACAGATTCCAGAAATGTGAGATTTCATATGGTCCACTGGAAATAAATGGTCACATCATTCATTCTGATTAGATACTCTGCAAGGGGATCAGTGGTGCTCTCTCTCTTAATATTTGTTCTAGCTTCTTGAGGAGACTTTCGTTTATTTTGGACCATACCAAACTACTGATCACTTATTCCGACATATATATTTTCAACAATCCACATCACCTGATTCAGATAGTTTTAGAACCTGACTTCTTCTACTGGGAACCAAGCTTCATGTTTGCATATGGCTCGGTATAAGCTGCAAAAGAACACATAAATTAATATGTTTTGGCCAAACAAACTAACACACACTAGGGTTTGATAAGTGTAAAAAAAAACTACTTACATTCTTCTCCTTAAGACAAGTAATAATGTTGCGATAAGCGCTATTTGGTCGAACATTCACGCTCGTAAGCTTCTTTAGCAACCAACTAAGAATATTCGGATTTGATATGCTATACCTATAAATTATCTACAAAATGCAAAAATCTAACATACTGATGAATCTATAAAGAGATTATTAACAAATTTTATGCTTCTTCCATGCCCAATATATCCACGCCAATAAACATATTTCCAACTTTATATCCAACAATCATTCCATGTCTTCCAAAGGGGCAAGAAAGTCTGCCTTTAAAGAATTATTGGTGTTAACGGAAAAAATCATGCAACCGAACAATAACATTAGGTACAAACTTGCATTATGTACAACTATATCTCTAGTCCGATTCAGATTTGAATCTAGATACACATCACCCGAAATTGTTTCCCTAAGCCATCATAGAGTAAATTGAACTTCTTTATGTATCTCCAATTTTCGACGAACATCATTAGTGAAACTCCCAACAACCAACCATATCTATCATTTTTATCCTCAACAGTATTTTTCCTCTTATTTTTACTATTCAACCATCCACCGAGAATTCTGTAATAGCGAACACATCATTAAGAGTGATTTTCATCCCCCAGAAGCATAAATGGAAATTATTAGTCTTCTAATACCATCACTCAAAGAAATCCTCATACAACTAACAGTTTGAGTTGAACTTACTTATGTTATCAATGAATGGGAAAATGAAGTCTCATTCAACAGATTAGTAACCCAAATATGGTTACTCTATAAGAAATACTCTACGGATTTCTTACTTAACTTATTGAACCATGAAATTAAATCATCCTGTAATAATGCGGAATAAATAACTTACAGGATATAGACATTCTTTAATCTTCAGATTCTGAACTTGAAACAGATGATTCGCGATCCTTTGCTAGGTTATGAATCTTCTAAGAGATGGAAACCAAAACACAATTTTGTAAGTGATTCAAAGTAAGAATCAATTTGTTTTTCTTAAAGAATTTTTCTCTCTGTATTTGATCTCGTATCTTTTAAGAATGAGGAACTCATTCTTATATAGAACTGAAGTGAGAAAACAAGTCTTCTCTTTTAACCGTCTGTAACTTCCAGACAGTTACTTATTGAAGACCAGTCCTTATTAAATTTCCACCCATAGGGACCATAACCCGGTATTATTTTCTTTTACAAAATAACCCCAAAACGTTTACGTTTTGCTTAAGTTGTTTATTTCCGAATCCAATCCTTCACAGTATTCAAAATTAAACCTGGTATCTATACAATTACCTCCATGATACATATTTTATCTACTAGTCCATTATTTTCTTTATGATTACTTTTATTGGACTAATATTAACGATAGTTCGATACATCGATAAAACATTTGACGGTCCAACTTAATAGAGAAATTTCAACAATCTCCCACTTAGATAATCATATGCTACTATAGGATGCATCCACTTAATGAACGTTCTTAATTTCTATCGTCACATAGATAACCTTAACAATCCTGTAAATGACCATTAACGACATAGGACTAAAGTCATCATCAATGCATTTCAAGCCGCAAATAGATGCATCAGTAATCACGATATCGCAACAATCAACTACATGGATCTATCATGGTGCATAGCATAAGAATAATATGAAATGTAATCTTACATATCTATTCTTAACTAGTCCCACTTAATTGGAGGTCTACTTACAGCAAAGTACGAATAATCAAAGATAAGAGCACACTGAAAACTTATATATAAACATGTTTGCATTAATGACCTTAAGTTCGCGAATATCATAATACAAACAAATTTAATAGTTTAATACAAACTCCCACTGAAACTAACAACCCTCTAAGTACACAACACCCATGTTAATGGTGTGTTCAATAAAAATTTTAGGTACAAATGCCTTCGTAAGAGGATATTCTAACATCGAGTATGTCCCTATGTGCTCCACACTGATTTGACCACTCTGTACTCTCTCTTTAACAGACAGGAACTTGATATCTACATGTTTGGACTTAACCGAGCTCCTGTTACTGTTTGAATACTGAACTGCCGAGTTATTGTCACAATATAATCTAAGTGGTCTTTCTATCCCCTCTACGATTCGCAGTCCCGTGACAAAATTTTGCAGCCAAAGCGCCTGATTGGATGTCTCGAAACAAGAAACAAATTTCGCAGCCATAGTGGAAGATGCAATGAGTGTTTTTTTAACACTTTTCCGTGATATTGCACCTCCCGCTAAAAGGAATATAATGCCTGAGGTTGAACGACGCGAATCCTCACATCCAGCGAAATCCGAGTGGGAATACCCTATGACCTCCAGTTTATCCGACTTCTTATATGTTAACCTGTGATGTTTTGTTTGTTGCAAATACCGGAGAACTCTTTTGATTGCTTTCCAGTATTCCATCCCCGGATTACTTACGTACCTCCCTAATACACCCACCACAAAAGCAATATCTGGCCGTGTACAAACTTGAGCATACATCAGACTTCCAACAGCCGAAGCATATGGAACCTTTTGCATTTCCTCAATCTCAAGTTTTGTCTTTGGGCATTGCTTAAGGTTAAACTTTTCACCTTTTGATATAGGGGTTCCTTTCCTTTGCTGTTAGCCATCCCGTAACGTTGTAACATACTCTCAATATACGTTTTTTGTGATAAACTCAAAATTCCATGGGATCGATTCCTATGAATTTGAATTCCTAACACAAATGATGCATCACCAAGATCTTTCATATCAAATTTGTCCGAAAGAAATTTCTTGGTCGTATGTAACAATTCCTTATCATTCGTGGCCAATAATATGTCATCAACATACAACACTAGAAATATAAATTTACTCCCACTGAACTTTTGATACACACAATCCTCCACTGAATTTATCTCGAAACCAAATGAGACAATAACTTCAAGGAATTTGTGATACCACTGTCGAGACGTTTGCTTGAGACCATAAATAGATTTCTTCAGTTTGCATACCGTCGACTTTGGATCACCAGATACAAAGTTTTCAGGTTGTAACATATAGATCGTTTCCTCAATTTCTCCATTAAGAAAAGCGGTCTTTACATCCATTTGATGGAGCTCAAGGTTGAAGTGTGCAACTAATGCCATGATTGTCCGAAAATAATCCTTCGAAGAAACTAGAGAGAAGGTTTCTTTAAAGTCAATTCCTTCACGTTGAGTAAAACCCTTAGCTATAAATCGCGTTTTATGCTTCTCCACATTACCCTTAGAATCCCGTTTGGTTTAAAAAATCCATTTACAACCAATCGACTTCTTTCCTTCAGGTAATGGAACAAGCTCCCATACCGCGTTATCTTGCATTGATTTAAACTCTTCGTTCATTGCTTTAATCCATAAGTGAGAATCAGAACTTTTCATGGCTTCACGAACACTTAAAGGATCGTTTTCTGTTGAACCATAAAATTCTTCATGTTCTTGAAGATACACTATATAGTATGAAGATATAGCGCTCTTTCTTTCTCTAGTAGATCTACGCAAAGGCATAATTTCTTCATTTTGCATTTGAACTTCTTGAGGAGGTAGAGTTTGTTTTTCTTGAACAACTTCATTTTGCTCCATTGGAACAACATCCATAGGAGGAAGATTAACATCATCTTGAGTATCTATATGTTCTAACGAATCTGAAGTGATGATTGGCCTTCTAATTACCATATCATCATCTGACACTATAGTATCATTGTTAGAACCTTCATGAATCTCTATTGATTCTTCCTCAAAATGAATGTTTGTTACTAAATTCTTCCCCCCAAACTCTATATCCTCAAAGAATTTCACTGTACCCGTCTCAAATATATTCTTTGTGGAAGGATCATAAAACTTAAAACCCATACTGTGCTCGGGATATCCAATGAAATAACTACTAACCGTTTTGGAGTCCAATTTCTTTTCATTCGGCCTATAAGGCTTCGCTTCAGCTAGACATCCCCAAATATGTAAATGTTTTAAACTAGGTTTACGCCCAGTCCAAAGTTCATACGGTGTCTTAGTAGTTGCTTTCGTCAGAACTCTATTAAGTAGGTAGGTTGCACATTTTATTGCTTCTCCCCAAAGTGATATAGGTAATGTTGAATGACTAATCATACTTCTTACCATATCCTTTAATATACGGTTTCGTCTCTCAGATACTTCATTCATGTTGGGCAAACCCGGCATCGTATACTGAGGGACTATCCCACACTCTTCTAGGAACTTTGTAAACAGTCCATGACGTTGTTCACCTGAACCATCATATCTCCTGTAGTATTCACCACCACGGTCCGATCTGATGCACTTAATGTCTTTACCAAGTTGTTTTTCAACTTCGGTCTTAAAGACTTTGAACTTGTCAATGGCCTCTGATTTTTCGTGAATGAGATATAGATACCCATATCGTGAAAAGTCGTCAATGAAAGATACAAAATATCGTTGGCCGTTCCATGATGTTGTAGGGAACGGACCACAGATGTCTGTATGTATCAAATCCAAGACCCTTTTCGCTCTGTATGTATCTAATCGTTTCACTTTGGTCTGTTTTCATTTTATACATTCAACGCAAACGTTGAAGTCCGAAAAATCCAGTTTACTTAATAAAACTTCTGAAACAAGATTTTCAATTATATTTCTAGAAATGTGACCTAATCGCTTGTGCCAAAGTTTTGCTGATTTTTCCATTTTACAATTTAGTTTTCCAGGTACATCTACATTCATTATCTCTTTGTGATCCTTTATAGTATCCAATAAATACAAGTTATCATTTGCTATTAACTTTCCAGAACCAACAACATTACCATGTAAATAAAGACATAAACTTTCATTTCCAAATAGACAAGAATAAATTAATTTGTCCAACAACGGAAAGGAAATTAGGTTCCTTCGAAAAGAAGGTACATACAATACGTCTTTTAAATATAAAAAATGTCCACTGGTAAGCAACAAACGAAAATCACAAATAGAATGAACTAAACACGAACTGCCATCAGTTGTATAGATGGATGTTTCACCATCACTCAGGCTTCGGTTTCTTATCATACCGTGCAAAGAAATACAAACATGAGTTGTTGCTGCTGTATCAACCCACCAAGTATTTCTCGGCACTGAAAATAAATTGATCTGAGAACAGACTATAGAAGTGAAATACCTTTGGCTTTCATCATAGCCCTCTATTTTTCACATTTTTTCTTAAAGTGCCCCAGTTTCTTACAATGGAAGAAACACCCTTTACCAGACGTACCCTTATACTTCTTTTGTCCCGAACCGGATGCATTTGCATCTGAACCTTCATACTTTCTCTTAATTCCCTTATCCACCTGAGCTTTCACCATTTGCACTTCTGGATGTTCTTGCTTCATCTTTTCCTCCTCTTGCGCTGCCT
Organism: Limnanthes douglasii subsp. nivea; assembly: GCA_036936605.1. NCBI lineage: Eukaryota > Viridiplantae > Streptophyta > Magnoliopsida > Brassicales > Limnanthaceae > Limnanthes > Limnanthes douglasii. The sequence continues at coordinate 340,980,662 of JAUPFV010000002.1, forward strand.
GAGAGATGAGCTCGTTGAGAGTCCATTTCTCGTGCTGAGAGTTATAAGAAGTTTCAAAGTTCTTATACTGAGGAGGGAAAGAGTGAAAAGCAAAGCTTACCACAACATCTTCGGGAAGGTCAATCTTTAGTGCTTTCAGTTTGGAAGCGATGTTTGACATTTCCAAGATGTGCTCACGAACAGTCCCTTTGCCACGATATTTCATAGAGGCTAGCTTAATAAGCAACGTCTTAATCTCTACTTTATCGTTCTTGGCAAAACATTTCTTTACCTCTTCGAGAAATATTTTCGCATTAGTGATCTCAGGTGGAACTGCACCACGGAATGTTAATGGAATTGCTTGCTTCATGATCCCTAGACTTATCATGTTCGACTTTTCCCATGCCTCTGACTCTTTCTTCTCCGTATGAAAACTGTCATAGTCAGAGGTTTAGGTTCATCGACCCTTAATGCTAAGTCGTAATCATGACACATCAAGTGCAGCAACATATCTTCTTTCCACAGCTCAAAGTTGCTCCCATTAAGTATGGGTGCCTTTTTGCCTTCCGAGTTATAGAGATACGAATTTGCTAACATAACAAACAACAAACAATAAATAGCCAAAAAAATCACTTAACATATAATCTCCATAGCATTTAACAAATAAATATAGCATAATAAAACATACTCTTACAACATCAATAAGATACATTTGGGCAAGCATATTAATTTGTATATGTATGAGTTTGAGCATAATTAATGTTGATCCTACTAATTGACTTAAGTAAGAAAATCGTCCTTTGGGCCGATTTTTCTAGTTCAATTTTCTTAATGATCAATTCACAAATAACTATCTCGTGTCTAAGATTAACTATGTCAAACCTTAAACTTCCGTTGGGCCGATTAGAATTTACATACTTGTCAATCATAGACTTGTGAAAACTCTAAAATAATTAATTCAGCAATAGGGATCACTTTGGCGATATATTGAATCATTAATTATTTATCGAAGTTTGGACAACTTAAAACATGCTAATTATTTCGAAAAATACTATACGACTACCTTACTTAATGTCCAAACTATTTCGTAGTCTATATATAAATTTAATAAAATTAAATTTATATCTTAAATTATTATACTATAATATATAACTTAATTAATATATATATATATATATATATATATATATATATATATATATATATATACACACACACACACGTAATAAGTCTATCACGTAACCCACTACTCTTAATAAAAGAGTAACCACAATTAAGGTACACTCTCCCACAATTAACAGATAGATGTGCACTTTTCAATTGTATAACAAGTAAACAACTGGCAAGTTGTGAAAATTAGTTCCACTTCTCATGCAATAGAAAATCAGTTCCACTTTTCATGCAACGGTTATATGTTTAACTACATGCTGAATTAGTGGATTGTATTTTGATTTTATTTTATTTCTTCAATTCCATGTCTTTTTACACTAATATTAATAACACTTATTCATTAAATCTAATAACTGCCTACACGTTTTCAATAAAATAAATTTATATATACTAAAATCAACCCACCACTTCTTTATATTTTACGTAAGTAGTGGACCCACCACTAATATATATATATATATATATATATATATATATTATAACTTTAACAATAATAATATATATTACAGAAACCAAAACATTAACTTTTGCTTGGTCTTTATATAATACTACAGTTTGAAACGACAATAAACTAAGTCTATAATTGTGCTGAAGTCAGTAACCCGTAAGTTGCAAACTAAGCATTTACACTTAATATCAAATTATGGGTAGTTTGATGAACAATTACTTATCTCATGTTTGTATTAAACAAACAAATTTTCTTAATGGAATTACACAATAATTCACTACGATTTGCTATCCTTTTAAACTATCTTGATTATTTATAATTCCATAGTCTGAAAATTTAAGAACTTAACTTCATGGTGGCTCTGATACCACTTGTAAGAAATAATCTACGGATTTCTTACTTAACTTATTGAACCATGAAATTAAATCATCATGTAATAATGCGGAATAAATAACTTACAGGATGTAGACATTCTTTGATCTTCAGATTCTGAACTTGAAACAGATGATTCACGATCCTTTGCTAGGTTATGAATCTTCTAAGAGATGGCAACCAAAACACAATTTTGTAATTGATTCGAAGGAAGAATCAATTCGTTTTTCTTAAAGGATTTTTCTCTGTGTATTTGATCTCTTATCTGTTAAGAATGAGGAACTCATTCTTATATAGAACTGAAGTGAGAAAACGATTCTTCTCTTTTAACCGTATGTAACTTCCAGACAGTTACTTATTGAAGACTAGTCCTTATTAAATTGCCACCATTAGGGACCATAACCCGGTATTATATTGTTTTACAAAATAACCTCAAAACGTTTACGTTTTGCTTAAGTTGTTTATTTATGAATCCAATCCTTCACAGTATTTGAAATTAAACCTGGTATCTATACGATTACCTCCATGATACATATTTTATCTACTAGTCCATTCTTTTCTTTATGATTACTTTTATTGGACTAATATTAACGATAGTTCGATACATCGATAAAACATGTGACGGTCCAACTTAATAGAGAAATTCCAACATACTTATGTCTCACTTATGTAAAACTCTGTATATTTCCTAGACGTTTATACTAGTACGAGACTGTAAAAATAAAAAGAATAATAAAGAAAAGTATAATTATACTCTATTAATTTATTAATAAATGTAAACTAAGTTATAAAAATATGTTCAAATATGATTAGACTTACATTCCTAAGATAAGTGTTGTATGCCTTATGTTATTTGAAGTCCAAAAATAATCAAATGTTATTTTGGTCCAAGATTTTTTTTATCGATATCAATAGTAAGACTATTAGTAGGAATGTCAGCCTCAGAAGTGAATCTTTTTTTGCTGATTCTTCATCATCACTAGATAAACCACATGTTTCTTCACAATTTGTTCATGAAGATATAGTACTTGGTTCACATTAAATACTGTTCTCATCTTGAGCGCCATTCACCTGCATTATTGGATGATAAAATTGTAGGCATTTGTGACACTTGGGAGCTGCACCTGCATTATTTCATCAACATTTATTCGCTATTCGATCTTAGCTACCATAACATCAAAGGTTAGGTTTTTTATCTTCGTTATTTCTTCCACCAATCTCCTTGATCGATCTTCATGTCTATAAGCCCTTTAAGAGGCAAGTTAATAATAGCTCTACGTGTGCTCCTGAAAGATCTCATTAGATTTTTACTTACAGTGGATGTTGCAGTCACCATCGTCCTTGATGAATTTGTTACCTATAAACTTGTTTGGGAAGATTGTTAATGGTAGTTCAAAATTATGTATGCTTTTTGGAAGTAGTTGGTTCAACCAATTTTCATGTACTTTTCGATCTTTTATTGGTTGAATTTTGATGAAAAGTATCTTTGAAGTATCTCTCATGCTAACAAAGATATCTCTAGCTCTAATGGGATATGTTAGGTGTGCCGGATCGACAAAAAAATTGTAGTTAGTTGTTATCGTTGACTAAGATATGGTTGGGTCATACCTGGGTGCAAATAGTTTTTATAGATAGTAAGTGTATAGGTTTAGGGACCATAAAAAATGTAATACCGAAATATTTGGGATTCAACTGACCAATTTATTGATTATGTGGATGATTTTTTTGTAGTTCAGTTGTAGGTGTTTGGTTGGATGAGTTTCAGCATCATTTCCATGCGATGATGGAAGGAAGTTGTTCGTCTTTTTTTTTGTAGATTAGGAACCACGCTTCATTAATGTGTTGACTGACTCACGAATGTGATGCTTTTTAAACTATTTTTCTATTGAATTCTTGACGGAGAATAATATGGTGCATGGTTATATTTAAGATAAAAATTAATAGCTGTGTCTCATATCATAAAGATGATTGTGTCATTGTTTTAGAATTTTAGAATTTTTAAAATTTTCGCTATAATTGATAATATAAAATTCTATTCACATTTCGGGTATAAATCCACCAATCTACGAATCATAATGAATACTTATGAACAAAAACAATTCAAACCGTCTCATTGCTTATCTTGAAATAAACATAAATAATTTAAAATTCACATTTTGATTTGATCATCTGTTTGAATTTATATAACATATATTTAATTAATAAAATTAGTTTTTTTTAAAATTATATTTTAATAAATTGAATTATCATTTTTATATACTTTAATTAAATTTTAATATATGCATTTACATATCACTCTCTAAATTTTTAAATTTACATCTTTTTTTTTGCCGTTTATTTTGTTAGAATATGAACTAAGATTAAAAAATTAAGTTTTAAAATTTAAAATTTCTAAGTGTATTACATTTTAAAAATCTTAGTACAACATCTTAAGCTTTAAATTTCATAAAACTCAAATAAAATTCTAATTTATACTATTTTGAAATACACTTTTTTATAGCTATCATTTTTTTCTAATTTTTATATATAACAATAATTATCTTATCTTATTTATATATATATATATATATATATATATAAAATATGTCCATAATATATAGTAAATAAGGATGTATAATTCTCTCTCGTTTTACATTGTACCTAATGTTTAAGCAACCTTGAGAATTCCACATAATATTTTATTCCAGTTTCTGTAATCTAATTTCTCTGGTTAAAATGAACATATAGGGGAGAGGACACAACAAATTCATCAACCACTATGCCTACTTATTACAACTTTATAAAACCAAAGAAAGATGGTCTTCAGTTAAGTTTTAAGTTTTCTAAAGTATTATGTATTGAAATGACTTTTAAAGTTCAGCTAAGGAGAAATAAAGGAGTCGTTTTGGTTGATCATGCCGATCGAGTGCTTTCATTTGCAAGATTAGCTTTTGAAAGCACATGCATTGCTGCAAAGGTGAGATCCTTCTGTTTACACATTTAGACTTTAATCATGTACCGCATATCATGCTTTTAGATATGATTTGAGCGTTCAATCTGCTGGGCAGTTGTCAGCTTTCCACTGGTGGTATAAAACATCAAGTCATGCTGCTGAGTTAACGGTTGGATACTGTAACCCCAGCAACCGTGATGGTTATGCGGTGATTGCTGCAATGCTAAAGAAGAATGGAACCATTCTAAACTTCATATCTTGGGTAGTGCACTTGTTAAATCAGCAAGATGCTTTTCAAGGACACTAGCAGATTAAATTAATTATATCAAGATTCTTCATATCTGTTTTTAATCATCTATTTTTTTTGTGGAATCCGGATACTTGATTTTAATTACTTGTTCAATAATTCATCAAATCTCTGAAACAGGTGCTAAATGTTGCGTGGGATGTTGACATAGCAACTTGTACTGAGAATGTGTTTCCCGTCATGACGGGCTCGGGCATAACAAAATGCTCGATAGTGCAAAGCCTGTGTCTGACCCAGACATAAAACATGTATCTCTCTCTCTCTCTCTATATATATATAGACTTTTACATATTGATTAGATTATTTCTTGAATCACTTAATATTATCCAAGTTCAAAGATGAGTTTATGTTCAGTCCATTCATATGAACAATGGGTGTGATTTCTGAACAAAATTTAATTACTACACATTCTATAGAATATTCAAGGTTTTACGTGGGATGAAGACATGGTGATACTCGTCGAAGACTACGACGTTCTTATGCCGGCAGCAATCAGTGATTGTATCAACAAGTTTGATTTTATTATAAGAAATTAGTGGTATTTTAAGTTGCTGCTTCGGATATTAATATGCAGCTCTTATGATGTTTTGGTTGAAGGGAAAACGCAAATGATATCAAAGCCAAGTTTATAGTTGAAGCTGCTAATCACCCTACGGACCGTAAA